>OZ005735.1:149727839-150927839 GCA_963930755.1 Eudasyphora cyanicolor | reverse complement strand
TACAATTCGAAACCAAGGAAAAATTAAAAGTGAAATTCGAAAAAGTCATTAAACGTTTTGAAAATCTTTTTTTAATAAAATATATTTGGATAAATTCCTAAACTATAATTATACCCTCACTTTAGTGTGACGATATTGTGGCGAGAGATGTTGCAACCAAAGCGGCAATAAGATTAAACTGCCTATCAATGTGGAGGTACAAAAACTATGGTCACATGAGGATATCAAAGTGTAGTGCTATGGTAACCGACCGAGTGGACTATATACCAACTGTGTACACCTTCGAGAGAAATTACATCACTATGATTCCCGCCAGAGATGAATGGGTCGGCAGAATACCAGGTAATAGAAACCATCTCCACTTTTACACGGATGGTTCGAAGCTTGATGAAAAGGTTGGCTTCGGAGTACACAGTGAAGAACTTAGTCTGGATATAGCTCACAGACTATCAGATACCTGCAGTGTCTATCAAGCCGAAATAATGGCAATATGGGAAGTAGCCAAGTGGCTGAGTCACAACATAGTAACCAACACTGGCGTTGTAATTTACTCGGACAGCCAGGCTGCCATCAATTCTCTGGAGGCAACATCCCTAAATTCACAAACAGCCCTCGACTGCCGCAGATCTCTTAACGAGATGGCTGAGCAGTTTAATATATACCTCATATGGGTGCCTGGGCATAGGGATATCCCGGGGAACTGCAAAGCCGATGAACTTGCTAGGAAAGGGACGACATTACAAATTCTCGAAGAATTTGCATATATTGGTGCGCCACTATCCACGTGCAAGCTTTGGATTAGGCAAGAAGCAATCAGGCAGTCCAACGAAAGATGGACAGAAATCGGCACCTGCAGGGTAGCTAGACAAATCTGGCCAAGGTATGACCTGAGAAGGTCAAAATATCTCCTCGCACTAGAGAGGAAGCGATTGTCTACGTTAGTACAGGTTCTGACGGGACACTGCTTGATCGGCGAACACGCCAAAAGATTGGGTATTGACTCCAATGACTTCTGCCGAATGAGGAAATTTGGTATGTGGTAATATTTTTTACTATCTCCGGCTAAGTTCGAAGATGGGCCATATTGGTCCACTCCTTCTAGTACCTCCCCCACAAAGGGTTAAAATGTTGTGAAATATTGATTCTTTAATAACTGCTATACTACTTATTCGAATCTTTTGAAATTCCACACATAGTATTAGCTTATTAGTCGCTATCAACTCGAGAAAAATGGGCGAAGTCGCCACGTCCCTTTTGGTACCTCCCACACAAATGCACCATTTTGCACCAAAAGTTAACAGTTTATAACATTAATAACAGTGTATAAAAATACTTAAAATTTTGAACAGTGTAATGTTTTTATAGTGTATATAGCCCTGTGAAAAATAGGCGTTATTGCCACGCCCCTTTTTGTACCTCCCAAACAAAATGCCCAAATCATACCACAATTTAATGTCTCATAACGTTTATACCAGTGCACATAAATGCTTATAAGTCGGCACAGTGCAATGAATTTAAAGTATCTAATGCTCAGCGAAAAAAAGGTGTATTTGATAAACCCCTTCTGGTACCTCCCACACAAATTGACAGAATAATTCGTGTAATATTCAATATTACATTACCCACAAAGTGATGGTATACCTTAGTCGGTTTACTCGACTGAAAGTTTCTTACTTGTTTTATTTGCATTTAAACACATACTTTATTTGACAAATTTATTTTGCAAATATATGTTGATGAAATATATTAATATATGCGTATCAAGTATATTTTATTGATTTTCAAATAAAGTTTATTTGCTCCGAAATAAATAATATTTAAAAATTTTTGTTCCAAATCAAAAAAGTCAAACCTAAATTCCCAAAAAAGTTTTAAAAATCCCCAAAAATTATAAAAATTTAGCAGTTGGGTAATTCCAAAGCAGTTCAACCAACTCAAAAAATTACACCTTTTAATTTTCACAATATTTAGAACAATAATTCTCCTTGTGATCGGGAATTTTTTGGCGTTTATACACGGTCAAAATCGCCTTTTTTGATATGTTTGAATCGAAAGAAAATATATTTGGAAGACACATTTTTAAATAGTATATATTTCTGAGGAAATCAATTTTATTTAAAAATCAATAAAATATATTTGGAACGCATACATTAATATATTACATTAAAATGTATTTGCAAACTAATTTTCTCAAATAAAATATGTAATTAAATATAAATAAAAGTATTGTTTAGGCATTTCTCCAAATATATTTTATTTAAAAAAAAATTTCGAATTTCAGTTTTAATTTTGCTTGGTTTCCCTGTTGTAATATCATATGCGTTTAACATCTGTTTTAAATCAATCATTTAATTTCTGAGTATTCGAAGTCATCATTTGTTGTTAATCTTTCAAGTAATTTATTTGGATCCATGATTATAAGATTTCAATTATTATTATTTATTATTTTTGCGAACAATAAAAATTTGTAAAAAATTAACTTTGAATTACTTAACACAATTCAGGAATTTTCTGAATACTTAAATGCAAATAATTATCTGTTTCGGAAATAATAGTACCAAATAAAAACCTATTGGGATGTAAAAAAAGATTTGTTTAGAACAACTTCTTCCCAAATATTTAATTTTTGTGTGTACCAAATATTACATGTTTCATGTGTACCCTAAACATATATACATTTAAAGCCGAATGTGTTTGGGACAATATACTACAGAAGCGTTTTTTTATCAGCGTGTAGTTTTTCAAAATTCATTGTAGTTTTTGTGGTACGGAGAAAAGGATTTTCCTCAAAATTACTATTTGTTAAATTAGTCGTATCTTCTTAAGTATTTTGAAGATGTCAATAGCAAAGAAAAGCTCTGCTACTCTTTTTCAATGTTGCGGAATGAAATATTTATGGGCTTTTAGTGGAAGGATTTGAAAATATGAAATATATCCTTAATCCTTGAATATCCTGAAAAAGTATCAATGCATGTCCTTGATGTTTTTGGTACTAAAGGGTCAAACTATTGTGAATTGACTATGATAGAACTCAAAATAGAACCTTGATGGACCAAAAAGATATAACAATTTATCTCAAGATTTTTCTCAAAATTACCATTTGTTAATTTAGCCATATTTTCTTAACCGCAAAATGGAACCTTGATGGACCAAAAAGCTATAACAATATTATTGAGTCAATATTATAATTCTTCTTGTATATTTTTATTTAGAATGTTAGATTCGTCGGCTGGACTAGTGTAACTTCTAAACGGCTTGACCGATTGATGTTATTTTTACACATTATATTTGTATTATCAATGTGAGTATGCGTAACTGTATCTTGTAATATTGTAAGATATAGTTACTGGAAATTTATATTATTGACTCAATCAAATTTTTAAAATTATATTTATATTAATTATACCCTACACCACACTGTGGTACAGGGTATTATGACTTTGTGCATTTGTTTGTAACACCTAAAAGGAGAAGAGATAGACCCATTGTTTATTATACCGATCGACTCAGAATCACTTTCTGAGTCGATTTAGCCATGTCTGTCTGTCCGTCTGTCTGTCCATGTATTCTTGTAATCAAAGTGCAGGTCGTATTTATGGTCCGATTGTGATGAAATTTAGCATAGTGTTCTTTTTTGGCCTAAGGACGATCCCTGTTGAAATTGGTTAAAATCGGTTCCGATTTAGATATAGCCACCATATATATGTTTCACCCGATTTAACATTTAAGCGCTGTAGAAATCGTGTTTTATATCCGATCAGTATGAAATTTAACAAAAAGAGTTCTCTTATTACATGAATAAACACTGCCAAATTTGGGGAAAATCGGTTCAGATTTAGATATAGCCACCATATATATGTTTCACCCGATTTAATATTTAAGCGCTGTAGATATCGTGTTTTATATCCGATCAGTACGAAATTTAACAGAGAGAGTTCTCTTATTACATGAATAAACACTGCCAAATTCGGGGAAAATCGGTTCCGATTTAGATATAGCCACCATATATATGTTTCACCCGATTTAACATTTAAGCGCTGTAGAAATCGTGTTTTATATCCGATCAGTATGAAATTTAACAAAAAGAGTTCTCTTATTACATGAATAAACACTGCCAAATTTGGAGAAAATCGGTTCAGATTTAGATATAGCCACCATATATATGTTTCACCCGATTTAATATTTAAGCGCTGTAGATATCGTGTTTTATATCCGATCAGTACGAAATTTAACAGAGAGAGTTCTCTTATTACATGAATAAACACTGCCAAATTCGGGGAAAATCGGTTCAGATTTAGATATAGCCACCATATATATGTTTCACCCGATTTAACATTTAAGCGCTGTAGAAATCGTGTTTTATATCCGATCAGTACGAAATTTAACAGAGAGAGTTCTCTTATTACATGAATAAACACTGCCAAATTCGGGGAAAATCGGTTCAGATTTTGATATAGCCACCATATATATGTTTCACCCGATTTAACATTTAAGCGCTGTAGAAATCGTGTTTTATATCCGATCCGTACGAAATTTAACAGAGAGAGTTTTCTTATTACATGTATGAACACTGCCAAATTCGGGAAAAATCGGTTCAGATTTTAACATAGTCCCAATATATATGTTACACCCGATTTGACATGTAAGCGCTGTAGAAACCGTGTTTTATATCCGATCAGTACGAAAATCGGCAGAGAGAGTTTGCTTATTACATGTATGAACACTGCCAAATTCTTATCGCAATGCCCATTTTCGAATTGGTAGGTAGGTGTAGGGTATTATATAGTCGGCCCCGCCCGACTTTCTGTCTTTCCTTACTGGTTTTAAATAATTTACTTCTCGCGCTAAAATGTAATTCTCACATATAAAGTCCTATACTATAATTAAAAGATATTATATCTTGTTGTTTAGGAAGATCAAATAAATAAATATCTTTTTGGTCCATCAAGGTTCCATTTTGAGTTCTTCATAGTCAGTTCATAATAGTTTGACCCTTTAGTACAAACAATTCTTGAGATAGGTAACTTTGGAGCTTTGTCTGTACCACAAAAACTACAACACATTTTAAAAAAGTGAAAACGCCATAAAATGCATGCACATTTGTATAACGATTGTGCCAAATTTTATTAAAATCAATCATTTTTATACCACCTGTGCAGGTGTGGTTCAGGGTGTGGTTCAGGGTATTATAACTTTGTGCATTTGTTTGTAACAACCAAAAGGAGAAGAAATTTATTATACGAAATCTGCAACGATGCAGGATGGCATCAGGGGAGAGTAAAGCTCTTATATTTCGGTGATGCCAGATCAGTAGACCTGTATAAGGCTACTCTGAGTCGAGCGGGTGAGGTGTGGCCGGGTGCCCAGTTGGATGTTGTCGAAAAAAACAACATCCCTAGTAGGCCGGGTCGATTTGTGGGGAGGCAAGAAAAGTCGCCATTGCTCAGTGAAAATCAAAATAAGAAACTTTGCCGAAGGAACCATACCTCTAAAACGAATTCTGATGTCCCGGAATTTGGGTCGAACTTTTGGGTAGGGGCAAATTTTGAAAAATCCAACTTTGACCCATTTAGAGTGCTCCAATCGAGTCCAAATGTCCTGATACAGGAGCCCTACGTAGTGGGAGGAAGGGTGTGCGGTATTAGGACACACAACTTTAAACTGCTTGTGGCCAACTGTGAAGGCACTCCAAGAACCTGCATTTTGGCCAGGAAAGATCTAAGTATCTTTCTCCTGACTAATTTAAGTGGTAAAGACCAAACAGCTGCTAGCCTGGAGATCGGTAATCGCATATATTGGGTGGTCTCCAGCTACTTGCCTTATGAATCTGTAGTACCGACTGCTCTATTCAGGGAAGTAGTAGAAGAAGCAACGTCTGACGAGTTCGAGCTGATTATTGGCGCAGACACGAAAGCTCATCATACTATCTGGGGTAATACGGATATAAACAATAGGGGTGATTCGCTTCTTCACTTTATTCTAACTACCAACCTAACTATTTGTAACACTGGCAATAAAACGACCTTTACAATTAAAGACAGACAAGAAGTACTAGACGTAACGTTTGCTACTAACCGGGTGTCAGAGCCATCACCTGGGTTACAGAAGAGCCCTCCAACCCGGCTGACATCTTAGAAATAATAAAAGATTCCAATCCTGGTCTGGCGGCCCATAATTGGAGAATCAGCAAGGTGGGTGAGGCGGATGGTAAAAAGCGGCAGGTCAATATTATCCTAAACGCTGAATCCACCTCCCATATACAAGGTGCGAGTGCAACCCTACAATATGGCTTCGAGACTATAGTCTTGAAGATATACAAGCAGGATATAGCTCCCACTGCAGAAGGTGAGTCGTCCACCGTGGCACTTCCTGGAAGTGCGGAGGTACCCACGCCTATTATTTCTGGTGACTCCAACTCTAACAGAAGATCTGTAACGTCCTTCTCTGAGGACAAAAGCTCTACTTCGGACACAGAGAGGCTGAGGGGAGTCTCCGGACTCTTTGACGCATCTGGCGGGGACATGCTTCTCGACGATACGGACGAAGAGTTCGATAACACCCTTGTCGGGGTGGATGTTAATCTGTCAATTACCAATGATGGTAAGAATTCTACAGATTAACCTCCATCACGCTAAAGCAGCCTCAGCGGCTCTATTGCTGCGCCTGTCCACAGGCGCAGTAGACATCGTCCTGATACAGGAGCCCTACGTAGTGGGAGGAAGGGTGTGCGGTATTAGGACACCCAACTTTAAACTGCTTGTGGCCAACTGTGAAGGCACTCCAAGAACCTGCATTTTGGCCAGGAAAGATCTAAGTATCTTTCTCCTGGCTAATTTAAGTGGTAAAGACCAAACAGCTGCTAGCCTGGAGATCGGTAATCGCATATATTGGGTGGTCTCCAGCTACTTGCTTATGAATCTGTAGTACCGACTGCTCTAAACCCGCCGTCCACAGAAATGTAAGGAAGACAAAGTGGCATCTGTATGAGAAGAATTTCAAGAAAGTCCTCAACTCTAAAATTCTGTACGAACCGAATGACAAAGCCGGTCTGGATAATCTGGTCGATCATATCACCATATCATTAAATAGATCCCTTGAAGAAGCCTGTCCAAAAACAAGGTACAAGGGTAAAACTAAACACCAATGGTGGACTTCTGAGCTAACGGCTATGAAAAAGACCTGCAACAAGCTATTCAAATCTACTGGGGTCGCTAATGTTTGGGATGCCTATAAAGAGCAACTCAAGATCTATAAGAAGTAGCTTAGAATGGCGCAAAGACGCTCTTGGTATACCTTCTGTGGCGAAGTGGAAAAGGTCTCCGACGCCGCAAGGCTGAGGAAAATACTATCAACTTCACCCTGTACAATGGGTTACTTGCAGGATGAGACAAATAATTGGACCAAAAACAGTGAGCAGTCGCTCAATGTACTGCTCGACACACATTTCCCGGGGAACTCTCTAACAGAACCAGAGGATCAGCAGTCTAACAAGAGTGCGAGTGGACTGCGAGCATTGCTAGCTTGTTGACTGAGAGATCCAGAATAAGCTGGGCTATTAATAGATTTGAGCCCTTCAAGTCACCTGGACCAGACGGCATCACTCCAGCAGAAAATGTTGAAGTACATTATCCCCTGGCTGGAGAAAATTTATGTAGCCTGTATCAGGCTTTCATACATCCCGAATCGATGGAGGGATACCAAAGTGGTATTCATGCCTAAAGCGGGGAAGATATCACACACTAGGCCAAAAGACTTCAGACCAATTAGCCTATCCTCCTTCCTATTGAATGGTCTGGAAAGACTTTTAGATTATTTCATTAGGGAAAACCTGGATACAAAACTCCTGTCGGTGAACCAACATGCTTACAATAAGGGGAAGTCTACAGAATCAGCCCTGCACGAACTTGTGAGCACTATCGAATCGTCCCTGCATTTCAAGGAATTCACCATGGTGGAATTTCTTGACATAGAAGGGGCTTTTAACAACATTCACTCAGATGCGGTAATTGCGGCACTCTCACATCTAAAAGTTAACACTAGTTTGATTAGACTAATTCAAAGTCTGCTCACCAGAAGACGCATAACAGCATGTCTAGGGTCCACAACTCTAACAAGGTTTGTAAACAGAGGGACCCCGCAAGGAGGAGTACTGTCTCCACTAATTTGGAACCTAGCGGTGAATGAAATCCTGCTAGATCTAGAACGTTGTGGCTGCAAGGTCGTGGCATATGCGAACGACGTGGCAATCGCAGTGACTGGCAAATTCGAAAATGTCCTCCGAGACATTTTTACAGGTGGCTCTGAACAAAATGGCTAGATGGGCCAGAAGCGGTTTGGGCGTAAACTCAAACAAGACAGAATTGGTTCTCTTTACTAGGATGAATAATGTCCCACATGTGGACCCTCTACCTCGGATAAATGGAACAGATCTAGTCTTCTCTGAAAGTGCAAAATTTTTAGGAATAATTATAGATAGGAAAGTGTTATTTAGACTTAACGTATTGGAACGTGTAAAGAAGGCCTACGTCGCCTTACATTCCTGCAAAAAGGCTGTAGGGTCGCGGTGCGGACTCTCTCCTACATTCGTCCACTGGATATATATAGCAGTAGTTCGTCCAATACTGTTATACGGTATTGTGGTATGGTGGACGGCAACTGACAAACTAACCATTACCAACCTACTAACAAAGGTTCAGAGAACTGCCTGCCTGAGCATAAGCGGAGCCTTAAGGACTACAGCGACCGAGTCTCTACAAGCCCTACTCCATATACTGCCGATTAATATTGTGGCGAGAGAAGTTGCAACCAAAGCGGCAATAAGATTAAACTGCCTATCACTGTGGAGGTACAAGAACTATGGTCACATGAGGATATCAAAGTGTAGTGCTATGGTAACCGACCGAGTGGACTATATACCAACTGTGTACACCTTCGAGAGAAATTACATCACTATGATTCCCGCCAGAGACGAATGGGTCGGCAGAATACCAGGTAATAGAAACCATCTCCACTTTTACACGGATGGTTCGAAGCTTGATGAAAAGGTTGGCTTCGGAGTACACTGTGAAGAACTTAGTCTGGATATAGCTCACAGACTACCAGATACCTGCAGTGTCTATCAAGCCGAAATAATGGCAATATGGGAAGTCGCCAAGTGGCTGAGTCGCAACATAGTAACCAACACTGGCGTTGTCATTTACTCGGACAGCCAGGCTGCCATCAATTCTCTGGAGGCAACATCCCTAAATTCACAAACAGCCCTCGACTGCCGCAGATCTCTTAACGAGATGGCTGAGCAGTTTAATATACACCTCATATGGGTGCCTGGGCATAGGGATATCCCGGGGAACTGCAAATCCGATGAACTTGCTAGGAAAGGGACGACATTACAAATTCTCGAAGAATTTGCATATATTGGTGCGCCACTATCCACGTGCAAGCTTTGGCTTAGGCAAGAGGCAATCAGGCAGTCCAACGAAAGATGGACAGAAATCGGCACCTGCAGGGTAGCTAGACAAATCTGGCCAAGGTATGACCTGAAAAGGTCAAAATATCTTCTCGCACTAGAGAGGAAACGATTGTCTACGTTAGTAAAGGTTCTGACGGGACACTGCTTGATCGGCGAACACGCCAAAAGATTGGGTATTGACTCCAATGACTTCTGCCGAAGCTGTGGAGATGAGGAAGAAGTGGAGAGCATTGAGCACTTGCTTTGCGACTGTCCCGCTTTGAGTAAACGACGACTGGACATACTGGGGTCGGCCTTTTTAGGCAGCCTAACAGATCTTTCTAGTACTGATATTCGTACTATCGATAAATTTATATATCAAACAGGTTGGTTTCGATGAGGGGCATTTCAGCCCGTGGTAACACTAGGGACCTAAACTGGTCTATGTGAGCTTGTAAAAAAATACGGCTGCCACCCTAACCTAAACCTAAACCTAAAACTTGGGACACCCTAGTATACATATATCATTTGCTATGAGCCAAAAGTGTAACACATCGAAGTAGTGCCCTAAGACCTCAAGTATGTTCCGCGGAAATCTGTTTTGGGACATTTTAAGTCATTTGAGCCATGTCCGTCCGTTCGTCTGTCTGTCTGTGTGTCTGTCTGTCTATGTGTCTGTCTGCTGGTAACTCTCGTATAAGTAACCGATTTACTTCAAATTTGATATGCGGTCATATTTTTTTCTATCTCCGGCTAAGTTCGAAGATGGGCCATATTGGCCGCTGATTCTAGTACCTGATTCTTTAATACCTTCTATACTACTAACTCAAATCTTCCGAAATTGTACACATAGTATTAGTTTGTTAGTCGCCAACACGTCAAAAAACTGCTTATGGCTTTAATATCAGTTCATACAAATACTTGAAATTTTGTACACTGTAAAGTACCTTTAGTCCAGAGAAAAGTGGGCGTTATTGGCACGCCCCTTTTGGTACCTCCCACACAAATGGACCTTTTTGTACCAAAAGTTAACAGCTTTTAACTTAAATACCAGTGCATGCTTTAAAGTTATTAAATGCAATTTAAAGTGACAAAAATTTAATTTTAACAAAAAAATAAATAAATTTACGAATATTTTTTTTGGGACTCAAGATGAGGGGATTCATAAGACGGTTTACCCGACTAATCTTTCTTACTTGTTAAGAATTCTGTAAGCTATTAGGCTCAAAAAAAATTAGGTGTTTTGTCTACACGTTAAGCGTTGGCGACTGTTTTGGGAATACCACTACAAATTATATTTGAAAATAACGTTTTTAGAGATAAAAAATATGTATTTTTTTAAAGATTGTTCGCAAATATTTTATGTTTTTATATTTTTTATTTAATAGTAACAGTACATATATTGTTTTCAAACTTTTAGGAATCTGTTCCAATTTTTTTTTCTCATTTTAATCAAACTTGCTAATTGTTTTCACTTTAACAAAAAATACAATTTTCTGCTGATTTGGCATTTTTGTATTATTAGGAATTCGATTGAATATTATATACAAAAAGTTTGGTTTAATTTCCCTAATAAATGATTATTACATAGCTATGCTATTTGACAACGTATGTACATTTAAGGTTGTTAATTTTTTTCGTCGATTTGCACATACAAATAATGACTTTGTTTCCACCAGTTTTTCTGTTTTTTTTCTTTTCACTAAAATATTAAAAATTATTTACAATTATATATACCAAATATCACAAATTAAGATAGAATATGAACGATCTACTTATATAGCGTAAAAAGACAACCTCGCTACAATCCGAGGCCATTCATCAATTTCTATAAAAAAAAAACAAGTATAAAAGTTTCGGTCGGTAAACCGACTGAGGTATACCCTCACTTTGTGAGTAATGTAATATGGAATTTTACACGAATGGGTTTAACAAATACACCTATTTTTCGCTGAACAGTAGATGCTTCAAATACATTGCACTATGCCGAATTATAAGCGGTATATTAACGTTATGAGCTATTCAATTTGGTATGATTTGGCCTTTTTGTATGGGAGGTACAAAAAGGGGCGTGGTTATAACGCCCATTTTTCACAGGGCTATAGGTAATTTAAAAGCGTTACACTGTGCAAAATTTTGTCGTATTTTCGTCCCTTGGTACTTACGCTGACTACTGTTAACTTTTTGTACAAAATGGTACATTTGAGTGGGAGGTACCAAAAGGGCGTATACCGGAAGTGAACCAATATGGTCCATCTTCAAAGCCGGAGGTAGAAAAAAATATCGTATACCAAATTTGAAGTCAATCGGTTATTCCTTTCGAGAGGTATCGCGCGCACAATCCAGCAGACAGACAGACAAACGGACGGACGGACTTTGCTCATTCGACTTAAAATGACCCAAAACGAATATCCTTAGGTCACTCCTTCGATGTGTTACACTTGTGGTCCGTATCAAATGGCATATGTATACCCCCGTATCACTAAAGTGAGGGTATAATTAAAGAAAATAAATGATTCATACACACAGAAGTTGTGTGAAAAGTGAACGAATGTTTCCCACTTCCAAACCGAAACAAATTCAAGTAAGAAAATATTCAATTGGGTAAACCGACTAAGGAATTTACCCTACTCCACTAAAGTGGGGATATAATCTGTGCGCTATTCTATTTAATACCTCGAAAAAGTAGTATTTTATTGACTGAATTATACATTTCAGTGAGTGGATTTCATGTCAAGCGAGTAAATTTTTAAAAGCGATGTCTTCCGATCGGAATGAAACTTGCACCAAGTTTAGTCCTATCGGTAAGAGGTTATGATACAATATTTCAACGATATCCGTTCAGTTGGAGGCTGTGGAATATTGACATTTTGGTCAAACGGTTCTTTTTTTCCATCTATATAAAAAATTATCCATTGTATTTAGAAAATTTTGCCCAAAGTGTTTTCGATTACTTTTTTCCAAGATTGTTTGAAAATGAAAAAATTCACAAAAATTTTTTTTTTTTGTGAAATTTTTTGCGAAATTAAAACTTGTTTTGACATTTTCCTAAAAACCCATATTTTCATTTTTGAATTTTTGCTCAAAAGTAAGCTTAGGTCATTTCCTTTAAGAGCTTTGTGGTCTATTAGTGGAATGGGATCTGTTTATAAAGATAAAAATAAAGATAAACCTCTGAAAAATTGTCAGAGGTTTATAATTGGTTCAGGAAGTATTTAAATAATCCTTAATTAAGTAGCCTTCATCTTCTTCTAATATAATTTCTTCACCCTGGCAGCGGTTTCAAAGATATCTTATGAGATATTGCGAAAAAAATCAAATTTGTAATTCATATTTTTTAATTTAAACTTCTTAAAAACGTCGAACAATTCATATTTATTAGACTGGCTTCATTTGCCCCATAGGTTTAGGTTAGGGTGACAGCCGTATTTTTTTTATACAAGCTCACATAGACCAGTTTAGGTCCCTAGTGTTAACACGGACTGAAATACCACTCATCGAAACCAACCTGTTTGATATACAAATTTATCGATAGTACGAATATCGACACTGGAAAGATCTGTTAGGCTGCCTAGAAAGGCCGACCCCAGTATGTCCAGTCGTCGTTTACTCAGAGCGGGGCAGTCGCATATCAAGTGCTCAATGCTCTCCACTTCTTCCTCATCTCCACAGCTTCTGCAGAAGTCATTAGAGTCAATACCCAATCTTTTGGCGTGTTCGCCGATCAAGCAGTGACCCGTTAGAACTGATACTAACGTAGACAATCTTTGCCTCTCTAGTGCGAGGAGATATTTTGAACTCTTTCAGGTCATACCTTGGCCAGATTTGTCTAGCTACCCTGCAGGTGCCGATTACTGTCCATCTTTCGTTGGACTGCCTGATGGCCTCTTGCCTAAGCCAAAGCTTGCACGTGGATAGTGGCGCACCGATATATGCAAATTCTTCGAGAATTTGTAATGCCGTCCCTTTCCTAGCAAGTTCATCGACTTTGCAGTTCCCCGGGATATCCCTATGCCCAGGCACCCATATGATATGTGGGACTTTATTCATCCTAGTAAAGAGAACCGATTCTGTCTTGTTTGGGTTTACGCCCAAACCGCTACTTCTGGTACATCTAGCCATTTTGTTCAGAGCCACCTGTAGAATGTCTCGGAGGACATTTTCGAATTTGCCACTCACTGCGATTGCCACGTCGTTCGCATATGCCACGACCTTGCAGCCACAACGTTCTAGATGTAGCAGGATTTCATTCACCGCTAGGTTCCAAATTAGTGGAGACAGTACTCCTCCTTGTGGGGTCCCTCTGTTTACAAACCTTGTTAGAGTTTTCTGCTGTTATGCGTCTTCTGTTGACCAGACTATGAATTAGTCTAATCACACTAGAGTTAACTTTTAGATGTGAAGTGCCGCAATTACTGCATCCGAGTGAATGTTGTTAAAAGCCCCTTCTATGTCAAGAAATGCACTGTTTAGGTGGGGAGTTTACCAGCAAGGGAGGTAAGGGCAGGCGAATCGACGAAATCCCTTCTATGACAAACTCCAATAACCAATTACAAGAACAACGATAGCTCAGGAATGGGGGCCGATGTGTGTGTGTTCACGTATTGACCGGTGTTGGAGAAGGCGGCGATGCAGAAATGCAATGGGCGAAATAGAAAATAAATAAAGCACAAGAAGTTTAGTTTTTTCGACGATAGTAAAGCGTAGCTTTATTTAGTAAGAAAGGGTAACGAAGATTACCTTTTGTTTACAATGTACAGCAAGATGTACTTAGCGATATGTGATGCGTACCGAACGAAAGTGCAAGATGGAGAGAGGTGGCGGAGCAAGTGTCAAAGAAAAACAAATACTTACTCGTTGAAATCTGCAAATCAAATATTGCAAGGATGTAGTAACGAGGAGTATTCAGATTTCAACGAGCGTTAACGTACGATAAATGTGCCAATCTATGCACCTAGAGAAATTAATGATATCAACAAAATTCAGTAAAATCGTACTTAAACAGCCACCATTGTGAATTTCATGAAATGCAGGGACGATTCGATAGCCCAGCAAAAAATAAAAGAAGTACTTCCTAAAGAATAACATTATAAGTACTTCCAAATCATAAGAATGAACATTTTTTCGGCATTTAATGAAGTTCTTCTAAATAACTAACCAAAATGTAATTTCGCAATATAAGTTATTAACCCTAGAATGTATAATTTCAAAACGATTGGATTTAAAATAAAGCTTCTGAAGTGATAAAAGTCCAGATAGGAAGGAACATATATATGAGGGCTATGAAATATATGTAAAATACTGCTTCTATAGTGCTAAAGGGCAAAATCGGAAGAAATATATATTTATATGGCGGCTATATCAGAATTAGTGAATGGTTCTGGAAGCTAGTCGACTTTCGACTTTTTCATCAACCAAATTTCGTTTCAGTCGACTAGGTCGATTAATCGGTCCTAAAAGTCACCTTTTTTATAGTCGATTAAAATAAAATAAAGTAATTTTAAAGTATGCTGATTTTCTTCGAAATATGTTAAATTGTAGTACATTGGATTGCGATAAAAACTGAATTTATTAATAACACTTTATCCTTTTCAAAGAATAACCTTTGAAGTTGTTCTCTTGTTGCTGCTTTGAAGTTCTATTTTTGTCAATCGTGTTTGACAACTATTTTAGATGCAAAACTTTATATGGGGTCTGTATTTAAATTTGGCCTTTATCTGAATGGCATTCATTTTTTATCAAATTTCGCAGTGTTCATGATTCTATAATATTATTTACACGTTCCTTTCCCTACGTCAACATTTGTAATCCTTTAAAATAAGAGATCTCCGGACCCAAAGATGTTAATAAGAACGACATTATAATGATCGGAAGTAAAACATAAAACACATTTTTCCAACCTTGCTTGTGACCGTGTATTCTCAAATTAAAAAATCCTTTGTGCAAAATATAGTACATTTGACTAAAATATGACCTATGTATATGGAGCTTAGATGCCAAATCGGAAGGAACACATCCATGCGAGTATGTGGGGCTATCTGTAAATTTGAACCGATATTGTTCACACAGATATTAACTGTTAAAATAAGATACTCTTTATTAAATTTCATGAATATCGAAAGGAAATTATGTCTTCTATAGAGGGTATAAGCTAAATCGAAGGTACATTCATATATATGAAGATATCTGGTACTAAACTGATATTCACATAGTTGAGAGATTTTTGATCGTTCGCCGTAGACGATGAAAATAAGTTACAGAAATAGGCTCTATATCTAAATACGGATTGTCTTGCAATTTCAATACGAATTGTCTTGTCCCAAAATAAAGATATGTGCAAAATTTCTTTGGGATCGGACTACATTTGCGCCCTGCACATTGATTACAAGAATGCATGCACAGACTGACACAGCTAAATCGGTTCAGAAAGTGATTCTAAATACAACACCAAAAAGGCAAATTTTACAGTGCTTTAAAAGAAGTTGTGCAAAAGTGGTGACAAAGAAGAACTTCCCCGGAGCCACAACGCCTTGTTAAATTCATTGGTGAAAATCCAAATTAGAACAACTTCCGGATCATAAGTTGGGGATTTTTATTGCTTCTTTGGATGCTCTTTTTTAGCTGGGAGTGCTCACAAGTTCGTGCAGGGCTGATTCTGTAGATTTCCCCTTATTGTAAGCATGTTGCTTCGCCGACAAGAGTTTTGTATCCAGGTTTTCCCTAATGAAATTATCTAAAAGTCTTTCCAGACCTTTCAATAGGAGGATAGGCTAATTGGTCTGAAGTCTTTTGGTCTAGTGTGTGATATCTTCCCCGCTTTAGGTATGAATTCAACTTTGGTATCCCTCCATCGATTCGGGATGTATGAAAGCCTGATACTGCCCACGTACATTTTCTCCAGCCAGGGGATAATGTACTTCAACATTTTCTGCATTTCTGCTGGAGTGATGCCGTCTGGTCCAGGTGACTTGAAGGGCTCAAAGCTATTAAACGCCCAGCTTATTCTGGATCTCTCAGTCAACAAGCTAGCGACGCTCGCACTCTTGTTGGTCCTGCTGATCCTCGGGTTCTGTTAGAGAGTTCCCCGGGAAATGTGTGTCGAGCAGTACATTGAGCGACTGCTAACTGTTTTTGGTCCAATTATTTGCCTCATCCTGCAAGTAACCCACTGTACAGGGTGAAGCAGATAGTATTTTCCTCAGCCTTGTGGCGTCAGAAACCTTTACTACTTCGCCACTGAAGGTATACCAAGAGCGTCTTTGCGCCTTTGTAAGCTACTTCTTATAGATCTTAAGTTGCTCTTTATAAGCATCCCAAACATTAGCGACCCCAGTAGATTTAGCCTTGCTGAATAGCTTGTTGCAGGTCTTTTTCATAGCCGTTAGCTGAGAAGTCCACCATTGGGGTTTAGTTTTACCCTTGTACCTTGTTTTTGGACAGGCTTCTTCAAGGGAACTATTGAATGATGTGGTGATATGCTCGACCAGATTATCCAGCCTGGTTTTGCCATTCGGTTCGTACAGAAGTTTGGAGTTGAGGACTTTCTTGAAATTCAACTCATACAGGTGCCACTTTGTCTTTCTCACATTTCTGTGGACGGCATGTTCAGGCGCTTTTTCAGCGAGTTTGAACTCAATATAACAGTGATCTGAGAATGAGTGGTCGTCCAGTACATTCCACCCAATAATTTTGTCTGACAGCCGGTCAGTAGCAAACGTTACATCTAGTACTTCTTGTCTGTCTATAATTGTAAAGGTCGGTGTATTACCTATGTTACAAATACTTAGGTTGGTAGTTAGAATAAAGTCAAGAAGCGAATGACCCCTATTGGTTATATCCGTATCCCCCATACGTATAGTATTTTTGTTTTAAGTTTCGTGTTATTAAGAAGGAACATATTTTTCAAACTGCAATTTTCATACTTTTTTGTTATGCAGAAAAAAAGAAAAAACCGGATTTCATAGTTAAACCAGTAAGGAAAGGCTAAAGTCGGGCGGTGCCGACTATATAATACCCTACACCACTCTCGTAATATTGAATAACTCTGATATATAAATTTTGTAATTCATGTATAAATTGTTTACATAAATTTACTTTTGGGACATTTTATACTTAAATAATACCCTGTACCACAGTGTAGTGTAGGGTATAAAAAAGATTGGATCTAAAGAGCCAAATCGGATGAAACATATGTATATATGGGAGCTATAGCTAAATCTTAACCGATTTTCTTCAAATTCGGCAATGTTGGTTCATGGATCAAGAAGCTCTACCATTCTAAATTTCAAAACGATTGGATGTAAAATATAGCTTCTATAGAACGAAAGGGCCAAATCGGACGAAACATATATATGGGAGCTATAGCTAAATCTTAACCGATTTTCTTCAAATTCGGTAGTGTTGGTTGATGGATCAAGAAACTCTACTATTTTAAATTTCAAAACGATTGGATGTAAAATACAGCTTTTATAGGACTAAAGGGCCAAATCGGACCAAAGATATATATGGGAGCTATATCTAAATCCGATTTCAACCAAATTCAATAGCGATCTTAACAGCCGCGAAATACTCTAAACTGCAAAATTTCAGAACGATCGGAGTGAAATTGCGACTGTAGTCGACGAACAACTTTACTTGGACGGACGGACGGACGGACAGACATCGTTAAATCGACTCAGCTAGTAATTCTGAGTCGATCGGTATACTTTAAGGTGGGTCTAGCTGTGTTATTTTTAGGTGTTACAAACATCTGCCGTGAAACAAACTTATAATACCCTGTACCACAGTGTGGTGTAGGGTATAAAAAACCTGTCCATCGTCCTACTCTAAACTAGAGTCGGTCACTGAGATTTTACTCTATATAAGAGTTGAACGAAGAGGTGGTCCAATGCACCTACATCCATACCAGATTCGACCACAGAGTTCTTCTCATTTATATTACAGTCGATCAGTGAAATCATGCTCTATACTAGAGTCAACCACTGAAACGTTCTTTTTACTGGAGTCGAACACTGAGTTGTTCCATTATACTTCCGCTCAGCACCGAAGCCTTTATTAAATTTTATAAAATGAGATGTTTCCATACATTAAAGTAGAAAACTGAGGCGGTATAATAACAGAGAGTTGTATCAAAACTATATATTAATATACTAATTGAGGCTAAAGATCGGGTTTTAGCCAGCATGTTAACAAGAGTAGGTCAATGGCGCCTTTCCCCAGAGTGCATTAGAGTCGACCACTGAGATCATTCTCTATACTAGAGTCGACCAATAACGCCATTGCCCAAACTGCAGTAAATCACTGAGATTCTTCTTTACACTAGAGACGTCCAATGATATCTTTCTATATAATAGAGTCAACCACTGAAAAATTGATTTTTACTGGAGTCGAACACTAAAGTCTTTCTTTTTACTGGAGTTCTTCCTCTATATTTCCGTAGAGTACTGAGATCTCCCAATCCCTTCTCTACATTAAAGTCGAGCACTGAAGTTTACATATATACCAGACTCGATGACTGAGGCCTTGCTCTATTCTATATTACAGCCTAAAACTTTGACCTTTCTCTACACTAGAGTCGTCCACTTTTACCTTACTCTATACTAGAGTTGACTGAAGTCGAACTCGAAAGTCTTCCTTTTTATTGTAATTGAAAACTGAAGTCTTTTTTAGTGACTTCGAGGGCCAAACTAGACCACTAAGACATTTCTCCATACTGCTATTGACAACCTGACATTCCCTCATACTCGACCACTGTACCACACTGTGGTACAAGGTATTATTAGTTTGTGCATTTGAAAAAGAGAAGATACAAATATTCGTACATTTATTTCTTTGGTTTAGGTTTAATTAAATTATTATCAATTTAAATTGTATTTAATAACTTTGAGGTATGTACTGTTATTAAAGTCATAAGCTGTTAAATTTTTGTGAAAAATGGTCCATTTGTGCGGGAGGTACCAAAATGGGCGCGCCAACTTTGCCCATTTTTCTTGAGTTGTTAGCGACTAATAAACTAATACTATTTCGAGTAAGTAGTATATATGTTGTTAGAAAATCAATATTTCGCTAAATGTTAACCATTTGTGGGGAGGTACTAGAAGGAGTGAACCGATATGGTCCATCTTCGAACTTAGCCGGAGATAGAGAAAAACAGTACCGCATAGACAAATTTTATGTCAATCGGTTAGTCTTTTCGAAAGTTATGCGCACCATCCAGACGGATGGACGGACATTGCTCAAATGACTTAACATGAACCAAATCGAATTTCCGCCAACAATACTTGGGGTCTTAGGTTACTCCTTCGATGTTACACTTTTGGTGTTACAATTTTGGCTCGTAGCAAAAGATATAACCTTCTCCCTGTAGAGTGGGGGGATAAAAAGAATTTGTTTTAACTTTAACTAATATTAACTGATAGATATTGAAACACAGTGCCGGGAAAAAGAGTAACATTGGTTGTTTATTACATTGCTCGTTGCTACGATACAGGTCATTTTGGAAACTATGCAACACACATAAATAGAAAATAGAAAACAACATAACATTCGCCCCAAACACATTCATTGAAACCGGCAAACAGAAATTCAGACATTACTTGCAAAGCACACACGACAAAATGTCCTTAAATCCGGAGGATTATCTTAAAGAAAAATTCGAAAAGTTAAATATTAAAATTAATAAACATGAGACTTTGCAAAGTCAGGAATCGACGAAGTCAGAAGATCAGGAAGATGTGGTGATGATACAGCAGAGAGGACTCGGTTCCATCAGGACAACTCTGGATGATATTGAAGATGGTGTAAGTTGAACATTTATAATTAACAAATATCACCGATTTAGCATCATTCTATTTTGAAACTAATATATCTAGTACATCGATTTAGCATCAGTCTACTTTGAATATATCCAAACATTAACTTGCACATATACAAACTAGTAAGGAAAGACAGAAATTTGGGCGGTGTCGACTATATAATACCCTACACATCTCTACCAATGTAGCGTTTGTATGCCAAATCGAATCAAGCCTATACATACATATATGGATGCTGTATCAAAATCTGAACCAATTTTCGTCGATTATACAGAGTGTATTATTAGTTGAAGAAACTTCCCTGTACGAGTTATCATAATAAAGGGATGTAAAATACGGCATCTGTAGCGCCTTAGTTCCAAATCAGAAGAAACATATATGTGTATGGGGGCTATATCCAAATCTGAATCGATTTCCTTGAAATTTGGCAGTGTGGGACCTTGAACGAGGAAATTCTAGCCTGCTAAATTTTAAAATGATTGAATCTAAAATGCAGGAATAGGAAGGAACATATATTCGTACTATCGATAAATTGGTATATCAAACAGGTTGGTTTCGTTGAGGGACATTTCAGCCCGTGGTAACACTAGGGGCATTATGTGAGCTTGTATAAAAAAATTACGGCTGCCACCCTTACCTAAACCTAACCTGTGACACGACTCACACGTGATCTGTCAAAAAAGGCTATTGAAAAAAGTAACTCTACTTGGATCGCCCGTTATAAGCCCCCAAGTTTCATACCATTCCAATAACTTGGATATTTTATGCGTTTATATGCAAATTCTTCTTTACTTGCACAGGTATCTGCTCGTTTTTCTGTAAACCTTCGATTTCACATCTCGATGCCGCAGAAGTCACTAATTTCGCAATTTTCTTTCAATGTTGCCTAGACCAAGTCGTACAAGAAAAGTTTGCACAAAAATCCCTCTGAACTTACCTTTTAAGTGTCTTTAAGAGTCAGAAATAAGACTTATTTATTGAGCGCTTCTTAGGTATGGTCAGGCTGAAGCATCAATATTTCAGATATTCGGTACTAGACTCGAATTTCCTTAGTTCCTCTAATGCGACAAACCTAAAGTACCAAGATCCTGCATGCGAGAAAGCTGGATATCGTACATAAAATGTTCCATTGTTTCGATGCCCTGTTGCAGATGTGCTTATAAGCTTGAGTGTCCTATTAGAACGCTCAATATCCTAATGATATTGGTCTTATTTAGTTTCAACAAACTTCTTGTTCTCTGTTCATTTGGGTCACGCAATATTACTAGAAACTCTAAAGCATGAAGCAATCTGGAAAGCCCTGGCTTGCAAAGGTGTTCCACTGTTAAATGCCTTGTCATGCATGACAATGCCCTTAGCAGTAGCTTCGATGTACTGACTGGCGTCAGGCAAGGATGTGTGTTATCCCCCTTTCTCTTTAACATCGTTTTTGACGTTATTGTGCACAATGCAACTTGAGCAAACAGGGGCATTAGATTCCTCGAATGCCTTGAATATGCAGATGACATTTTCTTGTTGTCTCATAGCCATTGGGATATGGCAGCAAAATCATTAGAGAACGAGACGATAAAGGCTGGTCTGGAAATTAACATAAAAAAGAGTAAATCTATGCGATGTAACACCATTAACAATAACAAATTTAAAATTGGCGTTGTTGACCTAGAAAATGTGACATCCTTTTGTTATCTCGGTAGCATCATTACTAATACTGGTGGCTCAAGTAATGATGTCACATACAGAATTTCATAATCAAACCAGTCATTCGGTATGCTTAGCCCAATATAGTAAATAATGGAAGTGAGTCTTGGAATGCACTGCCACGAGATATACATGCTGTCGTTAATAGGCGCCTTCGCAGAATTCAACGAATATGCTGGCCCGAAACTATATCGAACATACAGCTCTGGAGTAGAACAAATCAAATACCCATCCAAAATGGAATGCTCAAGTGACACTGGATTGGACATACGCTGCGCAGACCATTGATTGGACGCCACAGGGCGGGACACGTAGACGTGGTCGTCCATTCCACACATGGAGACGCCAACTCGAGTGTGCTGAACTTGTAGTGGCCCCTTGTTCCTTACACGAACCAAAGGACATAATAACAATAATAATATTACTCGCATTTTTGTAATTTTTCCCATTGTTTCGCTGTCCCACGTGTGCCATTATTGCCCAGAGTATTTTTCGTAGCTTCAACATTTGTTTTCCATTTTGCAAGTTTCCTGCTTGAAGTTCTGCACCCTTTCAAACCAAATCATTCGCTCGTTCAGCTCTAATCACGCTACTGAGTGCTGGCAACCCAAATACACTCAGTTTACCACGTTCTGGGTAGTCATCAATCAATTCTTTTACAGTCCAGTAAGTTCCGGGTTAGAACTTTTCTAACGTTATTGTCACAATCGCCATTTATCTACTTGTGAAGATGTTAACATTCTCGAATATCGGACTTGTGGTATTACTGAAGCAGTTTACACACTCCATGATTGTCCGAATTTCCGCTTGAAGATCGTGTTATGGTCTGAAAAGCGAAACCAATGTTCGGCTTTTGGTTCTTCAATAAAACGTCGCAGTTCCGTTTCCTCCTAGTTTGGAGATATTCATTGTAACAGTGTGTCCCCACGCCTTCCATTCGACCCGGAGTTTATGGCTGGAACAAATGATTAACAGTTGGCTGCAAGCCGTATTTCTGAAATATGGTCGGGGATTTTCGCTGTTTAGATGTGGTTTAGCTTTAGTGTCAGGCTCACTTAGACTAGAAGAATTTTTCCTTGGAATGTATGCAGTTCCTGACTAGGAACCACCTGCCATTTGTTGCCATAAGGGCACTATCTCTCAAGAATGGCTTGCAGGTTGCTAGAGGCATACCCAGAAATTCTAGCACCCCTGGAGCATGTAATGAAGTTCGAGGTCCTGTAAGTTCTTCTGCAGTTCCGTGACATTTCCCTATGATGCTGCATCTAACTGAATATTGAATAGTTCGGCTCACTTCGTAACAGTCGTTCTTGAATTCAGGAAGACAGTTTCCAGGGATTGTGCAGCAGTCTGACTAGAAAATGTTGTTAAAGGCTTTAGACAGAATATTGATGCTCAGATTTTAGGCTACATCTCTAATAGCCAAAATTTCTTCCTCGTGAACACTACAGTGATAACGTACGACTTCGTATTTTGATGTACATAAATGACAAAGTGCAACATTAGAAAAGGCTTAATGACTATGCATAGGTTTAAAAGAGACAATTAGAACCGCACCAATAAGAGCGTTAGAGACTGTACTGCACGTACAACAGATAGAAATAAGAACATGATGCGGTCATTACGGCAAGACGCCTACAAGTCAAGGGTGAATAGATAAATCGGGCCGCAAGTTATAATATCAGAATATATAAGAATCACTGATCGGTCGCACCTAAAAATTGTAACCTAATCTACAATTCTTTGGGCTATATGAAGCTTTAAATCTTTTAAGTCGCCTGGCCCAGACAGTGTCTAGTCGGCGGAGCTACAAGTAGATTTACATATATACCACCATAGTGGAAAGATACTAAATTTATCTTCATTCCCCAAATTTATCTTCATTACATTTTCCGAGCGTTTAGTATATTGTCGTTTGTCCTCAAAATCTTATAGAAATTAATTAATAGCTATTATAGAACTCAAATTGAGCACAAGTAGCTACGGTCCAACGAGGCAAATCCACTGAAAAGTCAAGGGTGAATAGATAAATCGGGCCGCAAGTTATAATATCAGAAGATATAAGAATCACTGATCGGTCGCACCTAAAAATTGTAACCTAATCTACAATTCTTTGGGCTATATGAAGCTTTAAATCTTTTAAGTCGCCTGGCCCAGACAGTGTCTAGTCGGCGGAGCTACAAGTAGATTTACATATATACCACCATAGTGGAAAGATACTAAATTTATCTTCATTCCCCAAATTTATCTTCATTACATTTTCCGAGCGTTTAGTATATTGTCGTTTGTTCTCAAAATCTTATAGAAATTAATTAATAGCTATTAAAGAACTCAAATTGAGCACAAGTAGCTACGGTCCAACGAGGCAAATCCACTGAAAATGCCCGGAACAATCTCTCTAGATTGAAGGTTCTATCCCTCTCTTAAGGAATATACAAGGGTAGCTTTCTTAGCTATATATAGATGGGGCGTTCAATAACATTTATCAACCGCACTGGTTAAGCCTCTGGCTACTGTGGGAACGGATTAGTCGCATCTGTGGATAAATGAAATTCGCGGCTACCCAATTTAACAATTAAATAGGTTTGTTGTTTTTTGTCTAATCACGCTCTTGAAAGGCCGATATGTCATAATTGGACTGAGTCGCCAACGACTCTTTCTTCTGTATGATCCTTCCAGTTCAGTTTCTGATCCATGATTACTCCGGAGTATTTCGTTTTGTTGAATATTGGAACCATGGCTCGTTGTATCTTGCGATCTATGGTTTAAGTTTCATACTCTAGTATTCAGCTTCGTAGTTGAACCACTTTCCAGGGAGGATTTTCTGGCAAGCGAGGGCACTTTCGTGGAAAGTGGGCAATATCAGTCCATATTTTCATATAGTTCCCATATATAGAATCTGTCCGATTTGACTCCTTAACGTAATAGGGACCACAAATGTCAACTGAACGGGTTGAAAATTGGTAACTGCGAAATACCCCCAAACCTTCACACCAACAACGGTAGCCATAGGTGGAAGCCCCCATACAAAGGTTCCTCTAGATTTTAATTCTTAACGCAACCAAAACCACAAATTACAACGAGTCGGGCTGAAATTTGGTAATATGACTTTATTTTTGCCCCAAACCATTGAAATGTTATCTATCCATGTTGGAGGGTATATAAGATTCGGCATGGCGAACTTAACGCTTTTAATTGTTTTTCTAAGTGATGCGTTAGCTTATATCTGCTCTAAGCCAACAATGTCTACCTGTTCCATGTGGCACATAACGACATTATGTGCCACAACATTGGACCATTCACTGAATATGGGGATGTGTTTTCATGCCTCTGTTTGTTTCTACACTCAGTATTATATTGGTGAAATAGCCTTTGATGATGTTGATCAGGTAATCCTGTACCACAGATTTCCTCAAGGATATGACAATATGTTTCCCTCCAGCAGAGTTGAATGCTTTTTTATATCAAGAGCATTGGCGTAGTAATGGATTTCTGCTGGGGTGGGCTATAGCCCCAAGAAGAAATGTTTGTTTTTATGCTTTAAAATTATTCACGGATGATATTGTCAACGAAAAATCGAATTTAACAGCTATAACCGGTAGTTACCTCTTAACCCTAGTTTATTTATATATTGTTAATGGCACTAAGAATAAAAAATGTATGATTCTTCTCTTTAAAAAAAATAAGAATATCGCTAACAATTTTACTATTTTGTTTTCGATATTTTAAATGGTCAAATTTCAACAAGGATCTTGGTTCATTGTAGATCTTAGTCATGTTTTAATTCGACGCGCCATCGCATCGATTTCCTTCACAGCCAGAAAAATATTTCGAAAATTATTTAAAACGATTTTGTTTTTATTCGATCTTTTTTTGGATCCACATTTTATGCATTTCTATCAACCTTTTCTTTCTTTGATTGGCTTATTGTCATATGAGTTTTGAAGATATTTTTAGCACATTAGTTTCTACAATTGGCGATTCGTTGTCAATTTGCAGGTTACTTCTATATTCATTAATAAATTCAGAAGTTCGATTCAAAGCTTTACCAAATAATTTACTGCTTTCGTTAGTGAAAGACTTAAATCTGTTCTCAATATTAAAACGCTTTCGTATCATCAGGCAAATCTTCATAATGGCTTTTAACCAATGTTGAATTAACCGAAACAAATTTGGTAAGCGTTTTGTTGGCAGCTCTACTAAATATTGTCGTGTAACATGTTACTGTCAAACATGTTCAGTTTGGTCTATAATTTAACCATGAATCGACTAACAAACGATTATTTAATTTTATTTCACTTTGAGGCGGCCAATTGGCGTAGATCATGCGATTTAACGCCTTTAGATTATTTGTTTGGGGCTACGTAAAGGCTCATGTCTATAGGGACAAGCCTGCAACGGTTGACGCACTGGAAGCCAATATTGAAGAATTTATTCGTGAGATACCGGCCGATATGTTGGAGAGAGTATGCCAAAATTGAACGTAAGTGTAACATTTACATGAAATCATCTAAACATTGAATTATAAAGACCGTTCTCGACTCAAACAAATATTTCATACTTTTTTCTAAATTTTATGCGTTTTTTTAAATCAAATCCGAAAGGTTTGGAAATATGTACGTACAGCATTGAAAAATGTTGATGCTGATTGTATGTTCAAATAGGCGTCGACAATTACCCAATTTTAATTATATATGCCTCGCAGTGAATTAAAACACATTACATTTGCACCATTAAAAGACTTCCAATTATTGGAACATTTCCCATCTTATTTTTTCCCAAAAAAAATAAGTTTATGTAAATAATTGGCATATATACTTACAGAACAATCTACGAAACCAAAGAATCGTTCTTCTACTTCCAAATTGAGTGCAAACTTTTGATTTTTTATATTCATTGCAGAATTTGCAAAAATGTATATTATTTCTGTTATTTCTAACTGTTAAATTGATATATGATTGGAATTGATAATATTAAAAAAATCCAGCTGAAATATCTGTGGGGTGGGCTAAAAAACTTCTGGGGTGGTATTAGACCACCCCAGCCACCCCCTTCCTACGCTTATGATCAAGAGTTATAATTGTCGTTCTGGATGTGCTGTAACAAGGCTAATAGCGTCGATAGTTGACTTTGTCTGTCGGAAGTACCATTGTTACTATCAGTGACTTCTAGCAGTCCATTATATATGACGAGCTCTAGACCAGGGATGATAAATTTGATACTTTAGTACTTTTTTTGGTACTTTTCAGACCCTCAAAGTACCGTGATACTCCCGCGACACATTTGATACTTTTTTATCCAACTGGTCTGCACGAAAATAATATACACCATTTCAAAAAAATTATATAAGTCGTACAAATGCTCTTTCGACATGTTTCGACATAGCTACGCAACGCTAAGAAATATGTTTGGCTCTTTGTATTACAACAAAACGCAATTTCTTTTTATAATGTATGAAATCGTGAAAAAAATGTATGAAAAAAGTGAAAAAAATTTGCGATTTGACAAATTTTGCATTTTTAACGAAATTAAAAACCTATAAGAAAATATTAAAGGCACGTAGTTTGTAAAACGTGGCATCTACACCAAAAGCTCAAAGTTGTCTGGAACCATCAAGTGGGGTATAATCGTATATCAATTCTAACAAGGAGCCATACTGGATAAAATAAAATGTAAAGTCAATTAATTTTATATTAAAACTGGACCGACATGAATCACTTTTGTCTACAGATTATTTTATGCAATATGAAACATATTTCATCATAACCGGCTAAAAATGTGTTCTTTAGAGAGTCAAGAATTCTAATCGGAAGGTACCTCTATATATTTAGAGCCTAAATCAAAACATGCCCATATTTAATAGGGATCAAAAATGAGTTTGTATCAATTTCCGTAAATATCGGTTTATATTTTCGACCTGTGCGATTTTAAAATGAAGCATTTCAGATATTTAAGAATTGTATGTGTGCTTATTTTGCTCCAATAATGTATGTAGTATAGGCTAGTACAAACAAAAGGTTTTATGCTGCTATACAATTTTAGCAGGTTGTTATCAAGAAGTTGTTCATGTATTACTGGATCTTACTAATTTTTATCTGAATATTTCAAGAATAATTAAATAAAAAATTGGTACTTTTTGGGTCGAAAAAGTACCTTTTTATAACGACTTTTGTACAATTTTTTTCTCTCAATTATCATCCCTGCTCTAGACTGATAGCTCTGATCAGAGAACAAAGCCGAGGCAAAATTGTCGGCGGCGGCGGCTTTTCGGCTTACGATTTATTGTGCAACATAACATATACACATTTATTGTACAACTTAGTTGGAAGTATGAGCACAGTGTAAAAATAGATTTTTCCCTTAAAAATTAAATGAAATTAAACATGTTTGCTGTACAAACGAATATCTGACAAATCTAGAAAGATCTGAATGACTTCTTCTATTTGAAGTATATGTTATATGCCTTCCAAAATATTTTGAATGTTACTACTTTCACTCGTCGAGTAAAAACAGGTAAAGGAAAAGATATTTTGTAAATTCTCTCTTAAATTTGCCTAATACTTTTACTAGTTCATTGATCGAAAAAAGTAAACACAAAGTTAAATTAGTTTTCTAATTTTTTTCTTTTTTTGTTATATTTCATTATTTTATATTATTTTTTGTTATATTAAAACTTGATCACATTTTGAACACAAAGCTTAATATACATATGCTGATATACACATATTGTAATGCAATACAATATTAAATTTATATTTGTAAATTTTTGATATTAAATACCGATTATTTTCAATTCCACCGGTCGACGTGTAGAATTTGTAAAATTTGTAGAAAGTGTAAAATATTGGTTTCTTTTTTGTTACTAATAAAGGGAAAAAATGTTTTGTTTGCTAAAATCTAGAATTTCAAGAAAATGGAATTGTTTTCATCGCTACAACATTTTATATTATACATCGATTTTCTTCGGAATGGTCTCATTTTACCGATCAGACTTTACTATAAAATCATAAAAATATAACAGTAGTGCGTTTTTATGAGGCCTTTATTTAAATATTATTAAAATTTTCAAGAAAAAATAGGATTTTTTCGCAATATTTTGTAAGATATTGTGGAAACCGCTGAACGGATAGAAAATTGTATTGTAGGAAGTTGAATAAGTTGATTTTTAGGAGAAATGGTTCTCTAGTTATGCCATAATATGTGGTTCAACCTCTTTTCTTTCTTAGCCTAAAGGATTACTTCTTAGATTTCTCGCGATAAATAGTGATATTGAAACAAGTAAGAAAGTTTCAGTCGGGTAAACCGACTAAGGTATACCCTCACTTTGTGAGTAATGTAATATTGAATATTACACAAATTATTCTGTCAATTTTTGTGGGAGGTACCAGAAGGGCTTTAAGAAATACACCTATATTTAGCTGAACAGTAGATACTTTAAATACATTGCACTGTGCCGAATTGTAACCGTATATGGACTGGTATATTAACGTTGAGATATTAAATTGTGGTATAATTTGGCCATTTTGTGTGGGAGGTACAAAAAGGGGCGTGGTGATAACGCTCATTTTTCACTGGACTATAGGCATTATAAAAGCATTACACTGTACAAAATTTCAATTATTTTTATACACTGGTATTAATGTTATAAGCTGTTAACTTTTGGTGCAAAATGGTGCATTTGTGTGGGAGGTACCAAAAGGGGAGCGGCAATAACGCCCATTTTTCACTGGACTGTAGGCACTATAAAAGCATTACACTGCACAAAATTTCAAGTATTTCTAAACACAGGTATTAATGTTATAAGCTTTTAACTTTTAGTGCAAAATGGTGCATTTGTGTGGGAGATACCAAAACGGGCGTGGCAATTTCGCCAATTTTCCTCGAGTTGATAGCGACTAACAAACTAATACTATGTGTGGAATTTCAGAAGATTCGAATACGTATAATAGCAGTTATTAAAGAATCAATATTTCACAACATTTTAACCCTTTGTGGGGGAGGTACCAGAAGGAGTGGACCAATATGGCCCATCTTCGAACTTAGGCGGAGATAGAAAAAAATATTACCACATACGAAATTTGAAGTCAATCGGTTACTCCTTTCGAAAGTTATCGTGCGCACCAGCCAGCAGACAGACAGACAGACAGACAGACGGACGGACATTGCTCATTCGACTTAAAATGACCCAAAACGGATTTCCGCCAAACATACTTGGGGTCTTAGGTCACTCCTTCGATGTGTTACACTTTTTTCCGTAGCAAATGATATATACCCTCGTCACACTAAAGTGAGGGTATAAAAATGATCCGAATTGGTTCAGGAAAGTGTTAAAGAATTCAAAACTAAGTAGCCTTCAACTTCTTCCATTCCATTTTCCATCCGTTCGGCCTTTTCGACGATATCTTACAAAATATTGTGAAAAATCCTATTTTTGAAGAAAATTTTAATAATATTACCTTTTTATTATTTTGTCGTAAATTCTATCGGTCATAAATAAAATGAGACCATTTCGAAAAAAATCGATGCATTATTTAAAAAGTTGTAGCTAATTTAGTAAGGTTTCAACTTTAAAACATTCTTATCGATGTAAAATTTTCAAAAACAAACTTTAAAAACTAAGAATGGATATTTTGGAGTTTTTTGATGTCTACACGGGGAAAAATCGCCTTTTTTGATATGTTTGAATCGAAAGAAAATATATTTGGAACACAAATTTTTAAATATTATATATTTCTTAGCAAATAAATTTTATTTGAAAATCAATAAAATATATTTGGAACGCATATATTAATATATTACAACAAATTATATTTGCAAACTAAATTTCTCAAATAAAATATGTGTTTAAATACAAATAAAATTATTATTTAGGAATTTTTCCAAATATATTTTATTTAAAAAATATTTCCAAAACTTTTGCTGAGTTTTTCATATTTCAGTTTCAATTTTTCTTGGGTTTCGAATTGTACCTCCCAGTTATGATACCATATGCAGCATTACCTTCTGTTTTAAATCAATCATTTCAAATTTCTGAGTATTCCAAGCCATCATTAGTTGTCAATCCTCTAAGTACTTTATATTGATCCAAGATTATATGATTTCAATTATTATTTTTTACGAACATTAAAAGTTTCTAAAAATTTAACTTTGAATTACTGAAAAATTTGACACAATTTATGTATTTTATGAATACCTAAATGCAAATAAATATTTGTTTCGGAAATAATGGTCCCAAATAAAAACATATTGGAATGTAAACAAATATTTGTTTAGAACAACATCTTCCCAAATACACAATTTTTGTGTGTACCAAATATTACATGCTTAGAGTCTACCCCAAACATATATATGTTTCAAGCCGAATATGTTTGGGACAATATACTACAGAAGCGTTTTTTTTTCAGCGTGTAGCATCAGAATATATGCATTAAAACAGAACCCCAAGAAAAAATTAGTTTTTGTCGACCGGTGTTATTTCAGTTTTTACTGTTATACTCGAAATTTACTTGTCGTAACTAATCAACATCTTACATAAATACATAAAAAAAACGTTATAGAACGCACCACTTATGTTAAATTGAGTGTATTTAATATTCTTTTGTTATTAAATGTATGTATATTATTTGTATACATAAATATCACAATGATGCATACAAAACATGCAACTTTTTTTAGTCTCTTTTAAACGTTTAAAATTTTAATTCGAGTTGTAATTGGAAAATACCTGATAGTATTTTAAACGATATATCTATGTACATACCTATATATATATAAAAATGAAATGGTGTTCGTTGGTACGCGATGGACTCGAAAACGGCTAAACAGATTTTGCTGAATTTTTGCATGAGTACATCATTCGGTGTGTGGAAGGTTCGTAGCTATATTCGGTTATGATTGAACAAAGGGGCGTGGCACCGCCCACACGACGTGATATTTAAAAGTGAAATATATCGGGTACTATTGGATCAAAATTCTCGAAATTCGATATGTGTGACCTTGGTACCAGTACACATCATGGAGCCAAAAACCGGTGTGATAGTTACAGTGGGCGTGGCACCGCCCATACAACCTAAAATTCAAATATGAAATATTTCGAATACTATTGGAGTAAAATTCTCGAAATTGGGTATGTGTGACCTTGGTGCCAGTACGCGTTATGTAGCAGAAAACTAGGGTGATAGTGTAAGTGGGTGTCACATCGCCCACCCAACCTGAAATTTAAAAATGCTATTTATAGTATTATTGTGGTAAGATTCTCCAAATTTGGTATACATATGTGACATTGGTACCATTATGCGTGATGGAACGATAAACAGGTGTGACAGTTATAGTGGGTGCGGCACCTCCCACACAACCTGAAATTTACAAATACTATATTTTGAGTACTGTAAACGGCGAAATTTAGTATTTGTTCCTTGGTAGCAGTACGCGTGATGGAGCCAAAAACAGGTGTGATTGTGACAGTAGGCGTGGTACAACCCACACTACCAGAAATTCAGAAGTGCAATATTTTGATTGCTATTGGACCAAAATTCTCGAAATTTGGTATGTGGAACCAGATCGAGTGCTGGAGCAAGAAACTGGCATGATAGTAACAGTGGGCGTGGCACCACCCACACAACCTGAAATGTGAAACATGACATCTGAATATATAATATTTCCTGCACTATTGCAGCTAGCCTGTAAAAATGGATGTGTAACCTTTGAACCACAACCAATGATTGAACCAAAAACTGGCATCGTATTAAGAGTGGGTACTTCTACACAACATGAACAATTCCAAAGTTCGATCACTACATTCAAAATTCAATTTTTCGATCACTACATCAGCCATGGTTTCGAAGTTTGGCTGGCCTTGGTACCAGTGGGGTGATGGAGCTACAAACAGGAGCGATGGAAACAGTTGGCATGACACCCCCATATAAATAAAATATGTAGAACGCAATATTTGAAATAGTATTGCGGCGATATCTTTGCAATAGAGAGTGATAAGGGCGTGGCGCCACCCATACAACCCGAGATGTGAATTTGAAAAATTTCCAATATCATTGCAGGACAGTTTTGAAAATTTGCATTAAAATAGTGTCGATGGACAAAACGAAATATAGAGAGGCGTTGAACTCATCGTCTTGAAGTTTTTAGTGCATGCTGTTGATAGCACTCTACGGAATCTGATTAAAAATCTGATCAGTGGAAGTATCTGTGCATCCGACACGCTAGCTGAAAACGAATAAATGGAGACTATTATATCTAGATTGACGCTTTACCAAGAGTGTTTAGTATTCAAGTGCCTTCAAAGTTAGCACGTGACTCAACAAAATTGGGAGATAGCGGATTAGAGGGCGTGACTACGCGTATGCGACATCTTTGTAGCAAAAATAAATACTGATAGAATTATTGCACTAATTGGTATGAATGTATTTCACAGCAATCTATATGCCCCAACAGAGAATGAGCGACATAGCCTCCCCAAGGTGATTTGACGGGTATTGCTCTACACGAAATTTGTGCATTTAAGTGCAATATGGAAGACCCAAAAACACTGCCGTAATATCAAGAGTGTCAACATATCATATGGTTCTATTTCACTAAAACGCACTTTGAGGGCAGCGAAGCGCACCGGGTTAGCTAGTATATTTATATATGTATCATACGTGTCGAATGTGCAATGTAGAATGTGTAAAGAAGTTTAAAGCAAGTGAAACTTTTTACATAAAAATACACCATATACATGCACGCATATAATTTTAATACATATGTATATACACAAACATGTACGAGTTTGGTCGTATATAAATGAAAGGCGTAATTAAAAAATTACAACGGCGGCGATTTTAAGCAGGTATGAGCCGATGAGAACGGCGGCGATTTAAAGCCAATTTTAGCCGACCTATAGGCGGCGGCGTGGCTCGACAAAAAAAAATCACCTTCGGCGGCTTATCGGCTAAAACCTGGCTGGCTTCGTTCTCTGGCTCTGATACGGTCGAGGCTCTCTGTACGTTACCAGGTTTTGGTATCGGTATCAGTTTTTGCCGTTTTATTTGGAAAAAAAGCCGTTCTCCCGACTCATCTTAAAGAGTCGGACAAAGATTGGTGGTAACGCTTTTATTGCATGTTTAAACGCTACGTTCGGGATGTATTCGGGCGCTGGGGCTTATTATTATCTACGATTTTTGGCATAGGTTTACCACCTCTTCCTCGGCTACTTCAATTTCGGTTCTGGACTTAGTAGTCGCCTGGTCTGCCCATTGTTCGCCTTCTGGGAATAATACATTCACGATGACATTTATTAATTTAGGGCACGTAATCTGGGGTGACCTTTTCCCTTTTAGTCGTGACATTACCGTCTTGTATGCATTACCACACGAGTAAGAATCGGCGCCCTGGCACCACTATTTCCAGCACTCCGCTTTGCTTTTGTGATAGACGCACCTCCTTATTTCAAAGTCGGGTCTCTTTTCACTTCTTTGATACTTTCGTCTGGTTCGTAGGCAGTCCATCCTATGTTCTGCAATGTCCATCAGTAATTTTCTTTGCTTCTGCTACCTGAACGCTTAGCCATGCATCACATGCTACTTTTAGCGCTTTGGACTCAATTCAGATTGGTGTGGGATTTGTACTCCGCTGAGAATGTAATGGCTTGGTGGTCAAATTCTTTGCCAGGTTATTGCTAACGAATGTTTGGTCGACGATTGAACCTGTTCCAGCTCTTCTAAACGTATTTGTCTGTCCGGTGTTATGTAGGGTTACGTCAAGTCATCTTCTCAACATACTTCGGAGTCGTTATTTTCTTCTTGTCCCTATTTAGTTTTGTCCTCGTTACGATCGTCCCACATGAACCAGAATCACCCAATTTGGGAAATGTATTCATTCATGCATACTAAAATGAATGAATACACGAATATCACGAAAACAAGTGCTAACATAGAAAAAATGGCTAAGGGCGTTGGACTCGACAAGTTCGAAATATATTTTACCCATGATTTCTTTTATATTTCATTTTTGGACTAAGACCGTACAATTTGTTCATCAAACATAAGATGTTGTTTCTGGAACCAATTTTAAAGTCAACATTCTTTTCTTTTAGATAAAACAAAGCAAACTTACGGTAGATGTTCAGCCGGATGCTTCCGGTCAATTGAGCAGCGTCACACGTAAACTACCAAAACGCATGAATCCTTTCATAAAAATAACTCTGAAGAAGACTTCCGATATAGTTCTGTTCGAACAACGCAGTACTACGGTTTTAAAGGACACTGATGAGGGCCGTCTGGTTGAAGAGGATAATAAACGCTATGAATATTTGACCGAAGGTCAGGGACGCAAACGCACTTGCTTTACGATGGAGACTCAGACACCACTTGTGCTTACAAAGACTAGGGCCGTTAATACTGACTCGATTGCTAAGGGCAATGTGGGCTCTTATGTCTCAAATTTCGAAATGTTCGACACCTATAAGGATTTGGAACAGACCACTCAGAGTGTAGATGTCGATGGAAGGCAGAAGATGCAAGTGACCACTTACAAAGTGGGAGGTGTTGATCAATTTGTGGAAATCAACAAAACGCCTGAATTTAATCTGGCCTTAATGTTGACGATGCGTATTTTAGCTGGAAATAATTTTGAAAATCCCCAGAGAAGGTTTCGCAATATGATGTTGCCAGATCCGTTAGCTTTGCAGGTGCGCTACAGCTATCGTGTGGATCTCCTATGGACGTTTTGTATAACATTGCAATCGGATGATAGTCATGCAGTCTCCGACTTAAGTTGGTGCTCCACTCATGGCGACATTCTGGCCGTAGGCTATGGAACGTTTGGCTCCGTTAGTGCAGTGGTACCCAAACGAGGCTGTGTTTGCATTTGGAACATAAAGAATCCCGTGAATCCTGAAAGAATGTATCACTTTAATGCTCCCGTACAGTCCGTAGAGTTCTCACTCTACACCCCTCAACTTTTGGCTATTGGTCTCTATGATGGCTCAGTTTATGTCTATGACATTAGTAACATTGAACAGCCTCAGATAGCAATGTCACAGCGTTTAACCTCCCCCAGCTCCGAGCCGATTGCTTGCCTCAAATGGATTCCTCACAGCGCCCGTGAAACTAAACTCCATGATTTGGAGCCATTTTTGGCACTGACGCGGGATGGATCAATTACGCGTTATACACTCATAAACAGTCCGTACATATTGGGATTTCCTCTAATGAAACTGGATCGTGTCGATGGCAATGCCGAAGGTATAATGCTTGAGAACAAACCTGCCCTATTAGAGGCGAATCGTCATCCTCAGGGTGTACATATATGTTTGGATGCCCAACAAAAGGATGTCTATTATGTACTCACCGATGAGGGATGCAAACACAAGTGTTCAACGAATTATCCCAATCAGCAATTGCAGGTTTTGCAACTACATGAAGCCGGAGTAAATTATATGGAATTTTCACCATGGTCACCAAAGCTATATCTTACATGTGGCAATGATTGGTAAATATGTCTGAACATATTTTCTCTTTATAAAATGGGATGGAAAAGGAAAGGTGGAGTTGAGTTTATTGATCTTCATCCATAGTTTCTGAATGTAATGTATACTCGTATCTGGTGGGAAAGACGTGTATCGGTAGTCAATCCCACAACCGACTTTGCGGGCGAAGAGCGATGTTGAACTGTACTACTCACTAAATGCCACCCTACAGGCAGTTCGCGAGTATATGAGTATCCATATGAGATATCCTTATTTTAGTACACTTACCGTGAAAGTACCAATGAAATAACGAATTGGATACCCTACTTGCGTGCATCAAGATCGTCGATTAACTCGGAGAGATATGCTTATATGATGAGTTTAGAACACCTGACGAAATGTTCGAGTTATATTCCACGTTCGGTCTGATATACAGGGTGGCTGATATGTATTGCAACCAACTTCAGGTTTCTATCATTTCTAAACCGCTAGTCTGATAGCTGACAGATTTATTTCAGTGACAGTTCATTTTATTGTTTACAGGCTTACAAAAGCACTTTGATCTATTGCATTCAGAAAAAAAGTTATTCGTGATGGAATTCAAGCGTGATAGTGTGATTGCTTTATATTTGGGTGGAAAAACACAAGTGGCTATCGTTAGAGCCCTCCAGCATTTAAATGTGAATAAATCTTTTGTTTCTCGTACCATTGCTCGTTACCGTGATTCTGGCAGTGTTGCATCGCGTCCAAAATGTGGACGAAAAAAAAACGGTAACAACACCAGAAATGATCCGAAAAGTGAAGGCCAGATTTGATCGAAATCCACACCGCATTGGTAGAAAAATTGCTCGTGAGCTGAACATATCGCGAGAACGGATACAACACATATTAAAAAATGAGCTTGGACTAAAGCCATTGAAGTTCCAAAAAGTGCAAGAGCTCACCGATGCACAAAAAAAAGTTAGACTGGAAAGAGCCAAGGAGTTGCTTCGCTTGCACGAAAGTGGCCAGTTACCGAATTTGGTTTTCTCCGATGAGAAGCCATTCCAAATTGAGCAGTTTGTGAACAAACAAAATGATCAGGTTTACTTGCCAAAGAGGTCAGCTGAAAATTTACACCTTCGATTGGCCACCAGAACTCAAGGGCCGCCGATGGTAATGGTGTGCCGCCGTAACGGCCGATGGTCGCTCCCCGCTCGTATTCATCGACCATGGAGTCAAAATAAATGCCGAATATTATCGGGAAAATGTCCTAAAGACAGTATTGAAGCCCTGGGCAGACAAACATTTCGGCCGCAGACCATGGACATTCCAACAGGACTCAGCACCATCGCACTCAGCACGCGTCAACCAAGAATGGCTTAAAAAGGAGGTTCCTCGTTTCATTTCTACCGCACAATGGCCACCAAGAATCCGGATCCGTGCAGCGTGTGATGGCTTTGTCGGCCGTTTGAAGGCCATAATTCGTGCCAAAGGTGGCCAATTCGAACAAAATTTTATGTTATTTCCGACATTTTTGCTTTTGAACAATAAAATTTAAAAAAAAATTAAAAAATATAGCGCTTTACTTTGTTGCATTACATATCAGCCACCCTGTATGTGCATAGTTTAGATATTGATCAGATTGGAAGGTACGATATATTAACCGTGCAATCACCCAATTGTAGATCCATTGTGATGGTCATTAAAAATTTCATTTTAGTCTGCTATGTCAACGTTGAAATCTAGTTAGGATATGTAACAGGTTAACGCCGTTTCTTTAAATAGTTTTGTTAGTCCTACTATAAAATGTTAGATGCGTACATCCATCCCGATCACACCATCCAGGGTATCTAATTTTGCAATATAATCAAATCCAAAAGCCCTTTTCACATGGCACTGTGACGCTCTAACTTCACACTGCCCTGTTAGTATTACAACAAGTAGTCTAATCACACCCTTTGTCACAATTAGAAGTAGTCTGGTCTATGCGGAACCAGAAAATTGAAGTAATATTACTGAATAATCAATGAATCGTCAGCATACGATCTACATACTCGTATGTACATTAGAGTGGGTCGCAAAAAAAAGTTGCACCGGTCACCCCCTAGATTTTAAGATTATCTAGAGACAATTCCGGGGAAACAAAAAATGTTTTTCCTGTGCACCCTACATGACGCCCTTTTAATTTTATTATCCTGCGTTGCCATTTGATGTCCGATCGTAACGGGATGCATATCGTTGTTTGAGTTTTAGCAAGGGCTACATTTCGTCCATATGTCAATGTTGATTCCGAAGTCAACTTCGATAAGTGACCTCTGTCATCTCGTTTTCTACCCCCCTATGTCGGGAATATTTTGAAACGCCAATAAAGGTCTTCATAAATAATGAAACTTTTGCTTTTAAAGTACCCACTATTATTCATAAACAAAAAAGTTATACTAGTTTTGAAATTACAAAAGTACATGCAGAGATCAAATTACACAATCTACCTTTGACGTCGATTTCTGCCTCTCTCACACACATACACACAGATATACCCCATTCACATCCCCTATGACGGTTCGGTTCAATACGAACGAATTAAATTTGAGAGCTTCGTCACCAGAATAAAATCACTGTTTTCCCATGCACCCTACACGACACCTAAATACTAGTAATTTTGTCACTGTGTGCTTATTTAACGTATGATTTTAACGTATGATACGTCGTTGATGATATCTTCACAATTGCTACACTTCTTCCCTATGTCAGTCAGTAATCCGAGTCGAATTTTTACTAGTGACTTATCCGATTTTCTACCTCTGTAAAGTAAAGAGCTTTGAAACAAATATTTTTTCTTTTATGATTTTTATTTTTTATTCATTAATATATACTCGTATATTAAATTTACAGTCCAAGAAAAAACTTTAAATGTATGTCCAAAATTAAGAGCACAATTATTTTCGTTGCTGGTAATTTCGGAAGATCGAAGTTAATGGACAAGAAACAACAATCAAGGTAATACAGTTGTAATGCTGTTTTGCATCTCTTTCTCTCTTTGTATTAGATTGTCAGACTTATCTTAAAGTTGTACTTTCTGTAATTGAATTTTAGAAGCTTATGTTATTAATTAATTTTAATTTAATTTTACGTGCCATTCTCAAAATATGAATTTTTTGTGCTGATTGTTAATAAATCAGCAAGTAAGGATATGTGAAAAGCGGATTGGGTATATATTTTCCAAAATAAGAAGGCGGGAGCGTTATAGTAAACTGGATTTACGTCAGTATTATCTTCAATGCCATACATACCATTAATAATAATAAAAATATTATGAATGCAAATATAAATCGTGAAAGGAAAATAATTTATTTTCAAATGACGTTACTTGTTGCAAAATAAATACCATTTACATGGGCAGAAAATCGGATAACTGAAGTCACTAGTAACTGCATTTGTTTAAGTGGAGTCTCGCAAATTTAGTTCGTTCGTACTAAATCGAACTCATAGTTGATGTGCATTTTTAGGTACGGGGTTTACTTGTGTGTATGTGGGGGGTAGAAAACGAGATGACAGAGGTCGCTTATCGAATTTGACTTCGGAGTCAAAAGTGACATAAGGACGAAATATAGCCCTTGCCAAAACTCGAACAACAATATACATCCCGTTACGATCGGACATCAAATGGCAACGCAGCATAATAAAACTAAAAGGGCGTCATGTAGGGTGCACAGAAAAAAATTTTTTTTGTTGCCCCGGAATTGCCTCTATATAATCTTCAAAACTAGGGGGTGACTGGCGCAACAATTTTTTTTTGTATGGGGACCGACCCTTAATAATGTACATATGCCAACAACAGTGGATGTATGACTGTGATTGATTTAATCTAAACTCATTTCAGCTCCTCTCCTGGCAATTTCGTCTGTTTTTCATGACCCGAGATATTAGAGTTACTCGGACTCAGCCTGTGAACTCGAAATAAGCTTAGTGTCTTTTTACAAGACAAAACTGTCAACGTAGTTCGTGACAGCACTTTCCTATTCAGATTCATGTTCCTAAGCCTCCTTAACGACCGTTATCTCAGCCCGAATATTACTTAATTCATCACTGAATCGGATCGGATTGTTATGTCCAGGTCTTCTCTAAAGATTCTCGTTGCAGTGTCTGTTCCGCCGGTGAAAACTGCCATTGCTTCATAGATAGTATTCGGGTGAACCCATTGTTCGCAGCAAACAAAAATACGCGACCTTCAGTTCAATTAAAAATGGTCAATATGTTCGCGTACACGTATGAAGATGCCTTCCAATTTCACGTTTCCTTTAATCTGAGAGCAGCCTTTGCAACCAACCCCTGAGCATGTGTCAAGGTATGCGAGATTTAGATCCACCTCGAGGGTCGACTTCCCTATTGATTTCTTAGGTTTAGATAAGTTCAAGGTTAGAAGGGCAGCCAGCATTGCAAGCTCACATAGACAAATGTAGGTCCCATGTGATATAAGGGACTCAGATGCCCCTCATTGTTTATGTCTATGACATTAGTAACATTGAACAGATGCCCCTCATTGAAACCAACCCATCTGTCAGACTTCCTAGGAAGCCCTACCCCATTATATCCAGACGTCGTTTACTTAATGAGGAACAGTAGCAAAGCAGGTGCTCAATTAGGGTATCCAAAACCGGGACCGGTTATCCGGTTAACAAGATGCAACAAATAACAACGATGAGGTGGATAATTCTGACAGTTGTTCTGAATATTTTGAAAGTGAATATGAATTCACTGATCTTGAAAATGAGTTTGGCTTTATTCCTGATATCATGATGTAATAATAAAGTCAGGAAGTACAGCAAAGCATTTAATAAGTCGTCCATGAAGCACAGAACACTTCAAGCATACGTTCAAGAACGGAAAGACAAATAGCTTTGACTTTTTTGCGATGTTAAATCCCGGCAGAACAGCCAGATACCTCTGATTCGGTTTGATATATAAGTTGTTATATTGATGAGTCAAATAATTTCAATTTGGATTTATGTCACACATAAAGAATCAGAAAACGAAATGCAAGCAACATTGTATGATGACTTTGCTTTTTTTTGAAAAGTTTAATAAGAAAACGGAGAAGCTGTGTTACTTATACAATGCTTTAATGACTACCGGACTAATATTGACTACATCAACGTTTGTGAGCTTTTTCAACATCAAGTTACATAAAAAATTAAAAGAAAAATCATTTAAAAATAATCATTTAAATTGTATTCTATTGTTAAGATATTTGTTACGGGAATTGCCCGAGCGCAAAGTTTCCACGGAATTTTGAACACCAAATACAAAACTCGAGATTTCGAAGTATTAAAATTCCTATAAAAAGGCAAAGAAATTATACGTTTATAAAGGAATACACAATGTCTTATACTTATACTTTTTGGTATGAAAACAAAGCGCAAAACATTTAAATATTCGAAATTAAAATTACAAGATCTTTATATGATTTTTTCGAAACAAAGATATAAAAGTTGTAACCACAAATCAACTTTTCTTATTCCTGCAGAAAAGGCGCTTGCATTCGCTTGAGTTTACTTTTATCTTTTGACATTACATTACTTGACGAAAAACAAAAAAATACGTTAACAATATTATTATAAAAAAAACATTCTAAATGATTTATTATTTTTTAAGGAAATTTCAGAAATATAATACTTTCTTTTTAAAGGAAACAAAAAATTAAACCTGTAATAAACGAAATAATCTATTTTTGTTTACTAATTTTTACTACAAATGATTGTACGTTATTTTTTGTTTTACGATAAACATTTAATGAAATTTTAATCACTTTCGTATATTATTTAAAAACCGGCCTTAAAACCGGTTAACCGGTTTCGACAAAAAATTATAACCGAAAACCGGGTTTTAAAAAAAGTCATATTTCGGTTGAACCGGAAACCGCTTTTTCGAATTAACCGGTTTTTTGGGCACCCTGTGCTCAATGCTCTCCACTTCTTCCTAATCACCACAGATCAGGTAGTATCGGGACATAGAGAGTGTCAGAGTGAAAGTAACTCGTTTGATAAACAATGTTATCAATAGTACGAATATCTGTAGCGGAAAGATCTGTCACACTTCCTAGAAAGTCCTACTCCAGTATAGGACTAATGAGAGACAGTAGCAAAACAGGTGCTCAAGGCTCTCCACTTCTTCCTCATCACCATAGATCCTACAGAAGTCAGTGGACTCAATAACTAATATTCTGTCGTGTTCGCCGATCAGGCAGTGTCCCGTCAGAACTGACACTAACGTAGACATTTTTTCCTCTCTAGTGCGAGATGACATTTTGACCTTCTCCGTTCGTATCTTGGCCAGATTTGTTTAGCTACCCTGCAGTTCTCGGATTCTGTCCATCTTTCATTGGACTGCTTAAGTCAAAGCTTGAATGTGGACAATGACGCACCAAAATATGCCAATTCTTCGAGAATTTATAATGTCGTCCCTTTCGTATCAAGTTCATCTGCTTTGCAGTTCCCCTTGAGGTGTTTGCTAAACTGCGCAGTTAGCAAATATCATTAAAATATCAGCGGCAGTCAAATGCTGTCCTTGAGTTTATGGATGTGCCATCCAGAGAATTGATGACAGGCTGACTGTCCCGTGTTGGTCACAACGTTGCGACTCAGTCACTTGACGACTTTCGACCTTTTCGGCTTGATCGACACTGCAGGTATCTGGTAGTCTGTGAGTTATATCAATACTGCGTTCACAATTTTATCATCAAGCTTCGAGCCATTTATGTGGAAGTGAAGATGGTTTCTGTTTCCTGGTATTCTGCCAACCCATCACTCTCTGACACTCATCTTAGTGGTGAAGTTCCTCACGAAGATGTACACCATTAGTATATTTTCCACACGGTCTGTTATCATAGCGCTGCATTGTGATATCCGCATGCGGGCCATAGTTCTTATATGTACCTCTACATTGATAGACTGTTTAATCTTAGCGCCGCTCTGCAACTGCTTTGTAAGAAACTCAGTCGCTGTAGTACTTAAGGCTCCCCGTATGCTTAGACAGGCAGTTCTCTGTACCTTTGACAATTGGTTGGTAATAGATCGTTTATCAGTTGCCTTCCACCACACCACAATGATAACGGGTGATCCAAGTAGATATACTTTTTTCAATAGCCTTTTTTGACAGATCACGTGTGAGTCGTTTCATGCTGTCTTGTTATTTTTGTTAAGTATTGTTTGGCATTTCATCATGGAAAGACTTACGCCTGAACAACGTTTACGCGTGTCATTTGCCAGTTACCATTCGAAATGCTCGAACGAGTCATCGAAAATTCTTTTGAAATATATATTCACCTACATGTAGCCGTTATGGAAGCATTCCACCTCGTCTGATCAGAAAACTACAACATCTGCATTTCAGTTAATGGTGGCTATAAAATCGTTGGATTTTTAAGTTTCGGTCCACGTAATTCATTCAGTTCACTGCTTGGCATTATCATTAAGTCGCGTTCTTCAAAGTGAAAATCAAGATTTAACTGAAGCCGTCCATCACAGTTCTCGCGTACCTTTCATTGCGAACGGTTGTGTTTGTTTTTGGCTACTCTCCGATTAAAGTAAAATATACCAAAAAAAGTGTAAAAATGGCAATTTGTAATCAGTGCGCGAAAGAACTATCCTCAACATACGCTATGTGCAAAAACTGTGATCGCAAATATCACTTTAATCCTTGCTGCCCATTATCCGAAAAAACCTACGCAGCGATGAGTGCTGAAAAAAAAGCTGACTGGAAATGTCACAGGTGTAGAGATCACAGACATTCCACCAATAGTTTGTATGAAACTGTGATTTACAATGAGACGATCAAACAACGCAGAGAAGAGGACACACAAACTGATAAGAATAACAAACGTTTTAAAGAAGCAGAACAACCTTCTACTCCGCAGTCTGACACTTCTGAAATTAAATCTGATATAAAAGATATGAAGGAGTCTATGTCCCAGATGGTTGCGAACATGAGAGAAATGACCCAACAATTTCAAAACACTCTACAAAGTATAAACGACAACTTATAATTTTTGTCCCATACAAAAATTATAGAAGTTCTTGAAAGAAACGGAATCCGTGGAAATTGCTTGAAATGGTTTATAAATTACCTTAAATTCAGAACATATCGGGTGAAAATAGAAAAATATGAAAGTAACGAAATACCAGTCGAATATGGGGTACCACAAGGCTCAAAACTAGGGCCAATACTTTACATAATTTATGCGAACGACTTAATAAATATTCTTAAAAAAAGTACAGCTTTTGCTTATGCGGATGATACTGCTATTATCGTAACGCACAAAGATGTAATTACCGCCACTGAAATTCTACAAAGTGAGCTCAATACCCTTACTAGATGGTGTCATGATAATGGCTTAGTCATTAACGCCACCAAAACCAAGGTGATGCACATTAAACCACCACATCTTAGATACTCAAACGTAAAATTAATTTTCCATGAAAACGAATGTCTACACAACTCATCGAATAATTCCAACAACATAAACGACAAATGCGAAACAGAAATAGAAATCGTCAACGAATATAAATACCTTGGAGTGCAAGTCGATCACAATTTTAAATGGAAAATACATATATCCTCACTCCAGAAGAAACTACAAACAAGTAAGAAAGTTTCAGTCGGGTAAACCGACTAAGGTATACCCTCACTTTGTGAGTAATGTAATATTGAATATTACTCGAATTATTCTGTCAATTTGTGTGGGAGGTACCAGAAGGGGTTTATCAAATACACCTATTTTTCGCTGAACATTAGATACTTTAAATTCATTGCACTGTGCCGAATTATAAGCATTTATGTGCACTGGTAAAAACGTTATGAGATATTAAATTGTGGTATGATTTGGGCATTTTGTGTGGAAGGTACCAAAAGGGGCGTGGCGATAACGCCCATTTTTCACAGGGCTATAGACACTATAAAAACATTACACTGTACAAAATTTCACGTATTTTTATACACTGGTTTTAATGTTATAAGCTGTTAACTTTTGGTGCAAAAAGGTACCTTTGTGTGGGAGGTACCAAAAAGGGCGTGGCAACAACGCCAATTTTTCCCTCGACTGTAGGCAATATAAAAGCATAATACTATACAAAATTTCAAGTTTTTTTATACACTGTTATTAACGTTATAAGCTGTTAACTTTTAGTGCAAAACGGTGCATTTGTGTGGGAGGTACCAAAAGGGACGTGGCAACTTCGCCCAATTTTCTCGAGTTGATAGCGACTAATAAGCTAATACTATGTGTGGAATTTCAGAAGATTCGAATAAGTAGTATATCAGTTATTAAAGAATCAATTTTTCACAACATTTTAACCCTTTGTGGGGGAGGTACTAGAAGGAGTGGACCAATGTGGCCCATCTTCGAACTTAGCCGGAGATAGAAAAAAATATTACCACATACCAAATTTGAAGTCAATCGGTTACTCCTTTCGAGAGTTATCGTGCGCACCAGCCAGCAGACAGACAGACAGACAGACAGACAGACAGACAGACAGACGGACGGACATTGCTCATTCGACTTAAAATGACCCAAAACGGTTTTCCTCCGAACATACTTGGGGTCTTAGGTCACTCCTTCGATGTGTTACACTTTTTTCCGTAGCAAATGATATATACCCTCGTCACACTAAAGTGAGGGTATAAAAACAGCATATGTCCTCTTTCATTTAAGCAATTGCTCCCCATTTCATGTTCTCAAACAAGCGTACTTCTCACTATCAGAGTCATATTTAAGACATGGAATAACGGCTTGGGGAAACGCAACGTACTGCAACCTGCTACAAACCACACAAAACAGATTAATAAAAATATTAATGAAAAATAAAGACAAATACAACACAATTGCCCAAAATATTCATAACATAGTCAATAATAATATCATAATCAGTAATTATAACAACAACACCAATAACCAAACAACAAATACTAACTCATCAACTGAACAAAACATGCGTAAATTCATGAAAGAACATCAATTCATGAACGTAAGAAGTCTGTACCAACTAGCCTTGGCAACTGAGTTTTATGGAGATCAAAGGTTTCTGGAAAAGATCGACCACCAGTACAACACTCGAAGGAATGCCGAAGGACGTTATAAAGAACCAGCTCACAGAAATATGTATGGGAAAAGCACAATATCAGCTCAACTGCCAAAATTTCTAAATACATTACCAATCAATGTCCTAGATATAAGTAACAACATAAAAAGAAAAAACTGTATAAAAAAATTTCTTATTGAATCGCAGTGAATGAATCTAATATTAATTTTAAATTAAATTATTACTATGAATTATCGTAAATAAAGTCGAAATTGAAAAAAAAAAAAAAAAAAAAAAAAAAAAAAAATACGAAAAAGGAATAATTAATGGACGTATGCGAAAATCGTACTCTCCACTTTAGTGCGATTTTTTCGTCTGTTAAAATATTTTGTGAAGAACAAGACATTCCAAACAAGAAACCTACGATGCCGGCCCGACAAAGTCATCGTTGCAATGTTGATGCAACAAATATTGAAGAAGATTTCTACCTATATTTCATACCTAGATTTATTCATCTCGAAGATCGCCATTAAATTATTAATTGAACCAACTTGACTAAACGAATGATGCAAAAGTTCTTATTTTTGGAGCTACTTTCACGTCCAATTCTCAGAATTTAGTCCCAAAATCATGTGATTTACTGTGTTAGTATAATATTTAAATACAGAAACGTTAGAAATAGTTAAAGTTGTGTCAAAAACTTTTGTTCGGAGTATCGTAACATACAATTTCAGTTAAACATTAATTTTCGGAAGCAAATTTTTTTCTCAAAAACACTAACAGGGTTGGCACTATAGTTTTGTCTTTGAATAATTCTTATTGAAAATATTGCATAAGTATTATTTAATGTTAAGGTAAATGTCAACCATCGATTTTTAATAAAAAAAATTGCGTACCATATGTAAAACCCCCCGCCCCCAAAACAAAATCCTGCGCACGGCCCTGGGCTTTTCTACAGGGATATAAGGCGAAATTGTCCTTCCTTACACGTGCCAGTGCATTAAGTCTAAATGAATTTCCTATCTAGAAATATACCTAGACATTTTGCACTTTCAGAAAAGTCTAGCTCTGTTCCATTTATCCGAGGAGAGTCCACTTGTGGGAACCTATACTTCGTTGTAAATAGAACCAATTATTCGATGTTTGTGTTAACGCACAAACCGCTGCTTCTGGCCCATCCAGCAAATTTTTTCAGAGCCAACTGAAGGAAGTCTCTGAGGACGTTGAAGAATTTGCCAGTTGATTATCTATTCAATTCGGTCATATGTTATCCTCTATTGGCTTTGCCATTATTAAGGGTTTTTATGACCCTGGATCTAAACAGGTGATTTTTGCATTTACAGCGTAATGACGTAGTAGTTTTTCTTAGGATACAGCATGATTTTTTTTCTAAACTATATTTTATACCTATAGTGTAGTCAATTGATTTTTGATTTAATGATAAACGCGAAGCAAATATATCAAATATTAAAAAAATATCCCATTCAAATTTCTCTAGGTGCATACGTATATGGTTAATGGGCATTTTCAAACCTTTAATAACATTGAAATACCACATGAGTCCGGTTTATGCCGCTTGCTGGAGCACAGTACACTCCTCCATCATTGTGGCACTACATAGGGATGCTGTCGATGTTTGGGACCTGCGACGTAGTATTTTACAACCGGCTTCTTCGACAAGGATAGACAATCAAGCATTCTATACCACTTTGAAGTAAGGCAATTTTTTCACAACAAACGTAGAATGTAGCCAAAATAATATATATGTAACTAACGATATACGTTTTCCTTTCAGATTAACACTCTGTGGCCGTTCGGTGGCAGTCGGAAATGATAGAGGTAATGTGCAGATTTTGACATTTGAGGAAATGCCCTTTCCGCCACATTTCCAATACGAACACTTGGAGAAAACCATTTTTACAATTTTGTCAAATAATAAAGATCTGCTGAGAGATGTTAAGAGTATAGGATATTTTGGATATCCAAAGAAATAAAATGTAGAATTTAGAAATAAAATTTAAAATCGGCCAGGCCGAAACTTGTGTGCCGTCCACCATGGATCGTTTTCACAGTATAACGAAGAAAATTATACGCGTATGGAACAAATTGTTTAAGGTTTTCATATTCTAGATTTGCTATTGGAGAAAATGAGGTCAAGTTTTGAAATTTTCGTAAAAATGTTGTAATTTGAAGAAGCGTGGCAACAATACAGGTAATAATTATGGACTCATTCTAAGTGGGCGTGGCCCCGCCCTCATAAGACACATTTTAAAATTGAGATATCTTGCACAATTTGTTAGCGAGTGTGCTGTAATTTTGTACATATGTATCTGGTGGCAGTCTACATGATTGGTCCAAAAATGGACGGGATCGGACCATTGGGCATGGCACCGCCCATATAAGCCAAATTTTAAAAATGTTATTTCTTGCACAATTTCTTAGTGAGGGAGCTGGAATTTTGTTTATATGTATCTGGTGGTAGTCTTCGTGATTTGTCCTAAAATGGACGGGATTGGACCAATGGGCGTGGCACGGGCCATATTAACCGAATTTTGAAATTGACATATCTTGCACAATTTGTTAGCGAGAGTGCTGTAATTTTGTGCATATGTATCTTGGTGTAGTCTACGTGCACACCAATGGGCGTGGCTCCGCTCATGTAAGCCAAATTTTTAAAATGGTATATCTTGCACAAATTGTTAGTGAGAGAGCTGGAATTTTGTGTACATGTATCTGGTGGTAGTCTACGTGATTGGTCCAAAAATAGGCGGAATCTGACAAATGGGCGTGGCCCCGCCCATATAAACCAAATTGTTAAATTTATATATCTAGCACTATTTTTTGCGAGAGTGCTGTAATTGTGTGCATATGTATCTGGTGATAGTCTACGTGATTGGTCTAAAATTTGGCGGAAACGAACCAATGGGCGTGGCACCGCCGATATAAGGCAAATTTTGAAAATTAGATATTTTTTACAATATGTTAGAGAGAGTGTTGTAATTCTGTGTATATGTATCTGGTGGTAGTCTACGTTATTGGTCTTATATGGCCCGGCCATATAAGCCAAATTTTAAAATGAAGATATCTTACACAATTTGTTATCGAGAGCGCTGTAATTTTGTGCACATGTTTCTGGTGGTAGTCTACGAAATTGGTCCAAAAATGGGTGGAAGCGGACCAATGGGCGCCCATATAAGTCAAATTTTGAAATTTAGATATTTATCACAATATGTTAGAGAGTGTGCTGTAATTTTGTACATATATATCTGGTGGTAGTCTACGTGATTGTTCCAAAAATAGCCGGGATCGGACCAAAGGGCGTGGCCCCGCCCATATAAGCCAAATTTTAAAATTAAGATATCTTGCACAATTGCTTATCGAGAGTGCTGTAATTTTGTGCACATGTATCTGGTGGTAGTCTACGTGATTGGTCCACAAAAATGGGCGGGATCGGACTAAAGGGCGTGGCCCGGCCCATATAAGCCAAATCTTAAAATTAAGATATCTTGCACAATTTGTTAGCGAGGGTGCTGTAATTTTGTGCATATGTATCTGGTGGTAGTCTACGTGATTGGTCTAAAACTGGGAGGAATGGGATCGATGGGCGTGAAATTGAGATATCTTCAAAATTTTTTAGCGAGAGTGCTCTTATTTTATGGAGATGTTTTTGGTGGAAGTATTCGTGATTGGTTCAAAAATGGACGAAAGCGGATATCTAAATCTGGGACAACCAAGTGGACCGGGTCCAGCTATATATATATACATGGATGTGTGTATGTTACGTATGGACTCCAAAACGTCTGGATCGGTTTTGATGACATTTTCAGGAATGTTTAGATAAGCCAAGAGAGTGGCATAGGCTTTATAAGTTCTTGATTGAGGTGCGTGGGTCCGCCCATATAAGCCAATGTTTTTTGTGATTCCTACTGTCCGTACCTATGAATAAATTAACGAGATTCCTACTGTCGCTATCTACATGAACCATGTTTTGATAAATTGACGGTATCGGAAATCTGAAGTCTGGGGCAACGAAGTGGACCGGGTCCAGCTAGTATATATATAAAAGAGAATGTGTGTTTGTTGGTTTGTTTGATTGTACCGTATAGACGTCTAAACGGCTGGACCGATCTTCTTGAAATTTTCACAGAATGTACATGTGCAGGGGGTGGTGAAAATAGGGTACTTGAATTTTCGATATATCAAGTGGGCGTGGCCCCGCCCATACAAGCCAAATTTTGAAATTGAGATATCTTGCACAATTTTTTTGCGAGAGTGCTGTAATTTTTTGTATATGTATCTGGTGGTAGTCTACTTGATTGGTCCAAAAATGGGTGGGGCCGAGCCAATGGGCGTGGCACCGCCCCTTTAAGGCCAATTTTAAAATCGAGATATATTGCACAATTTGTTAGCGGGAGAGCTGTCATTTTGTGTATATATTTATCTGTTGCCGATCTACGTGATTGGTCAAAAAATGGGCGGGATCGGACAAATGGGCGTTGCCCGCCCATAAAAGCCAAATTTTGGAAGTGAAGAGCTGGAATTTTGTGTATATGTATCTGCTGGCATTCTACGTGATGGCCCAAAAATTATCGAAATTGGGCCAATGGACGTGGCCCTGCCTATATAAGCCAAATTTTGAAACTGAGATATCTTTCACAATTTGTTAGCGAGAGAAGTGTAATTTTGTGTATACATATATCTGGTGGAATAGGTGTGGCGCCGCCCATATAAGCCAAATTTTGAAAATAATATATCTTGAACAATTTGTTAGCAAGAGTGCTGTAATTTTGTGTATATGTAGTTGATGGCAGTCTACGTGACTGGTCAAAAATGGACGGGATCGGAAATCTGTAATCTGGGGCAACGAAGTGGACCGGATCCCGCTAGTATATATATGTATATAAATATATCCCGATATTGCATTAAAGGTTATATACTCCGCATTTCTGAACAGAACTTTATAACATTTAGCAGATATCAGATTCTTTATACAGTAACGATACTAGGCAAATTTTAAGAAAATCTGTTCAGATTTATATACTTATACAAGCTTACCCGGGCAAATTTCGTTTTGGTTTCATTAATTTTGAGCACCCGGATTTTTATTTCATCATAGGAAAGTTTATTCGTCAGACTTCGTACCGTACAATATATGGTGAAAATAGAATAGAATTAAGTATTAATTTCAATGAATATTTTTTTTATTTTGTTTTTTCAATTATTGTACTCAATTTAATGCTGACCAATAATTAAGATTTTTTGTTTTATGATCTAGAGCGTAAATGAAAAGTGATGTTTGTTTTCCAACTCGGTAACACGCCAAATAAAGCTGGCCAGTCCAGATTTATACAACACACTTCCTGCGATTGTCCTTGTGACTTGTTTATGGTCATCGTAAATACAAAAGATTCACTTGGACCTGAAGACATCTAAACTTGAATGGTAAAATGGATGAAGTCTCCCATGAACTCCCATTTTAAAATCCTTGCCACCATCACATTATTATTCATTAGCTTCGTCACAATCAGTAGGATTCCATTGCACAATTTCGGGGCATAAGACATACATAAATGGCGCGCCATGTCAAGCAAATCCAAACAGCCTGTTTCTGTAACTTAAAAATTTGCTTTCGTTCGCCTGCCAGACGACAAACAGCTGATTTGGGTTTTACTAACTACCATCACAACGACAAGTCGCACGATAATGAACACGTACGAATACGTAAGCATTTCAGTGTAAATTTTGGTATCTCTATCTCTCTTTGCTGTCATCTGGGCGAACACCAATGTCAGATCGAGTCACTTTATTTTATTTGTCGACTGATAGGAACAATGACAAAAAAACCTTATTATAAGCAACAATAACTAGATATTATTATAATTACGGTATAACCAATTAAATAATAATAAAATTGGTAACATAAATAAACATAAAGAAGTCAACATTGGCGTCTCGCTAAGATGGATAAAAATCATCAGTGCACAATGAGAGAGACGTGAAAGAGAGAAACAAATGAGAGTCTTGCTTCAGCTCAACTGACCCACCCAGGGTTGAGTTTTTGGCCACCGCTAGTGTAAAGAGGTGTATTTTCTAAGGTTGACCATACAAAAATGTGTGATTTTTTAAACCGGAAGTTGTGAAATTATTGATCTGGCAATTACATTATTTTCCAATTAGCAAATTGCTAACGTCATTGCCGTAAGGCCAGGCAAACGAACGAATGAACCTTAGAGAAACCAAATTCCTGACGAAAGTGAGTGACTGCACGGGGCAAAATCGCCTTTTTTGATATGTTTGAATCGAATGAAAATATATTTGGAACACAAATTTTTAAATATCATATACTTCTTAGCAAATAAATTTTATTTGAAAATCAATACAATATATTTGGAACGCATATATTAATATATTACAACAAATTATATTTGCAAACTAAATTTCTCAAATAAAATATGTGTTTTGATACAGATAAAATTATTATTTAGGATTTTTTCCAAGTATATTTTATTTAAAAAAGATGTCCAAAACTTTTGCTGAGTTTTTCAAATTTCAGTTTCAAGTTTTCTTGGGTTTAGAATTGTACCTCCCAGTTATGATACCATATGCAGCATTAGCTTCTGTTTTAAATCAATCATTTCAAATTTCTGAGTATTCCAAGCCATCATTAGTTGTTAATCCTCTAAGTACTTTATATTGATCCAAGATTATATGATTTTAATTATTATTTTTTTTGTGAACATTAAAAATTTAACTTTGAATTACTGAAAAATTTTACACAATTTATGCATTTTATGAATACTTACATGCAAATAAATATTTGTTTCGCATTTAGCAGTCACATTGGGATGTAAACAAATATTTGTTTAGAACAACATCTTCCCAAATACACAATTTTTGTGTGTACCAAATATTACATGCTTAGAGTCTACCCTAAACATATATATGTTTCAAGCCGAATATGTTTGGGACAATATACTACAGAAGCGATTTTTTTTCAGCGTGTGGTTTTCGTTCGCAGAGACTTTCGTTAGAAATACAGGCCGAAAGAGTTTAGGAATTCAATGGGATAAATGACGATACCGTCTTCGTTATCAACGCGATCGATTGATTTGTATGGATACAATTCTCCCGGAATTTGATTTTGAATCGTCGAATTCATTCACATCAGTGTTTGCTGTTAAATTTTCGCGTGCGCTTAACCAATCGTAGTTACTATAATATTGACTTTTACTCGGATACACATTAGTAATGAGTTCATCTTATGTTGGTGTGAATTGGCAAATGGCGGATGGAATCGGTATAAAACCACTAAAAGTATCTACCAGTATTTATCCATTTCAGATTCTTATCAGTTTTTTAGAAAAAACGTTTACGGTTTTATATTCGTATATTCATAGTTAAATAAATATCATGACGCCACCAAAGTGACGATTAATATTGCGCTTTAACCGCCTGACGCACGATGTCGAACGCCTGATGCCTGTTATATAGTCGATAATCAGCTGTTTTTCGCATAGATGTCATGCGAACGTTAAGGTTCGACATCGTGGATCAGGCGGTTAGTGTTCGATCGAGTGCGTCTAAAGAGAGATTGTGCGTTCACCCATACGATCAATTTAAAATGTTCAACACTTTTGGTATGGCTAAATGCTTTGGATTTTCGTTAATTTGCAGGTTTAACGGAAGCTTCAGTGCTGAATGTGCCGTTCTTCTATTTCTGTCACACTCGTAACAATATGTGTGCGAAGCGCGTGAACTGGCCACTTGCCAAAATCCGAATATGTGAAAAGTCCGGGGTTTATACAACACTGGAGTCCTCTCACAGGAGACTCAGCGGCCAAGTGTAAATGCGTAAATGCACACCCGTTGGAGATCTGTATAGGTTTATGCACATCGGCTGGCATGCTTATAGCTCTTAATAGGCTTTTTAAGTGCTGATAGAGTGGCAATTGTAAAAATTGCAGTTTGACCTCAGGCTGGACATTGAATTGTTGTTTTCGAATCCACTTTGATATATGTACATTAGGCCGGGTCGATTTGTGGGGAGGCCCATTGCTGAGTGAAAATCGTATTCTAGGGATCAAAATAAGAAACTTTGCCGAAGGAACCATACCTCTAAAACGAATTCTGATGTCCCGGAATTTGGGTCGAACTTTTGGGTAGGGGCAAATTTTGAAAAATCCCACTTTGACCCATTTAGAGTGCTCCAATCGAGTCCAAGTGTATGACCGACCCCCACTAACTTTGGAGGCCCGACCCACCCATGCCAGTGGCACCCCCCCTGGAACCACCATACAAACATTTCAAAAAATCGCCAGTTTGGCACATCTTACCAATTACCAATGATGGTAAGAATTCTACAGATTAACCTCCATCACGCTAAAGCAGCCTCAGCGGCTCTATTGCTGCGCCTGTCCACAGGCGCAGTAGACATCGTCCTGATACAGGAGCCCTACGTAGTGGGAGGAAGGGTGTGTGGTATTAGGACACCCAACTTTAAACTGCTTGTGGCCAACTGTGAAGGCACTCCAAGAACCTGCATTTTGGCCAGGAAAGATCTAAGTATCTTTCTCCTGACTAACTTAAGTGGTAAAGACCAAACAGCTGATAGCCTGGAGATCGGTAATCGCATATATTGGGTGGTCTCCAGCTACTTGCCTTATGAATCTGTAGTACCGACTGCTCTATTCAGGGAAGTAGTGGAAGAAGCAACGCCTGACGAGATCGAGCTCATTATTGGCGCAGACACGAACGCTCATCATACTATCTGGGGTAGTACGGATATAAACAATAGGGGTGATTCGCTTCTTGACTTTATTCTAACTACCAACCTTAGTATTTGTAACATAGGTAATAAACCGACCTTTACAATTAAAGACAGACAGGAGGTACTCGACGTAACGTTTGCTACTGACCGGCTGTCAGACAAAATTATTGGGTGGAATGTACTGGACGACCACTCATTCTCAGATCATCATTATATTGAGTTCAAACTCGCGGAAAAAGCGCCTAAACCTGCCGTCCACAGAAATGTAAGGAAGACAAAGTGGCACCTGTATGAGAAGAATTTCAAGAAAGTCCTCAACTCTAAACTTCTGTACGAACCGAATGACAAAGCCGGTCTGAATAATCTGGTCGATCATATCACCACATCATTCAATAGTTCCCTTGAAGAAGCCTGTCCGAAAACAAGGTACAAGGGTAAAACTAAACCCCAATGGTGGACTTCTGAGCTAACGGCTATGAAAAAGACCTGCAACAAGCTATTCAATAAGGCTAAATCTACTGGGGTCGCTAATGATTGGGATGCCTATAAAGAGCAACTCAAGATCTATAAGAAGGAGCTTAGAAAGGCGCAAAGGCGCTCTTGGTATACCTTCTGTGGTGAAGTGGAAAAGGTCTCCGACGCCGCTAGGCTGAGGAAGATATTATCTGCTTCACCCTGTACAGTGGGATATTTACAGGATGAGGCAAATAACTGGACCAAAAACAGCGAGCAGTCGCTCAATGTACTGCTCGACACACATTTCCCGGGCAACTCTGTAACAGAACCCGAGGATCAGCAGGACCAACAAGAGTGCGAGTGGACTGCGAGCGTCGCTAGCTTCTTGACTGAGAGATCCAGAATAAGCTGGGATATTAACAGCTTTGAGCCCTTCAAGTCACCTGGACCAGATGGCATCACTCCAGCAGAAATGCAGAAAATGTTAAAGTACATTATCCCCTGGCTGGAGAAAATGTATGTAGGCTGTATCAGGCTTTCATACGTCCCTAATCGGTGGAGGGATACCAAAGTGGTATTCATACCTAAAGCGGGAAAGATATCACACACTAGGCCAAAAGACTTCAGACCAATTAGCCTATCCTCCTTCCTATTGAAAGGTCTGGAAAGACTTTTAGATCATTTCATTAGGGAAAACCTGGATACAAAACTCCTGTCGGGGAACCAACATGCTTACAATAAGGGCAAGTCTACAGAATCAGCCCTGCACGAACTTGTGAGCACTATCGAATCGTCCCTGCATTTCAAGGAATTCACCATGGTGGCATTTCTTGACATAGAAGGGGCTTTTAACAACATTCACTCAGATGCGGTAATTGCGGCACTCTCACATCTAAAAGTTAACAATAGGTTGATTAGACTAATTCAAAGTCTGCTCACCAGAAGACGCATAACAGCATGTCTAGGGTCCACAACTCTAACAAGGTATGTAAACAGAGGGACCCCGCAAGGAGGAGTACTGTCTCCACTAATTTGGAACCTAGCGGTGAATGAAATCCTGCTAGATCTAGAACGTTGTGGCTGTAAGGTCGTGGCATATGCGGACGACGTGGCAATCGCAGTGAGTGGCAAATTCGTAAACGTCCTCAGAGACATCCTACAGGTGGCTCTGAACAAGTTGGTTAGATGGGCCAGAAGCAGCGGTTTGGGCGTTAACCCCAACAAGACAGAATTGCTTCTCTTTACTAGGATGAATAATGTCCCACATGTGGACCCTCCACCTCGGATAAAGGGAACAGATCTAGTCTTTTCTGAAAGTGCAAAATTTTTAGGAATAATTCTAGATAGGAAAATGTTATTTAGACTTAACGTATTGGAACGTGTAAGGAAGGCCAACGTCGCCTTATATTCCTGCAAAAAGGCTGTAGGGTCGCGGTGGGGACTCTCTCCTAAAATCGTCCACTGGATATATATAGCAGTAGTTCGTCCAATACTGTTATACGGTATTGTGGTATGGTGGACGGCAACTGACAAACTAACCATTACCAACCTACTAACAAAGGTTCAGAGAACCGCCTGCCTGAGCATAAGCAGAGCCTTAAGGACTACAGCGACCGAGTCTCTACAAGCCCTACTCCATATACAGCCGATTAATATTGTGGCGAGAGAAGTTGCAACCAAAGCGGCAATAAGATTAAACTGCCTATCACTGTGGAGGTACAAGAACTATGGTCACATGAGGATATCAAAGTGTAGTGCTATGGTAACCGACCGAGTGGACTATATACCAACTGTGTACACCTTCGAGAGAAATTACATCACTATGATTCCTGCCAGAGACGAATGGGTCGGCAGAATACCAGGTAATAGAAACCATCTCCACTTTTACACGGATGGTTCGAAGCTTGATGAAAAGGTTGGCTTCGGAGTACACTGTGAAGAACTTAGTCTGGATATAGCTCACAGACTACCAGATACCTGCAGTGTCTATCAAGCCGAAATAATGGCAATATGGGAAGTCGCCAAGTGGCTGAGTCGCAACATAGTAACCAACACTGGCGTTGTCATTTACTCGGACAGCCAGGCTGCCATCAATTCTCTGGAGGCAACATCCCTAAATTCACAAACAGCCCTCGACTGCCGCAGATCTCTTAACGAGATGGCTGAGCAGTTTAATATACACCTCATATGGGTGCCTGGGCATAGGGATATCCCGGGGAACTGCAAAGCCGATGAACTTGCTAGGAAAGGGACGACATTACAAATTCTCGAAGAATTTGCATATATTGGTGCGTCACTATCCACGTGCAAGCTTTGGCTTAGGCAAGAGGCAATCAGGCAGTCCAACGAAAGATGGACACAAATCGGCACCTGCAGGGTAGCTAGACAAATCTGGCCAAGGTATGACCTGAGAAGGTCAAAATATCTTCTCGCACTAGAGAGGAAACGATTGTCTACGTTAGTACAGGTTCTGACGGGACACTGCTTGATCGGCGAACACGCCAAAAGATTGGGTATTGACTCCAATGACTTCTGCCGAAGCTGTGGAGATGAGGAAGAAGTGGAGAGCATTGAGCACTTGCTTTGCGACTGTCCCGCTTTGAGTAAACGACGACTGGACATACTGGGGTCGGCCTTTTTAGGCAGCCTAACAGATCTTTCTAGTACTGATATTCGTACTATCGATAAATTTATATATCAAACAGTTTGGTTTCGATGAGGGGCATTTCAGCCCGTGGTAACACTAGGGACCTAAACTGGTCTATGTGAGCTTGTAAAAAAAATACGGCTGCCACCCTAACCTAAACCTAAACCTACATGAAAAAATCAGCGAAATGCCTTTTGGAGTTTATTATTCTCTTCAGAAATTTATTTAGTCAGAACATATGTAAATGAAAAAATGAATTTAACATCTGGATATCTTGAGATATTATTTTTACTTAAGCGAACGTGTTAAAACAGAACAAAAAAAGTTTTCCTATAAATCATTCACTATTCAAGTACAAGATAAATTGATTGGAATTTGGGAAAAACTTGGTATGGAAATAATGCTGAAAAAAGTGTATTTAATAAATTGAATAGATTGCTTGACAAATATCAAGACCAAATCAAGAGAAGAAACAAAACCCAACAATTTACAGAGTATGTAAAATCTCTGGAAACAATTTTTTACATTGGAACATGTAAATGCGATTTGAAGGCAGCTCCATGTGCATGCGGCTTGGTTCCCGAACGCCTCAAAGAGTTTATGCACGATCAACATAATCAGAGAAGACTAACAATGGATGCATTTGTGATGGAAATTGAAGAGCAAGGAGCAACGTCTATGTCATCAATGCCAACATACCAAGATCCCGATGATTCAACATACGCACTGCCACCGGTTCAAGAAGATATGGATAGAAGCACAAGTTCACAACACACAGAGAGATACGATTGTTTTAACTTTGCCTTGGTATGTGCCAGATTTGGTGTGCCTGATAGAGTAGCATCAGCATTGGGAACCGCTCTTTTGCAAGATTTTAAAAGTAAAGATAAGCATGGGAAACCTCTCATCATGGATAAATCGAAAGTTCGCAGAGAAAAAGAGAAATGCAGACAAGAAGTGCTTCGCAAACGGTTAGATGATACCAATTTGTTAGCGTTTTCATTCGATGGCAGAAAAGATGATACTTTAACGATAGATAAAATTGATGAGAAGTATCATACTAGGATGGTAAAAGAACCTCATCTTGTTATTTTGAGAGAACCCAATTCTGAATTGATTGGTTACGTAAGACTGGAACATGAAACCGCTGAATACAAAACAACCAAATTAAATGATTTTTTCAACGATAAAAATATATCACTAGATGCATTAATTGGAATATGCACTGACGGTGATCCAACAAACACTGGCCCACACGGTGGAATTATACGACGATTCGAATTGATGTTAAAAAGACCATTGCATTGGTTCGTTTGCCTTCTACACTTCAACGAACTACCGTTTCGGCATTTGTTTGAAGCTTTGGATAAATCAACCAGCACTGGACCAAGATCGGCAACCGGAAAACTGAGCCGTCAAATCGAAACTTGTGAAACTCTTCCGGTAAGTTATTGCTATCACTCATTTATTATAATTGTCAACCATTTTTAATTATTTTATTATTATATATTTTCAGGTGGTGGACGGCTTCCAGAAAATTGAGTTGCAAAATATGCCCCCTGCTCCAGAAAAAATTGAATTTTCCACCGATTCGAAGTACTTATACGACATGGCCCATGCAATTTCTAGCGGCGTGGTTTCGGTGGATCTGGCTAACATCAAACCAGGGAAAATTGTACATTCTCGGTGGCACACCAAGGCCGCTAGATTATTACGATTATATGTGACAACGGAAAATCCAGATGCAAATTTAGGAATTCTGGTTGAATTTATAATTAAATGTTATGTGCCAATGAACTTCAATATCAAGTATTACAGCTCTGTCGTGTACGGCAGTGCATTATTTTTCAAGTTCATTAGTTGGTCACGATTTCTAGAACCTCGTTTACGCAAAATTGTCAAACAAGTAATTAAAGATAATTCATATTATGCGCATTCGGAAAATATCTTGTTATCAATGTTGTTTGATGATAGCAAAGTAAAGCGCGACTGTGCTATCAAGAAAATTCTACGCTCTCGAACCGATGTTGACGACCCAACGCAACTTAGAGCTTATAAAAAACCAGATATAAACTTTAATTGCACAAGTTACACGGAAATGATCAATATGAATGACATAAATAACGTATTTGAACCACCATTCACGCGAAGCATTCCGTACGATACATTGAAAGAATATTTAAATCAAGATGATCTACCGTTTAATGATCCAAAAATTCCATCACACACACAAGGAACGGAACGACATGTTCCAAACGGGTTATACCGGAAAATGTAGAGGCTGTTATGGCGACGACATTAGAGAGCCGTGCGAAATTGCCCAGACTTGAAAGTAAAAAAGACTTCAAACAAGAAGAGCGCAATTTTTTAATCTCGCAACATTCGAAGTGTCATTGTTTGACATTTGAATAATTGTTATTGTTTGTTAGTAGAAGGTATGAGGTTAGTAAAAATGGAGCGAAGGGAGTTCGTTAATTGGGTATTGGAGAGACAACATGAAAATGCTGATTTTGCCGATAAAATCATCTTCAGTGACGAGGCCCATTTTCATCTTGATGGCTTCGTCAATAGGCAGAATTGTCGCATTTGGGGTGCGGAAAATCCTCGAGTGATTCACGAGAAGCAAATGCATCCTCAACGTGTCACTGTGTGGTGTGGTTTTTGGGCTGGAGGAATCATTGGACCTTTTTTTTATGAAAATGAGGCAGGTCAAGCGCAAACAGTCAATGGTGTTCGGTATCGTGAAATGATAACCAGTTTTTTCTTGCCTAGAATTGAAGAAATGAATGTGGAGGGCATGTGGTTCCAACAAGACGGCGCCACATGTCATACAGCCAGAGAAACAATTCAATTGCTGCAAAAATTGCGCTCTTCTTGGGACACCCCACACATTTATAATTAAAACCAGTAAGGAAAGGCTAAAGTCGGGCGGTGCCGACTATATAATACCCTACACCACTCTCGTAATATTGAATAACTTTAATATATACATTTTGTAATTCATGTATAAATTGTTTACATAAATTTACTTTTGGGACTTTTTATACTTAAATAATAACCTGTACCACAGTGTGGTGTAGGGTATAAAAACGATTGGATCTAAAGAGCCAAATCGGATCAAACATATATATGGGAGCTATAGCTAAATCTTTACCGATTTTCTTCAAATTCGGCAACGTTGGTTCATGAATCAAGAAACTCTACCATTCTAAATTTCAAAACGATTGGATGTAAAATATAGCTTCTATAGAACTAAAGGGCCAAATCGGACGAAACATATATATGGGAGCTATAGCTAAATCTTAACCGATTTTCTTCAAATTCGGTAGTGTTGGTTCATGGCTCAAGAAACTCTACCATTCTAAATTTCAAAACGATTGGATGTAAAATACTGCTTTTATAGGACTAAAGGGCCATATCGGACGAAACATATATATGGGAGCTATAGCTAAATCTTAACCGATTTTCTTCAAATTCGGCAGTGTTGGTTCATGGATCAAGAAACTCTACCATTCTAAATTTCAAAACGATTGGATGTAAAATATAGCTTCTATAGGACTTAAGGGCCAAATCGGACGAAACATGTATATGGGAGCTATAGCTAAATCTTAACCGATTTTCTTCAAATTCGGTAGTGTTGGTTCATGGATCAATAAACTCTACCATTATAAATTTCAAAACGATTGGATGTAAAATATAGCTTCTATAGGACTTAAGGGCCAAATCGGACGAAACATGTATATGGGAGCTATAGCTAAATCTTAACCGATTTTCTTCAAATTCGGTAGTGTTGGTTCATGGATCAATAAACTCTACCATTATAAATTTCAAAACGACTGGATGTAAAATACAGCTTCTATAGAACTAAAGGGCCAAATCGGACGAAACATATATATGGGAGCTATAGCTAAATCTTAACCGATTTTCTTCAAATTCGGTAGTGTTGGTTCATGGATCAAGAAACTCTACCATTCTGAATTTCAAAACGATTGGATGTAAAATACTGCTTTTATAGGACTAAAGGGCCAAATCGGACGAAACATATATATGAGAGCTATAGCTAAATCTTAACCGATTTTCTTCAAATTCGGCAGTGTTGGTTCATGGATCAAGAAACTCTACCATTCTAAATTTCAAAACGACTGGATGTAAAATATAGCTTCTATAGGACTTAAGGGCCAAATCGGACGAAACATACATATGGGAGCTATAGCTAAATCTTAACCGATTTTCTTCAAATTCGGCAATGTTGGTTCATGTATCAAGAAACTCTACCATTCTAAATTTCAAAACGATCGGATGTAAAATACAGCTTCTATAGGACTAAAGGACCAAATCGGACGAAAGATATATATAGGAGCTATATCTAAATCTGAACCGATTTTCTTCAAATTCCGCAATGTTGGTTCATGGATCACGAAACTCTACCATTCTAAATTTCAAAACGATCGGATGTAAAATACAGCTTCTATAGGACTAAAGGACCAAATCGGACGAAAGATATATATGGGAGCTATATCTAAATCTGAACCGATTTTCTTCAAATTCGGCAATGTTGGTTCATGGATCAAGAAACTCTACCATTCTAAATTTCAAAACGATCGGATGAAAAATACAGCTTCTATAGGACTAAAGGGCCAAATCGGACGAAAGATATATATGGGAGCTATATCTAAATCTGAACCGATTTCAACCAAATTCAATAGCGATCTTAACAGCCGCGAAATATTCTAAACTGCAAAATTTCAGAACGATCGGAGTGAAATTGCGACCTGTAGTCGACGAACAACTTTACATGGACAGACGGACGGACGGACGGACATCGTTAAATCGACTCAGCTAGTGATTCTGAGTCGATCGGTATACTTTAAGGTGGGTCTAGATGTGTTCTTTTAAGGTGTTACAAACATCTGCCGTGAAACAAACTTATAATACCCTGTACCACAGTGTGGTGTAGGGTATAAACATAGCCATTTCGCTGATTTTGTCAATGGTGATTTTTTTGAAATGTTTGTATGGGGAACCCCCCAGGTGAGTTCCAGGGGCTGTGCCACTGGCATGGGTGGATCGGCCCTCCAAAGTTAGTGGGGGTCGGTCATACATTTGGACTCGATTGGAGCACTCTAAATGGGTCAAAGTGGGATTTTTCAAAATTTGCCCCTACCCAAATTCCGGGACATCAGAATTCGTTTTAGAGGTATGGTTCCTTCGGCAAAGTTTCTTATTTTGATCCCTAGAATACGATTTTCACTGAGCAATGGGCGACTTTTAAATCGACCCGCCCTAATGTACTTCTACATTTTTAGATTCTTAGCTATTAAATAACGCTTAAAATAAAGTTGCTCAATTTGAAGAAAATCGGTTCATATATAGCTATGGTATATTCATATATCCCGACTTTAAATTTAAGCGCTATAATATACAAATTTGTGGACAGATCATTATCAATAGGAAACATCAACGATGAAACTAGACAATATTTGTTCTTATTCTGGTCCGATATGATGGTGTAGGGTAGTATAAATGGTGGTCCAACCAAAACGCACGATGTTTATTGTAAATAAAACAAAACATTGTCGGAGAATTATCATAATATCTTTTATTATGATAGTAGGATCTATAACAATTATGTGTGAAACAAAATATTGGCCAAATGCTCGCCACAGCTTCGGTGGCATACCTCTATCCGTTGGTCCATATTTTCAATGACTCTGAGACATAATTGAGGTTCAATATCGTTAATGTGCCGAATCACCTCACCCTTTAGCTCTTGAATTGTTCTTAGCTTATTGACGTACACTTTTGCTTTTAAATATCCCCAAAGAAAGAAGTCCAACGGCGTCAAATCACATGATCGTGGCGACCAATTATCATCGCCACTATATGAGATAACACGGCCATTGAATTTCGTTGGCTGTGTGGCAGGTGGCACCATCCTGCTGGAACCACATACATATCGTCCAGGTCCATATCGTCAATTTCTGCCCACAAGAAGTCCGTTATCATCTAGCGATAGCGAACATTCACGGTAACTGCGACGGCTCGAGGTTGACGGTAGAACAAACTGGGCGAGCATGCACAGGCGTCTTTACATCTCCAACAGACCCGGTTTGCTGAAATTTGCGCACAATTCTCCCGATTGTGGACACGAAATGCATTCTGATTTCAACGCCCATTTTTTGTAAAATGCTTCAACAATCTTAATGATGTGCTCAATTGTGTACCTCCCATGGTTGAAATTGTCAAACAAAGAAATGTCAAATAAAGTTGGGCAAAAAACTTGACATTAAGGTGTGACTCACAGTTAACATCGTGCATTATGGTTGGACCACCCATTATATTAGGCGCCCGCCTTTAGCCCTTCCTTAAAGTCGACTTACTGATTTTTTCAAATAACACTATGGAACAAAAATTTTGTCCAAGGGAAGTGGATAACAGTTTCTGGTGCAATTAGGTGTCACAAACACGAAAAAAATGTTTATGGTAATTGTTTTTAATCTACTGATTGAGCCGTGTTATGCCTCAAATTAAAGGGAAATTTGATGGCTGCATATACTGCAAATATCGCTTTCACGTAGAATCTTTGGTTTAGTAACAGTCGTCAAAAATATGAGAAAAAAATGATTTTTTTTTAAATAACACTTTTTCCTTGTACAAAAAAACATAAAAAATAAAAAAAAATAAAAATTATTTTATCACATTTTTAAAAAGCCAGCATGCTAACGAATAAAACACTGTCTATTTGAAAAAAATCTTTGGATAGATGTAAAAGTTATGAGCCATTTTGTAAATGTTATGGAAATTCAAAAAAACCTTGTTTCATATTTTTTCGTTTTTAAATGATGTTTTTGTTTATATTGAATTCGCCATATGTGAGAGAGACATATAAGCGACATTGCACTTGCATTTTATTTTATGAGGATTGATGTCAGACATTATAAAATTATAGAGAGGGCGAGGTTTTATGGCCGTTCGTAACCCTCCACAAAACATGATATGCAATGTGAGAGCTATATTGGATGAGATCAGTTCAGATAGAGGTTTCCATTCAGTTACGCCTTTTATGGATATGGACATCTCAGTCGTATATACAGGTAGTAAAATTATATGTACGCAATAAAAAGTAGTACGTAGTAAAAGTGACAGTCTTGAAAATATTGTCTACTTCGAAGCAAACTATATGTCAGCTACAGGTACTGCAACTTATGAACCTTAAACCCGGATTTTATGAATGAATTTTCTTATTAATAAATTAGTGTAATTCAGCGCCTTAAAGAGATAAGTCGATTTTCTGAAAAATATTACAAAGTTATATTTCGAAGTATGAGTAAAAGGCAAAGATATGATCCCGACAATTTCTCCGGAAAATATGTAATTAAAAAAATCGACGTGCTTTTAGTAAAATAATAGAAGAAATATATCGTCATCAGAAACGAAAAAGGGCGTAACAACAAGAAAAATGGAAACTCAGTTTTTGATGGATTTCGGAACCCTGCATCAAATCACACATCCTGACAAATTTTTAGCGGCGTAATATTAAAAATGGCGAATTTATTAACGAAATTCAAAAGAGCCTAACAACAAATTATTTCTTTTTTCATAGTTAAAAATTCCTATTTCAAGCAATTTTCATAAACAGGTTGTAAATCATGTTTGTATGATTTTATATATGCATCATTATGTTTAGATATAATCCTGAAAACCAAGTTTTTCTAACGGCAACACTTTTAATTTTATTTAGTTTTTTGCTTCTCCTGTAAAATTTTCAAAAATGATGATAGGCCCTTTTTCGTTTCTGATGACGATATGTGTAATATTTTGGTATACGAGTTAAGGCCCAGTTAGGCAAACTTAACCGTAATGCACCCGTAGCGTAACGAATCAGCTGATTCAATCTGTCATATGGAAATCAATGTAAACGATTAGCCAACGGAAACGAAACGTAAACGGACGGCTGAATCTGTTGAAATCAGAATTGGACATTCCGTTTACGTACAATTTGACAACAGCTGATACTACATGTTGTTTACAATTACAATTGTATGTTCACCGAGAAAAGTAAAGAAAATAATTTATTAATTATTTGTTGTTTAAAAGTGCAAATAAACATGAAAGACAAATATTTGATTTCATTGGTGCAGCCGCACGAGTATTTATACAATAAATATAATCCAGCATATAGGATATCTGAAAAAAAATGCGAGAAGCTTGGAAGCAAATTGGCAAGGAGCTGGGCGTCACAGGTGAGTTTTATGAAGATCGCGGCTGACTCCATTAAAAATTAAATTTATAATCTGCTTCAGGATTCTTTTGGCGACAGTACGAGACAATCATTGCGCCAATCTTCTTCATTGTGGGTGAATTTGACAGCAATATAGATTAGATAGAGATTGGATTTGGCTGAGTCCTTCTTCAATGGAAATAGACATAAGTAAAAGTATTAATAAAACACAGAATATTTAAGATATTGAGTTCAAATTTATTCTAGGTGGTAGTGCAAATGTTACATTTTAAGAATGAAATTCAATTTCGGTCATATGACCACCAAGAGCCCGTCAACAGCGATCTATTCTTTGGACCCAATTTTCCACCACTCCTGTTCACATTTCGACCGGAACGTTGGCAATTTCGCGTTGGATGTTGTCTCTAAGCTCGTCTAAAGTTGTTGACTTAGACCAAGGCTATTCCTCAGGGGAAACGCCGCATCGCCAATAAAAAATGAGGAAAGGCTTCAGAGGATCCTAACGATAATGGTTTACTAGGAGGTACAGGTACTGTACCTAAAAAAACTGATTGGCCAAACGGAGAGTACTGGAATATAGCTGTATTTAATTTAAATTAAAAAATGAAAATTGTTTGTATTAAAATAGAATATAAATAAATTGAAGTTTAATGGACATAACCCCATCGTGTTGGCTGCCATAACTTCCAACATTAACTGATATGAATGTATAGTTAGCATCGCAGATTCCCACACAATTCGGCATATCCCACATTCGTCGAAAATCATTAGCAATGTGTTTGTCCTGCTGTGTAGTTTGTTCACTTAAATAAATCGGCGAAAGCAAGCGCCACAAAACTTCACTACATTCTAAAATAATATTTCGAATTGTTGTTTCCCCAGCTTGTGACTCCATTCAATCGATTGTATGGAACAACCGTGACCCAAATATGTATCTACAATTTTAAAGAATAGAACGTTAATATTTCCCAACTTGGAATCATAGGATAAAGCAATATTTGACATACAGTGGTGTTATTGCTAGTCTCTCTGCTGGTCTAATCCGTTGCTTTGGCGTAGTTAACTCATATTTTATTAATGTTAATAAAAAATTAAAAACTGCCATAGGCATTCTAGTGTCCGGCTTTCGCCCAGTCATTGTTTATAGGACGTCCACCCCATCTTCTTATCCGACGATATTGTCTTGATTACTTTTATTGTAAATTCTGCACAGATTTAAAAAACACAAATTTATAAACGTTCTTTTTAAATTCATTTTTAATAAATCTGAACAAAAATAAATCGCGGCTTTTCTGTTTACATCTGTGTTGTTGTTGTCAGAACATATGACTCATTTTCTCAACGTTGGCTAATCGCTTAAACGGGCAACTTTACGGCAACGGTAAAGATAAATTACGGTTACGTATGCCTAACCCGGCCTTTAAAAATATGAACGAACCGTTGACACCTAGTATTTTGTGTAATTCGTGCCATGTAAATCTTACTCGATGGACTAGTGAAAGAATTCGGTAAGTACTTTAAAATTACTGTATTACAATGTTTTGTGGAATAAAACGTTTCAATTTTGGAACTGACCAAAGATAAGGCAGAACTACTTGCATCTCGTATGAAACAGTACAATATTTTGGCCTCAGATGTTAACATATCATATTATAGAGTCCGTGGTATACCTTACAAACAATTTTATACAACTGTGGATAACAGATGCTTTTGCAAGGACATTCCCGGATTGTTCGAGGAACTTAATCAAACATACAATTCAAAGGAATGGCGGTTACTTGTTGACAACAGTAAAGAAAGTTTGAAAGCAGTACTTTTACATAACGGAAATCAGAAACCGTCTTTTCCCATTGATCATGCTGTCAACACTAAGGAATCATACGAAACAATGGCTAAATTGATAAAATACATAAAATATGAACATGAATGGAAAATTTGTTGCGATTTAAAAGTAGTTGGTATGTTATGCCTCTCGGATAGCCGATATTTTGCCACTACTGCATATTAAGCTGGGGCTATTTAAAAATTTTGTAAAAGCCTTATGGAAAGATGGCAATTCACTCTCATATTTAAAAAGTTTATTTAAAAGTCTTTCTTTTCAAAAGATCGAAGAATGTGTTTTTGATGGGCCTAACATAAGGAAACTGATGAAAGATGTGAATTTCGAATCATATTTGACGTCGGATGAAATTGCAGCATGGAGGTCGTTAGTTTCAAATTCAAAATTTAAAATTTCCTTGGATCCGATAAAAGCCCGCAATATGAAACTGTGATTAATGATTTGTTAAAAAATTATGAAACAAGTAAGAAAGTTCAGTCGGGTAAACCGACTTATGAACCCCTCACCTTGAGTCCCAAAAAAATATCCGTAAATTTATTTAGTTTCTTGTTTTAATTAAATTATTATCAATTTAAATTGCATTTTAAAGCATTAAAGTACGTATTAAAGTTAATTGGTGTTAACTTTTGGTGCAAAATGGTCCATTTTTGTTTGAGGTCCCAAAAGAGGCGTGACAATAACGCCCACTTTTCTCTGGAATGTAAGTACCATAAAAGCATTACACTGTACAAAATTTCAAGTATTTGTATGCACTGGTATTACAGTTATAAGCTGTTAACTTTAGGTGCAAAATGTTCCATTTGTGTGGGAGGTACCAAAAGGGGCGTGGCAACCTCATTCATTTTTCTCGAGGTGATCGCTGCTAATAAACTAATACTATGAGTAGAATTTCAGAAGATTTGAGTAAGTAGTATAGAAGTTATTAAGGAATCAATATTTCAATAAACGTTAACCCTTTGTGGGGGAGGTACTAGTAGGAGTGGACCAATGTGGCCCATCTTCGAACTTAGCCGGAGATAGAACAAAATATTACCACATACCAAATTTGAAGTCAATCGGTTACTCCTTTCGAGAGTTATCGTGCGCACCAGCCAACAGATAGACACACAGACAGACGGACGGACGGACATTGCTCAAATGACTTAAAATGACCCAAAACGGATATCCGCCGAACATACTTGGGGTCTTAGGTCACTCCTTCGATGAGTTACACTTTTGGCTCGTAGCAAATGATATTTATGTATATAACACATGGGTAAAATTTTTTGAAAAAAGCCTAAAAAACTTGTGTCGAATTTTGTGATGAAAATGGGTACGCGAGGTCCGGTGGGCAAATAAAAAAAACAATTTGAGTAGTTTTGCAGAATTTTCATTTTCGCGGAAAATTTGACCTAAAATGTCCGCTCATACAACATTTTTGTTTTTAATTTTCTTGAGATATACTGTACGGATTACGCTGAATTTTTGCTTGTACATAAAGCGTATATGCTACATATAACTAGTAATTTATATTTTGCAAAACGATTTCGGATGCTGCAAAAATTTGAAATTTGCACAGAGATTTGAATTTTTTGCAACTTTTTCTAGTTGCGTTTTGAAATATTTTTTATCTTATATATTGCACATTTTGTTGTTATATATATTCAAGAATAAAAAGTGTGTACTCCTGATACGGACATTTAGATTTCCGTGTTTTTCTAATATCACTACATACCACATTTTACTTTATCGCCAGCATTATACGTAGTAAACGTATATTACGATTGAATACATTTGTTAGATTTGATGTAAAAAAGCACCCAAATTATAAGGACCAGCTTTTTAAAAAAAAACGGCATTTAAAATTTGTAAAGAATGGACTTTAAATGACCGCTGACTAAAATGTATCTTACGCAATATATATTAGACTCAAATTCAACTGAATTCGGTACGCTGAAGTCGAATCTCACCTCTATATTGCTAAAAAATATCGCGTTCGGGAGTTATATAGATCCACATTATAACTGAGAACATATTTCAATAAAAATTAAATAATTGGGGAACTTTTAGTTCGGTAGGTTTAGTTTTATTTGGAAATATTGTTTTTAGTAACAGTTACTAATGTTGGGTTATTCAATTCAGAACATATCTTACATAGTATGCATTCTTCCAACTTATTTTTCGATTTATGTATTCCAACAGGTGTAAATATGTCCCTCAAAATTAATTTCTTGCATTCTCATTTACACTTTTTCCCCGAGGATCTTGGCGACGTAAGTGATGAACACGGCGAAAGGTTTCACCAAGAATTGAAGTCCATCGAGCGGCGTTACCAAGGGCACTGGGATGAAAGAATGATGGGAGATTAAATTTGGCTCCTCATTAGAGAAACCTATTCCGAAATCTACAAACGTCAACAAAGAACTCACAATTACTTCTAATGAAACTTGTTCATGTAAATTAACTGAAATGTACATAATATAAATAAAAGTAATAAATAAAATCGCTATTTAAACAGAAATTAAGAAAAAAAAGATTTTTTGAAATTCTCTTACCTCTACCAAAAGCTATAATTTCTACATTTATCGATAGATATTTTTGAAATAGGCATTATTTTCTTCGCTAGGATGCAAACTTTTAAAAAATAAAATATTTTCTTCGATTTTTTTCTATTTTTTATGTTTTTTTGTCCCAGATTTTTTTTTTAAAAATCTACTTTTTCCAATTTGTTTAATGACTGTTACTAAACCACTGTTCTAAGTGAAAGAAATATTTCCAACATTGGTAGCCCACATTGATAGCTTCAATTTAACGTATAAGTCGATCTCATCGGGCATATACTCCAAAAATTATAGTACAAATACTAAGAGTACCTTCGACGATAATAGCAGTTTTAATCAGAGCTCCGAAATCTTCGAGCGAGTTTCACTCTTTACTCGAATTCGAGCGCGAGTACTCCTGCGAGTGAAAAAAAAAATCGAGTATACTCTTTTTTCTTTGCCGCTCGAATAAGAGCGCATACGCTTCGCTCGTTTTGGAGTGCGAGTAAAATGCCCTCGAAATCGAGCAGATTATACTCTTGCCGATTACTCTTTCAGTTTTTCTCATACAGAGCGCGTGTGCGGAGCAATTAGTTGGGTTTATTTTATTTTTAAAAGTGTACTCGACAATATTTTGATACTAAAATTAAATAATGAACTACTTAAAAATATAAATTAAAAAATCACAGCATTTTACACATATACTATTTTTATTTCCATCCTTATTAGTACTCGTGTAATAAATATATTTAATAAACAATAATAAATAATAAAAAAAATCTTCTTCGTGAGTATTTTTGTACACAGAAACCACCCTGGCTCTTGGCTCTTGCACGCGATCTCCCCTCCTCAGACAAAGCAACACCAAAAACCGTTTAAGTTACTATTCTTGCTACTACACACACACGCACACCCAAATCTGCAAAAACCAAACCAAAGGCAAACCAGTAAGGAAAGACAGAAAGTCGGGCGGGGCCGACTATATAATACCCTACACCTACCTACCAATGCGAAAATGGGCATTGCGATAAGAATTTGGCAGTGTTCATACATGTAATAAGCAAACTCTCTCTGCCGATTTTCGTACTGATCGGATATAAAACACGGTTTCTACAGCGCTTACATGTTAAATCGGGTGAAACATATATATGGGGGCTATATCTAAATCTGAACCGATTTTCCCCGAATTTGGCAGTGTTCATACATGTAATAAGAAAACTCTCTCTATTAAATTTCGTACGGATCGGATATAAAACACGATTTCTACAGCGCTTAGATGTTAAATCGGTTGAAACATATATATATGGTGGCTATATCTAAATCTGAAAGGATTTTCCCCGAATTTGGCAGTGTTTATTCATGTAATAAGAGAACACTCTCTGTTAAATTTCGTACTGATCGGATATAAAACACGATTTCTACAGCGCTAAAATATTAAATCGGGTGAAACATATATATGGTGGCTATATCTAAATCTCAACCGATTTTCCCCGAATTTGGCAGTGTTTATTCATGTAATAAGAGAACTCTTTCTGTTAAATTTCGTACTGATTGGATATAAAACACGATTTCTACAGCGCTTAAATGTTAAATCGGTTGAAACATACATATGGTGGCTATATCTAAATCTGAACCGATTTTCCCCGAATTTGGCAGTGTTTATTCATGTAATAAGAGAACTCTCTCTGTTAAATTTCGGACTGATCGGATATAAAACACGATTTCTACAGCGCTTAAATGTTAAATCGGGTGAAACATATATATGGTGGCTATATCTAAATCTAAACCGATTTTCCCCGAATTTGGCAGTGTTTATTCATGTAATAAGAGAACTCTCTCTGCCAAATTTCGTACTGATCTGATTAAAAATACAGTTCCTACAGCGCTTACATGCCAAATCGGGTGAAACATATATATGGGGGCTATATCTAAATCTGATCTGATTTTCTCCGAATTTGGTAGTGTTCATTCACGTAATAATAAAACTCTCTCTGCCGAATTTCATAAAGATCGGATGTAAAATGTGGTTTCTACGGCGCTTGCATGTCAAATCGGGTGAAACATATATATGGGGACTATATCCAAATCTGAACCGATTTTAACCAATTTCAATAGGGATCGTCCTTGGGCCAAAAAAGAGCACTATGCTAAATTTCATCACAATCGGACCATAAATACGACCTGCACTTTGATTACAAGAATACATGGACAGACGGACGGACGGACAGACAGACGGACATGGCTAAATCGACTCAGAAAGTGATTCTGAGTCGATCGGTATAATAAACAATGGGTCTATCTGTTCTCCTTTTAGGTGTTACAAACAAATGCACAAAGTACAAAATAACCTGTACCACAGTGTGGTGTAGGGTATAAAAATAAAATGCTTGAAACAGTAAAATGTTCATTGACTACATACATAACTCTTTTATTACTCTTTGTTTTTTTATTACAGCAATTTCTATTTTGCCACTCGATTTCACTCTTAGAGTAAACTCTCGCTCTATTTCGAAGATTTTTACTCCCACTCTTCATTTTTAAGAAAGAGTACTCGCGAGCGCTCGCGCCTAAAATAAACGAGCGGAGAGTAAACTCTTTTTAAAACTCGTAATCTTCGAGTACTCTTCTTCGCGAGTAATTTTCACTCGCGAGTAAAATCGAGTAAATCTGAGCTCTGGTTTTAATAAAACATTTTTTAAAAAAAAAATTATCCATAAAAAATTTTTTGTTTTAATTTTATGTAACAGTATGCCACAATCTATACAACAAAATAATTTTTAGGTCTAGAAAAAAAAAATTTTTGTGCATAGTGTAATCGAAAAGTAGACTTTTTGGCGTAACTACATATCGTCGGCTTAATGCTATTTTGGTCCATACGCCATTTTTGTGTTTTTTGAGTTAGGAGTTGATAATATGGAATAGAATCTGGAATAATTTTTTTCCTATCTCGAATAGTTTTCGAGATATCGGTAGGGTGAATTTATTTAACTCTGAATAACGGGAAATAATTTTGATATTTTTGTTCTATGTCTCCATTTTTATATCCCCCCCCCTATATTTTTGACTCAGTATTTTACGTTATTTCGATAACAATATGTAAATTACTGTCCTTCCATACCGATCCTTTTTGTGGTCCATGTAATACAAATACGAACAAATATTAAAATAAAAGTGGATATGGACCAAAATGCCAAGTACAAAAATTGTTATAACTTGAATGTAATGGCATAGAAATGCATGAGAATCATACAAACACTGTTGGGAACCCTATGAAATAAAAAGTATGTAAATTTTCAGTTCCGTTTTTACTCAAACAATAAATTGCGTTTTTCTCCGATCATACAAAATGGCGTATGGAACAAAATAGCATTGAGCCGACGATATATCGGGTTTTCTAATAGGGACATAACAATTTCGTATCTTTATGTCAACGCACCCTCAAACATTTTTAATGATCTTTCAGTGCCAAAACGTTAGTCGAAGTCAAAATTTTCATCATGGTAAAGTTCACTTACGTGTAACGTTTAGAAATCATTAAAAATTACGGTGATCGCAACTCTAAGAGTGCTTACTCCAATTTTCGGCCATAATAATCATCCCACCCGACAGGCTGTGTGTGCTATAGTGGATAAATTTGAATCCACATTTTCACTTCTGGATGTTCCGGCGCCAAAGAGACGCAGTACCGCTCGAAGCGACGTCGTTCTCAGGAATTTGGCATCTATGGCGTATTTTTTGGCCTTCATCCTTATTTTTAATATTACTTCGTCAGATTTTGTTAACTAGTTTTTGTAAATAACAAATAATTTTTTCGTTACACCAGAAGTGCTTAATTTGTATGGGGAGCTAAGCACTTTTAAGCACTATTAGTTCCCGATGAAGTTTAGTGCTTGTGTTCCTGTCTTAATAGAGTATGATGTTGCCATATTGGGCACCCTATATTTAGCAATATGGCATCCCATTTTTGGAGAGATTGTTATCAATTATTGTGAATTAACGGGAAGAAGAACAACAAAAACGGGAAATTATTTTAATATTTGAAAAAAGAGTGTAAGTCCGAATTTACACTAGGCAAGTTTTTTCAGCAGCTTATCATCAAATTCTCTTTTGAACTTGCACGAATAACTCAAAACGTTCAGGGAGAGTTTTTTCCCCCTCTTGCCGACTTCCTCCCTCTCCAACAAAACGAAGATAATCTGCTGAACATTCAGCCAATGTAAATAGGGACTAAGCAATTGACTTTAGAATAGTAAATATATGTTTTATTAATACTTTTCACGAATTTTTTGTCTGTTTCGCACTGTTCTTTCTTCGCAACTCATGACACCATTGCTACCAGATAGTGAAAATCCGCCACTTATTGCTTACGTGCCAGTTAGTGAACGTCAGTTGTTTTCGTTGCAAAGTGCTAAACTAAAATTGCTAGCTTGTAACGAAAACATGCCTAGTATTAAATAGATGTTTAATTAAAATCCGAACGTTTTATCGTTACAACGGACACTAACGTAGGCTATTTAAGTGGCAGGTTTAGTGTTGCTGGACTTATGTGGGTATTAGTGGCACGAACGTATCGTACCGTGGTCTAGTGACGTAACGTGGGACCAATTTATAGCCTTAAGAACAGTGAGTTAAAATTAATAGGCGTGTTTTCGTTACACCATAAGTGCTTAATTTGTATGGGGAGCTAAGCACTTTTAAGCACTATTAGTTCCCGATGAAGTTTGGTGCTTGTGTTCATGTCTTAATCGAGTATGATGTTGCCAGATTGGGCACCCCATATTTAGCAATATGGCATCCCATTTTTGGAGAGATTTTATCAATTATTGTGAATTAACGGGAAGAAGAAGAACAAAAATGGGAAATTATTTTAATATTTGCAATAAGAGTGTAAACAATTGAACATAGAACAGTAAATATATGTTTTATAAATACTTTTCACGAATTTTTTTTCTGTTTCGCACTGTTCTTTCTTCGCAACTCATGACACCATTGCTACCAGATAGTGAAAATCCGCCACTTATTGCTTATGTGCCAGTTAGTGGAAGTCACATGTTTTCGTTGCAAAGTGCTAAACTAAAAGTGCTAGCTTGTAACGAAAACATGCCTAATGTGGAACACGCCCAAATATCAAAAGTTTTCTCAATATTAGGCGTGTTTTTGTTACACCATTGGTGCTTAGTTTGTATGGGGAGCTAAGCACTTTTAGTTATCGTTTTTAAAAAATATGCTGCACTTTGATAAAGTTTCGTTTTATTTTGTAAAAATGTAAAAAAAATTCATACAAAACAGACGTTTGTCAGCGTCAAGCGAATAGCCTAAATACCCGCGTGTGTACATGCGTGATTTTTTCTAATGAAGTATGGACGGATGCTTTTTTTGTTTGCGATTCTGACAGTTTAAAATGCAGCCGTACAAGAGGGTGGTGTAGGCGACATTATGGGACATTGTAGGATCGGATGTATACTCTTTATCATACTACGTTTGTAACACTTTAGAGCCACTCTTAAATACGAGTGAAAGTGAAGAACTTCTGTCAAACTAAAATTTCATCCGCTTGTTTTCTGTGCACACAACAACACTTTGACAGACAGATATTTGATTTAAGGTGTGTTTTATAACACCTAATCAGTAAAAAGTCGATTTAAGTTAATTTGTCAAACGAAAATGTATCTTTTGGTTAAAAAATAAGATGTTTTGTCATCTTTTAGTCAAAAACAGTCGAATCGAATGAACTTCTAGACGAAGTTCACTTTAGCGGGCACATGTTAAAAACAAAACACTAAAACATCCGAAATAACCCCCAAAAGACAAAAATATGCACAGTAGAGCAGCGTACCCTAAGGTCACAAAATGAAATAAGGAACTGCAGGAACTTGGGCCACCGTTACCAAGACTGTGTTGCAGAGCGCACTGTATTTTGCTATGGATGTGGTGCACCACAAATTTATAAACCAAATTGCCGGAAATGCAGTTCAAATCCAAAAAACTTCCAAGTGAATGCACCACAGGGTGCAACAAAAACCAAACTATCCCAGAAGCTCAGAATAATTATATGACAATACTTCAACATTCCGAAGACGAGAGTGGTGAATCCTAATCTAATTTTCTTTTGAATGGAAACTATTCCGATTTAGGGCAGACCGGAAGTGACCCACATTTAGACAAAAACCTACTAAGTAACCAACAGTTTAATAAAAACCAAAATACAACTGATATACAAAATTGTATCGTGAATAAGGTAGAGCAATTTTGAATTCGCCGATTTTTGACGAATTCGCAGATTTTTGACGAATTCGTCAAATTTCGACGAATTCGCCGATTTTTGACGAATTCGCCGATTTTTACGAATTCGCCAAATTTTACCGAATATGGCCAACATTTTGAATTTTGTTGGCAAAACTTAAAATACAAATACATATATCGTTAATTAAGCGTCGTACATCTAAAAGGACGAAATATTGTTATCACTTATGTTTTTGGCCAAAATTTTGAATTTTGTTAATTAAGCGTCATACAGCTAAAAGGACGAAATATTGTTCACTATTTTTTTGGCCAAAATTTTGAATTTTGTTGGCAAAAAAAAAATCTTGCATTTTAATTTTTGACGAATTCGCCAAATTTCGACGAATTTGATTTGTGACGAATTCGCCAAATTTCGACGAATTCACAGATTTCTGACGAATTCGCCGATTTTGACGAATTCGCCGATTTTTTACGAGTTTGCCCATTTCAGACGAGTTCACCGATTTTTGATGAATTCGCAGATTTTTAACGAATTCGCCAAATTTCGACGAATTCACCGATTTTTGACGAATTCGCCAAATTTCGACGAATTCGCCGATTTTGACGAATTCGCCGATTTTTTACGAGTTTGCCGATTTCAGACGAGTTCACCGATTTTTGATGAATTCGCAGATTTTTGACGAATTCGCCGATTTTTGACGAATTCGCCGATTTTTTACGAGTTTGCCGATTTTTGATGAATTCGCAGATTTTTGATGAATTCGCAGATTTTTGATGAATTCGCAGATTTTTGACGAATTCGCAAAATTTAACGTTCACCAAAAGTTAACCCTTTGTGGGGGAGGTACTAAAAGGAATGGACCAATATGGCCCATCTTCAAACTTAGCAGGAGATAGAGAAAAATTATCCTTAACGGTACGTCGGTTCGGGAATCGGTCAATGGCAAAATGATAGCTCTTAACGAGAGCTAAAATATTAAAAAAATGGACTTAGCGCACGATGACAGATCATGACTTATTACAAATGGCCGAAACGTCACTTCAAAGTCATATCATCCCTATTGGAAACCCCATTACTTAGAGTCTTAGGTCACTCCTTCGATGTGTTACACTTTTGGCCCATAGCAAATTAAATATACCCTCGTATCACTAAAGTGAGGGTATAAAAATCAATTTTCACCCCGATCTGTTGAAATGTGCGATCTCTATGGCGTTAAGAAGTAAAACTCAGACATATGCCGCATGCATATAAAGGCTATATCAAAAAATGGACCGATATTGCCCCTTTCAATCAGAAGTTACCGGTAGCCACAATACTTATTTGAATCAAATTTCAGTCATCTAGCTCAATTATTGTAGATTGCAGCGTGATTACGGACGGACAGAAGGACATGGTTAAATCATCTTAGAATTTCACGACGATTAAGAATATGGGTAATTCTACCAAAAGGTCTACCGTGAACACAAAAATTAAAGTTATTAAAATCACATTAATGTTATTTATTATTATACAAAAATTTTCAAATTTAAATAATATATCGTTAATTAAGCGTCATACAGCTAAAAGGACGAAATATTGTTATCACTTATTTGTTGGCCAAAATTTTGAATTTTATTGGCAAAACATAAAATGCAAATATATCGTTAATTAAGTGTCATACAGCTAAAAGGAAAATTTTTTGGCCAAAATTTTGAATTTTGATGGCAAAAAAAGAAAATCATGCATTTTAATTATTGACGAATTCGCCAAATTTCGACGAATTCGCCAGTTTTTTGACGAATTCGCCGATTTTTGACAAATTTCGCCGAATATGGCCAACATTTTGAATTTTGTTGACAAAACTTAAAATGCAAATATATCGTTAATTAAGCGTCATACAGCTAAGAGGACGAAATATTGTTATCACATATTTTTTGGCCAAAATTTTGAATTTTGTTGGCAAAACATAAAATGCAAATATTTCGTTAATTAAGCGTCGTACAGCTAAAAGGACGAAATATTGTTATCACTTATTTTTTGTGAACCTAAAAGATCAATCCAGCGTATACAAAAGTTTTGGAGAAATGTCAAATCCTGTAAAAAGAGTTTTTCCGTTTCCGTTTTTGACAAGCCAGGCGATGTTCGCCCATATGCGGAAGTCGTTTTGATGGGGCAAAAGTTTATTGGTTTGTTAGACACAGGAGCATCCGTTTCCTGTTTGGGATCCCAGGCCGCCTTGGAATTTTTAAACTCGGTTGTCTCGTTTAAAAAATTGAGTACAACTGATAAGACCGCAAATGGTAAAACCCAGAATGTGGTTGGTGTATTTAATACTGAAATCTCGTTTCAAGGAAATGATTGTTTATTATTCCAAGTTTGTCCCAAAATTTTATTCTTGGGATGGACTTTTGGAAATTGTTTGATCTGCTTCCTCCTCCTGCTTATTCTCCTGTCTGTTCTTTGTATATCAACGAGATTTCAGATCAGAGGGTGCTCACTGTGCAACAATGTTTCGGGCTATTTTTCCATATATATTTCCATCTTTTTTAAAAGAGGGACTTGGTAGAACAAACTTATTACGCCACGTCGTTGACACAGGTGATGCTCGCCCCATAAAACGGAGATATTTTCCAGTATCTCCCGCCATAGAAAAGTTGATATACGAGGAACTAGACCGGATGTTAGCTATGAGTGTGATAGAGGAGTCGAATAGTGCTTGGTCGTCACCCGTTGTCTTACACCGAAACACAGACAGACCAGATTTTTCACAGCCCTTTTATATACACTGTGATGCAAGCAAAACAGGAATAGGAGCAGTATTGGCGCAGAAGAATGCGGAGGGTGATGAGTTTCCTATAGCATTTATGTCTAAGAAACTTAACCAAGCCCAACGCAACTACAGTGTCACCGAACAAGATTACTTAGCAGCAATGCTGAGCATAAAGAAATTTAGGGTTTACGTTGAGGGTCATGAGTTACTGTGATTACTGATCACGCCTCTTTAAAGTGGCTCATGTCCCAAAACGACTTAACTAGCAGGCTGGCAAGATGGGCTTTGAAACTTCAGGGCTATCGTTTTAAAATCGAACATAGAAAAGGATCGCAGAATGTGGTTCCTGATGCTCTTCTCGTACCAACTGTGAAGACTTGTCTGCAGTCTTTTGTCTGCCTGACGTAGGGACTGACAGAGGGATTTTTGTAGATTTACAGTCTACACACTTTCGTTCTGACGACTACCAAAACATGATTAGAAGGGTTGAAAAAACGAACGAATGGGGTTTTTCCATGTTTTCACCGTCGTGCATTCACCACAGGCAAATGCTTCGGAATGGGTGAATCGGTCTGTGATCAGCAGACTGGGATGTTCAACTAGGCAAAATCGCGTGTTCTCTTAAGTCCCGTTTCCATTGGTCTATAGGTACCTCTCCTTATCGTATGACTTTTGGCCAGCACATGGTAGCAAACGGTTCAACTTATCGTTTATTAAGAACGTTAAATATGCTGGATGATAGGTCCATACAATTCAATCGTGACGATTCGATGGATGTTTTACGTACTAAGGCTGCTGATTTTATGCGTAAACAATTCGAGCGCAATGAGAAATCATACAACCTCAGGTCGCGTGAAGTTTCTTACGAAGAGGGACAAGAGATATACCGAAGAAACTTCCGGTTAAGCATCTTTGAACAAGGCTATAATTCCAAGTTGGCCCCAACCTTCGTTAAAGCTCGAATTCGTCGTAAATTAGGAAAATCATACTACGAGTTGGAATGTGCAAGGTAAATCTATTGGTAATTATCATGCAAAAGACATACGTCAATAATTTGCATATAGAAGCGGTATCCGCTTTCCGTTGTTTTCCACCCGGAAATCAGATTATTTCGGTGGGTAATTGTAGTGGCGCTTGTATATGTGTGCATTATTTCCTATTCTTTTTTAATTGCCAATATGTGTTGTAAACGAACGACGCCATAAGGTATGTACTAATGTGGTTTTAAGATCAACCAATGATGGATGAGTGAAGTGGGAACACTTTAACAACCAGTGTGTAACTGGGCGTTAGTATCTCATATTACATTGATTTTCGTCAATGTCTTTAAGAGAAATACTAAATCACTCAGAGGAATATTATTAGAAAATAGAAAACGTGTGGCATATTTCTCTATTTATTTATTACATATTTAAATCACGCAAGTAAAGTGCAGCCATATTGGATATATCCGAGGCAATAAATAGTAGTAAGGTAAATGACATGACTCCATTCCGTCAATAGTTTTTGGTCAAAGAAATCATTTTTTTTTAACCAGTGACTACACCATTCCCAAAAGTTTAAAATTTATTTTGTGTCTCGAATATTTAAATACACACGTAAGTTTCCTTTCATTTACTTGACACAGTCATGATGGTAAAGGAAATTATATGTTCCTCTATCACCACAGGAAAATTCAATTTTATTCAAGCCTCGCATTGTTTCCTATATTTAACTGGAATCTTTGCGACTTACATCTGTGAGCGATAGTGTGGACACTTGCGTGTGTATGGAAAGTGGTTTCATTTGGTTTGCGTTCCTCCCGCAGTAAAAGTTTGAAGCCCTTGATAAATTTGGGATTAACTTCATCTCATTTGGTTATTTTTAATTACTCCCTTACGAATGGTAAGATTATAGAAAATATGCCTCTACATTTGATATCTGCCTAACGGTATTCGATGTCTGTCCAGGTCAGCCAGAGGATTATCAAATCTCACGTCTCAGCTGAGTGCCCTTATTTGACGTCAATGCTGGAGTACCTATGCTCTCATTCCGTCTCTGCCAGTAACGTTCGCGCCGCACAGTGGGCTAAAATGGACATAATTCTGCCATTTAAAAACCATTTATCATATGGCGATGAAATTTTAGGTGTGTATACAAGAGGTGTTATAGAGTTTAAGTTCGGAACTTGGGCACCCTATCTCATACGGGGCGGAGCTAGTGCCCTAAAGTTGACCACCTCGGGTATACACAATTTTCATCGGCTTCTAACATTTGAATGGAGTGTCCGATTGGAGTGGCACCACACCAATTAAAATTTTGGCTTCGGATTTTCTCTAACAGATTCTGTGAAATGTCCCCTTTAAAATTAGTATAAATATGATATACTTTGTGTAACAAATTTTTTCTACAAGACCTAAATACGAATTGGACTTTTTTTGCCAAAAAATCTACAAAAAATAATTTTTTTTCAAAAATTTTACTTTATAAGGCCATAACTTTGCTATTTCTTGACATATCTTATCGATATTGGCAATCCATAAAAAAACACGAGAACAAAATCGGTAAATTTTTGACTGAGATATTGGCTAAACTCCAAGGCAAAGTCGGCGAAAAATTCAAATTTAAAATCCACATATCTCGGAAACTATTCAAGATAACTTCAAGCTATAAAATGTTTATTGTAGGTCTGGTCTAGGAGTATCCGCCACTCGGACACAATCGGTCACTTCATTCAAAAGTTAAAAGCTACTAGTGTTAATTTTTGGTTCGCTGCTAAAACAAGGAAATATTAACATAATTAACAAAAAAAAAATAACAAAATTATCTTTCTGCGTCGGTGCATATGATTTCATGCATATTGTCGTGAACCTGATGAAGTAGATTCACGAGTCGTTGAATCGCGGTTTTGTGTAAGAAAATTTTGACTTTTGAAGTAGCATGCAAAATTCTTACTATTTATAAATTGTGAATTTTTTCCGAGACAACAGAATTGACAAACCCTGCTAATCTAATTGATAATTTATTTATACAGAATATTCAGTCGGTGAAACAAGCTAAATAAGTGAAGTGAATGCGATAAAAAATGCGCGTATAATAGAGTAGTTATATACCCTATGTAGTGTGTTTATCAGGTATAAAAATCATGTTTATCTCGATTTGATTACAAGTATATCCTCATAAAGTCGAATAGTGCTTGGTCGTCACCCGTTGTCTTACACCGAAACACAGACAGACCAGATTTTTCACAGCCCTTTTATATACACTGTGATGCAAGCAAAACAGGAATAGGAGCAGTATTGGTGCAGAAGAATGCGGAGGGTGATGAGTTTCCTATAGCATGAAGAGAAACAAAATTGGGAAAATTTTTATGAAATAAGACTGTTTTGAATATGAAATACATAAAAAAAAACATTAATTAATGAAAGACAACACATAAAAAAGTGATTGCGATTAATTGAGAACTGCAGCCCAAATTACCATCGACTTGGCTTCAATAGATTTTTCTGTCTCTCTCGTTCTCTCTTAATAAGTGAGAAAGTTCCAAAAACATTTTTTCTTTAATAACACTGGGCAACAGTGAAAAAAAAATACACGGATCTGATGGTATAGGTTCGATTCTACTACCAAATGGTAGTATAACTCTATACTCAGTTTGGCGAGATTGGTGACCAATTTTTTTTATGGGCCTCGAAAGATTCGGAAAATCAGTGGACCCCTTGAAAAAAGGTGTCATCGGTTTTTGAGCAACAGCTACTTCAGACTTGGTGATAGCGCTTAACTATATTTGGCAATAATGTAGCTAAGAACACGTTGAAAAAGTCTGTTAACATTTCATGCCAAAAAAAATTTGTTTTCCTGCACTTTTTTTTCGAAAAACATAGGATTAAATTTATGTTTTGAGCTCTGGTGTGTTCTGACACATATAGTAAAATTTTATGGCGAACATTTTTGTAGAACATTTCATCCCCGCCCTCCCACTTTTAAGGGGTGTTTTTTACGATTTGTTAAAATGGGGCCAAAAATTACAGTTATGTGGGGGAGCTAGAGGGTTAAAATGTTCCACAAAAATATTGACCTTAATATTTTCTATAAAGTTGCTGAACATACCCTACACCAGAAAAATATATTTTTGTTACATAACAGTGAAATACTTACATTTTTGGGGTACAATGTGTTTTTTTGAGCTTTTTAGAGTGCCTAGACACGTTCAGATTGTAATGACATGTTCACAAAAGTTGTTCAGATTTACCGTGGCTACAATATTGCCAAATATTGTTAGTACAGCGATCCCTTAAAGTTATGCCGAAAAAAGTGAAAAAAAATAAATTTAATCCTAAGTTTTTCGAAAAAAAGTGCAGGAAAACAAAATTTTTTTGGCATGAAATGTTAACAGACTTTGTTCTACCTGTTCTTAGCTACATTATTGCCAAATATAGTTAAGCGCTATCACCAAGTCTGAAGTAGCTGTTGCTCAAAAACCGATGACACCTTTTTTCAGGGGGTCCACTGATTTTCCGAATCTTTCGAGGCTCATAAAAAAAAATTGGTCACCAATCTCGCCAAACTGAGTATAGGGTTATACTACCATTTGGTAGTAGAATCGAAGCTATACAGTCAGGTTCGTGTATTTTTCAAAAAGTGTTCATTTGTTGCATAGTGTAATTGTTAAATTGAATTAGATTCGGACTAATTCAAAAGAATAAAATAAATAAAGCTTATTTCATAAAATACAATATGCGCCTTCAAAATAGACACAAAAATGTCATATTAAATTATCGAATTTTAAACACCTTAGACTCAAACCATATATTTACGTGATATGGAGGTTTGAGGATCATTGCTATTTTGTTGGTATAACGCAATATAAAACGGTTCAGAATATAAAAGGTGGCGCAAAAGTAACCTTTCGATGTTTTGTGCCAAAGTCACCGACCGATTATTGGTCAAATAAATAGTCAGCAATATTCCGCGATCTGGAGCAGTGTATAGTAACATTAGGCGTGTTTTCGTTACACCATAAGTGCTTAATTTGTATGGGGAGCTAAGCACTTTTAAGCACTATTAGTTCCCGATGAAGTTTGGTGCTTGCGTTCCTGTCTTAAACGAGTATGATGTTGCCAGATTGGACACCCTATATTTAGCAATATGGCATCCCATTTTTGGAGAGATTTTATCAATTATTGTGAATTAACTGGAAGAAGAAGGACAAAAATGGGAAATTATTTTAATATTTGCAAAAAGAGTGTAAACAATTGAACATAGAATAGTAAATATATGTTTCGCACTGTTCTTTCTTCGCAACTCATGACACCATTGCTACCAGATAGTGAAAATCCGCCACTTATTGCTTATGTGCCAGTTAGTGGAAGTCAGTTGTTTTCGTTGCAAAGTGCTAAACTAAAATTGCTAGCTTGTAACGAAAACGTGCCTATTGTTTATTAACGTGTATTTCGCATGTGTTTACTACACAAATGTCAAAACAGAACGGACATTAGGGGCCAATCGCAAAATTTATAGCATTTTCTGATAGGAGGATTACTTTTGCGCCACATTGTAAATCCGTAAATTGATTCTAAATAGTCTTTTTGTTGGCCGAAATACATTACGATTTATTAACAGATTTTTAAAAATTAATTTTATGATTAAATGTTCCACTTTAAATTATAAATTTTGTTTAATTTATACTCGTACATGAACAACTAAAACTTTAATTGTGCTAATTAACATACACACATAGACAGATAAAGGTTGATGAACTCATAGGGTGATTGTTACTTCTTTCGTTAGCTTTTATGAATTCCAGTGCTGTTAAAACTATTTTCCACTTATTCGATTCGCAACTATTTTGTTCTCTCCAATAAATTAAGTTTTGGTCCCTATTTACACTGGCTGAATGTTCAGCAGATTATTGGCGTTTTGTAGGAGAGAGGGGCAGTCGGCAAGAAGGGGGAAACAACTCTGCCTGAACGTTTTGAGTTCTTCGTGCAAGTTCAAAAGAGAATTTGATGCTAAGCTGCTGAAAAAACTTGCCTAGTGTAAATCTGGACTTACTTTAATATAATATTTACTTTGGTAAAATAGGTTTTAGTTGTTTTTATACCCTCACTTTAGTGTGACGAGGGTATATATCATTTGCTACGAAAAAAAGTGTAACACATCGAAGGAGTGATCTAAGACCCTAAGTATGTTCGGCGGATATTCGTTTTGGGTCATTTTAAGTCGAATGAGCAATGTCCGTCCGTCTGTCTGTCTGCTGGCTGGTGCGCACGATAACTCTCGAAAGGAGTAACCGATTGACTTCAAATTTGGTACGTGGTAATATTTTTTTCTATCTCCGGCTAAGTTCGAAGATGGGCCATATTGGTCCACTCCTTCTAGTACCTCCCCACAAAGTGTTAAAATTTTGTGAAATATTGAATCTTTAATAACTGCTATACTACTTATTCGAATCTTCTGAAATTCCACACATAGCATTAGTTTATTAGTCGCTATCAACTCGAGAAAAATGGGCCAAGTTGCTACGCCACTTTTGGTACCTCCCACACAAATGCACCATTTTGCACCAAAATTTAACAGCTTATAACATTAATACCAGTGTATAAAAATACTTGAAATTTTGTACAGTGTAATGCTTTGATAGTGTCTATAGCCCTGTGCAAAAAGGATGCTATTGCCACGCCCCATTTTGTACCTCCCACACAAAGGTACCATTTTGCACAAGAAGTTAAGAGCTCACAGCATGAGTACCAATGCACGAAAATGCAACAGCATTTTGCACAGTGTAACGCTTTTGAAGTGCCTATAGCCCTGTAAAAAATGACCGTTATCACCACGCTCCTTTTTGAACCTCCCACACAAAATGGCCATTCATACCAAAGTTTAATATCTTATAACGTTAATATACCAGTGCAAATAAACGCTTATAATAAAGCACAGTGCAATGTATTTAAAGTATCTACTATTCAGCGAAAAATAGGTGTATTTGTTAAACCCCTTCTGTTCCCTCCCACAGAAATTGAAAGATTAATAAGTGTAATGTTATATATTACGTTACTTACAAAGTTAGGGTATACCTTAGTCGGTGTACCGGACTGAAACTTTTTTACTTGTTAGTTAATTAAAATATGTATATTAGGCGTGTTTTCGTTACACCATAAGTGCTTAATTTGTATGGGGAGCTAAGCACTTTTAAGCACTATTAGTTCCCGATGAAGTTTGGTGCTTGTGTTCATGTCTTAATCGTGTATGATGTTGCCAGATTGGGAACCCTATATTTAGCAATATGGCATCCCATTTTTGGAGAGATTTTATCAATTATTGTGAATTAACGGGAAGAAGAAGAACAAAAATGGGAAATAATTTTAATATTTGCAAAAGAGTGTAAACAATTGAACATAGAATAGTAAATATATGTTTTATAAATACTTTTCACGAATTTTTTGTCTGTTTCGCACTGTTCTTTCTTCGCAACTCATGACACCATTGCTACCAGATAGTGAAAATCCGCCACTTATTGCTTATGTGCCAGTTAGTGGAAGTCAGTTGTTTTCGTTGCAAAGTGCTAAACTAAAAGTGCTAGCTTGTAACGAAAACATGCCTATTATGAAATGCTTCACCGAAACCGAACTAACGTTAGGCTCCCGTCATTTTTGAATAGTAAAAATGAATTTATGTGTAAATAAATATTTAAAATCAAAAATCATGTGCTAAGATTAAATGAAATGTCTGATTTCTTTTAAGCGGCCGGAACTATGGGTTAGGGTAAATAGAAATGGGTCTACCAAACCATTATGATATTTTAACGGGTTTATTTGTGGTAGACAGGATGGGTGGGCACTGTGCTCTTACATCATAAGCACCTTAATGTTTTGAAGAACAAGTAGATCCTAGACTTTACTATACCTCTCCTTGTGTCTACAAGAATCAATTTTAAGCACGCTAAACAACTTTATTAATAATAGTAGCCTTAGGTTGGAAAGCAGCCAAAACCCACCCCACCGCCGAGCAATAAGGCTGGACAAATGCGTGCTGATGCTGTATATTCCATCCGATAAACATAATTATTTCAATTCGTTTTCAGTTGAATAATTCTTCTGATTAAACTCAAGTTGTATGCTACAAAGTGCTTAGCTACCCATACAAATTAAGCACCTATGGTGTAACGAAAACACGCCAATTGCTGCTTTAAACTGCTTAGCTCCCCATACAAATTAATCAGCAAAGGTGTAACGAAAACACGCCTATTGTCTTATTAGGTATGTCCCTATTTACATTGGCTGAATGTTCAGCAGATTATCGGCGTTTTGTATGAGAGAGGGGCAGTCGGCAAGAGGGGGAAAAAACTCTCCCGTACTCAGACTTCTTTGGCTCAACCTTTTGTGATTTTCATTCGCACTTTGAAACAACAACAACTTAAGTTTAAAAGAGAATAAGCGGAGAATCTGCTGAAAAATATTCTCGTGTGGTTCACGACTAAAGGCTGGGTTAGGCAAACGTAACCGTAACGCCCCCGTAGCGTAACGAATCAGCTGTTTCAATCTGACATACGGAAATCAGTGTAAACGATTAGCCAACGGAAACGAAACGTAAACGGACGGCTGAATCTGCAGAAATTTGATTTGGAAGGTAAAAAACAAGTAAAAGTGTTAAGTTCGGCCATGCCGAATCTTATATACCCTCCACCATGGATAGCATGTGACCTCACAAAATAACTCAAACCTAAAGAAAATAACACCGAAAAACACAAAAAAATAGTAGATAGAGAACAGTAGGAATTACAACAAGTTATATGCTATATATGGGAGCTATATCTAAATATGGACCGATATCGCCCATTTGCAATCCCAAACAAACTGCAACTATAAGACATATTTATACCAAATTTTATCAACCTAGCTCTATTATTACGGGATGTAGCGTGATTACAACAGACGGACATGGCTAAATCGTTTTAGAATTTTACGAGGGTATAAAAATGTAGTATATGTATTAGGGCGGGTCGATTTAAAAATCGCCCATTGCTCAGTGAAAATCGTATTATAGGGATCAAAATAAGAAACTTTGCCGAAGGAACCATACCTCTAAAACGAATTCTGATGTCCCGGAAAAAATCCCACTTTGACCCATTTAGAGTGCTCCAATCGAGTCCAAATGTATGACCGACCCCCACTCAGTGAAGTGCTCAGTGAAAATCGTATTCTAGGGATCAAAATAAGAAACTTTGCCGACTGCCAATGCATCGGTGCAAGAACTGCCAATGCATCCCGAAAAATTCAGTTTGGTGTAGTCCAATGAGGCCGATGGCTTCATGCAGGAACGTTACCCTGAATGGCGAGCGCTACCGTGTGATGATTAAAAACTTTTTTGCCCAAAAATTAAGAGCTGGGCATGGCTGACATGTAGTTGCAACGGTGCCACATGCCACATACACAGCCACATGCCACATACACAGCATGCGAAAGAATGGCCCAATTGAGAGGCGAGTCCGATGAACAGTTTATTTCACGTTTGGGGCCCATCAATTGGCCGCCTAGATCGTGCGATTTAACGCCTTTAGATTATTTTTTTGTGGGGCTATGTTAAGGCGCATGTCTACAGGGACAAGCCAGCAACGGACGCACTGACACAGTGGAAGCCAATATTGAAAAATTTGTTCGTGAGATAGCAGCCGGTGTGTTGGAGAGAGTATGCCAAAATTAGACCCAGCGTACGAAACATTTGTGGCGCAGCCGCGGACATCATTTAAATGCAATCATCTTTAAAAATGTAATTATACAAACCGTTCTATCGATTCAAATAAAGATTTCAAACATTTCTCTAAATTTTATGTTTTATTTTAAATCAAATCCGAAAGCTCTTAAAAAATCACTCTTTAAAATATGTATTTATATACAAATAAAATGATTGTTTAGAAATTTCTTCAAATAAAAGAAAATCATGGTAATGTTGCAGAATGTGTGCGAAAATGGCGTACGGATTTTGGAAGAAGAGAAGCACCGTCAGCTCCGTATGTTCGTTATCTTGTGAAAAAAGTTAAAGAAACTGGCATCCTCATCGATAAACCAAAGCGTGAAAAGCCAAAAACAGTGCGTACACCCGAGAATATTGCTGCTGTGGCAGAAAGTGTACGTGAAGCGCCATCAACATCAATTCACCGTCGTTCTCAACAATTGAACATTTCGGAGACATCATTGAGACGAATTTTGCATAAAGATCTTGGTATGACGCCATACAAAGTCCAATTGGTTTAGGAGTTGAAGCCAACTGACCATCCAATGCGTTTTCAGTAGTTTTTTTTTATAGCATTTTCAAAAAAAAAAAGTTATTTGGCGGACCCTTTACATACTTTATGGGGTCTCAGATCAATATTTAGAGATGTTACAAACGGAGTGACAAAATGAATATACACGCCCTCCTATGGTGGAGGGTATAAAAAGAGAATAAATTTATGCGAAACTTTTGAAAAGTGATGATTAATAAGTAATAAAATGAGAGATTAGTAGCAAATAAATACAATTATTTTATATGATAAATATATATAATTAATTTGTTGCTATTTTTGTTGTGAATGTCTGTGTGATACAGCACGTTTTTGAAGTTTTGGGCAATTGTTCCAGCGGGCAACGTTACGGCGGCGCTAAGGTTAAATTACGGTTAAGTTTGCCTAACCCGGCCTTAACTGGCGCATAAGCAGTAAGTGGCGGATTTCCACTATCTAGTAGCAATGGTGTGACGAGTTGCGAAAAAGAACAGTGCAAAACAGACAAAAATTCGTGAAATGTACACTGAGGGAAAAAAGACGTTGCACAATAAACACCGTTTGGTACCAATTTATAAACGTAACATGCATGAAAAATCGCCACCGATTCGTTCATTAATTATCAACGAAACGGGGGTGATTTTTTGACCGGCGTTGCGTTATGTATTGTCGCCGTAAGGTTGATTATTATTTGTTCGGCTTTGTGTTGTTCATTGGATTTGTTATTGTCTGTTCTTAGACGATGAAACCACGTGGATTTATAAAGACATTATATAACATTAATAAATTTATTGAAACGCTAATGCTGTTTAAATAGTTTTAAACGGGGAGGGGGTGGGATTTAGAATGGAAAGTTATCCCAGCGCGTGCTTTATTCGTCCTCAGCAAGTGCTTTAGTCGTCCCCCGCACGTTCTATAGTTGTCCCCAAGACTTGTTTTTTTTTTTTAGAAATTTTAGTTTTATTCATGGATTTGCTTATACAATATATCTTTAGAGCCCCAGCGCCTTATAGGCTTTATAGAGGCAAAACTGGCAACATTAACAAAATATCTCAATCAATAATAGGCGTGTTTTCGTTACACCATAAGTGCTTAATTTGTATGGGGAGCTAAGCACTTTTAAGCACTATTAGTTCCCGATGAAGTTTGGTGCTTGTGTTCATGTCTTAATCGAGTATGATGTTGCCAGATTGGGCACCCTATATTTAGCAATATGGCATCCCATTTTTGGAGAGATTTTATCAATTATTGTGAATTAACGGGAAGAAGAAGAACAAAAATGGGAAATTATTTTAATATTTGCAAAAGAGTGTAAACAATTGAACATAGAATAGTAAATATATCGAGAGCTTATATTCAAAACCCTCTATCTTCAATTTTTGCAAAAATGAGATTTTTATGTTAAAATATTCGGTAAAATAAGGCGCATCTATGGTACTTATTTGGAAATAAAAAAAAAACAAAAATTGAGATTTTATGGTCATTTTTGTAATTTCTCTATCTTACACACTTATTTTTTCTGAATGCAATACCCTCTATCTCTTCATATAATTTGGGACTATTTTTTTTTTGTTTTTTTTTTTCTTCTAAAAGATGGTTCTTTGGTGAAAAGAGTATGCTAAACCCGAATTTGGTTAAATTTTTTTAGTCGAAGCTTTAGTTTTCAAATTATGACTATTTTTATATCTAACCTGTGATTCCACAAGAATACCATTTTTTCTATGACAATTTTAAAATGGATTCAAAAATGAACCCCAAGAAATAGATAATACTTAAATAAAAAATTAATCATTAATTCATTGTTATTATTATTTATTATTTTTATTATAATATGTATAATTATATATAAAAAAAAATTGTGGAATTCATAAATAATATTTTTTTTTACTATGCAAAACCCTCTATCTTTTTTTATACATGAAGAATTTTTGAATAGCAATACCCTCTATGTTCCATAAAATGGCTCGTGGTGCAAATATTGAAAAAATATTATTTAGTAGTTCACGTAGTTAAGTGTAATAAACATTGTAGAACAAACAATTTTAATTTTCTTTAAAATTAGGGATTTAAACGGTTTTTTGGCTCTACTGAACAATTGTGTTTTTTAAGATAGAGGATATTGAATATAAACTGTCGATATGTTTTATAAATACTTTTCACGAATTTGTTGTCTGTTTCGCACTGTTCTTTCTTCGCAACTCATGACACCATTGCTACCAGATAGTGAAAATCCGCCACTTATTGTTTAAGTGCCAATTAGTGGAAGTCAGTTGTTTTCGTTGCAAAGTGCTAAACTAAAATTGCTAGCTTGTAACGAAAACATGCCTAATATTAAACAATATCTCAAAAATAAAATAATTATGAATGTACATAAATTATAATTCGAAATTGAAAATAATTCTAAATTTTATGTTAGAAGTGTTTCTAAATTCTCTAAAAGGTGTTGTTTTACCATTTTTTTAAAAGTTGATATTACCGATATATTCTTCAAATCATCAGCCAAATCATTATATTCACTTGGTCCAGCAAAACCAATACGTTGTTTAGTTAAATCAAGTCGGCATCTTGAAACTACCAAATTATTTGCTTGTCTGGTATTTCTACCAGTTCTCAATCGATTTTCTCCAAATGTCATAGTTGTTGCACCTCTTGTTGACTTTAACATGTACATTAGGATTTGATGTTTGTATAAACCTCTGATTGGTAACACATTTTTAGTTTTATATTTATACAAATTTAGTGTGTGATATCTGATTGGAAGGTTATGTACAATTTTTAGAGCCTTATTTTGAGCAGATTGTAAGGATTTTAATGGAGTACTCACTTTACATACGTTAAATGAGAGTGTACAAGGGTTTGATAGATCAGTTCTTTCGTTTCAGTGTTTAACTTGTTCTTGAATTTGTATAAGATTCCTGTAGCTGAAGATATTTTTGCTTTTACATCTTCTATATGAGAATCCCACAACAGATTATGACTTACATCTTCTATATGAGAATCCCACAACAGATTATGACTAAAAGTAACTCCCAAGTATTTTACTGTTCTTGATTCAGCAACAAGAGCACCATTTATGTGAACAAACATATCACCGTCACTACGATTAACATGGGGCTTGAATCTTATGAATTTCGTTTTACCAGAATTTAAAACCAATTTATTAAAACGGGCAAATTCAGCTAGAATAGCAGCATCATACTCAATCTGCGTTTTTAGGACCTTTTCGTGACTATATTTATAAAACAAACAAACATCATCCGTAAACATGTAAAGCTTTCCATAAAAATGTATATTTTTAAGATCATCAATGTAGATTTTGAACAATAGGGGGCCCAAAACACTCCCTTGAGGAACACCATGTTGAACAGGTAACATACTACTTCTGGAATCCCCAAATTGAACATATGTACTGATACCTTTTACTAAGATAATCCTTAAATAGTGCCAAAGTATCATTAGACAACCCTATATTGTTAAGCTTCCTCACTAAAATGTCATGTTGAACCAAGTGAAACGCCTTTGAAAAGTCAAAGAAGACACCTGCAACTCCTTTAGACCCATCATCAATTTCACTGCAAATATACTCTACTACATTTATAACTGCTTCTTCAGTGCCAGATCCCTTTCTGAAACCATATTGTCTCTCAAACAAAATGTCATTAACAAGAAGATATTTAGACAACTGATCAAATATACGTTTTTCCAAAACGTTGTCTATAATTGATAGTACGAATATGGGCCTAAAGTCAACAATATTGCTCGATTGAGCTTTTTTGGTATCGGTAAAATTTTATGAATTTTTTAAGGATTCAGGGTATTTTTTATCTACAATCATGTTTTTAAATATTTTTGCTAGAATATCTATTATTAACTGTTTTTTAATAAATAGCATCTTCGGCGTAATGTTGTCATAACCAGGGTTTTTTTAACTCTTAAATCATCCAGAATATTCTCAACTTGCGATGCATCAACTCGATTAAGATGGAAATTTGTGGACTCAGGAATTAGGGTTCTAAACATATTGACGTATAAACGCATTTGCAAAGATTAAGCACGTATGTTCTTTGTTTTTCGCTGGGTGTATTTATAAAACATAAATTTACTATTCTATGTTCAATTGTTTACACTCTTTTTGCAAATATCAAAATAATTTTCCTTTTTTTGTTCTTCTTGCCTTTAATTCACAATAATTGATAACAATCTCTCCAAATATGAGACTAACTGTGAAATATAGGATGCCCAATCTGGCAACACCATACTCGAATAAGGCAGGAACACATGCATAGCCCCATACAAATTAAGCACCTATGGTGCAGAGAACGAAGCCAGCCAGGTTTTATCCGATAAGCCGCCGAAGGCGTTTTTTTTTGTTGAGCCACGCCGCCGCCGATAGGTCGGCTAAAATTGGCTTTAAATCGCCGCCGTTCTCATCGGCTCATACCGGCTTAAAATCGTCGCCGTTGTAATTTTTTAATTACGCCTTTCATTTATATACGACCAAACTCGTACATGTTTGTGTATATACATATGTATTAAAATTATATGTGTGCATGTATATCGAGAGCTTATATTCAAAACCCTCTATCTTCAATTTTTGCAAAAATGAGATTTTTATGTTAAAATATTCAGTAAAATAAGGCGCATCTATGGTACTAATTTGGAAATAAAAAAACAAAAATTTAGATTTTATGGTCATTTTTGTAATTTCTCTATCTTACACACTTATTTTTTCTGAATGCAATGCCCCCTATCTCTTCATATAATTTGGGACTATTTTTTTTTCTTCTAAAAGATGGTTCTTTGGTGAAAAGAGTATGCTAAACCCGAATTTGGTTAAATTTTTTTAGTCGAAGCTTTAGTTTTCAAATTATGACTATTTTTATATCTAACCTGTGATTCCACAAGAATACCATTTGCTATGACAATTTGAAAATGGGTTAAAAAATGAACCCCAAGAAATAGATAATACTTAAATAAAAAATTAATCATTAATTCATTGTTATTATTATTTATTATTTTTATTATAATATGTATAATTATATATTAAAAAAATTTGTGGAATTCATAAATAATTTTTTTTTACTATGCAAAGCCCTCTATCTTTTTTTATACATGAAGAATTTTTGAATAGCAATACCCTCTATGTTCCATAAAATGGCTCGTGGTGCAAATATTAAAAAAATATTATTTAGTAGTTCACGTAGTTAGGTGTAATAAACATTGTAGAACAAACAATTTTAATTTTCTTTAAAATTAGGGATATAAACGGTTTTTTGGCTCTACTGAACAATTGTGTTTTTTAAGATAGAGGATTTTGAATATAAACTGTCGATATGTTGTATTTTTATTTACAAAGTTTCACTTGCTTTAAACTTCATTTGTGTAAATGTTAGAATTATGATATGTGAAAACAATTAATTTGCTTAAAAAATAGCAATGCACAAAAGAAGGTTGCAATGTTTTTATGTTTTTGTTATCGAAGTTTGTTAAATGAAGCGAATACTTGGAATAAAATGGTTTTTGATATGAAGTTTGACATTGAGTTATAAATTGTGTAAAGGCAAGTTGAAAATTACGGCCACCACAATACTTCAAACCATATCTATTCCGATTTTATTTATATTTTGCTACTTTTTATTACTTTATATTTTAATTAACAAGTATTAAATTTTTTGTCGATCCCAACTAGAACAGTTGTGTCTCAGTTGTTCTAAATAAATTGGGGAAATCCAAATCATTGGTGGAAACAGTGACATTTTAAATTTTCTGTTTATATATATATATAGATTTTTAAGTGATATACCTTTTTAAAGTGGTCGCAGACAAGCAGGAAGCATTTAATTTAACGCTGGGGTCTGCACTGGCTTCAACATTTCACTTGGAAATCTGTCAAACTCCATACAAAAAGGTAAGCAAAATCCGAGCAAAACACCCATCCTGTATAGGACAGGGGGTACTCATATAATTTGATAAATATTTGGTTTTTGTATTGTTGACCTTTTATTTTTTAATTTTTGAAAGTTTTGTCTGGCTCGAGGTCATGTATAAATTAAAAACTAAAAACTGGTGGTGTTGTTTTTAACAAGTTTTATTTTTATTTATTATGATCGTCGAAGGCGATCGAAATATCGGAAATAAATAAAAATAAAACTTGTTAAAAACAACACCACCAGTTTTTAATTTATATATGACCTCAAGCCAGACAAAACTTTCAAAAATTTGATAAATATTTTTATAAAAAAGAAAAAATTTAGAAAACTAATTTAACTTTGTGTTTACTTTTTTCGATCAATGAACTAGTAAAAGTATTAGGCAAATTTAAGAGAGAATTCACAAAATGTCTTTTCCTTTACCAGTTTTTACTCGACGAGTGAAAGTAGTAACATTCAAAATATTTTGGAATAAACTTCAAATAGAAGAAGTGTTTCGGATCTTTCTAGATTTGTCAGATATACGTTTGTACAGCAAACATGTTTAATTTCAGACCATTTTTTAATTATTTCTCTTTTGCTCAATTTAATTTTTAAGGGAAAAATCTATTTTTACACTGTGCTCATACTTCCAACTAAGTTGTACAATAGGCATGTTTTCGTTACAAGCTAGCACTTTTAGTTTAGCACTTTGCAACGAAAACAACTGACTTCCACTAACTGGCACATAAGCAATAAGTGGCGCATTTTCACTATTTGGTAGCAATGGTGTCATGAGTTGCGAAGAAAGAACAGTGCGAAACAGACAAAAAATTCGTGAAAAGTATTTATAAAACATATATTTACTATTCTATGTTCAATTGTTTACACTATATTAAAATAATTTCCCATTTTTGTTCTTCTTCTTCCCGTTAATTCACAATAATTGATAAAATCTCTCCAAAAATGGGATGCCATATTGCTATATGTAGGGTGCCCAATCTGGCAACATCATACTCTATTAAGACAGGAACACAAGCACCAAACTTCATCGGGAACTAATAGTGCTTAAAAGTGCTTAGCTCCCCATACAAATTAAGCACTTATGGTGTAACGAAAACACGCCTAATAAATGTGTATCTGTTATTAAAATGCTGCTCTCTGACAGGGTAACATCATTTTTTAGAAAAGAAAACACCATTAGTTCCCGATGAAGTTTGGTGCTTGTGTTCATGTCTTAATCGAGTATGATGTTGCCAGATTTGGCACCCTATATTTAGCAATATGGCATCCCATTTTTGGAGGGATTTTATCAATTATTGTGAATTAACGGGAAGAAGAAGAACAAAAATGGGAAATTATTTTAATATTTGCAAAAGAGTGTAAACAATTGAACTAAGTCCGAATTTACACTAGGCAAGTTTTTTCCAGCAGCTTATTTATCATCAAATTCTCTTTTGAACTTGCACGAATAAGTCCGGATTTACACTGGCTGAATGTTCAGCAGATTATCTTCGTTCTTCGTGCAAGTTTAAAAGAGAATTTGATGATAAGCTGCTGAAAAAACTTGCCGAGTGTAAATCTGAACTAGCTCAAAACGTTCAGGGAGAGTTTTTTTCCTCCCTCTTGCAGACTGCCCCTCTCTCCTATAAAACGTCGATAATCTGCTGAACATTCAGCCAGTGTAAATCCGGACTTATTCGTGCAAGTTCAAAAGAGAATTTGATGATAAATAAGCTGCTGAAAAAACTTGCCTAGTGTAAATTCGGACTTAGTTCAATTGTTTACACTCTTTTGCAAATATTAAAATAATTTCCCATTTTTGTTCTTCTTCTTCCCGTTAATTCACAATAATTGATAAAATCTCTCCAAAAATGGGATGCCATATTGCTAAATATAGGGTGCCAAATCTGGCAACATCATACTCGATTAAGACAGGAACACAAGCACCAAACTTCATCGGGAACTAATAGTGCTTAAAAGTGCTTAGCTCCCCATACAAATTAAGCACTTATGGTGTAACGAAAACACGCCTAATAATTGATAAAATCTCTCCAAAAATGGGATGCCATATTGCTAAATGTAGGGTGCCCAATCTGGCAACATCATACTCGATTAAGACAGGAACACAAGCACCAAACTTCATCGGGAACTAATAGTGCTTAAAAGTGCTTAGCTCCCCATACAAATTAAGCACTTATGGTGTAACGAAAACACGCCTAATAAATGTGTATCTGTTATTAAAATGCTGCTCTCTGACAGGGTAACATCATTTTTTAGAAAAGAAAACACCATTAGTTCCCGATGAAGTTTGGTGCTTGTGTTCATGTCTTAATCGAGTATGATGTTGCCAGATTTGGCACCCTATATTTAGCAATATGGCATCCCATTTTTGGAGAGATTTTATCAATTATTGTGAATTAACGGGAAGAAGAAGAACAAAAATGGGAAATTATTTTAATATTTGCAAAAGAGTGTAAACAATTGAACTAAGTCCGAATTTACACTAGGCAAGTTTTTTCAGCAGCTTATTTATCATCAAATTCTCTTTTGAACTTGCACGAATAAGTCCGGATTTACACTGGCTGAATGTTCAGCAGATTATCGGCGTTTTATTGGAGAGAGGGGCAGTCGGCAAGAGGGAGGAAAAAAACTCTCCCTGAACGTTGTGAGTTCTTCGTGCAAGTTTAAAAGAGAATTTGATGATAAGCTGCTGAAAAAACTTGCCGAGTGTAAATCTGAACTAACTCAAAACGTTCAGGGAGAGTTTTTTCCCCCCTCTTGCCGACTGCCTCTCTCTCCTACAAAACGCCGATAATCTGCTGAACATTCAGCCAGTGTAAATCCGGACATAGAATGTAAATATATGTTTTATAAATACTTTTCACGAGTTTTTTGTCTGTTTCGCACTGTTCTTTCTTCGCAACTCATGACACCATTGCTACCAGATAGTGAAAATCCGCCACTTATTGCTTATGTGCCAGTTAGTGGAAGTCAGTTGTTTTCGTTGCAAAGTGCTAAACTAAAAGTGCTAGCTTGTAACGAAAACATGCCTGGTGTAACGAAAACACGCCTACCATACATATCTGGCTATGTAAACGTACACAAGCGATTAGTAATAATTCAACGTTACGTAGAGTCACTAATCGCCACTTCACTCATTTTTGTTTTGTTATCGGGTTTGTTTTGGTCGAGTCTTTCGTACAATTAGTAATTTTTCCGAAATTAATTGGTTTTCACTGAAGCGAAAATAAGTTTCAAAATGTTATATGTTAACACTATATAACGAAAAAATGTTGTTAAAATTGTTTATATTTTTCTTTGTTTTATTTATATTTATCTATTGGTATGTAAAACGAATGTTTAAAGAGAGTGGGATAGTCCGTCCGCCCATTCAATTGTAGCATTGTTTATTTATTTGATTCATATCTGAAATTTTATTTTTCTTGCTAGGCTACTACCCGCTACCATTAGTTGGATTTTGGTTAAAAAATTCCGAGTTAAAGTACGAATTGGACGCATTAGTCTTCCCTACTTGGCCTTGAAAAATGTTCACGTCAGCAAAAGTGGAGTGGAAGTGGTAAGTTAAGTTGCATGGAATTGTTCGTTCAGCATAAATGGCAAATGGGTGTGTGATGACGTGTTTCTGCAAATAAAACGAAAGAAATAGGAACGGCTCTAACCGTATTTTACAAAAAGAGCATAAATATATCCGTTAGCGTAATGTCGTTCTTAATGTAGCTGGTATTGGTAATATATGAATAATAGTATTATATATAGATTTCTGTGATATACTGGAATAGCCGCACATATCAGTATGTTTGGATATGGCATTCACCTTCAATATCACATATGTACAATTATGTACTGGAAAACAATGCCAAAAATTCTGATCCGGTTGGAAAAGATTAGCAGAATCTACCACTTATGTTTATACTACCTTATTTTCCAGTATATAATTGTACGTACCTAGTGTAAAATGTGACATAGAAGGTAAATATGTTCATTATCCTAAGAATTTTGATATGGGCGGCTATTCCAGAAAATTCATGCTGTGTCAAGAAATGTCAAAATACTGTTTCGGTACCGACCCCAATTTTGAACACTATTTTCGTAACATTTTTTATTTTCTTGATATCCGCATAAAGTGCGCTTTAGACCAAATGACATATACCCTTATAAAGTGAGTGCATAAATGGTGATTCATTTTACGGGATATATGTTTCGATTAATCGATGCCAAATGTCGATTTCACGAATTTCCATTCTTTATTGGCAAACTTATTTCGGAAAGGTAAACTTTTGATTTCTGCTAGAGACCTTTAACATGTTTCATGTTGCATCTCTCAGTGTATTTTCGCATTTTTATTTTTATCCCTCGCCTTACAGAGGAGGAGGGTATACATAAATATATCATTTGCCAAAGTGTAACACATCGAAGGAGTGACCTGAAACCCAAGGTATGTTTGGTGGAAATTCGATTTGGGTAATTTTAAGTCGTTTGAGCAATGCCCGTCTGTCTGATGATCGATGCGCACGATAAATCTCGAAAGGAGTGACCGATTGACTTCATATTTGGTATGCGGTAATATATTTCTCCATCTCCTGAAATTCATCTAAGTCGAAAAAGTGTAGTTTTCACGAAAAGTGAAATGAAAATGCTGCAAATTTTCCAGAAACTAAACCGACATATGATGGATATCTTAAATTTTTTAATCAAAATATTCGCCGAATTGCCACAATTGAATGTAATAATTATATTATTGTAAATATATCGAGGAAACATATTAACAGTGTGGCGAACTCTAATTATGATTTATTTATTTTTATGATATCGTAGTAACTATAGGGCTTATACAATTACGAACAAGAACAATTAACCATACTCCTCATCTAATTTTAGCAAATTGAAGAGATATGTTTACGCAGCAGTTTCTTCAACACCGAAGTAACAAAATTACTCTCGATTTATATACGAGACATTCGCATCAACAAAGATATACAAACGGCTAAAAGCGATGGATCGGCAGAGGAACCAGCCCGTCGATCTCGCTTTAGACGGGAGAAGGGGGTTAAGAGTGTGCCGGATTTTAGACAGGCTAAAGTGCCGCCCAGCATTTTGACCTGTGCTCAGTTTATGGCAGTACATATCAACAACATATCGGTGGTTCTTATGAATAATGAATTTGATCCGGGCTGGTTCATACATGCCACAGCCAAGGAGCTACACTTGGACGGTAGCATTGTGCACAATGCCAAGACTTTGTTAATCAATGCCATCCTCAATGAAGCCCAGGTAATATACAAATTTCTGCGTCATCCATTTAGTTTTTGTTTAATTTGATGTCTAAACTATTTGTTACTGAATAGGCTAAAATGTTGAGACACTGTCCCACGCGCCGACAATCTTTGGAAAATTTGAATAAAATTCGTCCTTGCTTGGGTGAATTAAGTTTTGACATTTCATTGGATGCTACACTTTTCGCACATGGACCGCTCTCGGTGGATGTACGTTTTTATTTTGTTTCTTCAATTTGTTGAACACTTAAAACAGACATTTTTTGTTCCCTTTCAGAAACTGTCTTTAGCCATGAACAATGCCAAATCCACCATACATGGTGGTCTGTACGATTTCTTGAGCGAAGCTAAGAAACGTACATTACCCACAAAGGATTCTACCAAAGAAAATATTAATAATATGTCTACCATGACTACGCCGCCGCCCTCTCCAACGAAAACACATCAACATATTTCTTCAGATATTAGTGCTAAGCCGCATGACGTGAATTATCATAATGAATCTTACCATAAAATAGCACCGATAATACCAAAGAATTTTAGTTTTATCATAAAAGATGCCACATTTTCTGCTGTCAAGGAAAATTCACAGAATGATTTCAGTGCAAAAATGCAATTATTCAGCGTAAGTTTATACAGACAATTTTTTTTAGAATTTGTTCAATGCCTGGCTAAATCAACTAAGGAAGTTATTCCAAGTCGATCGATGTAATATATTTTCTCCTTTTGGATTTTACAGAGAAATGCAAAATCTTGTAATACTATAAGTACTAAATATTATGATTAACACTCTACAGCGAACATAAAACATACTAAGAATTTTATTTTCATTCTTTACATTTACCTAGATTACTGGTGAATTCAATTCAAAATCATTCAACGAAGATGCCCATTTGCCTACACTATTTACCAAAGTAACTTTGCAACGTTTAGATATCAATACAAAGTATGAAAAATTACTTTTCATCGAACAATTCACCATAGACTCAATGGTAAGTTCGTCGGTATATGAATATTCCGTTTTTTTAAGTCAAATTGTGAATTTTTTATCCACTCCATTTTAGTTGAAGAATGATATACTCAATTTATATGTAAAACTAAAAACCTTCCAAATAATTTATAATCATATTGAGATCTATGATTGGGTGCACAACAACTTTCTATCGCGTAAACGACAGCAACAGCATCATAGCCAGCCAATGTTATTGCAACAAAAATCGTTGCCAGATCATTTGGGTTCGCTGCAGAGTGCCTGGCAAAGTTCGAAGGCGACTGCCGGTGTTAGCAGTGACTTCAGTGGCAGAATATCGCCTAACAACAATGGCCTAATTGAGTGGGTTATGAAGCATATTGTGGTCAAAGGTTGTGCTGAACTGTGGAATGTTTCCATGCTAATGAAACTGGATGACGATGAACATGCCGGCATGAGTGTCAGTCATACACGTTTGGTGCTCGAACAAACCGAGGAGAAACGAAGCTCGTTGTATAAAACGAAAATTTTCAATTTGCTGCTGAACCAACGTCACTGGAGCGTCGAGTTAATGATCGAGTCGTTGTGGTGGTCTTTAGGAAACTCCATAAATGACACGAATAATCTCAAGAAATCTCATTCGCCGGGTTCACCCTTCTTTATTGGAGTCAGTTTGGTCAAGTTAAGTTCTTATTCTAATGCCACTAAATTGGAGGTATCCATACACACACTAAGGACGGAATATAGCATGACATTGGCTACATTTGTGATAAAAACAGTTTGTTGTATTAAACAATATGGAGGTCTCAAGGCTGCCGATGGGGTTATGAAAAAAGCAAAACCCAAGCCAACGGATCCCACGGAGCCGGCTATAAGCTTATTAATTTCGGCCAAAGTTAAGGATATAACAGCATATTTTGTAAATCATCATAAGGCTTGTTTGCTGTTGAGTTTTTCCGAAATAGCCCTGACAAAATCCAATCAGTTGTCCCATCTTAAACTGGAAGAATTTCAAATGGCCATAATGCGCTCGATGACAGCGTCCTCGTTATGCCTTACGGATTTTACAGACATATTTGCAAATTGTAAGTTAATTCGTTTGGAATACGAAACTCACGAACAGAAACGCCCCAAACTATCCGTCTATATACCGGGAAGTACTGAAGCCATCTGGAATTCAAATCTACACATGCATATACTAACATTGGCTAGAGATATGCAAGATTTAAAGGCTTCTGTGGCTTTGCCGAAAATGCAATCTCCAACGTTACCTTCCCCTTCACAACCAATGGATGCGAATTCGAAGAAACTCATAATTGAACTATCCGCGGAACGTAGTACCGTTTTCGAAATTAAATTATCGGAACGCCACTCCATGCAATGGTTTGTGGAAAATCTTTTCTTTAGTCACAAAGAGGGAAATTTTATTTCAGCCGAAAATATATTCATAAAAATTGATGACGAACATATTTTCACTCTGAAAGATGTCGATATACATTCATTGGCTAAATTGGAAATGTTGACACAGGAGCGTCTAAATTGCGAGGGATTTGTCTTACCCACAAATAAAGTATGGGTCACCACTATTGGAGCTTTCAAGGTGAGTTTGATATAAGGGACTGTCGCCATTAGTTTATACTCATGATCGGTTTATTTTTAAAATTCCAGGCTATTTTCCCATATGATCATGATTTTTATGATGCTGTAAACAACCAATTAGTTTCACATTTCAAATGGCTGAAACTTGTACATAATTATAAGAAGAAACCATTTACGGCCTCTTCTCCTTTACCCAGCGACATGGTAATACAGGTAAATATAGTCCAATGAAATAGTTCACAAACGGGAATGCATGACACTAAACTGTAGCAAACAATGCCAAATTAAATATAACTTGTGAAATGCTACATGTTTATCGTTGTTAATATTTGTTCAGTGGTTTATTTTTGAAACACTGTTGTGTTAAAAAGTCTAAAGATTAATTATGTTACTAGAGTCTTCTATATATGAACGGTTTATTTTGAAAGTGACGTAGACGCCATTCAGATTTTAAACCAATAGTAGTATCGTTAAAAGGTTAGGTGAATAATAGATATATATTAATCACATTCCTCATTGTTTTTGTTTTTTGTTATTCGATCTGTTGTGACTTTTCATAGTTTTGTTATTTGACTATTGAGTTCGAGATCGTTGTTTTTGTTTTCTGTTAAACAGAAAAACAAACCTTCTTCAAATAAGAAGAATAAGAAATGTGTGAAATGTATTAAGGGTGGTCACTGGTTGGTGGACGATATCGTTTCGGAAGCTACCAAGCAACCTCATCGGCACCTTGGACAAAATACCCTGTCAATAATTGGCACAATATGAGAGCAGCTCAATATGAAATAATTGAGAACTGACTTCAAAGTCCCATATATCCAAAACATTGCAGACAGTATTTCTCAACCTTATTACATCCCCACACTTCTTGTTTGGTTTTTTTTGCGTGTCCCTGCAATTTGCGGGGAAGGCACACGATTTGTTGTTATTGTCGCTTCTTACAGCGACAACAAACTTTCGGCCGTACTCTGCCTCATTCATCATTGTTTTTGTTTTTTGTTATTCGATCTGTTGTGACTTTTCATAGTTTTGTTATTTGACTATTGAGTTCGAGATCGTTGTTTTTGTTTTCTGTTAAACAGAAAAACAAACCTTCTTCAAATAAGAAGAATAAGAAATGTGTGAAATGTATTAAGGGTGGTCACTGGTTGGTGGACGATATCGTTTCGGAAGCTACCAAGCAACCTCATCGGCACCTTGGACAAAATACCCTGTCAATAATTGGCACAATATGAGAGCAGCTCAATATGAAATAATTGAGAACTGACTTCAAAGTCCCATATATCCAAAACATTGCAGACAGTATTTCTCAACCTTATTACATCCCCACACTTCTTGTTTGGTTTTTTTTGCGTGTCCCTGCAATTTGCGGGGAAGGCACACGATTTGTTGTTATTGTCGCTTCTTACAGCGACAACAAACTTTCGGCCGTACTCTGCCTCATTCATCATCATGAAACGATATCGTCCACCAACCAGTGACCACCCTTAATACATTTCACACATTTCTTATTCTTCTTATTTGAAGAAGGTTTGTTTTTCTGTTTAACAGAAAACAAAAACAACGATCTCGAACTCAATAGTCAAATAACAAAACTATGAATAATCACATTCCGTTCAACACAAGACTTCAATGTTTTATTTATATTAAGTGAATATTTTCGCATTTGAGTTTAATTAACCACTTTTTTTGATGGTGAGTCGGGTAAAGTCGGATGTCATTCGATTTGAATTATAAAAAAATTATCAAACTTTGATCGCTTCTCCCGAAAAACTATGGAAGTATCGATGTGTAGATAACTATTTCTTTTATTCACTTGTAGATTTCGAAATTGGTCTTTTTGGGAAAACAATGGATTTTAAAAATTCGATTTTTTTGTTGATAGAATGCACATTAGCATGGACAATTTCCTAGCGATGAGATAATTGTGTATTTAGAAAGTCCTCCCTTTTGGGGATTAAAAAATGACAGACATATTTGTACCACCTAAAGGCGAATAAAAATGCATTTTAGAAATTATATCTTTATCGAGCAAAATGATGATAAAAAAGGACTGGTTATTTAATTATAATGGATTTCCGTAGCTTAAAGGTGAAACGTAATCAAAGCGGACCCAGAAGAGCCAACCTCTCCCACAGATAAAATAATAATAATGGATTTTTGTATTTCTTACTTTTTAAATGAAATGTGGACCAAAAGACCCTAAATATAGTTCTTCCACATAAGAGATAATTAGTTAGGACACAATAATTGTTTTTTGAAAATTTTACTTTTCGTGTATAAATGGTTCAGTTATCCTCCAAAGGGACAACGGGACACTCAAGCTTACAAGCACATCTTCATCGCGTAGGACTAGTAGAAAACGACGAATGTAGGGCATGCAGGGAAAACATCGAAACGATGGCACATTTTCTGTGTCACTGACCAGCTTTAACACATCCAAGATCCCAATATTTCGGGTCCGAGATATTACCAGACTTGACTCATCTCAGAGGATATGAATGGAAGATACTGAGAAAATTCGTGTCTAGTACCGATTTTCTGTAACTCGTGAGGTATAAAAAGATCATAAATAAGGAGCCAACAACAGGCCGAACCACTGGCTCTCTTCAACCTAACCTAAGTTGTTAATATCGCTTCTGCACGAAATTAACCAAATGTATATGGATCATTTCCCCCTCAATAGTGGCAGAAGGTTTATTGCACCAAAGTTGGATTTTTTTAAACACAATTTGGATATATTTTCCAGTAAATAATTCAATTTTAAACTAAATTTTCCATTATTTTCTGAACGGCAAAGTATATTGTGATGTATTCCCTAGACTTTGTTGCAGAAGTTGACATAAAAATGTCCTTATTTTCAGATTAAAGAATTCCTTTTGGAAATCAGTGATGATCCTTTCGAAGTAAAACTTCGTGATAACTATGTACTATTAGTAGATGAATACCTCGAAGGCCTTAAGCGCAAAACGCTGTTTGACAAAAAAATTGCCGAAATCTGTTCCAAAACCTTATTAGTGCCTGCCGGCACTATAGAAAGCCTTCATGCTACGTTGGTTATGAAAAATTCGGAAATTTATATACAACGATCTAAGAAAATAAGAGAAAGTGGTCCGGTACGAACTCGTCTACTCGCTTGGATAATGACCGATGTAGAAATAATGGCCATGTCAGATCCCTCAATACATGGCACGAATAATGTAACGCGTATTATGCGGGAAATCGATTCGGAAAGCCCTTGGCCTGAAGAAGGTTTGGAATTTACTACACTGTGGTGCCGTAACGTACATGTCAGTTGTTCGGAATGGAAATTTATGCTGAGAGATTTTCCACAGCCTATGTTCTATGTGAAAACTATGGGTCTATTTGGAATTCTATGTGGTGCTGAACAGGCTGCCTCAAAGAGGGCCAAACGTGATGTCTTCATAGAAGTTGGCGAACCATTTGGCACCGATGTGGTTCAACGTAGTATGACTTCTTTGAAATTCTACCATGATTTCAATTGTGATCTGGAATTTTGCAGTTATGCCTTTGGTCCGTGCTGGGAACCCGTAATGGCTCAGTGTAATCTAAGTTTTGAGAAAATATCCGCTCCCTCCAAAGATCCCAGTCCGCCTTTGCCATTCTGGGATAAAATGCGTTTGTTGTTCCACGGACGGTTGACAATGATTGTGAAACAATTTACTGTCCTTTTGCATGCTTCGCTGGATCCCTACAACACCACCGAAGAAATGGAACTGTCGTGGAATAATGCTGGTATTGTCTGGACAAATGCGAAAATTATGTTCCGCGGAGAATTGAATGTGACGGTGCGAACTGCTTCACGCTACGATGATTGTCGGCTGCTACACTTTCCTCATTTGAAGTTAACCTTTAAATTAAATTGGATTTGCCTGGCCAACCCCAATGATCATCATGCCGTAATGCCTTGTGCTCCCGATAAGTTACCAGAATACTCGAGCAATCAAGTTCATGACTCGTTTCGGGCATTCCGTTCTATTAGTTTAAATATTTGGATATCATTTGAAACAAAATCTAAACCGGGGGTTGATATAGAATATGACATTCCCTCGTTAGTTTTATACGGCAGTACTTTAAGATGGTTTGAGAGTCTTAAACTCATACTATCGGGTGTAACGCGCCCCACACGCAGAGGTCCAGTCTTCAATAACGTAAGGCCACGCAAGAAACAGCTGAGTCGCCATTACAAAAAGGCCAATTTGCAAATGAGTCTACATCGTTTCCAAGTTCTTTACTGGATGTCCCATGCCCGTCACAAAGGCTTCCAACTTAATGGAGGTCGGGTTTCTTTCAGCTCGGAATATCTATTATCCCTCTCGCCCATCGATGATGGTTTAATACATCGCCCCAGAGCGGACTGGTCCACTGTGTACATGAATTGTGAACTGAATGATGCCGAGATATGGTTGAAGAGTATTGAACCGGAAAAACTGGATAGTTCATCTGAGAATATAGCCAATGCTGACAACTGTAATAAGGTGCGATTCTATTTCCTCAGTGTTGGACGTGTTTCCTATGGACGAGAAGCTCTTATACAGTCGAGCAACGACGAAGAATCGACGAAAACCAAATCAACTACCCCAACGCATAAATTGGTTGTGTACGACTTGAAGGGGGCTTGGACGAAAAATAATCGTGATGTTGCCTTTGCCCTATTCGATTCGTTTATGAAATCGCAAAAACTTAAGAACAATCTCTCAACCGAAGCTGTGAAAAGTTATCGCAAGGAGGGAAATTCTAGTCTCATGAAAAATAAACGTAGTGATAGTACGTTGCCCAGTTCCAGTACGGAGGTTTTACCACGTGAGTATTGCAATCTTCTTTTTTGATTCTTTTTTTTTGCATATTGAAAACTAACAAACACTGCGTGGAAAAATGTATCCGATTCATTTCATTTTCATTTCATTTATTTAATTATAGTAATATAAACAAGCCAATATGGCCAAAATTCTTATATTAACTTTATACTAATCGATTAAATAATTAGGTACTACACTCAAGTAATCACTCATCAAAAAGAGCATCCAAAGAAGCAATTAAAATCCCCAATACAAATGTTGAGCCTTCGTGACATAGGGAAGGGAATGTATAAATAATTTACTCTTGGCCAAAGAGATCGACGATCATATATATAAGTATGTATGTTCGGGACATTTGAAGATGTTTGTAATCTGTATCGTGTGGCTGGCTCTTGAAAAGTGTGACCGATGACCCCATAGTGTAACTTCTAGTAACATTTTTGCAAATGGTCAACATTCTCACTTATAAAAGAGTATTTTTTATTCTACACTGTAATACATAGCACATTCAGAGAGTAGTAAAGTACCACAGTGTGGTATACTTATAGTAAGTATGGAATAGTATATTTAATTCCCATAATTTCTTTTAAAATTATTTATTTATAACCTACACCACACTGTGGTACAATTTATTATAATTGTATGCATTTGTTTCTAACACCCAAAAGGAGAAGAGATATAGACCATCGGTTATTATACCGATCGACTTAGAATCACTTTCTGAACCGATTTAGCTGTGCAGTTCGCAAATATTGCCCGATCTCAAAGAAATTTTGCACATATCTACAATTCGTATTAAAAAAGAAAGACAATCCGTATTTAGATATAGGGCCTGTTTCTGCAACTTATTTTCTTTTGTCTACGGCGAACGATCAAAAATCTCTCAACTATTTGAATATCAGTTTAGAACCAGATATCTTCATATATATGAATGTACCTTCGATTTAGTTTATACCCTCTGTAGAAGATATAATTTCCTTTCGATATTCATGAAATTTGGTAAAGAGTATCTTATTTTACCAGTTAACTTCTGTGTTAACAATATCGGTTCAAATTTACATATAGCCCCACATACTCGCATGGATAGAAAACATATTGTAGTCAAATGTACTATATTTGCCATAGAACCTCAAAACAGCAACAAGAGAACAACTTCAAAAGGTTACATAGATGAATACAGTACGTTCTGTTTAATACAATGTGGGTAACACCTTTAGTGCTTTATCAAAAACGAGCACTCGATGTTACGTCTTATTTCTTTCTTCTTTTTTCTTCAATGAAGTCGTGATTTTTGGACGAAAAACGAATTTTCGTTTTTTGAGGGTTATGCCCTTGGGCATTTCTGGTGATGATATATCAGCATTTTTGGAAAGGATAAAGTGTTATTAATATATTCAGTTTTTATCGCTATCCAATGTACTACAATTCCACAATTTAACATATTTAGAAGAATATCAACATACTTTAAAATGACTTAATGTTATTTTAATCGACTATGAAAAAGTCGACTTTTAGGTCCGATTAATCGACCTAGTCGACTGAAACGAAATTTGGTTAATGAAAAAGTCGAAAATCGACCATTCACTAATACTGCTATAGCCGCCATATAAATATATATTTCTTCATTTAGCACTATAGAAGCAGTATTTCACATATACTTCATAGCCCCCATACATATGTTCCTTCCGATCTGGGCTTTTATCACTTCAGAAGCTTTATTTTACATCCAATCGTTTTGAAATTATGCATTGTAGGGTTAATAATTTATACTCCGAAATTACTTTTTGTTTAGTTATTTAGAAGAACTTCATTAAATGCTGATAAAATGTTATATACTTATATACTTGCTGAAAAAAATATAATACTTCTGATTTGGAAGTACTTATAATGTTATTCTTTTGGAAGTACATCTTTTATTTTTTGCTGGGATATAGTAAAAATAATAAAACTAAAACTAAAAAATAAGAAAAATAGCCTAAAGATATTTATCTGAATGCAACAAAATAACACAACACTCTCGAGGCTATGTAGAGCAAGTTCATCCCATACATTTTACTAGTAAAAAAATCCATACTAGCAAAAGCAGGGGGAAAACAGAGAGAGAGAGAGTTAAAATAAAATTGAATTTCTAAGCTAGATTTTTCTCGAAGATTACCGAGCAAAAGTAGCACCAAAAGTGTAGCATGCAGAATATGCTTTCACATCTTAGAGTATAAAAATTAAACATTTTGAATGTCGAAAAAAATAAGTTGTTTGAATTTCTAAAATGGCAAAAGCTTTTTTATTTTTAAATGGATTTCTCTCAGAGTCTTTTAGAGTTGAGCAATATAGTTCTTTTAAGTTATCGCTAGTTCAGTTCAATTGTGTGAACTAGTTCGTTCATTTAGTTCAACAGCTCACTTTTTCACTTAAACAGTTTATTTCGTTCAGTAGATCACCACTTCAAATAAGCCCCTATTGAAGGAATCTGATTGGAATATGAATGGAAGAGTTGGAAAAACTAATACAAAGGCGTTTGAATAGCTAGAATTATACATTGATGATGACGTAAAAATGGAAACAACACATAACAGCAGAGAAGAGAGAACGAAATGATATGGTTGAAGAAAAAACATAGTGAACTACTGAGCTGAAATTAACGAGTTGTGTGAACTAGTTCGTTCAGTTCAGTATAGCGACCCGTTCAATTAAACTAGTTCGTTCACAAACTACATAACTCTAAAGTCTTTATACAGAATTTCGCATTTAATCCGCTCTTGGAATACAAACCCTCGGATTAGTCCCTCACACCAAATTTATTGATTATTAATCTAATCTTTGGCAGTGGTATTGTCCATATTTGTCGCTTTTTGTCCTATTTGCCATAAAAAAGTGATTTCGGAAAATTCTTTCTTATTCCGGATCTACATAAGTTGAAATGACTTTAGCACATATACATTTTTGCGCTTCTCGAAATGGGAAATTATCAAAGAATAGATTTTTAAAAGAGACTCTTTGTCAGAGTAGCATTTTGCATATCTAAACGTTTTATGGTTTTCGTTTGTCTATTCCAATACATACATTTTCATAATTTCATTTATTTCATCATAACTTGTAATTTAAAGCCTCAAAGGCCAATTTAATACTTGAAATTTTCCATTTACAGTTGCAACCACGAACACTACCATCAAGAAGCCACAACCCGCTAGTCATGCAACAGCTATGTTGCAACAACTTATTGCCGAAGCCGATCACAAATTCAATGTGTATAGTGATGATCAAACGACTCAGTCGCGGGAATTACAATTACAAGGTTTGCAGGCTTGCTCGGCCCACGATGTCATACACGAGAACTGGTCAATATCCCTGGTCAATTCGCAAGTGCTACTCAAAGGTTCGGAAACATCGGGATATGTAATAATAAGTGCGGCCAAAGCTGAAATATTACAGCGTGTTCATCGTCCGGTATGGCGTGACCGTTCGTTGGTATCGAAGACCACATGGAAAGGTTTGCTGGAATGCATGCAGTACTATGCCACCGTCAGCGCTGGCGAACACGATTCATTGCTAGAAAGGGAGATTATGTGGCTGACCGTCGATAATATTCAGGATAAAGATGATGCGGTTATAAATGATTTACCCGATATACCACATTTAGTGGGCAGTGGTCGAAGTGTTGGAGGGGTTGTTAGCGAGACTGTGGGAGCATCGTCGAGTGAAAATTCGGGAGAAAATCAACCTATACAACTGCAGCGCATTGTCTCTCGGTGTAAATGTGAATTTTTCTATGTTAGTTATGGTGATACCATAGATCCCAATACTATAACCGATATGCCGCCACCGCCATCGGAAGAGACTCTCTCTCCCTGGGAAAGGCAAGATGATCCCATGGATGCATTTACTTTAATGCATCACGAATTGGATGTGTGTACAAATTCTCTGCAGTATGCCATGATTTTGGATATAGTCAACAATCTGTTGCTCTATGTGGAACCCCAAAGAAAGCAGGCTTTGGAGAAATTGGCTCGTATGCGTTTCCAATTGCAGTTACACTCTACCGAAGATCAAAAGAGACCCATACAACAGAAACAAACTCTCATACGTAGTTTGTTAATGAAAATTCGTTCCCTGGAAAAAGATATCCATTTCATTAGCCAAAGAGCCGATGAAAGTGATACCATGGAATGGAAATTGGAATATGATCGTGTTCAGCGTCAAATCCGCGATAGTAAAGAAGAACTGAACACACTGAGTGAGGAATTGGACAGTATGCTATTGTGCTACAAGGAAACACAACTCTCACAGTTGAGTAAAATCTCAAATGTTCGTTCGGATAAAACGGTGAACATTGTGCGAGCCAACGAGATATGCTTTAAGCGGGCCAAGTGGCGTTTAACGGAAACCGATGGTCAAATCGGTATAGCCGATTTAGTGCTAAGTGGCTTCTTGTATACTAAGAAATCCAAAAGCGATGATTCAGTTGAGCATCTTTTGGAGTTGGGCAACATACGCATGAACAATTTAATTCCCCGCGAGATATACCGGGAGGTATTGGTGCCCACCGAAATACAAAAGGATATGCCTGTCGATACTCATAAACGTGTTTTGCGTGTATTCTGCCGTGAAAAGCCTCCGGTGGGTGGTATTTCCGTCAAAGAGCATTTTGAAATTAATGTAGCACCCATAACCATAGCCATTACGAAAAAGTTTTACTCCACCATGTTGAAGTTCTGTTTTCCCGACAGAGATGCTTCCGAAACCGAGGCTGTGGATGATCTGGAAGAAAATTCTTCCGGTTCTTCTTCTTCGTCCAATGTACAAGCGAAATCCTCAAAGAAACCAGCAAAATCTAAAAAGTCCTCTAAAGATTCAGAGTTTTATGTGAAAATCGAAAAAGATGATGTCGAGAAGATGAAAGAAAGAGCTGAGAAAAATAAACTCTTTATTTATATAAAAATTCCCGAGGTGCCCGTGCGTGTTAGCTACAAGGGTAATAAAGAGAAGAACTTGGAAGATATTACCGACTTTTCTTTGGTTATACCCACACTGGAGTATCACAATGTGACCTGGACCTGGTTGGATTTATTGATGGCCATGAAGTCGGTCAGTCGTAAGGTTATCGTTTCACAGGCTATCAAACAAAAGCTGCAGATACACCGAAGACCTCCTACCACAAATCAGAGTGAGTTTTCCTCTCCGCCCGAAGAGGACAAAGCTGTTATGTTATTTGGCAATCGCTTAGCGGTAAGTTAATGAAGAAATAAAAACAAAACTGTTATGGCAGTTAATTATTGCAGTTCATCCAATCCATCCCTAGTCAAACGTCTAACAGTTTTCTAGAAACTCTTTAACCACATTATTCTATTATTTATAATCACAACTACATTTCCTTTTCAGGGTGAAAATCGCAGTCAACGTAGAGGTGTTTTTAAATTTACATCAAGCAATAAATAATTTATACCTATATGCATCAAAAAATTAAGTATTAAAATAAAATTAAGAGAATCCCGAGTAATTTTTTATTTATGTTAAATTGCTATTTTTTGGATTTTGTAATTTTTAATTTATTTCCTATTTTTTCTATGCCATAGTTAGTGTGTATGAATGTATTTACTTACACTCGATGTTTTGTTATTAATTAATTTACCTACCTACACTCCATTTCGATCTTTATCTTTCTATTTCTCCTTTAGCTGTAATAATGAAAAAATGTTATTAATCAACACTAATAAAAATCTATTAAGGACACAAAGTATTTAATGATTTTCATTTACATTTACTTGGTGAGTATAAAATTATGCTTAAAAAATTTGTAAGTTTCTAAAATTTTTTGAAGTCTTTAGAAAATTTTTGGAGTTTATGATTGTATTTTGGATAATTTCGTACGGGTCTCATTCGACTCATCTTCTAGATCTCTTTGGAATTGATAGCCTGGCTACAAACATATCTGACCGTGTAGACTCAAACATTGACTTTTGTATGTTGGTCTTCAGATACTAAATACATACATACATTCCATCCTACTACGTAAGGAGGATCAGGACTATGTTTACTACTCCTTTGGGCTGCTGCTTTTGCATGATGGAGGTTAACCTGTATAATTCTTACCATCGTTGGTAGCCGACAGATAAACCTCCACCTCAACAAGGGTGTTATCGAAATCCTCGTCCGAAACAACTACGAGCATATCCCCATCAGATGCGTTAAAGAGTACAGAGACTCCTCTCAGCTCCTTCGTGTCCGAAGACTCCTCTCAACCTCTTCGTGTCTGAAGACATTCATTCGTCGTGGGAAATATATGGTATCGGCTTTGTGTTAGAGGTTAAAGCTCCAGAAACTGTTGGCGAGCATGTTTCCGCACTTCTAGACGACTGGGTGGTAACCACGTAGTGGGTTAATTTACAGATCATGTAAATTAATTGAAAAGTAATTAAATTTATTTTTTAAAAAAGGTTGCGTGGCTGTTTACGGCCACGACTTCTTCATGTAGTAGCAAAACCGAAACTAAAATTTAACTTATTGCTAACTTAACATCTACTTTATGCTGCTGTTGACGTTGCAGCCACCGTTCCACACATCAGGTCAGATATAGAGTTGTGTAGTTCGTGAACGAACTAGTTCAATTGAACGGGTCACTATACTGAACTGAACGAACTAGTTACCAAACTCGTTAATTTAAGCTCAGTAGTACTGAGGGGTTGAGGGAAGTCTCCGGACTCTGACGCATCTGGCGGGGACATGCTCCCCGATGATACGGACACCCTTGTCGGGGTGGATGTCAATCTGTCGATTACCAATGATGGTAAGAATTCTACAGATTAACCTCCATCACGCTAAAGCAGCCTCAGCGGCTCTATTGCTGCGCCTGTCCACAGGTGCAGTAGACATCGTCCTGATCCATGAGCCCTATGTAGTAGGAGGACGGGTGTGCGGTATCAAGACACCCAACTTTAAACTGCTTGTGGCCAACTGTGAAGGCACTCCAAGAACCTGCATTTTGGCCAGAAAAGATCTAAGTATTTTTCTCCTGACTAAGTTAAGTGGTAAAGATCAAACAGCTGCTAGTCTGGAGATTGGTAATCGCATATACTGGGTGGTCTCCAGTTACTTTCCTTATGAAGCTGCAATACCGACAGCTCTCTTCAGGGAAGTAGTAGAAGAAGTAACGTCTGACGAGCTCGAGCTGATTATTGGCGCAGACACGAACGCTCATCATACTATCTGGGATAGTACGGATATAAACAATAGGGTTGATTCGCTTCTTGACTTTATTCTAACTACCAACCTAAGTATTTGTAACATAGGTAATAAACCGACCTTTACAATTAAAGACAGACAAGAAGTACTCGACGTAACGTTTGCAACTGACCGGCTGTCAGACAAAATTATTGGGTGGAATGTACTGGACGACCACTCATTCTCAGATCACCATTATATTGAGTTCAAACTCGCTGAAAAAGCGCCTGAACCTGCCGTCCACAGAAATGTGAGAAAGACAAAGTGGCACCTGTATGAAAAGAATTTCAAGAAAGTCCTCAACTCCAAACTTCTGTACGAACCGAATGACAAAGCCGGTCTGGATAATCTGGTCGAGCATATCACCACATCATTCAATAGTTCCCTTGAAGAAGCCTGTCCAAAAACAAGGTACAAGGGTAAAACTAAACCCCAATGGTGGACTTCTGAGCTAACGGCAAGGAAAAAGACCTGCAACAAGCTATTCAACAAGGCGAAATCTACAGGAGCCTTTAATGATTGGGATGCATATAAAGGGCAACTCAAGATCTATAAGAAGGAGCTTAGGAAGGCGCAAAGACGCTCTTGGTATTCCTTCTGTGGCGAAGTGGAAAAGGTCTCCGACGCCGCAAGGTTGAGGAAGGTACTATCCGCGTCTCCTTGTACAGTGGGGTATTTGCAGGATGAGGCAAACAACTGGACAAAAAACAGCGATCAATCGCTAAGTGTACTGCTCGACACACATTTCCCGGAGAACTCATCAACAGAGCCTGAGGATCAACAGGACCAACAAGAGTGCGAGTGGACTGCGAGCATCGCTAGCTTGTTGACTGATAGATCTAGAATAAGCTGGGCTATAAACAGCCCTTCAAGTCACCTGGACCAGACGGCACCACCTCAGCAGAAAATGTTAAAGTACATAATATCCTGGCTGCAGACAATTTATGTAGGCTGTATTAGGCTTTCATACATCCCGAATCGATGGAGGGATACCAAAGTGGTATTCATACCCAAAGCGGGGAAGATATCGCACACTAGGCCAAAAGACTTCAGGCCAATTAGCCTATCCTCTTTCCTATTGAAAAGTCTGGAAAGACTTTTAGATTATTTCATTAGGCAAAACCTGGATACAAAACTCCTGTCGGGGAACCAACATGCTTACAATAAGGGAAAGTCTACAGAATCAGCCCTGAACGAACTTGGGAGCACTATCGAATCGTCCCTACATTTCAAAGAATTCACCATGGTGGCTTTTCTTGACATAGAAGGGGCTTTTAACAACATACACCTAGATGCAGTAATCGCGACATTGTCACATCTAAAGGTGAACTCTAGCTTGATTAGACTAATTCAAAGACTACTCAACAGAAGACGTATAACAGCATGCCTAGGGTCCACAACTCTAACAAGGTTTGTAAACAGAGGGACCCCACAAAGAGGAGTACTATCTCCACTAATTTGGAAACTAGCGGTGAATGAAATCCTGGTAGATCTAGAACGTTGTGGCTGCAAGGTCGTGGCATATGCGGACGACCTGGCAATCGCAGTGAGTGGCAAATTCGAAAACATCCTCCGAGATATTCTACAGGTGGCTCTGAACAAGTTGGCTAGATGGGCCAGAAGCAGCGGTTTGGGTGTTAACCCAAACAAGACAGAAGTGGTTCTCTCTACTAGGATGAATAATAGAGTTGGGTCGTTCCGGAACGAACTCGTTCAATTGAACGATTCCCTTGAAGGAACGATTGGAAGTGGTTCCTGCAATGTTGTTCTTTAGTTAAATCGTTCACTTCGGATCTTTTGCTGTTATTCATCTTTCGTTCATTAGCTCGTTCATTTTACCATTCTTCTCTTTTGAAAAGCTTTTTAATTGTTGCCAAATTTACCGAACAATGATTTCTCTTCATTAAATTTATAACAATATTAAATGCTGGTGTCGCTCGGAGGTACTAATTGTTTACCTTGATCAGTCTTTTTCACAGGGGTGCACAGAATTGCCACATTACATACACATCACAAGCGTTTAACAATTGTTATTGCAATTTCCTTGTCTAGCAATATTGTTTTTATCACGTTCATAAAAGAAGACTGAACGAGTAAACAAACAGCTGTTGTGATGTTTGACCGAATGAATGTCATTTGAACGAAGGAGCCAAAAGGAACGATGGAACGAAAAGACTGAACTAGTTCCTTTACCGGAACGGAACGAAAAGGACCGGTCCGTTCAGTGAACGATAATGCCCAACACTAATGAATAATGTCCCTCATGTGGACCCTCCTCCTCGTATAAATGGAACAGATCTAGTCTTTTCTGAAAGTGAAACATTTTTAGGAATAATTTTGGATAGGAAACTGTCATTCAGACTAAAGGCCCAACTATAATATGCACAAGCTAGCTTAAGCAACTGTGCGAATGCATGAAATCGTATGCGCCAAACTATAATGTACTTAAGTGAACTTTTCGTTAAGTTCTCTGTTATGGACCAACTTATACGGCACTAGGATGAGCCCTCCAGCTGCTCAAGGTCTCAGGTTTCGAGTCCCGACCCGCTCATCCTAGCCCAGAAGGCCGAACACAAAAAAAAATGTAGAAGTTTGCGAACACAAATTTGGACAATCACAAGGCGTAAATTTTCTCCGAAACGAGGGATTTGATGTTCTATCCCACACTTGCCCGCCCGACCATGGTTCCAACAATCCAATTTCATTCTTTGCATGGAAACCCCACTACCCACACACACTTACCACACCTTACAGATCTTTCAGTCTGTCATCCCCTTAAAGTGATCCTTAACCAGACATGATTTCAATACTTAAATACACAATCATTTTTTATTAAAAGCAAATGTATCATCCTAAAGCTAACATAATATGACCTTTCCTTAACAATTAGAACAAAATCAATTAACACTACACAAATTAGGACCTACAAAGTTGATGTTTAAAGCCTTTTTCGCCTCGGTTCTAAAATACACCAAATCCTACCTAAACGAGCTCTCTTAGGTGGAAACACACAGGACAATTTGATCCTCAAACAAAAAAAAACACGAACTTTGTAACCCCTATCACAAACTCTTAACCACTTAAAAATATTAAAAACTATATAATATTAAAACGACTAAACACTCATAATTCTAATAAACTTAACCTAATCCTAACACTAATTTGACTAAATATATTTTTTTTCTCGACTTATTTCCTTTTTTATTTCGATTTTTAAATTATTCTTCTCTTCTGATATTAATATATATTTAATTTTTTTTGTTGTTGGGTATGGTTACGATTTCAATTATCTTCCGAACGTATCTTTTCGTTATTTCGCTTCATTTAATTAATTCTGATTCTTTTTTATCTTTTTAGAAAATATGGTTTCCTCAGTACCTGCTCATACGCCAATTGTCTTCACGCAAGGTAAGAGATAACTTATATTAACGATTTCTTTCTTTATCCTTGTGCAGAGTTGATACGGGCACTTTAACACACCAGAAATTGCGGTTATCTTGGTACTTGGCGGCTTAATAGTTAGCCTATTCACCCCGGAATTTCAAACTGGAGCAGTAAAAAAAATGTTCTTACAATACCTGCTGGGCGCCTCTTTACTGTATACCGAAGTGTTTATGTTTCCAAACCTTGCCGTTAAGGGATGTGTATTATTCCCCACGGAATCTATGACGGTTTCAACAGGGGCAGCTTGTGTTTCTTCCTGTCTAAAAAATATCTTTTCGGCTGGATTTGGCACAGACAAACCTTTGTGTAAAACCGAAAGATAAGTATCGATTCATTTCATTTACTCTCGCAATTCAAACTTACTTATTCTTTTGTCTGTCCTTTTTTCTTACAGGAACTCCCTTATCACATCCCCAAACACTTCATACGGCCTATTAAGGATAATGACTAAATGTTACCACTCAGCTTTAAGTATCTCCGTTTGATTTGCACTTACTTATTCTTTTTATTTCAAATTTTTTCAAGCTGAACAATGATATATCTTTGTTTTGTTAACTATAATACCACTATCAATAAACGCGCCCAGCACTGACTTCTTAAGAACTAAACAAATGCCTTCTCTCACTCCCTTTTATATGCTCAATTTCCCAGGAATTGACATATTGGCCATTTTTGCCGCTCACTCTCCTGGAATATTGCGCCAAACCATTCGCCATTCATTATCCTCGTTGGCGCAATAACAATTTTAAAAATGTCTTTCGAATACATTTTGGCGGTTATATTTTTATGAATGACCCGGTTGTTGGAAGTAAACTGGTCACTCTAATACTATAACACATACTTTGTTGCCACTATCCATACGATGACCACCTATCTGTTTCAATTCGCTTCGTTCCTCATTGAAATTTCATGACGAGTGGCAACCTTGCATTTGTTTTGTTGACATTTCATTATTCTTTGCTACCCACATCACAACCACATGGCGGATACAGCCAAATTATTCAACAAATTATTAATTGGCTTTATTTGAGCCATTTAGGGTAGTTCGAGGCGACCGAAATTCACAGCTGGCGGAACTCGTGAGGACGCAAAACGATCGAAGGAAAACCCAGAGGCTAGAACAATTCGTTTTGGCCCTCCCTCAAAGGGCCAAGATCATCCATGCCACCACACAGATCAATCGCCTCCATAAAACGACATCCTCCCGACGTGTGTCTGTGAAATTCGCCTTCCCGCAACAAAACTCCGGGGTTGACGTCGTTTGACCAGACGGTGTGCGGGTTATGTAAGCTAAGCCCTTCTATACAAAATACGTGGGGAACTCCCACGCCCTGAACTGTCTCCGGCCGGGCTATGAATACCACCCCAGGTAAGGTTGGACATGATTTCTAAGAGTTTATAAAAACCTCTACCTTTTTAGGAATCTACATCCACGATGTTGGGACACCTATGCACTATTTCTTACAGGGGTAAATATTTCTTTCGGATAATAATATTAAGAAAAGCTATTTGTACCTCACCCTAACCGTTTAACCATGTACACATACATACAATTATCCTCCTTCAACATCGTATTTTTTACTATTTGACTAATATCCTAAAAGTCAAAAGGGATAATCTTTAGGATGTGCTTCTATGATAGGGTTCGTCTTTGGACCAAACAAACAAGGTCGCTGTGTTAATTTTCATTGCAAAATGCGCAATAATTACGTCCTGTTATCTGATTACCAGGTAACATGTACAAACAGACGGACTTGGTTAAATGGCTCACGAAGTGTTTAAACGTTGGCATTATAAACGATTGCTATATCTTTAATAATTTTCGGTGTGACAAAGAGATGCCTCAACTCATCATACTCCGGACCACGGTACGGTGTAGGATTAACAAAAATGGTGGTTATGGTCCTCGGGTATCTCGGAAACCCATGGAAGAAAGAAATTTTCGTTCCTGACTTCATGTGTATGTAGTATGGCCAGAAATGAAGATGTCGTTCTGTCGACTCATGTTGTAAAAAAAAATGGAAAATTATGATTATGGAATGGATGGATGTTTGTTGCCCTTACTTGACGATATTTATTTGACAAAAATCACGACCTTTTGAAGTTTCCTAACGAGATGCCTTGAATTCAAATTGATATTTTATCGTTTAAAATTATGAATTTTATAAAAACAACTATGTGACGGTTATCCAAAAACTATCCTCCACCATATGTATACTGCATCGAATGACATACTAGGATGCGAATTGTGTAAATTATGCAATCAATTCCATACGAAAGGTTTCAATACATATTAAACTAGAAATTTTCATTCTTAAGAGTTTGTGGGAGCAAAATAGATTAGAGCCCGACCGAATGTTCGGCTACGGCCAAAACTCTACATTCGGCCACAAAATCAGCCGACGTTGGCCGAAGGCCGGTTTTTTGTTCAAAAGGTACAATAAAATAGAATTATATGACTTTTTAAATAAAATTCTATTATGGAAATCTTCATAGAAGTGTATAGAAGTGAACACTACTACAAAAATAATTTGAGAAAGGACACCAAAGGAAGGAGGACAAAGAAAAACATGACTCAGTTCCTCACCTAAAATCTTTCCAACTAGTGAAAGCATTCTTGTAAAAGTAGTACGAATGGATAGTAATGAGCCATTGAGTCATTAACATTTTTTTTAATACTGTAAACCGAGATGTTTCAAAAATTTGGAAGTGGTGGCAGAAAACTTGTTCCCAAGTGTGCTAGAGTGCAGTTGTTTATGCTGCTGGTATGCAGCTGTATTCAAATTAAGGAAATAGTATACAAGGTCTTAATGCAGAAAAAAGTAAATAAATAGTAAGCAGTATACATAAACTGATTAAACACAATTTTTTTGGTGCGAAGTAAACAATTCTTTAACAAATATAAAACATTCGGCTTCGGCTACTGCTTCGGCCGAAGGTTGTAAATTTAGCCAAAGTTCGGCTTCGGCCTTACAATCCGACTTCGGTCGGGCTCTAAAATAGATATACTAGTTGGATCCCATTTCTCTGTGAAATGGATTTTGAGAAATTTGGATGCACTTAGACGAATTTTACCCTATTGGTTTGGTCAAGGTGGTTCCCAAAGTGTCACGGGTCAAGAATCTAAATCGTGATGGCCCCTTTGTATGGTGCTATATTTTGTCAGAGACATAATTATACCCGCTCGAGTCATGCAGTTGAAAACGCAAGCGGATATCGTTTGCTACGAGATACGTCGATGCAGAAACTAGGTACTTTACGTAATCTCAAATAAGATAGGGCGTTATGTACACATATCTCTTTTCCATATAAAATATGGTCTGATTTTATGCTTGGTATTTTTATTTCCAAATTCGATGGCACGGTTGATCAAAAGAATACACCAACTGGTATCTTCAACAACTCACTTCCTTTTTAATAGCGGTAGGTGTTAATCTTGGGGATTAAAGTTTTACAGTTATCAGATTCGGATCTGAGGATCCGATAAAACAAGATTTTTTCTATGAATGTTTAGCGCAATTCTTATCAACTCCCATTTGGGTGAGAGTGATTTAAATGATTACCAGTCGTTCCCGTTCTAAGAAGTCTCAAAATCAGGCCGGGGTACTTGAGCATAGTTAATCTTTATATTTCTTCATGCTTTCAAATCTTTTATGTGGCATACCCCCATAGGTCTTCCCTGCATATCTTCAACTTCGTACATATTGTTACCAACGGGACCTACTATTCTACATTTTATGAATTTGCGCGCAAATTTCGCATTAAAATTTTTGGAAAAGTCGCTCAATACGTAGTTTCGTCGGTAAATTTCCTGACCTGGTACGAATTTCACAATCCTAGCTCGTTGATTGTACCGTTTTGCACATTTGTCGTAGGCCTCATGCATATTTGTTCGCATCCTTTCTCGAATAAGCTCCATTCTCTCATCATTTTTCATATTAAGTATTCTATGGTCAGTCAGAGATTTTAACATTCTCGCCAGTTTATAGTCAGCCCCGTTGGTATACATTTCATACCCGAATAGTGCAAAAAAGGGGTAACTCCTGTTGCCGCGTGGACAGATGATCTCAGGGCGCATTCTATTTCCGTTAAATACAAATCCCAGTCTCTATGGTCATTCTCTAAATAGGCCCTAATCGCCGCAAGGACCGATTGGTTAACCCGTTCTGACGCGTTAGACTGTGGAGAATAGGGTGCTGTCTGGATGTGATTTATTTTATAAGCTCCTATCATGTCTTTGAAAGATTTTGATATAAACTGTGCACCGTTATCACTATGAACAGTTTCGGGCACCCCAAACTTCCTGTATATATCCTCTACTAAGAATTTGATCACATTGCTTGACGTAGCCTCTCTCATTGCCTTTAGAAATACAAACTTCGAAAAATGGTCCAACACTACGAACACATAGGCGTTTCCACTCTTCGATCTCGGGTATTTCCCTAAAAAATCGATATACAGTTTCTGGAAGGGTCTTTCCGTAACCACTTCATCTCCAATTGTAGGTCTAAGTATTTGATTCGATGATTTAGACTCCTTACAGATCTGACATTTGGATATATACTGTCGTACTTGTGAGGTCATTCTCGGCCAATAATACAACCGCTTCAATCTATGCAACGTTTTACTTATGCCGCCATGGGCGGACGTAGTACTATCATGAGCGTTTTGTATTAGTTGGTGTGTAATTGCCTCTGGTATCCATAACTTCCACTGATTTTCACAGAGGTCGGAATAGTTATCAAAGCTTGTCCTTTTGAAAACTCTCCCGTGCTCTACTTTTAAATCTGGCAGTGCTTCATCATTCTTTTGAATCGTATCTATTAGTTCTTTATAGTCATCAGACTCGAATGCCGTGGTTTCAAATTCCAGTATTGGGCCTATACCCTCGATTTCTTCAACTACAGGCAGTCGAGAGAGCATATCGGCAACTATATTGTCCTTTCCTTTCCGATGCTCAATCTCGAAATCGTACGCCTGAAGTTGAAGTGACCACCGCGCCAGTCTCCCGCTCAAATCTTTCAGACTCATCAGCCATTTTAGACTGGCGTGGTCAGTTATGACTGTGAATTTCATAAGTTCCACGTAAGGTCGGAAACGCTTTATCGCCATAACCGCCGCGAGACATTCTTTTTCGGTTACGCTGTAATTTTTTTGACAGCTGTTTAGCTTTTGCGAATAAAACGCAATGGGATTTTCCTCGTCATCTAAACCTTTCTGGAAAAGTACTGCCCCTATTCCTACATCAGAGGCATCACATTGAATAAAGAATTCTTTAGCAAAGTCAGGATGCTTCAAAACTGGGGCTGTCGTTAGATCGTATTTTAAGTTTTCAAAGGATTCTGTGGCAGCTGGTGTCATAGTAAATTTATCTCCCTTCTTCAGAGTGTCCGTAAGAGCTGCGGATCGCGTAGCAAAGTTTTTTATAAACTTGCGGTACCACCCCGCTGTACCCAGAAAACTCCTAACTTCCCTCATGGACCTAGGTATTCTAATTTTTTGGATGGCAGCGACTTTCTCAGGGTCAGTTTTTAGCATTCCTCCTCCTATTATGAAGCCTAAATATCTAAGCTCCTTAAAGCAAAACATGCTTTTACTCAACCCAATTGTCAGGTTCGCGTTTTCCAGACATTCTGCTACTTTTTCTAACATGGCCATATGCGCATCAAAATCAGCATTTATGATCAAAAGATCATCCAAATATACGAAGACATTTGCCTTCAAACGACTGGGTATTACTTTGTCCATTAAGCGACATAGGCGATGGGCTGCATTACACAGTCCGAATGGCATTACTCGAAACTGGTAAAGCGGCCGTCCAGGCACTGTGAATGCGGTATACTGCTTGGATTCCTCTTCCAGTTCTATTTGCCAGAAGGCATGTTTTAAGTCTACGCTGCTAATGTAGACAGTTTGGTCTATTCGGCTTAGTATACCATCGATGTTTTGGAGCGGATACGCGTCCTTGACGGTTACCGCATTCAATTTCCTGGCGTCTAAACAAAACCTGTTTTTGCCGGGTTTACGAACTATAGTAGTGCGGTTACTCCACGCACCCTCGCTCTCTTCGATGACATTAAGTTCCAACATTTTATCAATTTCGCTATAAACTAAATCTTGCATGGCTGGAGATAGCGGATAATGTTTATCCTTAATGGGATTGGTACCCTCTACCAGCTTAATTACGTGCTTCTCCAAGTGCGTTTGACCTAAGCCCCTATCTTCAAATGCCGGAAATTTTTTTATAACCGACTGTAGTCTACGATTTTGGTCCTCTGATAATTCATGTTGATGTTTCTTATGCTGATTGCCAGTATTCTCAAATTGAATCTGTATTTTCTCTATATTCAACTCATCCACCTTTACTAATTCGGGTGCTACTTCAAATACCTTCCAGAAGTCGATCCCTAAGTAGACCTTCTGATCCAAATCAGGACAAAGGTAGAAACATATTAACTCCTTTCGCTGCTTATACTCAACTTCAACTTCGACTTTCCCCAACAATCGATGACTTTGTCCTGATGCCGTCCGCACATTCGACAATATTTTGTGGATTGGTAACCCTAGCTGATCTACCAATTCTCGACATTCCTTCCCTAAGATGCTCACTGATGCACCAGAGTCCAATAATCCCGATAGTTCAACATTTCCTAGTTTAATTAGGGCGTATGGTCTGGGATCCGATAACATTCCGAATTTAGTAACAGCTTCGGCTATATTCTTCTTCACGTCCCTTCTCTCTCGATGCTGCCTTCTTAAATTTTCAATCCTCTTGCTTTTTATTGTTTTCTTTTTGGGATCTACCGTACTACTATCTTCCGGAGTTGACCTATCATTATCCTTCTGGTCACTATCCCCGAAAATCCTTTCTCTAACAATTTCGTAATTATGTTTCCTTAATCCTAGTGGTAAATAATGATACAACGATGCATATTTATCTTTGCTATTATCATCATTGTTTATCAATCTTGATGTTGGTTTAACGCTGCGGGTTTGTCTGACGGACGATGGTTCCCCGCTTTGGCCACGTTCCGTTTCCCGTTTCCCGATTTGCAATTGGAGCAATGTGGGGTAATCGTATCCGGTTTGCCACATCTGTAGCAGAAGATGCTCCGTTCTTCTGGACAATCCACAAACATGTGACCTGTTTTTTTACAGTTCCAACACGAAATTTGAGAGCCGATAGCTGCTACTTCTAAATTTTCGTCCTCATTATTCTCTATCTCTATAGTAGCTTCACTCACTTGCCTATTTGTTCTCATTGGTTGTGGGGCCGTATATCTTACATCTCGCTTGAAAAAGTTTCTTTCTGCCTCAATGCAAGCTATCCTTAATTGTTCTAAAGACGAGACGAACATGGGGAAGACCAGACGACCTAAACTTTCCCTCAAGTTACTTTTCGCGATTTTTATCAACTCAAATTCACTTATTGGCTGCTCTAGACGTGAACAAAGTAGGTTAAAAGCATGGAAAAAACTATCTTCGCTTTCGCCTGGATGTTGTTTTCGATCTATTAGATTTCTAGTGGCTTCTAGGTAAGATTTCGGGGTCTTATATCTACTGAACAAAGCCTGTTTCAAAGACTCCCAGTTAACCACTTTTCCACTCTTGAGCTGGAGCCAATACCACTCATGCGCTTCTCCCGCAACCAATAAGTGGAAATCCCTTAAAACTTCGGACCAAGGTAGTTGATTGCTCCACTGAAGGTGCTCAACCCTGAACACGAAGTCGTCCACTGACAGTTTGTTTTGATTTCCGTCAAACAACACCCCGAATTTTTCGACTCTACACCCTCTTGGAGAGCCTTGTGGCCAACCCATCAACGTTGGTAAAGATTGTGGTGCCTGACTTGTCGAAGATGATTGATTTGGATTATTCGGTTGCAATCCCTGAAATTGTGTACCTGACTGCTGATTCGTCATGCTACCTGGTCTTGCTGCATTAGCACTCGGAGCCCTACCGTTAGATAGCGCGTTTATACTCTCACTTAATTTTGCCATCATCTCATACACCCTCTGCATTTCTTTGGACACACTTTCTTTAACCATCGTACTCAGATTTTGTTGTACCCCTGCTACGCTTTGGGCTACCATATTGCAAATGGCAGGATCTAACTCGTCGGTTGTTCCTGCAGCCGTATCTTGTAAGGTACGGGGAGGAATGACGTTGCCCGAAGTAGTACTAGTATTCTGATTTGAGCTATTTATGGTCTGTGACATATCCCAAACTCTGGGTTGATCCGACTGTTGTGCATTCGCCATTCTAGTTCCTGCTCTAGTTCTCCTGTATTTACTTTCTAATGGATTACTGGATCTGTTCAGATCGAAGGAACTTGGCCAACTCCTCTTCTTTTTCGTGCTCCTTGCTACTTCACTCATTCACCTCTCAACCCAACAACTCCGATTTGCACAAAAAACTTCGTCTTAGTTATGAGTACACTAGAATAATTCTAAGGTACAGAATTATCCCAAATTTTCTGATATGGGGTTCTCAAAAAATGTTTTCAAAACAATATATTTCTTTCGAAACGCCTTAAACAAAATACTCTCACAATCGCTGATACCAAAAATTCTTAATTTATTCAATATTTGTATAAGTTTTTTTCTTTTTTTTTATAATATTTATATATAGGGGATGTTCAGATCGATTTTCAAGATCTGTTTTAGGTGTGTATGGCTTAGGTGGTAATTTTTCATGTATCGTTTATTTCTTAGTGTTCTCCCAATGGAGATTGTCCGGGAAAATTTACGCAAGACGTACGAAATTATACAAAAAATGTCTTTTTCTGCTCTAAGGCCCGTGGCAGTTTCCTAATTCGTGTAAACAGGAAAAAGATCTCACGGTATTTAAGGATTTGCAACAATACACTTCATCTGACCTATTGGTTCAGACTGGCTATTGCACTTATCCCGCTCTAGAACATACACAAAATCGACGTGCATAAAAAAATCTATAGATAACACAAAAGCGACGGTCACGGACAATACAAACGTTGTTACCTAGTAAACTAACTGTTATTGCACTTGACCCGCAGGTACTTGGTGAAAGATAATCCTAAACTTAACAATTTCCTACAATCTAATATTGCACTTTATACAAGCTATATATTTTATGCCTTGGATGCAATAATGCATAGAAAATTATCAAACTAAAGATTATTTTCATTGGTCTATTTAACTGAACTATTTGGCTATTGCTGTGTGCTTTGCTGTATCTACACACTTTAAACTTTCTCCACCTTCTCTCTCCTTGAAAGAAAATGGCCTATTACCATTTGATTGGGCGCCATTCTGTTATGGACCAACTTATACGGCACTAGGATGAGCCCTCCAGCTGCTCAAGGTCTCAGGTTTCGAGTCCCGACCCGCTCATCCTAGCCCAGAAGGCCGAACACAAAAAAAAATGTAGAAGTTTGCGAACACAAATTTGGACAATCACAAGGCGTAAATTTTCTCCGAAACGAGGGATTTGATGTTCTATCCCACACTTGCCCGCCCGACCATGGTTCCAACAATCCAATTTCATTCTTTGCATGGAAACCCCACTACCCACACACACTTACCACACCTTACAGATCTTTCAGTCTGTCATCCCCTTAAAGTGATCCTTAACCAGACATGATTTCAATACTTAAATACACAATCATTTTTTATTAAAAGCAAATGTATCATCCTAAAGCTAACATAATATGACCTTTCCTTAACAATTAGAACAAAATCAATTAACACTACACAAATTAGGACCTACAAAGTTGATGTTTAAAGCCTTTTTCGCCTCGGTTCTAAAATACACCAAATCCTACCTAAACGAGCTCTCTTAGGTGGAAACACACAGGACAATTTGATCCTCAAACAAAAAAAAACACGAACTTTGTAACCCCTATCACAAACTCTTAACCACTTAAAAATATTAAAAACTATATAATATTAAAACGACTAAACACTCATAATTCTAATAAACTTAACCTAATCCTAACACTAATTTGACTAAATATATTTTTTTTTCTCGACTTATTTCCTTTTTTATTTCGATTTTTAAATTATTCTTCTCTTCTGATATTAATATATATTTAATTTTTTTTGTTGTTGGGTATGGTTACGATTTCAATTATCTTCCGAACGTATCTTTTCGTTATTTCGCTTCATTTAATTAATTCTGATTCTTTTTTATCTTTTTAGAAAATATGGTTTCCTCAGTACCTGCTCATACGCCAATTGTCTTCACGCAAGGTAAGAGATAACTTATATTAACGATTTCTTTCTTTATCCTTGTGCAGAGTTGATACGGGCACTTTAACACACCAGAAATTGCGGTTATCTTGGTACTTGGCGGCTTAATAGTTAGCCTATTCACCCCGGAATTTCAAACTGGAGCAGTAAAAAAAATGTTCTTACAATACCTGCTGGGCGCCTCTTTACTGTATACCGAAGTGTTTATGTTTCCAAACCTTGCCGTTAAGGGATGTGTATTATTCCCCACGGAATCTATGACGGTTTCAACAGGGGCAGCTTGTGTTTCTTCCTGTCTAAAAAATATCTTTTCGGCTGGATTTGGCACAGACAAACCTTTGTGTAAAACCGAAAGATAAGTATCGATTCATTTCATTTACTCTCACAATTCAAACTTACTTATTCTTTTGTCTGTCCTTTTTTCTTACAGGAACTCCCTTATCACATCCCCAAACACTTCATACGGCCTATTAAGGATAATGACTAAATGTTACCACTCAGCTTTAAGTATCTCCGTTTGATTTGCACTTACTTATTCTTTTTATTTCAAATTTTTTCAAGCTGAACAATGATATATCTTTGTTTTGTTAACTATAATACCACTATCAATAAACGCGCCCAGCACTGACTTCTTAAGAACTAAACAAATGCCTTCTCTCACTCCCTTTTATATGCTCAATTTCCCAGGAATTGACATATTGGCCATTTTTGCCGCTCACTCTCCTGGAATATTGCGCCAAACCATTCGCCATTCATTATCCTCGTTGGCGCAATAACAATTTTAAAAATGTCTTTCGAATACATTTTGGCGGTTATATTTTTATGAATGACCCGGTTGTTGGAAGTAAACTGGTCACTCTAATACTATAACACATACTTTGTTGCCACTATCCATACGATGACCACCTATCTGTTTCAATTCGCTTCGTTCCTCATTGAAATTTCATGACGAGTGGCAACCTTGCATTTGTTTTGTTGACATTTCATTATTCTTTGCTACCCACATCACAACCACATGGCGGATACAGCCAAATTATTCAACAAATTATTAATTGGCTTTATTTGAGCCATTTAGGGTAGTTCGAGGCGACCGAAATTCACAGCTGGCGGAACTCGTGAGGACGCAAAACGATCGAAGGAAAACCCAGAGGCTAGAACAATTCGTTTTGGCCCTCCCTCAAAGGGCCAAGATCATCCATGCCACCACACAGATCAATCGCCTCCATAAAACGACATCCTCCCGACGTGTGTCTGTGAAATTCGCCTTCCCGCAACATCTCTCAGCTCTCTCTCAGTTCCCATTTGCTTAAGCAGGGTGCGAAACTGAACGCACTTTCCGTACGGAATTGCTTATGCATATTATAGTTGGGCCTTAAACGTACTGGAACGTGTAAAGAAGGCCAACATCGCCCTATATTCCTGTAGGAAGGCTGTAGGGTCGCGGTGGGGCCTCTCTCCTAAAATTGTCCATTAGATATATATAGCAGTGGTTCGTTCAATACTGTTATACGGCATTGTGGTATGGTGGACGGCAACTGACAAACTAACCATCACAAACCTGCTATCACGGGTTCAGAGAACTGCCTGCCTGTCTCTACAAGCCCTTCTCCATATACTGCCGATTAATGTTGTGGCGAGAGAAGTTGCAACCAAAGCGGCACTAAGATTAAACTGCCTATCAATGTGGAGGTACAAGAACTACGGTCACATGAGGATATCAAAGTGTAGTGCTATGGTAACCGACCGAGTGGACTATATATCAACGGTGCGCACCTTTGAGAAGAACTACATCACTATGATACCAGCCAGGGATGAATGGGATGGCAGAATACCCGGAAATAGAAACCATCTCCACTTCTATACGGATGGTTCGAAGCTTGACGAAAAGGTTGGCTTCGGAGTACACTGTGAAGAACTTAGTCTGGATATAGCTCACAGACTACCAGATACATGCAGTGTCTATCAATCCGAAATAATGGCAATATGGGAAGTCGCCAAGTGACTGAGTCGGAACATAGTAACCAACACTGGCGTTGTCATTTACTCGGACAGCCAGGCTGCCATCAATTCTCTGGAGGCCACATCCCTAAATTCACAAATAGCCCTCGACTGCCGCAGATCTCTTAACGAGATGGCTGAGCAGTTTAATATACACCTCATATGGGTGCCTGGGCATAGGGATATCCCGGGGAACTGCAAAGCCGATGAACTTGCTAGGAAAGGGACGACTTTACAAATTCTCGAAGAATTTGCATATATTGGTGCGCCACAGGCAATCAGGCAGTCCAAAGACAGATGGACACAAATCGGCACCTGTAGGGTAGCTGGACAAATCTGGTCAAGGTATGACCTGAGAAGGTCAAAATATCTCCTCGCACTGGAAAGGAAAAGATTATCTACGTTAGTATCAGTTCTGACGGGACACTGCCTGATCGGCAAACACGCCAGAAGATTGGGTATTAACTCCAATGACTTCTGCAGAAGCTGTGGAGATGAGGAAGAAGTGGAGAGCATTGAGCACTTGCTATGCGACTGTCCCGCTTTGAGTAAACGACGACTGGACCTACTGGGGTCGGCCTTACTAGGCAGCCTAACAGATCTTTCCAGTACCAATATTCGTGCTATCGATACATTTGTATATCAATCAGGCTGGTTTCGATGAAGGGCATTTTAGCCCGTGGTACCACTAGGGACCTAAACTGGTCTATGTGAGCTGAAGAAATGAAAAAGAAAACATTTCGTTCTCTCTTCTCTGCTGTTATGTGTTGTTTCAATTTTTACGTCATCATCAATGTATGATTCTACCCTGTAGCCAAAATGACTAGTTTGTATATAGAAATATACTAGTTGCTTTTTACTTCAAACTAGTAACATACATATGTATCTCTCCTTTTTTCATATAACGAACTATCGATTTTAACATTGGCTTGCTTGTCATAGGCATCCAACTAGTTCATTTGTTTATAATTCACACTAGTTAATATCTAGTTCAGTTATTACTATATTTGAGAAAAAGTGAGTACAAGAGAATGGTGGTGGGAGAGAGACACATTTACTCTGCCACCGCCAAGCGAGCACTTGCTCGTGAAGCAGTTCAAACAATCGTTTTTGCTTATTTCTCTGCTGCTGACGGCAGAGAGACTAACGTGCAGTGATGGGATTGGACAATTTTCTAATTGTACCACAGTGATCAAGAAATTGTATCAAGTGTACCACGATTGTACCAAATTACCAGAAGTGAAAAATTTAGTTTGATTTGTTTTTGTTATTTGTTTACCCTCCACCATAGGAAGGGGTATCATAATTTTGTCACTCCGTTTGTAACACCTCGAAGTATTCATGGGAGGCATCATAAAGTATATACATACACATATTATTAATCGTCGTAAAATTCTAAGACGATATAGATTATAGTGTCTGTTGTAATCACGCTACAATCTACAACTATTGATCTAGATGACTGAAATTTGGTACAGATACTTCTTATAGCTACAGCTAACCTATGATTAAAAATTAGCAATATCGATCAATTTAATAATATAGCCCCCACATAACACCGCTTAGATGACCAACTGACAGAACGTTCCTAGTCATTGGACAACGTGTGTGTACATTTAGAGATTGTAGCTTTTCAGTTGTATCCAAAAAACGGTAAACATTATCGACGTATCTGACAATGTTATTTAGAAGTTTTGTACATAATAAGAAAAACAAACTTCATATTGTATAATAAAATTACTGCATTGGGAAGAAGTAGCATTGTCTCAAAAACAGAAAATCTGCTCTCCTGAACAATTTTGAAAATGTTAGTTCCGTCAGTTGGTCATCCAGCGACGATATATCCTCCATCCGATTTGAATTCTAAACGCCAAGAGACCACACATTTCAAATGATCGGTCTGAAAATTGGTATTTTCGGTGTATTTATACTCAGAAACCTTCACACAAACAACGGTCCATGTTTTAATATAGCCCCCACAAAAAGGTCCCTCTAGATTTTTCTTCTTAACGCAATAAAAACCACAAATTTCAACGAATGGGGGCTGAAATTTGGGTTTATTTGTACCCGAAACTAATTAAGTGCGATCCATAGTGGAGGTTATATAAGATTCGGCATCGCCGAACTTAACGCTGTTTTCTTGCTTAATTGTTTTAATCAACGATGCAAATTATAGTTGTGGCGCATGCTGGTACGAAAGGCATACGTACAAAATGATATCGTAAGTAGGTTCCATTTTCTGCTTTTAAAAATGTGTGAATAGGTTTTTTTTTATTAATTTTATCAGCCAGAGAATGTACCAAAATTGGTTGATTGTACCAGTGTACCAAAAATTCCTCAATTGTACCAAAAGTGGTACAATTGTACCGCCTTTTCCATCAGTGCTAACGTGTCGTTCTAAAACCACCATGTAGGTACCATGCAAGTACTGTAAAGCAGCTCAGATAATCGTTTTTGCAGGCACAGATGCGAATGGGTTTGCATAAGTCACATTGCAACTAGCTTATGACTGGTTCAATACGCAACTAGAAAAGATTTTAGCTGTAGGGTAGCTATTCAAACGCCTTTGTATTAGTTTTCCAATCCTTCCATTCAATCATATTCCTTTAAAGCGGCTTATTTGAAGTGGTGATCTACTGAACGAAATAAACTGTTTAAGTAAAGTGAGCTGGTGAGCTAAAGAGCTGGTGTGCCAAAGTGAGCTGTTGAACTAAATGAACGAAGTAGTTCACACAATTGAACTGAACTAAAAAGAGAGACCACTTAAAAGAACTATAGTGCCCAACTCTAGTCAGATATAATGAGTGAGTATTTAGTCAGAGAATCCCGTTATGTTGTTGACGGCTACTGTTCCACGCGTCGGGTCGAATATCATGGGAACGCAACTAGCCAGCGATTCCCGTTATGTTGTTGACTATTCGTGTGTAATAATGCTGACGCTATGTCTGGATGGAATATTTTGGGAAAGTGAACTTGGCCGCTGTTAACTTGTATAGTCCCGAAACTATATTGCAGGGTTCTATTTACCCGTTGTATGTGAGGGATTGATTCAGCATTAAGGATCAAGTTGATCTGCCGCTTTTGACTATTCGCCTTACCAACTTTAGAAAAATAAGAACACGATCCATTAATGAAGAAACCCTCTCCATTAAAGTAAGCAGGTTCCTCCTGGATGCGGCTGGCCTCAGAACCCAAAGCCGCGTTTGTTTATTTTTATTTTATTGGTATCTATGTATATGGTTCGGTTAGGTTAGGTGTAATAGGTAGCTATTCACCTACCTTGTACTGCGTAACAGATTTAATATTTTCCGTTATATAAGTGAATGATCGGTGGATGTACCTATCACAAGCACAAGGAAATCTTAAACAAGTAAAATCGTAAAGTTCGGCCATACCGAATCGTAAATACCCTCCACCATGGATTGCATTTAATTTTATTACTGGAAAAATCTTTGGATATGTAGCAAATGGCGTAGCGTCATATCGCCCAAAAAAGGTTATCTGGAAATGTCATATCGCCCAAACGCAATGTCATAAAGCCCAACGTTTTTTTTGGGCGACATGACATTTCAATAAATATAAAATGTTGCAAAGCATAGCGTAACAAAAGAAACGTAATAATACCCTTCATCACGTAGTGGTTAAACATTCTGATTTGTCTCACCTCTTTTACCCCGGCCAAAGGTCGAGGTATGTCCAAAGACGGCTACGCGGATCAAAGTCTTTGCGTGGACGGCCTTATGTCAAAAGACAGCTACGGGGGCCAAACAAGATGTGAGTGGGCGGCCTTCGGCCGTGGTTAACGATTTTCTCCTCTGGGGTATGTCTAAAAACGTCTACGCGAACTAAAGTGCCTTTGCAAAGATACCTTGCTCAGCATAGCAGTCTTTGTGCATACGCCAGAGGAGAACATCTTCAACACCGGCCGAAGGCCGGCCACGGACTGACTGTTTGGACCCCGTAACCGACTTTTTACATACCTCAGGGTAGACAATCTTTAACCCAAACAAAAACTACGACATTTGATAATAAATTGGTTTGTATACTTTGCGCGTTATGAAATAACTTTTTTTGGGCGAAAAAAAATTACCTACTGTTCAAAATGACAATGTCGATGTCATATTGCCCAAAAATCAAATTTTTCTACAACAACTAACATTGATTTTTTGGGCGATATGACATACATGATTTCGGGCGATATGGGGCCGTTCAAGTATTACGTAAGCACTATAGGGGGGTGGGGGGTCTTTGCTTTGCTTATTTTTGATGACATTGGGGGGGGGGGTGTTGGAGATGGTGATTACGTCAGCAGATGGTGATTACGTCAGCAGGTGTAACTGCGGCAAATAAGCAAGCACCTCTTCTAATGCACATGGAATATAGAATCAAATTGCCTGATCACGACTGGGTAATCGCTGAGCGGCATAAATTAATACCATCAGTTTATGCTGGTATCAAAATCACTTCCAGTATGCTAGGACAACCGCAAGCCGTTGGATATTCTGGACCAACATACATCGCTATTCGAAGTGGAAAGCATAGTTCATCTACTGCAAATACTCATGCTCATGATTTCGAGAAGCTTCACGAACTTGAAGAGTTTCAAGCATTAGCTAAAACTGACCATGGGTTGGTAAAACCAGTAGTAATCATGACGGTTGATGGAGGGCCAGATGAAAATCCGCGTTATACAAAAATTATAGGGTTTGCTATTAAACACTTTAAGCGACATGATCTCGATGCATTGTTTTTAGCTACCAATGCTCCTGGCAGAAGTGCGTATAACAGAGTAGAGCGCAGAATGGCTCCTCTTAGTCGGGAACTGTCTGGTTTGATATTGCCTCATGACCATTTTGGGTCACATTTGGATGCACGTGGTGTTACAATTAATGAACATTTAGAAAGATCCAATTTCGAGTTTGCAGGAAATGTGTTAGCTGAGATATGGAGTTCAATGGAAATTGATGGCTATCATGTTACTGCACAATATGTTGGGCCGGGCGAACAAGATCTGCCTGATTTGCCAGATATGGAATGGTATTCAGAACATGTGCGTGAAAGCCAATACTTACTTCAAATTGTAAAATGTAGAAACATAGAATGCTGTCGTCCAAGAAGTGGCCTATTTAGATTACTAGACAACAGGTTTCTTCCACCACCAGTAAAAGTAAAACAAACAGTTGATGACTTGGTTTTGGATGATGGAGGGCAATTTCTCAATCTTCCAGTCAATTTAGCTCTACGCTTAAATTCTTCACTCAAAGATTTCCTACAAATGCCATACGATTATTTTTGTCCGACGGTAAAATTGAAGCTATTAAGTCGAACATGCAAAACGTGTGGTCTTTATAATACTTCCGTCAAGTCACTAAATCGTCACATCGAGAAGATCCATAAAAAAGTAAACACGCACACTGATATGAAAGTTAGGCCTTTAAGAGTGGCTGCTCGTCGTGCTAATGAACTGATGTGCATTATTCAAAATTTAGAGCACCAAGATGTTGAATGGCTCGATGAAAACGACGTAGACATTCCAAAATCGAATGAAAGTGAGCAGACACACAACATTGAGCAGCAAACATCCAATGTCATCGAAAACTTAGAATCATGGATTCGGGTGTCATGGACTGAAGACTGTTAATTGGAATTAATATGTACACCAAAAATTTAAAAGAATTTTGTTTAGTTCGTAATATTACTTAATAAGATTATAATATTTGTACTTTACTCTATGTTGAATACCGTATCAATAAAGTTTGTTTAAATGAATATTATGTGCGTTAAAGTCCTCTATCCTAAGCCTATTTTCTTATTTCTAGAATTTTAACTGCTGCTCATGAATGAATAACAAAAATAGAATACATTAAATGAAAAATGCATATAACAATGTTTACGTAAGCATGGGGGGGGATAAGAGCTTTGCTTACTTTTGATAACAAGGGGGAGGGGGGGGGGGTAAATAATTGCAATAAATCTGCTTACGTAATACTTGAACGGCCCCTATGATGCTACTCCGCACAGTGGAATGTTTTTGCACAAGAGGCGGCAAAAATTAGAAGGAATTGATAATTTAGTACATAAAACTCATTTCGCCAAAACCACGCCCACATATAACCTAAAATTAAAAATGTCAGTATTTTTTCAATTTCACATCTATATTAATACAAATCGCTAGTAGAGATTGTAAATATTTGAGTCCTCAATTATCATTGGCGTATCAATGGATTTCTGCTGGAGAGGGCTAGGATTAGGTTAGGGTGGCAGCCGTATTTTTTATACAAGCTCACATAGACCAGTTTAGGTCCCTAGTGTTACCACGGGCTGAATTGCCCCTCATCGAAACCAACCTGTTTGAAATACAAATTTATCGATAGTACGAATATCGGTACTGGAAAGATCTGTTAGGCTGCCTAGAAAGGCCGACCCCAGTATGTCCAGTCGTCGTTTACTCAGAGCGGGGCAGTCGCAGCAAGTGCTCAATGCTCTCCACTTCTTCCTCATCTCCGCAGCTTCTGCAGAAGTCATTAGAGTCAATACCCAATCTTTTGGCGTGTTCGCCGATCAAGCAGTGTCCCGTCAGAACTGATACTAACGTACATAGACAATCGTTGCCTCCCTAGTGCGAGGAGATATTTTGATCTTCTCAGGTCATACCTTGGCCAGATTTTTCTAGCTACACTGCAGGGGCCGATTTCTGTCCATCTTTCGTTGGACTGCCTGATTGCCTCTTAAGCCAAAGCTTGCACGTGGTGCGCCACTACACCAATATATGCAAATTCTTCGAGAATTTGTAATGTCGTCCCTTTCCTAGCGAGTTCATCGGCTTTGCAGTTCCCCGGGATATCCATATGCCCAGGCACCCACATGAGGTGTATATTAAAATGCTCAGCCATCTCTTCAAGAGATCTGGGGCAGTCGAGGGCTATAGCCCCCAGAAGAAAAGTTTGTTTTTGCTTTAAAATTATTCACGGATGAAATTGTCAACGAAAACTAAGAAATTAATTCATCTTGAAATAAGACATTACAACCTTTCTATTATAAATGAATATACCGTGCGACATAATTAAACAAAAATTATTGGTCATGGAAATGTCTATATAACAAAACAAAACTGTGTTCTCGGTTTTTTATCATCTAGTCGAGTTCGCGTTTGAAAGTACATGACAGTTTTTAAGTATATAATTATTTAAACAGTTTTTGTAATTTTTCTGAAAGTGCTAGTAAGACGATATGAGTGTCAAATGAAAGGGCACATTTTGGGCTATTTACATACTATTTTAGTTTTTAGAAAGTGGAACTTAAACCTTACAAAAATTAAATTTTAGTCCCTCGCTTTAAGAACCACGGTAGAAAATTTTGAAAAACAAATCTAGCATTCTACGTTTATTAGTTTGGTTTTTAAAACTGCTTTAATTCAAATTTAGCTCAAGTCAAATCGGGGAGATGCTATATATGGAGGCTATATGAAAAAATGGACCGATATTACCTATTTTCAATCCAAGTTGCCTGCAGCTATAAAAAGTATCTATACCACGTTTCAGTCATCTAGCGCAATTATTATAAACTGTTCAGTGATTACAACAGACGAATGGACGGACATGGCTAAATTGTCTTAGAATTCTACGACGATTAAGAACAAATACTCGTATACTTTATGGGTGTCATATCAAAATTTGGAGGTGTTACAAACGGACTGACAAAATGAATATAACCCCATCCTATGGTGGAGGGTATAATTAAAGAGGAATTCAATATTTTATAATGAACATAAAAAATAGCAGAATGGAATTAAATATAAGAAATAAAATTATTATCCTACTCTTTAAAAAAAAATAAGAATATCACTAACAATTTTACTACTTCGTTTTCGATATTAAAGATGGCAAAATTTTAAAATCGATCTTGGTACATTGTAGATCTTATTCGTGTATAAATTCGACGCATCGCAACGATGTCCTCCACATCCAGAAGAGCTTAGTGGAAGCCTTATTGCAACATGCAAACCTTTGCAAGTATCTGGATAAATATTTAAAAATATTTTGTTTTAATTCGATCTTTTTTTGAATCTTTATTTTATATATATATATATACTATTGTGCTAAAACTATTGTGCCAGATTGGGCACCCTATATTTAGCAATATGGCATCCCATTTTTGGAGAGATTTTATCAATTATTGTGAATTAACGGGATGAAGAAGAACAAAAATGGGAAATTATTTTAATATTTGCAAAAGAGTGTAAACAATTGAACATAGAATAGTAAATATATGTTTTATAAATACTTTTCCTGAATTTTTTGTCTGTTTCGCACTGTTCTTTCTTCGCAACTCATGACACCATTGCTACCAGATAGTGAAAATCCGCCAATTATTGCTTATGTGCCAGTTAGTGGAAGTCAGTTGTTTTCGTTGCAAAGTGCTAAACTAAAAATGCTAGCGTGTAACGAAAACATGCCTAATCATCAGGTAATACAATCATCAATACATTCAGAAGTTCCCGTTAAAGCTTTACCAAATAAATGGCAAATGTTTAGCTAGTGGAAGACTCAAATCTGTTCTCCAGTATTAAAATGCTATTAGGCGTGTTTTCGTTACACCATAAGTGCTTAATTTGTATTGGGAGCTAAGCACTTTTAAGCACTATTAGTTCCCGATGAAGTTTGGTGCTTGTGTTCATGTCTTAATCGAGTATGATGTTGCCAGATTGGGCACCCTATATTTAGCAATATGGCATCCCATTTTTGGAGAGATTTTATCAATTATTGTGAATTAACGGGATGAAGAAGAACAAAAATGGGAAATTATTTTAATATTTGCAAAAGAGTGTAAACAATTGAACATAGAATAGTAAATATATGTCTTATAAATACTTTTCACGAATTTTTTGTCTGTTTCGCACTGTTCTTTCTTCGCAACTCATGACACCATTGCTACCAGATAGTGAAAATCCGCCACTTATTGCTTATGTGCCAGTTAGTGGAAGTCAGTTGTTTTCGTTGCAAAGTGCTAAACTAAAAGTGCTAGCTTGTAACGAAACATAACCTCTTTCTGCCGAATTTCGTACTGATCGGATATAAAATACAGTTTCTACAGCGCTAATTTTGACATGGGCAGCGAAGCGCACCGGGCTCAGCTAGTATGTATATAAAAGAGAGTGTCTGTTTGTGGGTTTGTTTGTTTGGATGTTTGTTCCGTATAGACGTCTAAACGGCTTTACCGATCATCTTGAAATTTTCACAGAACGTACATGTGAAGGGGGTGCTGAAAATAGGGTATATGAATTTTCGATATATCAAGTGGGCGTGGACCCGCCCATATAGGTCAAATTTTGGTATTGAGAAAAATTTTTAGCTAGAGTGCTGAAATTTTGTGTGTATGCATTTAGTGTCAGATTATGTGAATTTTCAAAAAAATGGGCGGAATCGGACCAATGGGCGTGGCCCCGCCCATACAAGCCAAATTTTGAAATTGAAATATTTTCCACAATTTATTAGCGAGAGTTCTGCATGTTTGTGTATATGTTTCAGGTGACAGTCTACGTGATGGCTCCAAAAATTGGCGGGATCGGACCAATTTGGTCTACGCCCACGTAGACCAAATTTTGAAGTTTTGATATCTTGCACAATGTGCTAGCGGGAGTGCTGCAATGTTGCGTATATGTATCTGGTGGCATTCTACGTAATTGGTCAAAAAATGGGCGGGACCGGACCAATGGGCGTGGCCCCGCCCATATAAGCCAAATTTTGAAATTGAGATATTTTGCACAATTTGTTAGCGAGAGTGCTGGAATTTTGTGTATATGTATATGGTGGCAGTCTACGTGATTGGTCCAAAAATGGGCGGGATCGACCAAATGGGCGTAGACCCGCCCACATAGACCAAATTTTGAAATTTCGATATCTTGCACAATTTGCTAGCGAGAGTGCTGCAATGTTGTGTATACTTATCTGGTAGCAGTCCACGTGATTTTTCGAAAAATGGGCGGGATCGGACCAATGGGCGTGGCACCGCCCATATAAGCCAACTTTTAAAAATGTGATATCTTGCACAATTTGTTACCGAGAGACCTGGAATTTTGTATATATATATCCGTTGGCGACCTACATGATTGGTTCAAAAATGAGCGGGTTCGGACCAATACGCGTAGCCCCGCCCGTATAAGCCAAATTTTGAAATTGAGATATTTTGCACAATTTGATAGCGAGAGTGGTGGAATTTTGTGTATATGTATATGGTGGCAGTCTACGTGATTGGTCCAAAAATGGGCGGGATCAGAACAATGGGCTTCCACCCCCCCCCCCCCCCCATATAAGCAAAATTTTGAAATTGAGATATATTGCACAATTTATTATCGAGAGTGCTGCAGTTTTGGACATATGTATCTGATGACAGTCTACGCGATTCTCCCAAAAATTGGCGGGATCAGACCAATGGACGTGGCCCCGCCTATATAAGCCAAATTTTGAAATTGAGACACATATCTTGCACAATTTTTAGCGAGAGTGATGTCTGGTGGTAGTCTACGTTATTTGTCCAAAAAGGGTCGGGATCGGATCAATGGCCGTGGCCCTGCCCATATAAACTAAATTTTGAAATTGAGATGTCTTACACAATTGTTTAGCGATAGTTCTGTAATTTTGTGCATATGTATCTGATGATAGCCTACGTGAATGTTCTAAAAAGTGGCGGGATCGGATCAATGGGCCTGGCCCCGCCAATATAAATAAAATTTTGAAATTGAGATATCATGCACAATTTGTTAGCGAGAGTGCTGTGATTTTGTGCATCTCACGCAGTCTACGTGATTACACAAAAAAGGGTGGCACCGTCCATAGGAGCCTAATTATACCCTCACTTTAGTGTGACGAGGGTATATATCATTTGCTACGGAAAAAAGTGTAACACGTCGAAGGAGTGACCTAAGACCCCAAGTATGTTCGGAGGAAATCCGTTTTGGGTCATTTTAAGTCGAATGAGCAATGTCCGTCCGTCTGTCTGTGTGTCTGCTGGCTGGTGCGCACGATAACTCTCGAAAGGAGTAACCGATTGACCTCAAATTTGGTATGTGGTAATATTTTTTTCTATCTCCGGCTAAGTTCGAAGATGGGCCATATTGGTCCACTCCTTCTAGTACCTCCCCCACAAATGGTTAAAATGTTGTGAAATATTGATTCTTTAATAACTGCTATACTACTTATTCGAATCTTTTGAAATTCCACACATAGTATTATCTTATTAGTCGTTATCAACTCGAGAAAAATGGGCAAAGTCGCCACGTCCCTTTTGGTACCTCCCACACAAATGCACTATTTTGCACCAAAAGTTAACAGCTTATAACATTAATAACAGTGTATAAAAATACTTGAAATTTTGTACAGTATTATGCTTTTATATTGCGTACAGTCCAGGGAAAAATGGGCGTTGTTGTCACGCCCCTTTTGGTACCTCCCACACAAAGATACCTTTTTGCACCAAAAGTTAACAGCTTATAACATTAAAACCAGTGTATAAAAATACTTGAAATTTTGTACAGTGTAATGTTTTTATAGTGTCCATAGCCCTGTGCAAAATGGGCGTTATTGCCACGCCCCTCTTTGTACCTCCCACACAAAATGCCCAAATCATACCACAATTTAATGTCTCATAACGTTTATATCAGTGCACATAAATGCTTATAAGTCGGCACAGTGCAATGAATTTAAAGTATCTAATGTTAAGCAAAAAAAGGTGTATTTGATAAACCCCTTCTGGTACCTCCCACACAAATTGACAGAATAATTCGAGTAATATTCAATATTACATTACTCACAAAGTGAGGGTATACCTTAGTCGGTTTACCCGACTGAAACTTTCTTACTTGTTTTTAAATTGAGATATCTTGCACAATTTGTTTAAGTGAGCGCTGCAGTTTTGGGTATATGTATCTGATGACAGTCTACGTGATTCGACCAAAAATAGGCGGGATCAGACCAATGGACGTTGCCCCGCCTATGCGAGTATAAGCCAAATTTTGAAATTGAGAGTCATATCTTGCACAATTTTTTAACGAGAGTGCTGTAATTTTTTGCATATCGATCTGGTGATAGTCTACGTGAATGGTCCAAAAGGGTTGGGATCGTACCAATGGGCTTGGCCCCACCCTTATAAGCAAATTTCTGAAATTGAAATACCTTGAACAATTTGTTAGCGAGAGTGTTATAATTTTGTAAATATGCATTTGATGTCAGTCTACGTAATTGGTTAAAAAATTGACGGAATCGGAAATCTGAAGTCTGGGGCAACGAAGTGGACCGGGTCCAGCTAGTCTATATATAAAGAAGAATGTGTGTTTGTTTGTTTGTACCGTATAGACGTCTAAACGGCTGGACCGATCTTCTTGAAATTTTCACAAAATGTACATGTGCCGGGCGTGGTGAAAATAGGGTACTTGAATTTTCGATATATCAAGTGGGCGTGGCCCCGCCCACATACGACAAATTTTAAAATTGAGATATCTTGCCCAATTCTTTAGCGAGAGTGCTCTAATTTTGTACATATGTATCTGGTGGCAGTCTACGTGATTGGTCCAAAAATGGACGGGATCGAACCAAAGGGCGTGGCCCCGCCCATATAAGCCAAATAAAAAATGAAGTGGGCGAAATCGGGCCAATGGGCGTGGCACCGCCCATATAAGCCAAATTTTGAATTTGACTTATCTTGCACAATTTGTTAGCGAGAGTGCTGTAATTTTGTGCATATGTATCTGGTGATAGTCTACGTGATTGGTCAAAAAATGGGCGGAATCGGACGAATGGGCGTGGCCCCGCCCATATAAGCCAAATTTTGAAATTGATATATCTTGCACAAATTTTTAGCGAGAGTGATGTAATTCTGTGTATATGTATCTGGTGGTAGTCTACGTGATTGGTTCAAAAATGGGCGGGATCGGACCAACGGCCTGGCCCCGCACATATAAGTCAAATTTTTGAATTGAGATATCTTGCACAATTTTTTAACGAGAGAGCTGTAATTTTGTACATATGTATCTGGTGGTGTCTACCTGATTGATTTAAAAATGGTCGGGATCGGACCAAGGGCGTGGTCCCGCCCATATAAGTCAAATTTTGAAATTGAGATATCTTGAAAATTTTGTTAGCGAGAGTGCTGTAATTTTGTACATATATATATATAGTGGTAGTCTACGTGATTGTTCCAAAAATAGCCGGGATTGGACCAAAGGGCGTGGCCCCGCCCATATAAGTCAAATTTTTAAATTGAGATATCTTGCACAATTTGTTAGAGAGAGTGCTGTAATTTTATGCATATGTATCTGGTGGTAGTCTACGTGATTGATCCAAAAATGGGCGGGATCGGACTAATGGGCGTGGCCCCGCCCATATAAGCCAAATTTTGAAATTGAGATATCTTGCACAATTTGTTAGAGAGTGCTGTAATTTTGTGCTTATGTATCTGGTGGTAGGTAGTCTACGTGATTGGTCCAAAAATGGGATGAATCGGATCAATGGGCGTGGCTTTCCTATATATACAACCTTTTGAAATTGAGGTATCTTGCACAATCTGTTTGCGAGAGTGCTGTAATTTTGTGTATATGTGTCCCCGCCCATATAACCCAAATATGAGCTATATTGCACAATTTAGTAGTGATAGTACTGTAATTCTGTTTATATGTATTTGGTGGTAGTCTACGTGATTGTTCCAAAAATGACTGGGATCGGACAAATGGGCGTGACCCCGGCCATATAAGACACATTTTGAAATTGAGATAACTTGCACAATTTTTTATCGAGAGTGCTGTTATTTTGTGCATATGTATCTGGTGGTAGTCTACGTGATTGGTCCAAAACTGGGCGGAATCGGATCAATGGGCGTGGCCCAGCCCATGTAAGCAACCTTTTGAAATTGAAGTATCTTGCACAATCTATTTGCGAGAGTGCTGTTATTTTGTGTATATGTGTCTGGTGGAAGTATATGTGATTGGTCTAAAAATGAACGGAATCAGACCAAAGGGCGTGGCTCCGCTCATATAAGCCAATTTTGAAATTGAGATAGTTTACACAATTTGTTAGCCATAGTACTGTAATTCTGTTTATATGTATGTATCTGGTGGCAGTCTACGTGATTAGTGCAAAAATGGGCGGGTTCAGACCAATGGGCCAAAGCTAAATTTTGAAATTGAGATATCTTCACAATTTCTTAGCGAGAGTGCTCTTATTTTATGGAGATGTTTTGGTGGCAGTATTATTGATTGGTTCAAAAATGGACGGGATCGGAAATCTAAATCTGGCGCAACGAAGTGGATCGCGTCCAGCTATATGTATATATGTATATAAATGGATGTGTGTATGTTACATATGGACTACAAAACGGCTGCATCGGTTTTGATGAAATTTTTAGGGAATGTTCGGATAAGCCTAGAAGGTGACATAGGCTTTATAAGTTCTTGATTGAGGGCGCGTGGGTCCGCCCATATAACCCAATTGTGTAAGTGATTCCTACTGTCCGTACCTACGAATATATTAACGAGATTCCTACTGTCCCTATCTGTTTTGATAAATGGAAGGGATCGGAAATCTGAAGTCTGGGGCAACGAAGTGGACCGGGTCCAGCTATTCTTTTATATAATTTGCCATATAGTTGCCATAACCGTTTAGTATGCCTCTCCGAGCCTTGCATTTGTTGTTTGGAAATATTTGCTTAAATTATTTATGTTTTGTCGAGCAGAGTTAATTGTGTTGTGTGCCCCGCAGTGAATTAAAACGGGTCGTAGATATTGCCAAAGTTAAACGCAATAATGATTCCCTCATCGGACTCAGCCAGGGGAGCGTGCCAGCAGACTTGATGGAAAATCTTACTCTGTCGGATAGTGAATGTGAGATCACAATTATCTCCCGACTACCGAGAAGGTTAAATCCATAGAGACAAAGAAGGAAACTAACCTTGCCGTGGACGTGACGGAAACCAACCTGTCGACTCCACCACCTCAAACTGAGTCGGTACCCGACTCCATGGCTAGCAAGTCCTCCGACGCAGAACGCCTGATCCTGACGTGACAAGGAGCTGTAGACCCAGGCACTCCTGGTGATAACTCTTCGACGAGCGGTAGGAAAAGGTCGAGGCGAAAGAAGGCTCACGACGCCTACAAAAGGTCATGCTCTTATCTTCGGAAATTCGAAGGAAAGTGCGAGTCTGGCATAACGGTGAGAGAAATGAGACTGATCAAATCCAACTGGAAAGCGATACTTCGCCATGAATGGCTTTATCCCCATATAGCGAAAAAATCGTCCCTGATTGGGGCTCTACCTCTCTCTACACCGGTGGATGCTGCAACTCCTAAGCCACTTGTGGTACCGGTGAATGCAGCTCCTACAATTGCGACAGAGAAGGAAAAGCGTGGTAATATGACAAGCGGACCCTCTGAAGCAAGGTCGCTGCAAACAGAAGATAGGATAGCAAAGCCTACTTCAGAGGCAACGAAACCCACTGAAAGAAGGTATAGTCCTATTGGTAAGCCACTTTTATCCAGACGCGATACGAACTGGAGTAATGACCACCAAGGTTACTTCGGAACTATCCAAAGCAAATGCCAAACACAATGTGAATGAGGAAAAGAAATCTGGAAAAACGCCAGGTGGAGTCTCAGGATCGATTAAGATGCAGACTAGAGCCAGTTCTACAAAGATGACTCTAGCAGTTAAATCCAAAACTGTTAACGACTTGTTGCCTCTTTTCGACGGCCCCTCAACCACGCAACAGGCTGCGGACCTCATGAAATCTACAGCTGTAAAGCAGGTTAGATCTACTGAGGGACCACAGCCTGTTGCGAAGAAGCAACAGCAAGAGGCTCTAAGAAAGGGGACAACAAAGTCAGTTTCCAAACAGAAGGAATTGACGGGGCCAGTCGCAAACACCCTCTGGGTCTATACCAACAAGGAAATCGACCAAATCCTACTCAAAACCCACAGGACGGAAACAAGCTCCCCCCTTTCCCAATCAATTTCTGAGTGGCAGGTGGCAATAGTCGATCTGACTGATTCAGAGGAAAATCAGCTCCAAGGCTGCTAGAGTCAAAACTACTTAACCTTATGCTTTCGGATAGGTGGAACGGCAGTGAGGGACTCTGATGGAACGCAGTGGAAAAAGGGCGTTAAACTTATCAAATGTGCCAACAAGAGTCCTTGAACTTCCTTCGGTATACAATTGAGAATGTTGAAGACCCCTGGCCGAACGTAAAATTAAAGGTGATCCCACAGACCGCATTACCTCTTCGAACAACGGTGACAGCGTGGATCCCGTCTGATTTAGATCAGCCGAACATGCTGAAACTGCTCGCGAAACAGAATGCCGGTCTTAGCACTGCCGTGAAAGCTACCATCGACAAAATAATAAAAGAGTACATACGAGAGAGAGGGGGAAGCTATGATACGGCTTTGGCCACTGTCATTTCCGGCTCCAAAAGGTAAAGCAGAACTACTTCGAGTAAGCTAAGGGTAATGCAGATTAATCTGCACCACTCTATAGCTGCCTCGAACGAACTTCTTCTCGCCCTCTCAAACTCTAAAGTAGACATTGTTCTAATTCAAGAACCCTATATCGTTAGGAATAGGTGACTGGTTTGGGCAATAAAAATTACATCACATACACTCCTCCTTCGGTGGACAAGGTGAGAACATGTATTGTAGGTAGAAAGAATCTTAACTTAATCCTTCAGTATAATTACAGCTATGGAGACCTGACGACGGTGAGGTTAGAGAATAGACTCACCCAACCGTTCCTACTCTCATCAGTCTATCGCCATACGAGGAAAACAACCCGCCAAATGAGTTAGTGCCCAAGCTCGTGAATGAGAATCATCGGAAGACAAGGATGATCCTAGGATGTAACGCATCCTTTTCCTAGGAAAAGCGCACCACTCTTTATGGGGAAGTACGAACATCAACACTAGAGGTGAGTCACTTTATGACTTTATTTTGAATTCTGGATTAAAGATTTGCAATATTGGTAATGATCCAACTTTCCAAGTCAGAAATAGGTCGGAAGTATTAGACATAACATTGACGAACCTTGACGACACTGTTCTTTCAGGTTGGAGAGTGTCCAAGGAGAACTCCTTCTCGGACCATAAACATATCCTCTTCAATCTGAATATGGTTACATGTGATGAAATACCTTTCAGGAACCAAAGGAAAACTAACTGGGTATAGTATAATGACCTTGTTGACAGGCAGCTCCAATCATAACAATTTCGTCGACTCTGAGGTTAGAAACAGCAGTGGACAATTTGACTGCAACCCTGTTAGATAGTGAGAGAACCTGTCCCCTTATATATAAAGGAAAAAGGTCACAACCTGCATGGTAGACCAAAGACCTTCGTAAGTCAAGGCAGACTACCAGGATATTGTACAACAAAGCCATCAGTAGCAAGTACTGATTGGGATCGCTATAAGGAAGCTTTCAACATATACAAGAGTGAGGTCAAACGGGCGAAACGCGTCTTCTGGGTCAAATTCTGTGAAAGCATAGAAGGGGTAAACGAGTCCTCCAGATTTCGAAGATGCTAAAAGCTAGCAAAAGACCCCCAGTCACTTGGAAGCATCAAAAAGGAAGATGGAAGCTGGATTGAGTCTAGCTCTGATACCCTGGACCACCTGGCTACGGTTCACTTCCCCGGGTGTTCGAACCTGGTCCGTGATACATGTCCTAATAACGGTACAGAACACAGAGAATCACAGTGCGATGTCCGCGCTCTTTTGATTGTCAGAAGTTTAGTAACCAAGGAGAAAATACTGTGGGCCATTAATTCCTTCGAACCCTTCAAATCGACTGGACCAGATGGCATATCACCGGCCATGCTATGCTAGACATAGGAGGAGCCTTCAATAATGTGAAGTTGGAATCGATACATAACTCCTTAATAGATGTGGACATTCCCCCTCTACTGGTTGATTGGATTGATTCAATGCTAAACAGTAGAATCATCAACGCAACACTTGCAGAGGGCTCCATTTGGAAAATGGTAACCTAAGGAACTCCTCAAGGAGGCTGGGCATCAACCCCATTAAGACCGAGCTAGTACTATTCATCAGACAGAATAAGATACAACATTTCACCAAACCTATTCTGGACGGAGTGGAGCTGAACCTGTCCTCTGAGGCTAAATACCTTAGTGTTACACTTAACCGGAAATTGAGATGGAAAAGAAACACAGAGGAAAGAGTCAAAAAGGGATTGAACGCACTATACTCGTGCAGAAACTCCATAGGTAAGAGCTGGGGGCTCAAGCCAAGTACCATCCACTGGATGTATACAGCTATAGTGCGTCCTATACTTACCTATATCTACCTATGGTTCAGTGGTATGGTGGAAGGCGACAGAAGTTAAATATCAGCTTAAAAAGTTAGAGAAAGTAAGTAAAAGAAAAACTTTTTCTTTAAAAAAGTTTTTCTTTAAAAAAGTTTTTCTTTTACTCATCTTCTCAGGGCGAACACAATGGACCAAATGGTCTCCAAATGAAGTGGTGCACGTCAGCAATGGTTGTGTGCCGCGCGTCCTTAGCCTAACCTGACCTAAAAGAGGCTGATATGGTTTGTTAATCTGGGGAAAACACACGGTTTGTACATCTGTCGCGGGAGTGACGATTCTTGGCCCAATGGAACTCGTGTCATTCTGGAGCGTAGATCTGATCGTCGTGGGAACTAATAATGGTTGGGGTTTATTAATTGTCCTTACTTCTTGTTCTATAATTTAATCTAATCAAGACCAAATAAAAACCGTTCACCCATTACTTAAGCTTTTAATAAAAATTATTTGACCAGTTTCTACTCAAGAAACAAACAATATTATTTATTAATTAATTATTTAGATTTTCTAATAAAAAACACAAAAAAATACCTACAGTTAATTATGAGAAATGATAATAAGACAAACTTTAAAAATATATGTATACATACTTTCATATTTAAATCGAGTTTTGTTTTTTTTAAAAAGTTTACACAGTTTTTGTTTCTAAATATCTGTTCCAGAATAAAGTACAATATATGTATTTGTATATATAGCTCTTAATTTAGTATACATTATTCAGGAATTTTTCGTTTTTTATTTTATTTTATATAATCCTATGTAAAACAAACACCTCACTTTATTTGCTGCTTCAATGGTGGCTGTAAAAAAATAGGCGGTTAATATTCCAAATTAATATGAATTTCGTTTTTGAATACTGTAGCGAAATGGCTTAACTTACCAAAACGAATACTTTTTTAAGTATGGATCGTTGTACTAATTCACAGAGTAAATTATTTTGTGTTTCGTCCTTTGTTGGATCGGCCTGGGTATTATAGACTAACGATAGTTCAGGTAAATTTTGCCAGCCTACTTGTAAAGGATAAAGGTTGTATACGAGTTCCTTTTCGCCAAAAGCAAATATCGAAATATCCAACTGAAAGGCAAAGAAAATGTATTTAAGTAATTTTTTGACATTGTTTAGTGATGAAGGAAATAAAAGTTAAGTCTATAAAATAAAGGCACATCAAAAACGGTTAAAAATGAGAAGAATGTTGCCTGAAATATCGTCGTTTGCGCTTTCGGTTACAGAAAGCATGCGTTATAATTAACGAACTCTCCAAGGAAATGTGGGAAGGCTGTCACTTTTTAGATAGAAAACCTTCAGCAGAGACAGCCCTGCTTTCGATGGTTCACCATGTTGGGAAATTTGTACAATTATCAAAGACAATCGAAGGTATAGACACCCTATCGCAGTTGACTTTTAAAGTGACAAAAAAGCTTTCTGTAGATGGCTACCTAAAAATCTTCTCACTCGCATACAAACGTACGCCAAATTGACTTTTCTCCCATCTTTTGGTAAACATGTGCGAATACACTGGGGTGTCTATCGGGCCTGTTCTGTAATCACGCGATTTGATATCACGGTGATTATACTATCGTTTTTAAAATCATTATTGGTGCTCGGAAATGGTGCGATTTATTGTTTAAAGTAAACAACAATCAATTTAAACTAACTATACCAAAATCGGACGATTTTCGAACCCTCCAAGAGTGATTTTAAAATCGTTGATAATACTAAACCACCGTGATATCAAATCGCGTGATTTCAGAACAGGCCCGTATACCTTCGATTGTCTTTGCAATTAGCAGAGTACACATGTTTTTCTGGATATAGAAGGTGAAGATATTTATAGAAAGGGAAAGAGCACCCTAGTTCTGAAGGTAATTAAGTGGCCATTTCAAAAATTAATTCACTCTACTCTTTTTGGCATCCTATCCTTGTAAGGTTTTGAGTGACGGCCTGAATGTCAGGCTCACTTAGGCCACTAGAACGAAGGAAAAATATACGATTTTCCTAGTCCCTCACGTTGAACAAGTCTAAGGGCCTTATTCATAAAAACTTAATGAAGGTTTGAGGAACGTTTTAGCAGTGTTAAAACGTTCTTCAAACCTTCATCAAATTTTTATGCACAAGGGCCTAATTGTTTTAAAAAGCTCTATAATTTGCTTATGTTAACATCAGGGAACACCCCAAATGAAATGTGAGCCTAGGATAGTCTGCTGCCTTCTGGAAAAATCGAGACACATATACAAAATGTGTTCTACTGATTCTTCCTACTATTCGTCCTCCGAGCTATTGCAAGTCATTTCGGAAGACCTTCAGTCTCTCTGCGTGCAGTCCAATAATATAGCGACAGCAGTTGATGCGTTTCGAGTTAAACTTATCGTAAAATTGTACGACAATTTAACCATGTCCGTCTGCCCGCCCGTCTGTTGTAATCACACTACAATCTATATACGAGTATGTTCAAAAAATATTGGCCAATCGACGAATTACCATTAGAGAAGTTGCTGAGGATCTAGACATATCGATTGGCTCGTGCCATTCGATTTTAACCAATGATTATTTGGGCATGAGTCGGGTTGCCGCCAAAATTGCTCAATTTTGATCAAAAACAGTCCGTGACGACCCAAATTTGCTCCAGAGGGTCATAACTGGTGACGAATCATGGGTTTATGGTTACGACTTGGAAAAAAGCGCGCCAAGATCAGTCGAACGTAAAGGGTTTGCTCACAGTTTTCTTTGATTGCAGGGGCGTGGTGCATTATGAGTTCTTGTCACAGGGTAGTACGGTCAATAAAGAATATTACCTACAAGTTATGCGCAAATTGCGCGAAGCAATCCGCCAAAAACGCCCGGATTTGTGGAAGAACAAAAACTGGCTTTTGCACCATGATAACGCCCCTGCACACACATCGTTGCTTGTGCGCGAATATTTGGCCAAAAACAACACAGTAATGGTGCCGCAGCCACCGTATTCCCCAGACCTAGCCCCCTGTGACTATTTTTTGTTCCCAAAACTGAAAAGGCCCATGAAAGGACGACGCTACGCCACGATTGAGGAGATAAAGACGGCATCGATGGAGGAGCTGAACAAGATCACAAAAAATGATTATTTAAAGTGCTTCGAGGATTGGAAAAAACTTTTGGCAGAAGTGTATTATATCCGAGGGGAATTAGTTTGAAGGGGACAAAATAGATATTCATGAATAAATAAATACTTTTTGAAAAAATACAAAATTCGCGATATTTGATATTTGAACATACTACGTATATAAATTTGTTGCATGACTGGCTGGCTGACTGATCATCGCCCAGACCAAACGGCTGAAGCTAGAAACATGAAATTTGGTGGGAGGGTAGCCCTAGGGATGTATGTAGACGAGCAATAAGACGGGATTTTTCGAAAGGGTTAACTATGGAGCAGTGGGGCAAAAATTGAGAGGAGACAAAGGGCTTAATATTGCACAATGGGACAAAAAAGAGTTGACCATAGTACAGCGGGGAAAATATAGTTAAAAATGGTAAAGTGAGACAAAATGGGTTAAATATGGAACACGGGGCCAAAAAGCGTTACCTCGGAAATAGTGAGGCAAAAATGTGTTAACTATGGTAAAGAGGGACAAAAATGATTAAATATGGTACAATGTGACAAAAATGGTTGACTATTGTACAGTCTGTCGGTCAAAAAGGGTTAAATATGGTACAGTGGGGAAAAAATTGGTTAAAAATGCTACAGTAGGACAAAAATGGTTAAATATGGTACTGTAATACAAAAATGTGCTAAATATGACAAAATCATGGATCTAGGGAGAGAGGGCAACATCTGGAACATAAATATGAGATAAGAAGTCCTTTTTTTAAATGTTATGATTTTAGTTAAAGTTTAATATTATGGTGCAGAGTGGCTAAAAGGTGTTAAATAGGGTTGAGTATAGCAAAAAGGGTTAAATGTGGTACAGTGAATTAAGAAGGTTTAAATATGGTACAGTGGGGTAAAAAAATTGTTAAATACGGTAAAGTGTGGCAAAATGGTAAATGTGGTAAGTGGGGAAAAAGTGTTATATATAGTGCTATATATGTATACAATTGCATACTTTAGAAGAACAGTGGAATAATAAAATATTGAATTAAGTTAAGTAAAAATGAAATGATCAAAAGGTTCTGTTATCTTACAACCCCCAGAATTGCCAGAGCCGTAACTATTGGTTGATTCCACGTAAACTGACCCCATCACACAAAAAAAATAAATCTGATTTTTGCAAAAAAAAATACCATAAGGGACATCACGAACAATTGAATATTATAAATTCATGAAGAGCTGATGAAATTTAGGAATAGCTTTTTCCTATCAATGAGTTTCCTATAAAATTGTTGGATGCACTAATTTTACTGTTGAACTGGCATGAGATATTTTTCGACATATTTTATATTTTCTGAAATTTGTCTTTTGACTACAAGAAAGTACGCATCCTTAACTGTAGTTTGGTGTAAAATTCTAACTTTTGGAAAATATTCAGTGCCTGCAAACGGTTTTATATCTTGGAGTGTTTTGTTTGTTACACCCGATACGGAAAATATACTAAAAGTTAAATTTAATATATATTATGTAGATATGCATATATCATATTTTGTGTAAGTAAGGTCAAGGTTATATAGTATAAAGTAAATCAAAATGTTTCAGTATCATTGCAATATTTACGGTAGAATTTGCATTTCAATATTTGTCACACCCGTTACGCAAAAGCCGTAACTAATTTTTAATCGATATATTTTTTTTTCTGTTTATTAATTTTATGTCAAGTATGAAATTAAATAGTAGAAAGCAGAAATTTCGGTACAAATTGAAAATTAAATAGATATAGGGGCAATCATTAAGATAAGGATGTGTGCGCCAGTGAAGGTCCATAAGGTCATTTTAAATCAGCATATTCAATGATACTCATACAAGGTTTTGATTGGTCCTGGAATAAAAGGCATAAGCAGACTTCTCAAATGGAGTTAAAAATATCAATATATTTTAGAAAATAGGTGGAAAACTAAAAACATAAAGAATAACCGACCTAAACATTGTTTTGAAAAGAGTTCTGCTTATAATATTCTAGCAGGACGCACATCGTATTCTAATTCAGAAACTAATGGTGATTTCGATTCTGAAAAAAATGTTGCCCCGTCGACTCGAAATTCTGACAAATATTTGCCCTTTGTGGCTGGAACATATGCATTCCCCCGAAATAAACTTAGCTCCTATTTCAAAATTCCACAATATGGTGTAAAACTCCAGATTTCGGGAAAAGGGCAACGGAAATGTTGCACTTTTTGGCAGAAAAGAAATCGCCATAATTCTTTCTAGAAAATGAAAAGCATTGTCATAAACAATGATACAAAAGAGACAGAGTTGTTAAGATGTCAAAACTTTGTTTTTGCCAACGAATTTTGTATTTGTAAGTTTTTATTCTATGTGATAAAGAATGTCGGCAATATGAATATGACTAAGTAAATAAAACGACTTCGATTTTGTTTTTCGCATGAAAAAAACTAATTTAATAGGAGCATGTTAGCTAATAAATCCTGGACAATATTTCGTTCTACTTATTACTTCTCCAGATTGAGACTATGTCACACCCGTTACATTGGCTTGTCACAACCGTTGCATATTAATACATTTACTACAAATGGAATAATAATTTAAATTATTTGGAATGAAGTCTACAATATACACTATACTCTCGAGATACCATTTTTTTGTTGGCAGTACATTTTACAGTATGCAATAAAGGAAGCGTCTGATCAAGGTTTTATCAAAACCTAAGGTCACACCCATTACGGTGATATATCAACCATATTTATTTTATTAAAAATATTATTTAATTTCCTTGCATGTCATTAGGTTACACTTATGTATATCTACATAAACCATCCTTTGTGAGTTGTCGTTATAAATTATATAGATCAAAATCAGGAATATACTCTGTAACAGTGTCACACCCGTTCCTTTGGAATCACCCTATTGCGACTAGATTTTTGTCAGTAAAGGGCCGGTCTATGTTTAAGAAAGCTATCATTGTATTTCCTTATTAGAGAGTGTATTTAATAAACCTGGGGCCTAAGCACGACATCCGTTGTATATTGTACGATCCGAAATCGTTTTCGTATCGTACAATATATCGAAGCAACGACTTTATTGGATCACGGGAATCGATCGTTATTTGTTTATTTTGGTTATTTGTTAACATGTTGTGTTGATTGCAATGTACATTAGTGAAGAAGACAAATACAAACATGTTGAGAACGGCGGGACAAGCAACATCAAAATATTTGCAGTGAATTATATTTTAATGTTATTTGTTTATTCCTCTTCTTCGGATCCAAATTAACACAAAGCTAGTTCTATTCGAAGAAAAATGAGGGACAAAAGTAATCCCTGTGTGATTTCGAGTAAGTACTACAAAAAAATCAAAATTATTCGTAGCTGTCCTGAATTTCGAGAACGGATTGTTCTTGTTCATAAACATGTCCATAATTTCTGTTTCGAGGGCCTTTGAAGATTCTCTGTAAATGCAGTTTGCCTTCATTTTCCCATTCGAAACATATTTGATACAATAAGAACCATTTGGGCTCGAAGAAACCAATTTAGAAAATCAATTCCGAGCGGAAAATTCAGATGCAAGCCACATTCGTAATGCAGAACAGCGTTTTAGACTTCCAAAGGAAGCATTTAACTATGTTCTATCTGAAATTAATTTTCCCGGCCATTAGTCAACGTCTCTTCTATTACAACTAACAGACACAAAATCTTTTGGCAGGTGGTAGTTACGATGTTGGAAATGATTATCTTGATTGAAATAGCACAGATAACTCATGACAATGTATGAAGGCCTTAATGGGAAAAAATGGGATTCCCGGAAGAATCCCTCTATGTAGCATACTTGTTCTACATGCGGTGATTGGTTGTTGACGGAACACATTTTCCTCTCGAAAAATACGTTCTATATATAGAAGTAGCTTTTCGCATAATTTTTAATGAGGTTTTTCGTTTTACAGCAAGTACAGGGTTTTCCAACAAGAGGTGTTATTTTGAAACACCAGGTATTTCGGTAGCTGTCACTTTTGAAGCTTTTATTCTTTGATATTTGACAAGTAGAAACTACGCCATTACTAAACAGTAAGGAAAGGCAAATAGTCGGGCGGGGCCGACTATATAATACCCTACACCTCCCTAACAATGCGATAACAATTTGGAATAATTGGTAAGTAGGCAGGAACATATTATCTATTTCTGAGCCGATAATCGCTAAATTAAGCAATATTCGTTCCTAAATTGAGAAACATCTTTCCGGAAAATATTAATGGTGGGAAGTAAAGTACAACTTCTATAGCGCTTTGATACCAAATCAGCAGGAACATATATATATGGAGGTTATACCGGGTTTTTCAATAAGAGCGCTACAAAAGTTTTTTTAAATAAAACAAAAACGGTTTTGGATATCAATGAAATTCTTTATTCCTGTGAAAGTACGTTCGATGCCATTATGTATGGAACTCGATTTCTTTTGCATGGCCACCACGGGCACGCTTGCAGAAGTCCAGACGCTGAACCCAATTTTCGACGGTTTTCAAGCCTAAATCGGCCGATACTGCTGCAATTTCACGTTCGATATTCGTACGAAGTTCATCAATCTTCGCTGGCTTGTTGGCATAGACCATAGACTTGACGTAGCCCCACAGGAAATAGTCTAACGGCGTCAAATCGCACGACCGAAGCGGCCAATCGACTGGACCATTTCGTGGGATAACACGTTCTCCAAACTTGGTTTCCAATAAATTGATTGTGGCATTCGCTGTGTGGCTTGTGGCGCCGTCCTGTTGGAACCACATGTCGTCCAAGTCCATATCATCCAATTGGGGCCAAAAATATTCGGTTATCATTGAACGGTAGCGATTCCCATTCACAGTAACGTACCGGTCTTGATCATCACGGAAGAAGTACGGCCCAATGACGCCGCCGGCCAATAAACCGCACCAAACCGTATTTTTTTCGGGATGCTATGATGACTTATGGAGTACGTGTGGATTGCTGTCTGACCAATAACGCATATTTTGTTTATTGACGAAGCCATTCAGGCAGAAATTAGCCTCATCGCTCATCGACCATAAATTGGACGTAGCGCTCTTAACGTTGAGGCCACTGACTCCGAATTTCGGTAGTAAATTTTAATAATTTCGACTCGTTGTTGGCTCGTATATCTTTCCATCATGAAATGGCAAACCTTACTGAAGAGAAATGTCAAAACAGCGGCAAAAAATATGGCGTCGTTTGCTGTCCCTGTCTGTCTACTTTTGTAGCGTCCCTGTTGAAAAACCCTTTATATAAATCTGAACGGATTTTCCTTCAATACTCATTCATGTAAAAAGAAACTTCTTTCTGTCAAATTTCGTACTGACAAGATATAAAATACAGCACTTACAGATCAAATCGGGGGTAACATATATATGGGGGCTATATCTAAATCTGAACCGATTTTCTCTGAATTTGGAAGTATCCCTTCATATAATAAGAAACCTCTTTGTGTAGATTTTTTTACAGTTCTACAGCGCTTACATGTCAAATCGGGGGTAACATATACATATATGGGGGCTATATCTAAATCTGAACCGATTTCCCTCAAATTTGGCAGTGTTAATTCACGTAATGAGAAACCTCTTTCTGCCAATTTTTTTACTGATCGGATATAAAATACAGTTTCTACAGCGCTTACATGTCAAATCGGGGGTAACATATATATGTGGGCTATATCTAAATCTCAACCGATTTCCCACAAATTTGGCAGTATTAATTCATGTAATAAGAAACCTCTTTTGGCCGAATTTCGTACTGATCGGATTAAAAATACACTTTTTACAGCGCTTACATGTAAAATCGGGGGTAACATATATATGGATTTTCTCCGAATTTGGCAGTATTCCTTCATGTAATAAGAAACCTCTTTCTGCCGAATTTTACACTGATCGGTTATAAAATAAATTTTTTACGGCGCTTACATGTGAAATCGGGGGTAACGTATATGTATATGGGGGCTATATCTAAATCTGAACCGATTTCTTTCAAATTTAACAGTGTTCATTCATATAATAAGAGACCTCTTTCTGCTGAATTTCATACTGATCGGATATAAAATAAAGTTTTTACAGCGCTTACATATCAAATCGGGGCTAACATATATATGGGGGCTATATCCAAATCTGAACCGATTTTAACCAAATTGAATAGGGATCGTCCTTGGGCCAAAAAAAAAGATATGTGTAAAGTTTCGTCAAGATCGGGCCATAATTGCGACCTGTACTTTGATTACAAGAATACATCTACAGACGGACATAGCTAAATCGACTCAGAAAGTGTCGATCGGTATAATAAGCAATTAATCTATCTCTTCTCCTTTTGGGTGTTACAAACAAATGCACAAAGTCATAATACCCTGTACCACAGTGTGGTGTAGGGTATAAAAATGGGGCTCGGGAAAACCGAAGAGAAGCCTCTCCATCCTCAACTTGTGACTGTTTGGTGCGGTTTATGGTCCCGCGGGATCATTGGACCTTAGTTTTTCGAAAATGAGGTTGGACCAACAGTTACGGTGAATGGATCTCGCTATGGAGAGATGTTTAATGATTTTTTATGGTCGGAGTTGGATGGTATTGATCTGGACAACGTTTACGTGCCACACAAGCAACGAAACCATTGCTCTGTTACGGGAAAAGTTTCCGGACCGTGTTATCTCTCGAAGAGGTGATCGCAATTGGCCACCGAGATCTTGTGATTTAACACCTTGCGACTTCTTCCTTTGGGGCCACGTGAAAGATAAGGTCTAAGCCAACAGCCCAGCGTCGACTCAATACCTCAAAGATAGAATTCGTGAGGCTATCGAGGACATAGGACAGCCACTTTGCGATTTGGTTATAGAAAATTTCATGAAAAGGATATGGTCCTGTAAGCGTGGTGGCCATTTGGCTGATGTTGTTTGTCATTATTAACGGCATACCTTCCTCTTTATTATGAAATAAACATTCGATCATTTATCTCCAAAAATGGCATTTTTCTTTGAATACCAAAATAACACCTCTTGTTGGAAACCCCTTTATGTATTAGTTATACCGTCACTTTAGTGGAGAAGGGTATATATCATTTGCTACGGACCAAAAGTGTAACACATCAAAGGAGTGACCTAAGACCCTAAGAATGTTCGGCGGAAATCCGTTTTAGGACATTTTAAGTTATTTGAGCAATGTCCGTCCGACCGCCTGTACTCATAACGTTAATGCCGGTAAGCGCTTACAATTCGGCAAGTTGAAGATGATGAAGAAGAAAATAAAGAAGATAATGAGGAAAGGCTTTTTAGAGGAGGGTGAGTACTAAAATCTCGCCCGTTGATGCAGATGAATGATAAAGAAGGACATTGACAGAGAAGGTTCATCTTCATCCTCCAGTTCATCTTCATCCTCACAGATTCGGCAGAATCACGCTGCCACCTTGACGTTATTGATCTAACATTACAGTGACCAGTCAGCATGCCTATCATTAAGCGAATTGTGAGGTTAAGAAGATCTTTGGCCCTAGATCTTGATATGGCTGGCTAGAGAGATTTAGAGATTTTACAGTTAGATCTGCTCGACCATTTCTAGTTTGCCAAATTTTTGTAGAAACACTATATATTACTAAATTTAGGGATTTACTCGACCATTTCTGGTTTGCCAAATTTTTGTAGAAACAATCTATATTACTGATGAATTCGCATAAGGGGGGTTATAGTGATGGCTCAATTATTGCAGCGTCCATCGTTGATCCCATTCGCGCGAGTTCGTCAGCTTCTCGTTCCCCGCAATATCACAGTGTCTGGGGACCCAGCACAGTCTAATACTGCCTACCAATTGCTGCAGTTCCAATCAACAATCATTAACCACTTTTTGACATAATAATGGTCGACTTTAGAGCAGCTTTGCTATCAACATAGACTGTTACGTGATCGTCTTGCCCGAGATTTTGTCGATTTATCAAGCTGAGGGCTTTCAGTATAGCAAAGATCTCCGCCTGAATAACGCTACAGGTGTCAGCTAATATATAAGACATATGTATGCCAAGAGATTCACTAAAGATGCCTGCCCCTGTGCCTACATCCATCTTTGAACCGTCAGTGTATATTGCATGGCCCTCCAGAGAAAGTTTGCCGCATGACCAGTCTTGTCAATAACGGATGCCGTGATTAGGCCCCTGATAATGCTGGCCAGTTTCGATGGATTTCTGTTGCTGTAGCACAGTAGTCCTAGGAAAACTATCAATAGATTATTCGGCTAGAAATTCTTAGGTCATATATCGGACGTCTTTCTCGCTTTGGGAATGAAGACAACCTTGTTTTCTCTCCTTTTTAAAGTTATATAGGCCTGCTTGATGCCAACAGTATATATGTCTTAGAGCAAGAGAACCAGTTTATCAGACCTCACAAAGTGGTTAAATAGGAAATCCTATCCCCCAAATCCACTTCTCGTACGATTATAACTATATACGATTATAACTATTCGGCTGTAGGTATCGGTAAATACAGAACGATTTGCCTAACATATTGATGCTTCGATATAAATAAAACGTCGTGTCTTAAAGACTACTAACCACGAATTAGATATTTTCAGATTATATGGTTGTGATGGATCACATTTTCTGATTTCACTCACATATACATATATCAGTCATACCATATATCACATACCTGTTTATGTCCGGAACATATGAAATTATCCGCTATACTTATACTCAACGATGCTATTAAATGTAGAACTTTCGATGTGGGATTTTTCAAAACCACTTTAAATGTTATGGGCATTTTAACGAACATTTTCTCCTCCATAGAACAATAAACATTTAGTGGTGGTTCGTCTATGGGCAAACCCATGATGACAAATTTCGATTCATTTTCATCTTTACTACCACTTCGACGCCATTTGATGCAATAGAAACCAAAGAGAATTTGATTTTGTTGAGACTGTTGCTGCTGCTGGTGATTCGTTAATACAGATCCTTTGAGGAAACCCCGCAGATGACCAGTGGCATGGATAGCATCGAGTGTTTTATTATAGATTAGACGTGAATTAAGTGACTGTTTGGGCGCCTGCGCCTGACCGTTCTCATCCACGTTGTTGTTGTTATTCATAAAACCTGTCGTCGTTGTGGCTGATGTTGTCGTCATCATCGTGGTCATCTTCCCATCGTCCGATATGGTCGATGAGCTCATATTTGAATTCTGGCTAGATACCATGACCGAATTCGTGGAGGCAGTGTTATTGATTATTGTCATATTTGTTGCCAGTTTCCCCATTAAACTCTTTGTCATTGTCGGATTGATGGAAGAGGTTTGCAGTGTAGTTGAGTCTGTGGCTGGCAGATGTTTTCGAGAATTCCTCAGACGATTGAAAATGTTCGGCTGTTGCAGGTCATTAGTTTTGCTGCGCTCATAATCTTTAATAGATATCCAGTCGTCTGAGGTATCATTGGTGCGCAGTACTATAACGTCTTCCAGTTTCTCTCCTCGTTGATAGGCATTGGTAAATTTCTTTCTTTTAAAACTATAAGTTGATTGCACTAAATTATGATCCTTTGAATGAATAAGATACATTATTATTAATAAGTCAATTTGGACATACAAACATATCTGGTGACACACTTACACATATAAAATAAGTTTCCAATATATCCAATTCAATATCGGTTTGCACCTCAAGATCGGCACGGAATAGAAAATTCTCACCACGATAGATTTTTGTCAATGGCTTTCGATTCAGTGTATAGAAACGTCCTTGGAATTTGAATTCTGGTTGACATTTCACACTCAACACGGTGTCCTGCGTTTTGCGCAAACTATTCTCATCGATGAATTCAAATTGAACGGGTGTTATTAGAGGCATTGGCAGGGCGGGCGCCACAACCGGTAAACTGCTATTGGTGGTGGCATTTAGAGGTTTTGTGGCAGCCGGTGTGCCTTCCGGCGATACGTCGGTACTGCTCGGTGTTGTGACATCATTTACAATTATGGCCGTAGTTACTTTGGGCTTGAGTACATCTGTGGTATAGAATAGTTTCTGTTGTAGCGTTATTGTGGTCTCTACGAGACTAAAAATGTAAAATGACACCGTATTAGAACTTTGCATGGCCAACTCTCCAATATCCATGTGTATGGTCGAGTGGAGTTTTTGTTTGTTGGTGGATACATCTGTGGCGAGGAATACTGTAAGGAAATTATAAAACAATTTATTAAAAGCTAAGCAAAGAGATCTTTAATGAATCTACAAATTGTAAAACATACGGTATACAAAGGCATTTGATGATTGTGTTATGTATTGACAAAACCCGGTAAGGAAAGGTTATAGTCGGGCGGGTGCGACTATATGATACTCTACACCACTACGTGAGCGCCGAATAAGGAACAATATTTACAATTTTTATCACGTTTCTATAACAACAAAATACAAATCGGATAATTCATAAATAAAAAAGCTGATATCTGCCAAATTTCATAAAGATCTGTTGTTTATATAGTGCTAAAATTCAAAATTGGATAATGGGTAAACATAGTGGTTGTACTATTTAAATCTGAACCGACATCCTGAAAATTCGATCTTGGATCAAAAAACTGATAAGATCCGTTGTGAAAAGAGCTTTATCTAAATCCGAATCGATGTGCCTAAATATGATAAATAAATACGATTCCGCACGGTGTGTAATAATCTATGTACGTACGCAATAATGTATAAACAATATCGATACTTTCATTCCAGAACATGATCCAAGTCAAGTCAAAACAATTAGCTTTTCTGGAAAGGCAATCATAGATTTTTAAATTTGTATGGAATTCTTTATGATGGAAACCGAACGATCTATTCTGTTTTGTGAATAACTTTTGATTGGGTTGACGGATAAACACCAAATTTTCACTAAATATAGTTTACAATATTTCGAATTTGAAAACTCTCTGAAAACATGCTATGTCGACGTATCATGTTTTGCAATGAAGGTATCGATATATAAAGCTACTTAAACGCTAAAAAATTATCACCTTTCAGGTGTGAAATATTTAACCAATATTTATAAATATATTTTCCCATTTTTTTCCAAAAAGGAAACATTTTAAAAATGCATTTTATTTTATTTTTAGTAGAGGAAACGGTAGGTAGTTAGCACTATTTTATCTTAATAAGATAAAATTTAATTTCAATTTATTTCTTCTCTAGGATAGCATTTGGTATACATATATTTAAAAAAAAAGTAAAAATTTCGATTATTCATTTTCATTTTCTATTTAGGAAAGGCTACATTTCGGACCCATCTTGTCCTCTTGTTACCACAAAAAAGTACAAATTGCAACAATTTATAATAACCTTTTTTGCCGCAAAAAGTACGAATTTCGAACATCAAAGACACAGCTAGAAACCAGTAAGGAAAGACAGAAAGTCGGGCGGGGCCGACTATATAATACCCTACACCTACCTACCAATGCGAAAATGGGCATTGCGATAAGAATTTGGCAGTGTTTATTCATGTAATAAGAGAACTCTCTCTGCCAAATTTCGTACTGATCTGATTTAAAATACAGTTCCTACAGCGCTTACATGTCAAATCGGGTGAAACATAAATGGGGGCTATATCTAAATCTGAACGGATTTTCTCCGAATTTGGTAGTGTTCATTCACGTAATAATAAAACTCTCTCTGCCGAATTTCTTAAAGATCGGATGTAAAATGTGGTTTCTACAGCGCTTACATGTCAAATCGGGTGAAACATATATATGGGGACTATATCCAACCGATTTTAACCAATTTCAATAGGGATCGTCCTTGGGCCAAAAAAGAGCACTATGCTAAATTTCATCACAATCGGACCATAAATACGACCTGCACTTTGATTACAAGAATACATGGACAGACAGACGGACAGACGGACATGGCTAAATCGACTCAGAAAGTGATTCTGAGTCGATCGGTATAATAAACAATGGGTCTATCTCTTCTCCTTTTAGGTGTTACAAACAAATGCACAAAGTCATAATACCCTGTACCACAGTGTGGTGTAGGGTATAAACAGTAAGGGAAGTCTGGCTGGGCCGGCTATATGATACCCTTGATATGAGGTTCAACCTCTTTATTTTAGCATATAACGCTTTGTCGCTATAACTAGAGTCAATTTAAATCTATGTATATGATTGGGACTGGACCGTAATAGCTGGGAATCTACGTGATTGGTCCAAAAATGGGCGGGATCGGAACAATAGGCGTGGCACCGCACATATAAGTTAAATTTTGAAATTGAGATATTTTGCACAATTTGTGAGCGAGAGTACTGTAATTTTGGGCATATGCATTTGGTGGTAGTCTACGTGGTTGGTCCAAAAATGGGCGGGATCGGAACAATGAGCGTGGCCCCGCACATATATCAATACCTCCATTCTAAAACATGCTAAGTCGACTTAGCGTAGTTTTAGGGAGATTGCATTTTTAATTTCTAAATATTCCAAATTATATTCAGTCAGAATTTGGTGTTTATCCGTCAACCCAATCAAAAGTTATTCACAAAACAGAACAGTTATTCACAAACACGTATTCACAAACATTCTCGTAAATAAAATAAAAAATAAACTTGCGAAAAGTTACATTTTTCTTGTTTTATTTAATATTAATATTAAAAATTATTAAAAGAACTATGTTTCTGGTGTACAAGAAGTAACCACTAAATAGTTAAATTAACAATAAAAAAGGTTTCAATAACGATCGTCATAGTTAATAATATTAACAATTTCATTGTTAAATTGAACATGCATTGTTTTCAATAAATTAACTATGAAATGTTAATATTAAAAATTGTCATGGTTAAAAAATTCAACAATGCATTGTTAAAATAACAATTATTATTATAATATTAACAATTTTCATGGTTAAAAAATTCAACCATGGAATAGTTAAATTAAATATTATTATTGTTAAATACCAGTCAACAAGAAAATGTTCAAATTAGCCTCATATAACGTAGACTCCAAATCATGTTTTTTTATGGTTAAGTTAACCTTATATAAGGTTAATTTTTAGCTCAGTGTAAGTTAGAAAATCTTTTTTTAATTTATAAACTTTTATTTACTTCTTTACCGGACTTGTTTCCGAAAATCCTGGTCTTTAATTTTGATTTAGTCGTGCCAACATATCGTCGGCTTAATGGTATTTTAGACCCCAAGAATATTTGGCGAAAATCCGTTATGGGCCTGGTTGGTGCACACGATAACTTTCGACAGGATTAACCGATTGACTTAAAATTTGGTATGTGTTAATATTTCTTTTCTAAACATCTCATTCGAGTACCTCCCTCAAAAAGGGTCACAATTTAGTGAAATATTGATATTCTATAGTAATACTCAGAATCTTTCACAATTCTATACAAATACCTGCAATTTTCTGGAGTGTAGTGCTTTTGCAGTACCTGCAGTCCCGTGAAAAATGGGCGTTATTGCCACCCCCTTTTGGTACCACCCATACAAATGGACCATTTTGCACAAAAAGTTAACGGCTTATATCTTCGATTCCTGCACATACAAACACTTGAAACTTTGTACTGTGTAATGTTTTTATAGTACCTATAGTATATTAAAAAGTTGTCGCTATTGCCACACCACTTTTGGTACATTCCAAACTAAATTGCCAAAATAAAAAATATGAAAAATTATATTTTTTTATTTCCTTATTTTTACATAATGGGTCATAGTTTATACAATTATCCATAGATAATTGTATAAATTATCTATGGATTTAAGCTACCATCCATTATCTTCGTTAGGATGGTAGCTTAAAAAATGGAACAAAATATATTTTTGCGACTTTATATCTATTTGTTGTTGGTTTTTTTTTTGAAAAAAAAATTGAATTTTTTCTAGTTATTTTAACCACAGCTGCTAAACTTCCGTTTCTACGTGAAGTGATGTTTTCAGCATTTCTAGCCCTCATAATTTCCTTAAAATGTTATCTCGGCTTTTTGAATTTGCCACTCACTGCGATTGCCACGTCGTCCGCATATGCCACGACCTTGCAGCTACAACGTTGTAGATCTAGCAGGATTTCATTCACCGCTAGGTTCCAAATTAGTGGAGACAGTACTCCTCCTTGTGGGGTGCCTCTGTTTACCAACCTTGTTAGAATTGTGGACCCAAGACATGCTGTTATGCGTCTTCTGTTGAGAAGACTTTGAATTAGTCTAATCAAACTAGAGTTAACTTTTATATGTGACAGTGCCGCAATTATTGCATCTGAGTGAAGCCCCTTCTATGTCAAGAAATGCCACCATGGTGAATTCCTTGAAATGAAGGGACGACAGTTAATGTTTGAGCTTTTGGAGAGGATACCATAACTGGTCACTTGTCTTTTTACCTCAAATATTTAGTACGAATTGCATATATTTCTTCTATAATTATACGAATTTCGTAAAATTACAATTTCGTTTTTGGATCCTGTTGTTGGACCCAATATTGATGCATTTTAATCACAATATTGTCTCTAAGTGTGTCAAGGAAGTACATATATATGGGAGCTATATGTAAATCTGAACCGATTTTAACCAATAGCGACCTTCCTTGGGCCAAAAGAGATCTGTGCAAGGTTTCGTTGAGATCGGACCATAATTGCGACCTGTACTTTGATTACAAGAATACATGCACAGACGGATATAGTTAAATCAACTCTGAAAGTGATTCTAATATTATTCGGTATAATAAACGATGGGTCTATTTCTTAGCCAAGGCACTACACGTTGGTCTGCATAGCCATCTTTGGATAACCCGAGAGGAGAATATCTTTAAACCCGTCCGAAGGCCGGGCACACATAAACACTTTAGTCCGCGATATCTCGAAAGTAATCTTAAATGATAAATTGCACACTAAATGGTATATTATATGTGCAATATACCCACACCCAGGAAAATAATTGGTTGGAATTCGGTTGTAAGAATAAAAAAATAGTACTAGCAACCAAAAGTATATTGCCTACACTGTGTGTCGCTTGTAGTTATATATAAATAGTTAAAACAACAATAACAACTAAATCGATGGTTGTATCAATCGAATTAAGATTGTTTTTTCATTGACACTCGGTTAGTTGTGGTAACCAATTTTAAACCTTCATTATAGTACCATATGATCGATTTTTGGTTGTGACAACCAATGTTTTATTCTTGACAACAGAAAATGTATCAATAGACCACAGATTATTATTGCAACGAATAATTGGTTACTACAACAAAAAAAAATATTAATAAATAATTGTTTTTTGGTTATCCCAATAATTTCCCAAATTTAGAATAATTAAATGTATTTTGGGAAATACAACCGAAAGATTGGTTGCTGATACATGACAAACAAAAAATAAAATTACTCGACATAAATCAATCTTCAACATTTTGTTCAAGAACGGTATATGTAGTCAAAAATAATCTGGATGTGGATAATAATGTGTGGAATGCAGAATATGTTGTGCAAAATGTTTTACATAAATAAAAAATAAAAGCAACAATCATGAAATTGAAAGCACAGGGTTAAGCGATATTTGCATAAAAATTTTGTGTTTTTTTTTCGTCTACTAAAATTTGTGTCAAATATTTCCACATCTCATAATAGTGATGAATTTGTAATATGAGATTTTTAATTTTGTTATGAATTGTTTGGTTTTTTGTTCAATAAATAAAATAAAAATTAATGAAAACTGTTTTTAATTAATTGTCGGTAGTATATGACTGACGAATTGTCAGAACAACCAATTTTTTTAAACAGTTGGTTGTGGCAACATACTATTACAACAGATAATTTTAGCCACCATTTTCGTAGTTGGCGCAACCAAATATGATTGTTGTCAACATGGAAGCAGGAGTATATCACAGCCAAAATGTTGATTGTCCTGATGGAATCGCTTGATAGTAGACAGAACTACCAAAATTCGGTTGGCAAATAATTCGGTTGAGGCAACCAAACTGTTTTCTGTGTGCATGGACGTAGTGACATCGCTTTTGTGACACTTAGACATTTTATAGTGTCATAACGTCAATGGACACTATGACCCTGGACGTTACGACATGCTACCCTCCTTCCACATTTGATCTATGTCCGTCCTTCCTTGACTATCTGACATGTGTGCATGATAACTTTCTGAAGGAGTGTTCGATAGACTTCAAATTGTGTATGTGGTAATATTTTCTTTATCGCAGAATAAGTTCGAAGTTGGACCATATTGGGCCACTCCATCTGGTACCTCTCCCACATACGGATACAGTTTAGTGGGATATTGAATCCCTTATAATCTTTAGGCAATTTACCCGAAACATCCGAAAACAAAACTGAATAGCGCATAACTTTAAAACCAGTACACGTAATACTTGATATTCCGTACAGCGTGTTACAGTACATACAGTTCAGTAAAAATTTTGGCACCTTCTACATGGGTTCATATTCTGTATTTATAATACTTTTTCTTATAAAGAGTGAGCAACAGTTTCCACCGTTCTGACCACACAAAGTAGAACGTTTCATATTATATTTGTCACCAAGTGAGGGTGTAATTCAATTCAATTTTTTACTTGTTTTATATTTATTTGTAACTTTGTTAGAATACAATTAAAAATAACAGAGAGGCCCATCGCCGACATGGATCTGGTTATTTAATTTATCCTTTCCGTGGAAGACACTCTTTTCAGGGGAATTGTTGGAGTACAGCATTTATAAACGATCTAACAGCCCGTACACTTGTATAAACACCAGGATATAATTCTTGGGCACAACCAATGCCCCACGAAACAATGCCACAAAGTTCATTGTTGTAAACCAAAGGTCCACCGGAATCTCCTGAACATGAATCCTTCGAGCCGGGTTCCGAAGCACAAAACATGCTCGCGGTAATGCTGGCCTCATCTGAATAGTCGTCTGAACATTTCTTACGAGACACCACCGGCACATCGACCGAACGTACTTGATTGGAAACACTGCCATCTTCAATGGTAAGACCCCAACCTGAAACTTTGGTATAGGCGCCCACGGGTAAAGACACACTACATATACCTATTGTCGAAACATTGGCGGTGAGTGTTACTGGATTGGCCAGACGCATTACAGCCACATCCATGTGCAGCGTGGAGCTGCTAAACGTCGAAGGTTTCACAATTAAATCCACTTTGCGCTGTTGACCCGCCGACGAGAGATTAGTAGCACCGGCCGTGACTAGAAAATATTCAGCTGTATAGTTTTTTATGCAATGCGCAGCTGTCACAACATGTTTGGGTGAGATAAGAGCGCCACCGCATTTAAAGTAGCCATTGCGACGTATATTCACCAGATAAGGTACCGAACTAATTGTGGTCGTATAACCTCCCACGATCCTTTCATCCGTCTGTCCTAGAACTTGGTGATTTCCTAAGCCCATGAGCATGGCGAACCAAAATAGGCCGAATACAGTTGTGGGCCACATAGCGTGCGAGTGCTGAAGGTTGAGTAAGCGAGTGATGATGCGTGTGTGTATTTTAAACTTCCAAATACAAATTAAGCATTTTTCGCCAAAAGAAAGATATTTAAGCAGTTGGTAGATGCGTGGCTGGGTATATGTCAAACAGCGATTTGTTTATTTATATAGTTTATTAAATAATGATTTAGTTGTTTCCTTATTACTGCTTTTAAAATTGTTGTTGTTTCATAGGGTTAAAGAAAAAGCGTTTGTAATACTCTTCAGGGAAATTCGTTCTGCCTTTTGCGAGCCTGTCGTGAACCAGCGAGCACCGTTTGATTTTTATATATACCCTTACTTTAGTGGAGGAAGGTATATATCATTTACTACGTGGCAAAATTCCTCACATAGTAATAGTGTGTTTATCGCTATCACTTTAAGAAAAAAGTGTGAAGTGGCAACGCCCCTTTTGGTACCACCCGAACAAGGGGAACGTTTTGTACAAACAGTTAACTGCTTATAACAGTTAATACCAGTGCATATAAATACTTAAAAATTTGTACAGTGTAAGCTTTTATAATACCTACAGTCAGGTAACAAATGAACGTTATTGCCACGCCCTTTTTGGTACCTTTCAAACAAAATTGCCAAATCATACCAAAATTGAATGGTTCATAATACAATACAATGATTTCTCCACTTACATTTTCTTAATTGCTATATACGAGTATATCCCTATAATGCTCAATGTTTCCTATAACCACATTTTAAGTCATTTGATTTATGTTCGCCCGTCTGTTGGAGCGCAAGAGAACCCTAGAAAGGAGTGGCCGATTGACTTTAAATTGTGTGTGTGTTAATATTTTCTCCTATTTCAGGCTAACTTCGAAGATTGGTCATATTGGTCCACCCTCCTCCCTAAAGGATTAACATTAAGCGAAATATTGAATCTCTGATATCTTCCACACCACTTGCCAAAATCATATGCAAAGGCCACTAGAATTTAGAAAGGCTTAAAATTAATCCTGGATAGATTTCTGTACTTCAATTGGGGATTCCCTTGAAGTGCGGACATCAGATGTCGCCAGCGAGATTGTAACCAAATCTAGAATTCTTTAGGCTAACAAAAGCTTTTACCTTTTATGTCGCCAGGGTCAGACAAAGTCTCACCGGCGGAGCAACAGGCAATATCTGATACAATTGCAACCTGCCTCACAGAGATCTACACATGTTATATCAATCAGGAATATATACCAACAAAATGGAGAGAATCGAAAGTCGTTTTCATCTAAAAGCGAGTAAGCCGTATCATACAGGAGCTAAGGATTTCCGGCCGATTAGTCTATCGTCATTTCTCCTTAAAACCATGGAGATATAAATATATAGTTATCTTAGGACTAAAATTGATCACAGGCTACTGCCCACTCAACAGCGTAGCATGTCTACAACAAGGGCAAGTCCACCGAAACCGCCCTGTATGATCTAGTTAGTTTTATTGAAAGATCTCTATCTTTTAAGAAATATATAGTATGTAACTTTCTTAGATATAGAGGGGGCCTTCAATAACATAAATCCAGCCGCTAAAATTACGGCTCTGGTAACTCTGTGGGTTGATAGCAGTAAACGTAGGTTCATTCACAACCTTCTGATTAAGAGACGCATTTCAGCTAGCTTAGAGTCAACTGACCTCCATAGATCTGTCAGCAGGGGAACGCCCTAAGGGGGTGTTCTGTCTCCACTGCTATTCTGTGTTAACCCGACCAAGTCGAAACTAGTTGTAGCCGTAATTTTACCGGCTGGATTTATGTTATTGAAGGCCCCCTCTATATCTAAGAAAGTTACATACTATATATTTCTTAAAAGATAGAGATCTTTCAATAAAACTAAATCCAACTTATCCAGTGTCTACGTCGTAAGTTTTTACGATTATAACTCTAGCCGCACGGATATGACGGTGATACTAAAAGAGGCCCTTTTTGGCCCAATGTGCTCTACAAAACCCCACCTTATTACAAGTCAAAATATAACTTTTTCCTTGCCCCTCTCGTTGAACCATATTGATTAATATGAAGATTTACTCTCAAAGAAATGAGAGCCTATGGTAACATATCGCCTTATAGAAGAGCGGGGCACATACACAGAAGGAGTTATATTGATTCAGGGCGTTCGAAGTTTCTGAGCAATTACTGACTAGTGACCATCTAAGATTTGTTGCCATACGGATACTATCTCTGAAAAAAGAACTTGTAGGTCGCTATCGGCATGCCCACGTATTCTAGTACCCCTGGAGCATGTAGGGTAGTATCTTGTCTTGCAACTTCATCGACTTTGCAGTTCCCGGGCATGTCCCTGTAGCCCGGCACCCAAATCAAGTGAAGATGGATTTGCGACTGGCATTATCAGTTTTTGAATTCAGATATACAATTTCCAGAGACTTTATTGCAGCCTGACTGTCAGAGGAAAATATTTATACCTATCTAATATTCGAGTACTGCCAGGTAAACACTACAGTGTTCAGGTAGTATTTTGGCAATATTTATTTATAAATCCTTAGCAAAAAAACCAAAGACCATTTGGTCGTTAGGTCTGTCTCACGATTTTCCTGCGACAAGTAATGCCACCATTCTATTCTGATCTATCAGGAATGTTAGAAGTGAGATAATTATTGTTAACATAATTCTTTTTGTTAACTCAGTTTTCGAATGACAGACAATCCGACAACGTGACAAAGAACCAAAGAAGAAGAAAACAACATCCTATTCCTCGAGAAGTTTATCGCTCTACAGCTGTATCATTTCAAGTAGTTCGTCAGATTTTGTAAACTAGTATTAATAAATAATAAATATAATTAAATGGTTGTTTAAAGAAAATACGAACGTTTTATCATTACATCGGCAACTATACTTATTTAATAAGCACTAAGACCTCTTTTTAAACTAAAATTATATGGAAATTTACTGTAACTCTTAATTCTTATATTAGTAAAAGTTCGAAACAGTTGTTCAAATATTATGTACATACAAAGTGCGTGTGTAAATAATGAAAACGGATTTCGTCGTATTTATATAGCTGCGTGTTTTTGCCCAAAGCTTTGTAGATAGTCAAATATTTAGTTGGCTAAATGACGTCTTTAATAGATTTTATTTTTTATTACTCGTATTATCAATAACAATTTTTCAGCATTACATTTTCCAGCCAAGGTCTGGCGTTTTTAATAGTTGCATAGACACCCGGTGATCGTGAACGGGCACATTCCTTTCGTCGGCCCCAAGAGACAATGCCCACCACTTGATTGTCGAAGACCGCTGGTCCACCCGAATCGGCAAGGCAGGCATCTTTTACACCCGGTATAAAAGCACAAAACATGTTATTCGTAACATTACGAAAACCGGTGTAGTACCTGCGGCACTCCTGCTGAGGTAATACCTCGAGATAGACGGATCTTAGTTGCTTGGACACAAAACCGTTTTCCCTCGTTAAGCCCCACCCAGAAACCTGTACAATGGCTCCCTCTGGTGGTGAGTTATTGGCGAGTTCTATAGTTTGTATGTAATAACCGCGCAGTGGCTTCTGTAATTGCAAAACGGCAAGATCATTATCCAATGTTCTGATATTATATCGGGGAGAGATGAAAATGTTCTTGACCCATCTCTTATTGCGGCGTTCCTTTAGGAATGTAATGCCAGCGCGTACAGCCATTTCCTGGGGTTTACGGCGGTACGCACAATGGGCTGCGGTCAAGACACATTTGGGTGTCAGCAGAGATCCACCACAGTGGAAACTACCATTATGACGTATATTCACCATATACGGAATTTGTTCCACATGGACTCGCTTACCGCCAACAATACGGGGAGATCGTAAGTTAACGCGACTATTGACTAAACGCAGTGATAATGTGAGCAATACAATATGTCTGATGATCATTTTGCAAAGAGATCTATTGAACTGATTGCTGACATAGTTCTTCAATACATTTATAGATGGACTGATAGCCACACTTCAGTTTGAGAATTCAGCACAGAAGTATCTGATCTGACTTATGTCTGGTGACCTCCCTGGAGATCATGTGTTTTGTAAGGTTATCATCTACAGTTCAAAAAACTCGACAGATGTTTTAATCTTAGTAGGAAGGCTGCTAATGAGTTTGAGAAGTAAAAAAATCGAAGAATTGGTAATGTGTGAGGTAAAGTGTGTAATCGAAAATTATCCTAAAGTTGCACGGATTCTAATTGATTTTAAGATTTTCCCATTCGACGTATTGCAGAACATTCGAATTTAATAAATACGTCAGTTATGAGCCTTAACACAACATTGATAACTTGTAATACACTCCACCATAAACGTAATACCTCGAAATATTGTTCAAGGACCCCACAAAGTACATATCGCTCACTCACTTCAAGAGTGACATAACTCAAAATTTATAATTTTTGAGGTTGCCTTACAAAAATGCGAATTTTGCAAATGGTCATAAATTAATCTCAGCGAAATTTAGTCTATAAGTAAACAACCATATTCGGATTATTCAAGCGTTTTTTAACATCTTATTTCATGTTACTTATGTTTTTATACGGACTTAAAGTTATACATCTTGGCAATTTTCAATTTTGAGTTATGTCACTCTTGAAATGAGTGAGCGATATATTCTAAACGTTCTAAGACGATGTAGCTATGTCCGTCTGTTGTAACCACGATACATTCTACAATAATCTATATGACTAACTCCACTAGATGACTGAAATATGGTAGAAATACTAATACTGTAACAGCAGGCCATTTGGGATTGATAGCGGGTAATGTCGTCACCATATAAAGCACTTCCCGATTGGACTTCTTAACGCCATTTATTCCGACAGCAAGGCTACATCCCTAAATTCATAAACAGCGCAGATCTCTTAACGAGATGACAGAGCAGTTTAACATACACCTCATATGGGTGCCTGGGCTTAGGTATATTCCGGGGAACTGCATAGCCGATAAACTTTCTAGGGAAGCGACGACATTACAAATTCTAGAAGAATTTGCATATATTGGTGCGCCACTATCCACGTGCAAGCTTTGGCTTAGGCATGAGGCAGACAGGTTGTCCAATGAGAGACGGACGGAAATTGAGCCATGTAGACAAAACAGACCATGATACGATCTGCCAAGGCTAAAATTAAAGATCTGTCCGGTACCGATAATCGCATTATAGATAACTTGTGTATCAAAAAGGTTGGTTCCGACGTGGGGCAACTGGACCCGTTGTAGCACTTGGGTCCTCAAATGGTCTATGTAAGCTGGTAACTAAGGTTGCCACTTTACCATCTTTGCATAACCTAACGCTATAGAGACCACAAATTCCGCTTTTTTTATTTAGTTAGCACAGATCTGGGTGTGCTACTCCAGAGATGGAGCTTCTAGCGATACAATAGCAAAAACTATTAACATTGAATAAACAGAAAAACAAATTATTTAGTGCAATTATAAAATAAAGATAAAATAATCATATTTATTGATTTATGTTAGGGAACGTATTTATGAAGTCTCTTCAGCGATTTCTGTCTTGTTCCATATGTCGGATTTGTGGCCACATGAGTCCTCGTTGTCGATGCTCCGTTTGTACCGATCTTTTCCATGTTGTTCGTTGTCGTCCCACATTTCGTCTCCCTTGGGGATTCCTTTGTAAACTGACCTTTGCTATGTTGAAGATGTCTTTACGCAGCGTGCGTCCAATCCAAGTCCATTTTCGGCGGCGGATTTCGTGGGCGACAGGAGTTTGGTTGCAAATTGACAACAGGCCGACGTTCGTGATGCGATTAGGACAAAATATTTTGTTTATTTTGCACAGACATTTATTTATAAACACTTGTAGTTTTGATGTTATGGATTCAGTGAGTTTCCACGTTTCCACACCCGTAAAGAAGGACCGACTTTACGCTGGGATTGACGATATTAACATTATGCCGCTTAGAAATTTGGAAAGAATTCCAGACTTTGTTCAGGTTGGCACATGCACTACGATCACAGTTTTTTTCGGTTGGCTACATCTTCATCTGCGCCGCCATCTTTACTTATGACTCTTTACTTTGTTAACTTCTTCTATCTCGATGCCGTTTAAAAGAAGCGGGTTGGTGTTTTCAGTGGCAATTCTAAGTGGCTTAGTTTTGGTGATGTTGATCTTAAGCCCAACCCGCATGCTACATTCTTGTAGTCTTTGAAGTTTGTTGGATGCCGCCCAATGTATGTGACATAAGGCATATGTCAACTGCATAGTCCCAATCATGCAGCCGTTGATTCAGGTGCCATTGTATTCCATTTGGTGCCTTAATGTTTGTTTGTCTGTGTACAGAACTAAGAGGAAAAGTACAGGTGAAAGCGTGCATCCTTGTCTCACGCTTGAGTTTTTATCAAAGGCCTTGCCTTCTTGGCCATTAAAGCGTGCTTTACATGGAGCGTCTCGGTATAGCTCCTTTAGGAGTGATATAAGAAGATCTGGAATTCCAATATTTTCCAGTGTGGACCATATTGCCACTCTTTTGATGGTGTCGAATGCTCTTTCAAAGTCTACAAAACTAAGAAGAGTGGAGAGTTGCACTCTGCGGATTGCTCGAGTTATCCGCAATGTGTTGATTTGGTCTACACATGATCGGTTCGGTCTAAAACCACTCTCTTCATTCCGAAGAGATTTTTCTAAGGTTGATGAAATTCTGTCTAAGATAATCATTGTGTTGACCTTCTGGATGGTGTTCAGCAGAGTTATGCCTCTCCAGTTCCTACATTCAGTTAGATCGCCCTTTTTTGGTAGTGTTATTATTACGCCCTCTTTCCATTCAGGAAACTGCATGCAATACACGCATCTTTAATGTATGGCCATATGTATATATGTTATGAGGTCAGTGCATGCCTTAAAGAACTCGGGTGGTATCATGTCAGGACCGGCAGCTTTGTTGTTCTTCAGCTTTGCAACTGCTCTTTTTTACTTCTTCGATAGTCGGTGGTGCTGTACACGGGGCAAAATCGCCTTTTTTGATATGTTTGAATCGAAAGAAAATGTATTTGGAACACAAATTTTTAAATATTATATATTTCTAAGGAAATAAATTTTATTTGAAAATCAATAAAATATATTTGGAACGCATATATTAATATATTACAACAAAATATATTTGCAAACTAAATTTCTCCAATAAAGTGCATGTTTAAGTACAAATAAAATTATTTTTTAGGAATTTCTCCAAATATATTTTATTTAAGAAAGACTTCAAATCTTTTGCTGACTTTTTCGAATTTCATTTTTAATTTTTTCTTGGTTCCCAATTTTACCTCCCAGTTATGATACCATATGCAGCAATGACTTCTGTTTCAAATCAATCATTTAAAATTTCTAAGCCATTAGAAGCCATCATTAATTGTCAATCCACCGAAAAATTTATTTTGATCCAAGATTATAGGATTTAAATTATTATTTATTATTTTTACGAACAATATACATTTCTAAAAAAAATTATTTTGAATTACTGAACATATAACACATTTTATGTATTTTCTGAATACTTAAATTCCCATTTTATTTTGTTTCGAAAATAATAATACCCAAATAAAAACAAATTGGGAGTAAACAAAGATTTGTTTAGAACCACATCTTCCCAAATATACTACCTTAGCGTGTACCAAATATTATATGTTTAGAGTGTACCCTAAACATATGTATGTTTCAAGTCGAATTTGTTTGGGACAATATACTACAGAAGCGATTTTTTTTCAGCGTGTAGAGATGTCCCTTCTTGGATTTATTCTAGTTTGTCGATAAGAAGGTGAGCTGTGGGGTCTGTTGCCAGAGGCGGAGACTCGAAGAATTGTCTCCATCGTTCAAGTTGATCCTCGATGTTCGTTAGGATGTTGCCATCTCTGCCCCTTATATTTGGTGTGGTAGCGAGTTTGCTTTATAGGTCTCTCATGTGTTTTCACGGGCAGTTGCAGATTCGGCCGAGCTAGCTATGTTTTTCTGGTACAACCGGCGATCAGCTCGAGCCCTTTTTTTCACCTGTTTTTCGACGTTGTTGTATCGGTCGTTTATTTAATGGAAATTGGGATTCTGTTCGGCTGTGAGTAGATCCATTTTGATGGCTTTCGTTTCTTTGATTTTCTCCCGCGTTGCGTACCTGATTCATGGTGAAGTGTGGTGGGTGATTGTGCCTAGTGTGACATTCGCAGTTTTAATGCAGACTTCGGTTGTGTGGCTCCAGCTAGGTTGATGTTGATGTGACTCCATTTCTGTGCACAGACGACGTGTGAACTCTTGTGCAAATGAAGCCGATGCACATTGAATTTATTCCTGGTTGATGTTTTTTTTATAAATCGCCATTGGTCTTAGCCTTAATATACCGACAAGTAGCTGTGATCGCTGCATATGGTTTCTATTCAATGAGAGATGGACAGATGGCACTTGTTGATACCTACACAAATCTAACCAAAATACGACCTAAGAAGGTCAAAATATTCCTCCACTAGAGAGGAAAATACTGTCTACGTGAGTTTCAGTTCTGACTGGACATTGTCTGATCGGCGAACACGCCAGAAGGTTGGAAATTGAGTCCAACAACTTCAGCAGTAGCTGTGGAGATGTTAAAGAAGTGGAGATCATTGAACACTTGCTTTGTAATAATTCCGTATTGAGTAAACGATGTCTGGATATACTAGGGTCAGACTTTATAGGAAATCTGACAGATCTGAGTGGTACCAATATTCGCATTATTGATAACTGTGGGTATGAAAAAGATTGGTTTCGATGAGGGGCAACTGTGCTCATAGTAGCGCTCAATTGGTCTAAGTGAGGTGGTGACTTCGGGTGCCACTCTAACCTAACCTAGCGGCATAGACAAACAATTCCAACTGATCGTGCTAAAAATTGGTAGTTATTATATAGCTCCCATACGTTACATGTCATAATGTCCTTTGACGTTATGGCACAACAAAAAGGTTATAAGGTCCATGGAAATTGAGACACTTATGAAAGTGTCACGTCCCCGGCATTCGGTCGGTTTTAAATGTTTTCTTTGGCGGAAATAAGTTGTATGTATATCTCCGTTTTTCCGTCTGTCTGTGCGTACAATAACACTCGAAAGAAGTTCCCAAAGGATTGGTCCTCGTAGCTCAGTGGTTAGTGCGATAAACTTGGAATCCGAAGGGGCTGGGTTCGATTCTCAGCAAGGCCACTGGAAATGTTTAACATCAACATTTCATGTTTTCATCATAAATTCGAGTTTCTGCATCTAAATTTTATACATTTATAGAAAATTCATTCAGATTACCTTAACTTCTTTAGAAAAATTTATAGAAAATTCATTCAGATCATAAATTCTGCAACAGTAAAAATAGACATTAGAATACTTTTGCGATAACTCTATTTTTGACATTGCCCACACAATATAGAACATTGAGAGTATTTGCTTAGTGCGCTAGACTTGGAATCTGAAGGTGATAGGTTCGATTCCCAGCCAGGGCACTGGAAAAATTTAACATCAACATTTCATGTTTTCATCATTAATGAGAGTTTCTGCAGCTAAATTTTGTAAATTTATAGACAATCCATATATGTAGACCATAACATTGAACAAGTACAAATAGACTTGAGAACTTGACTTTTGTGATAACTATAGTTCTGACATTGCCCACACAACACAATAGAGAACATTGCAAATATTTGCTTTGTGACCCTCGAACCATTTGGAAGTCACTCTGGAACATATTTAAACCAATCATTCATTCTAATGACGATACAATAGAGTGATACATAAATCAACAAATGACAACCACTATTTGAGTTCAAAGTACTCATAAATAACTTAAAAAAAAAACTACAAAATATTTATAATTTTTGCGTGCTTTAACAATAACTATCGTTTTTACCAGACTGTCGTCTAGGGCGACAGAGAAATTTATTTTATACAATCATCAGTGGCGGTGGCACATCAACCACTTGATCTGTAGCAGAACGTCCCGATGTGATGAACATTCGCCAGAAAGAACGTTTTATTTGTGGCTGTACATTGGTTTTGCTGCGACCTACACAAGTTTGAGTAACGAATACGTATCGACATCTTTCCAATATGCAATAGGAGAACAATTTTAATTTCACCAATAGAGTTTAAAATAATTATTTATTTTTCTCATACAAAAATCTCCGAAAAAATTGCATTTAAAATTATTTCGAAAGAGAGTCTGTACCAACGCACTTATTTACCTAAGAAATCTCGAAAGGTATACATTGACGAGCTGATTAGGGGAATACCAAGGTTAGGTTAGTCAGAGTTACTAGATTATATAGACTAATAGAGATCCCTAGTGCTACCATGGGACCAGTTGTCCCTTATCGTAAAAACCATTTGATAAAGACTTCGTAGTAAGGCCGACCCAAGTATATGCAGAAATGGAGGACAGTAACATAATAGGTGCTCAATGCTTTCCACTTCTCTTCATCTCCACAGCTTCTGCAGAAGTCATTGGACCCTATTCCGAATCTCCTGGCGTGTTCGCCGATCAGATACTGTCCCGTCAGAACTGACACCAACGTGGCAGTATTTTCGTCTTTAGTGCGAGAAGATATTTTTACCTTCACAGGTCGTATCTTGGTCAAATTTGTCTAGCTATCGCCCAGGTGTCGATTTCTGTCTTTCAAACTCTCATCAGTAAATGCAAATTCTTCGAGAATTTGTAGTGTCGTCCACATCCTAGCAAGTTTATTGGCTTTGCAGTTCTCCGGGTTTGTGAATTTAATGACGACGCCATTGTCGGTAACTATGTTGCGACTCAGTCATTATTTCAGCTTGGTAGACAATGTAAGTATCAGGTAGCCTGTGGGCTATTTTAAGACTAAGTTCTTTACGGTGTAATCCGAAGCCAACCTTCTCATCAAGCTTCGACTCAGCGGCTTTATGTAGAAGCACTCAACATGTTCTTAGCCTAGGTAAGTGACTTTGCTTCTCGGTAAGAGTCGAAACCTCAGCATCTTCCAACTTCGTCAAAACTCTGAGCGCTACCGCTGCTCGTTGTGCCTGAGTTTTGAGTGTCGATCCCTTTGTAGTGCAGCACTTGTTGTGAATACAGGGACAACTTTTTTTGCGGTTTTGTTAAGGTCTGCTTGTTCCAAGACCAACGTCCACAGAAAATTACTGTTTGCTGTGCTTTATGGGTCAGCAGAGTTATTGGTCTATATGTCTTGAAAAACGATGATGGGCAGAATGTTACTGTCAACGGTAGAGAAATGATTACACGTTTTATCGTACCTCAATTAGCTTGCATTAATCTTACTGACATGTAGTTTCAACAGCGCACGCTACAATTAATTTATTCAAACAAACTTTTGATGGACGAATATTTTCACATAATGGTCCTGTTAATTGTCCACCAATATCGTCTGATTTAACCCCATTGAACTATATTCTTTGGCAGAGACAATTGAGCACCTGGAAATCAACATTCGACGAGTTATTGGCGACATACGGCCGCAAATTATGCGGATAGTGTGAGGCAGTTAGAGTTCCAGATTGCGCCATGTACGCCAGTCGTGGCGAACTCATGGCCCAAATCATATTTTAACATTAAGGGGTAAAATTATATATACAATAAAGCCAGTTTAAAAATCTTTTTCTTTGTTTTTTTTTTTTAAATTTAAAGTTCTGTAACACCCGTTAATTAATTTTTCCCTACACTATATCCGCGAAAAATATTTTTTTTAATTTCGCATGGTATTTCAGTCAGTGTAACCTGATATTAGTTTTAAGCTATTATTTCGTTAACTTTCGCAACAACCATCGTAATAGAAAATGCTTCAATTATATTAAATTATTCATAAATCTATTTGTAAAATGGGTAAATAAGTAAAACACAAATTAAATATAGTATATGCTATTTTGTTCAGTAGCAAATCTAAACTTTTAGCGAAAACATGTCAATATTAATAGTGTATATAACCTTAATGCTTTTGGCACTAGCGTATACCAAAACCATATTTCGTCAACCAAGTGATCCCCGCATAGTGGGAGGTGAAGAAATCACAATTGATCAAGTGCCGTATTTGGTCAATTTACGCCAAAATGGCCGATTCTCTTGCGGTGGTTCGCTGGTAACATCCCAGTGCGTACTAACGGCTGCCCATTGTGTTTACAGAGTACCCTCGACTAGTCTAACCGTTTCGGCAGGAGCTTCCAGACTTACGGATAACGCAGAGGTGCGTCAGGTGCAACAATCGTTTGTGTCGGCATTTTATTCCCCCTCCACTTTGGATATGGATGTGGCAATTTTGAAATTAACCGAACCTTTGAGGGGACAAAACATAGCCACAATCCCCCTTTGCCCCAAAAAACCGGGCGACGGTGAGATGGTTCGAATTTCTGGCTGGGGCTATACGACTGAAGGTACTCGTCAGCCCTCTAATCAAGTTCGTTCTGCCAGTGTGCGTGTCGTCTCGAGAAGTGAGTGTCTGCAGGCGTATGGAAGGCAGGCTAAAATTACGAGTACCATGTTTTGTGCCACCGAGCCCGGAGAAAAGGATTCATGTTCTGGTGACTCTGGAGGTCCTGTCGTCTATCGTGGTCAGGTCTGTGGCATTGTTTCGTGGGGATTTGGATGTGCTCGCCCAGAATTTCCTGGAGTTTATACAAATGTTGCGAGTTTAAGGGTAAATGCATACATTAAAAGTGTATTAATGCAGAATTGTATGTAATATTAAGGTGGAAGTAATAAAAATTGATTTCATTTTTAATCCCATGGTGAGCATTGAAAACATTACTTTTTTTTATACAATAATACTAAAAGGGAGTAATATTTCACAGCTATAACACTGTGCAGAAACTGTTTTGACCTACAGCTCCTGCGGTGGAACGAGTCACTGCAATTCTTAATGACTCGTTACATAAAAGCCGCAAGTCCAAAACTAAAGTTAAGGGACAAACAGCGACCGCAATAGAGGGCGTCAGAATTATTATGCTGAGGAAGTTCTGCAGGAAGCTATTTAATAAGACACAGGCCAAACAGTACAACAAGGAACTGGGAAAGACTCAAGGCCAAGGTTTTCAACCATAAGCGGGAAAACTGTCCCATATAGGATCAAAGGATTGCCAATGAGTCTATTTAATTTATCCTTAAATCCCTGGAAAGATGAATAGATAGTTATCTTAGGTCTAAAATTGATCACAGGCTACCGTCCAACCAACAGCATGCCTACAGCAATGGCACCGAAAACACCCTTCATGATCTCGTTAGCTTTTTGTGAAGGATTCCTCTCAGTTAACGAATACATACATATACTATTATAGCTTTTTTATGGTGTTTTCTTTTCTGAAAAAAAGATGTTGCTCTGTCAGAGAGCAGCATTTAAATTATGTCACCTACACCCTCTTGTACTGCTGCATTTTTAATAGTCAGAATGCTAAAAACTATCCTTTTAACTCACTAAATAAAAACTAAACACAAAGAATACTCCACGGCGCCGCCTAAAAGAACGCACGTAGACACGCGGGTATTTAGGATATTCACTCTTACAGCTGAACATAGGAGATTCGTTAACTTCTATGCAGACGGGTTGAACTCAACAACCAAATGAGCCTTGGTGACTTTTCTGAAGAACTTGAGCTTTCAATTGAAAAAGACTGCCTGATCACTGCATTGCTTACTAGGCAGAAATCGTATCTCATAAAGAATGTCTAAAAATTAATGTTCTGCCCAAGGTGGAACATTTAAATATGTTCTATGATAGTCAGGCACCTAACAAGTCCATGGAAACTATATTCCTGAATTCAAAAACTGCTCTCGACTGTCGCGAGATGGCTGAACAGTTCAATATTCACTTGACAATGGTGCCGGGTCACAGGGACATACCAGGGAACTGCATGGCAGATGAACTTGCAAGATAGGAACTACCTTAAACGCTCTAGGGGACCTGTAACATGTGGGCATGCCTCTAGCAACCTGCAAGCTCCCCTTGAGAGATAGTGCACATACGGCAACAAAAGAACTAGTCTGGAACTGCATACATTCCAGGCTTAAGTGGGCAAAACTCAAAACGCACCAACGCACTGCTGTCGTTGTCGAAACCGGAAGTCTCACTTATTGTGTCTGTCATGATTGATCACTACCTTATTGGACGGCACGCAGAGAGATTGAAGGTCCTACATAATTACTTTTGCAGAAGCTGTGGATACGAAGAGGAGGAGGAATCAAAAGAACACATACTGTGTCTGTTCCCCCTCTCTCTCTGTAGAAGGCGGCATGCAACATTATGGTGTTTTCTTTTCTAAAAATATATATTATATATTTCCCTATGAGGGATTAATTTATGGTCAGAATCGAAAACAAAAATTCCTTTTAACTCACTAAAAAACCAAAAAAAAGAATACTTCACAGCGCCACCTAAATAAAGAATCAGTCCATTCACTCGACGCTGAAAAAAATCTGTTTTGTAGGGCAGCGTCCACCCCTTCGATTATATACAGGGCTGAAATGTTTCATTTTTGCTCTGTGCAAGCACGACATTTTTTACAAAAGAAAACGAAACCCTATCACAGTGCAGCATGAGAGGGGATAGGGTGATAACGAAAACAAAAAAGCGTTTTTGGGGCGAAAGGCAGAAAAAATTTACCATTTTTTGGCACAAAAGAAAATACCATTAGACTCTCATTTCTTTGGGGAATTAGGTAACTTGGCTAATGTTGGAATCCGCCAACTTTTGAGCTTTGCAAAGCAATCAAATTGTTTCAACGGGAGGGGCGAGGGATAACTTATGTTTTCCCCTACGTCACTGTGACAACACAATGGACTGTATGGTCTAAGTGAGTCTGTTTTATAGGCTTCCACTCTTAACATATCCTAAATGCCTCAAACTACACAAAATAAAAACTTTTAAGGCCTTGGATACACAATTTTTTTGTAGCATACGAGGGCGGTTTGGAAACTTCTTAGCCTATCAATGAAAGAGAATAGTTAGTTTTTCAGAAATATTTTTATTTTTCAATATAATCTCCTGAAACTTCAATACACTTAGTCCAACGCTTATCTAGCAATTCTATCCCTTGATTAAAATAGTTTTCCTCAAGGTCTTCAAAATAGTGGTTTACAACTGTAATTGCATCTTCATTTGAGGTAAAACGCTTGCCAGCAAGAAATTTTTTTAGATTTGGGAACAGGTAAAAGTCACTGGGAGCTAAATCAGTAGAATAAGGTGGGTGGTCAAGCAACTCGTACTTTAATTCGTTGATTTTAGCCATTGTTAAAACACTCTTGTGCGCTGGTGCGTTGTCTTGATGAAAAATTATTTTTTTGTGTTGTAAGCCAGGACGTTTTTCTCGAATTTGTACATTTAAATGATCCAAAAGGTTGCAATAGTACTCTGAATTTATTGTTTTACCCTTTTGCAGATAGTCAATCAATAAAATACATTTGAAGTCCCAAAAAAACGTTGCCATAACCTTACCAGCCGATTGAATTGTTTTTGCTTTCTTTGGGGCACTTCCTCCAGCTTCAGTCCATTGTTTGGATTGTTCTTTTGTCTCTGGAGTATAGTAGTGGATCCATGTCTCATCAACAGTTATGAAACGACGCTTAAAATCCATTTTATTTCGCTTAAAACGATCCAAACAAGCTTGAGAAATGTTAATTCTTATGCGTTTTTGGTCGACTGTTAACAAGTGCGGCACACATCTTGCAGAAAGCTTTTTCATCTGTAGTTCTTCATGCTAAATTAAATGGACTCGATCATTTGAGATGCCCATGATATTAGCTATTTCACGCACTTTTATTCGTCGATCATTTAATACCATATCATGCACTTTGGCTACAATTTCTGTTGTTATTGCTGTTTTTGGACGTCCACTACGTGGTTCATCTTCAATGCTTGTACGACCACGTTTAAATTCAGCAACCCAATTTTTTACTGTTGCATATGAAGGAGCACTTTCATCTAACACATTCACCATATCATTATGAATTTCTTGTCCCGATAAACCTTTTTTATGTAAATATATAATGACACCACGCATTTCTAATTTTTCCATTGTAAAAAAATCGCGGATGCGTCTTTTGTGAACACCTGTTTCTATATGAAGGAGTTGCCAGATCGAAACAAAATTTAACATGTGTTCATAGCAGAGATGGAAGTTTCCATCTTTTTCTGTTTATACCGTGCTTTTTGTGCTAGGCTAAGAAGTTTCCGAACCGCCCTCGTAGTGTAATTAAATGATTAATTTCTCAGAAACGGTAGACCATGGAGGAATGACATTTGGAGTGAGAATAAGTAGGTTATACATTAGGCCGGGTCGATTTGTGGGGAGGCAAAAAAAGTCGCCATTGCTCAGTGAAAATCGTAGGGATCAAAATAAGAAACTTTGCCGAAGGAACCATACCTCTAAAACGAATTCTGATGTCCCGGAATTTGGGTCGAACTTTTGGGTAGGGGCAAATTTTGAAAAATCCCACTTTGACGCATTTAGAGTGCTCCAATCGAGTCCAAATGTATGACCGACCCCCACTAACTTTGGAGGACCGACCCACCCACCCATGCCAGTGGCACACCCCCTGGAACCCCCTGGGGGTTCCATACATTGGAGCACTCTAAATGGGTCAAAGTGGGATTTTTTCCGGGACATCAAAATTCGTTTTGGAGGTATGGTTCCTTCGGCAAAGTTTCTTATTTTGATCCCTAGAATACGATTTTCACTGAGCAATGGGCGATTTTTAAATCGACCCGCCCTATTATACACATATATAAACAACTTTACCGAAAGTGGACGTTACTAGTTTAGAAAGCCAATAAGAACAAATTAAAAAAAATAGTTGGGTACAGATTTGTGGGCAATAATTAAAAGATGCATTGCATGCACACAATTATGAAGTTGGCTCCCCCGACATACATATCTGTGGTTTTTTAAACATAACAGCACATCTCAACGTCAACATGTCCAAATGAGCCAAAATACTTTTTCTCTTGCGGTTCATTTGATACTAAATGTGCACAGATGAGTGTTGAAAAAAGGCTTCAAAACATGGACTAATATGGGAGTGTCATATATCGATCGATAGATAATGATTAGCTGATTTGCTAAAATTTCGAAATCGAAAATTTTCGACATAGGCTGTTATTTTTACCAAGATTTGTGTAAATAATTGAAACAACAATTTCTAAAATCCCAGATTTTACAAAAAAGTTAAATTAAACTCATCGATTTTCTTTTTATTAATTTTATTGCTAGTATAATTCTCTAGTTATTATTTACGTAAAGCTCTTTCAATAAAACTTTTCACAACTGTAATATTGGTGTAAACACCGGGATATATTTTGCTGGCACATTCAGGACCCCAGGAGACCACTCCGCACAGTTGATTTCGATACACCGCCGGACCGCCGGAATCACCAAAACAGGCATCTCTATAGCTGAGGTCACCGGCACAGAACATTGTTGATGTTAGGGAAAAAAGTCCCTTAAATATGCGTGAACATCTAAATGATTTTCTTAGGTCTAAAATTGATCACAGGCTACTGTCCAACCAACAGCATGCCTGGAGCAAGGTCACCGAAAACGCGCTTCATGATCTCGTCAGCTTTTTTTGAAGGATTCCTCTCTGTTAAGGAATATACTATGGTAGCTTTCTTATGGTGTTTTCTTTTCTAAAAAAGATGTTGCCCTGTCAGAGAGCAGCATTTAAATTATGTCGCCTACACCCTCTTGTGCTGCTGCATTTTTAATAGTCAGAATCGAAAACAAAAATGGGCATTTCCGCGGGATAATGTATAACAAATATAGAAAACAAAAATTTTCCCCGCATTTTTTTTTTGGTGATTTGATAGCATATTGGTAGCTCTATGTTAGGTGCAAAAGATGGGTTTCATCGAGTTTTAGTTTTCATAATGATAGTAATAAACATGTGGTCACGAACGTACGCTAAATAGAAGTCAACTTTGGCTGAATCTAGTAACATGCAAAAATCTGCGAAAAGGAACGGAATATTCTAAAGATATTAATTTATTTAAAAGAGGATTAATGTAGCTTTCTTTACACAATAAATTAGCTCTATTGGTTTTTTTTCTAATTGGCTTAGGTGCCGGTCGCGAACGTACGGTCGATACGATTTTTCCATCTGTTTTAACCGTTAAATTAATCGTTAATCGAACTTTTTTTTGGTCTCCTTGAAATTTTGTAGAAAGAGTGCAAGCATAACATATGTTTTTATATGTAAAATAATTAAATATAAAAATGTCTGTAAAAGTAGCTTAAAATGGAAAAAATAAATTTTTTCAGTTTTTTAGGCAAATTTTCTCATGAAAACAACTGAGATATGCTATGAAACAATTATATTTTTAAAATTTAGACATTTTGTATTCATTTTTTTTATAATTATTCACAATAAAATACGATGATTACAAACATTTTATTTTTCGGCCCTGGTTGACCATTCGGCGGAAATGCCCAAATGCTAAAAACTAGCCTTTTAACTCACTAAATAAAAACTAAACACAAAGAATACTCAACGGCGCCGCCTAAATAAAGCATCTGACTAAACTTCATTTGAAAAAAGAACGCACGTAAACACGTGGGTATTTAGGATATTCACTCTTATAGCTGAACATAGGAGATTCGTTAACTTCTATGCAGACGGTTTGAACTCAACAACCAAATGGGCTTTGGTGACTTTTCTGAAGAACTTGAGCTATCAAATGCAAAAATACCTGCCTGATCACTGTTTTGCTTACTAAGCAGAAATAGTATCTCATAAAGAGGTAGCGGAATGGCTAAAAATTAATGTTTTGCCCAAGGTGGAACATTTCAATATGTTCTCTGATAGTGAGGCAGCTAACAAGTCCATGGAAACTATATTCCTGAATTCAAAAACCGCTCTCGACTGCCGCGAGATGGCTGAACAGTTCAATATTCATTTGATAATGGTGCCGGGCCACAGGGACATACCAGGGAACTGCATGGCAGATGAACTTGCAAGACTAGGAACTACCTTAAACGCTCTAGGGGACCTGTAACATGTGGGCATGCCTCTAGCAACCTGCATGCTCCCCTTGAGAGATAGGGCACTTACGGCAACAAAAGAACTAGTCAGGAACTGCATACATTCCAGGCTTATGTGGCCTAAACTCAAAAGGCACTGCTGTCGTTGTCGAAACCGGACGTCTCACTAATTGTGTCTGTCATGACTGGTCACTATCTTATTGAACGGCACGCAGAGAGATTGAAGGTCCTGCATAATTACTTTTGCAGAAGCTGTGGACACGAAGAGGAGGAGGAATCAAAAGAACACCTACTGTGTCTGTTCCCCCTCTCTCTCTAGAAGGCGGCATGCAACATTGTTTGTGTTTTCTTTTCTAAAAATATATATTATATAGATATTTCCCTATGAGGGAGCAGCATTTTAATTTATGGTCAGAATCGAAAACAAAAATTCCTTTTAACTCACTAAACAACCAAAAACTGAATACTTCACAGCGCCACCTAAATAAAGAATCTGTTCAAACTTCATTACAAAAAACACACAGGTACTTAGTCTATTCACTCGACGCTGAAAAAAAACATCTGTTTTGTAGGGCAGCGTCCACCCCTTCGATATACAGGGCTGAAATGTTTCATTTTTGCTCTGTGCAAGTGCCACATTTTTTACAAAAGAAAACGAAACCCTATCACAGTGCACCAGGGGATAGGGTAGGGTGATGACGAAAACAAAAAAGCGTTTTTGGGGCGAAAGGCAGAAAAAATGTACCATTTTTTGGCACAAAAGAAATCACCATTAGACTCTCATTTCTTTGGGGAATTAGGTAACTTGGCTAATGTTGGAATCCGCCAACTTTTGAGCTTTTCAAAGCAATCAAATTGTTTCAACGGGAGGGGCTAGGGATAACTTATGTTTTCCCCTACGTCACTGTGGCAACACAATGGACTGTATGATGGTCTAAGTGAGTCTGTTTTATAGGCTTTTCCACTCTTTTTAACATAACCTAAATGCCTCAAACTACACAAAATGAAAACTTTTAAGGCCTTGGATACACAACTTTTTTGTAGCATAGTGTAATTAAATGATTTATTTCTCAGAAACGGTAGACCATGGAAGAATGACATTTGGAGTGTGAGTAAGTAGGTTATACATACATATATCAACAACTTTACCGAAAGTGGACGTTACTGGTTTAGAAAGCCAATAAGAACAAATTAAAAAAAAATAGTTGGGTACGGATTTGTGGGCGCGGCAATAATTAAAATATGCATTTCTCAGAAACTAAGGGGTGATCCATTTCAGGGTTCCCTACTTTTTTAAAGAAAAAAAAACACAGAAAATTCAAATTGAATGGGGAATGTTTATTACCATTTGAAAGAACATTCTTTGGCATTTATTTTTTGAAGATTATGTCTATCAAATGTTGGCCGCGGCTACGTCTCAGATGGTCCATTCGTTGAGTCCAATTTTCGATGACTCGTTCGAGCATTTCGACTGGTAACTGGCGAATGACACGCGTGAAGTTTTGCTCCAAGGCCTGAATCAAAGCGGGTTTGTCCGCATAAACTTTAGACTTTACATATCCCCACAGGAAAAAGTCTAACGGGATCGTGTGATATGATCTTGGTGGCCAATCGACCGGCCCAAAACGTGAAATTATCTGCTCACCGAAGTGTTCTCTCAATAAATCCATTGATTGATGCGATGTGTGGCAAGTGGCGCCGTCTTGTTCAAACCAAATGTCGCCGAGATCACGAGCTTCAATTTCATGCATCAAATAGTCGGTTATCATGGCACGATAACGGTCGCCATTAACGGTTACGTTCTCACCAGCATCATTTTTGAAGAAATATGGACCGATGATTTGGGTACGTCGGATCGGGAATCGGTCAATGGCAAAAGATAGCTCTTACAGAGAGCTAAAATATTGCTCATGGGTGTCAAGGTCGTGGGTCAACTGGAAAGTGTTTTTTTTTTTTGATATAAAAAAAATTGACTTAGCGCAATTGGCGAACAATTATTTTGATAATACGAGTAAAACTGAATAATTTGTAAACGTTGTTCAGTTGTATGTCTTTCCATGACGAAATGCCAAACAATACTTAACAAAAAAAAACATGACAGCATGACACGACCAGAGTATGAAGCCGCCGAGCCGAGCCGCCGATTTTAGCCGCCGCCGACGTTTTTTCACCAGCCGAAGCCGCCGCCGATCTTTGCGGCTAAAATCGGCTGAAACACAGCCGCCGTTCCATAGAAAAACGTTAAAATATGGATAGATACAATTTACATTTTTGATAAGCAAATAGCCATATAGCAGATATATCGTCCCCTTAATAGAAGAATAATGTGTACGCATATACACTATTATTTTTTATTGCATTCTAAGAATCTACCCAATTGCTTAATATGTCTTAAAAATCATAATATTGATAGTAATAGAAAAATAATTATAAAAATTCTTTTTTTAAAGGAAATAATAAGATTTTTTATTTATTATTACTGAGGTTTTTTGAAATTTTCCTCATCATTCCCTTACCATTTGTACTAACCAAAAATGTTTAAAAACTGAATTATTGAGAAGAAAAGATAAAATCTGAACTCTCTATATCTGTAAATAACATTGTAAACAAACCAATATATTATATAAATAAACGAATTGAATTTGAAAATTGAATTTGAAATTTATTTATTATTAGATTGTGTACATTTAGAGAGATAAAAATATTTTCGGAAAAAAATCAATGGAGTATTAAAGAAATACATATAAATTATTACCTCCATTCTAAAGAATCAATGAAGTTGAGCTCAAAACAGTAGGGGTCATTCTATTTAAACCACAAGGTAATTCCACACAGATTTAAAATTTCACTAAAACGTCGATTCTCCTCTCCTGGAAACAAGACGAATGGCGGAAAAATGCAACCCTGTGAACGTACAACAGTGTGAACATAAAAACTCATTGTGAGATAATTTGCAGATTGTAATATGTGCAAAGTTTATGCATGTGACAACGGCGCCATAGTCAGAAAAACATTTTATTGGCCACTGTCTATAAAATATTTTTATTGGCAATCCTGCATATAAATATTTACAAAATATATTTTAAATATATGAAATTGTAAGGGTTTCTGGCAATCGTCTTCACCTTTGCCTAACAATCTGTCATTGTTCGTAACAGGGTTGATAAAATTGTCCGATCTGACAATCTATACATGGCTTGATTTTTTTACCACACAATATCTTACAATTAACTTAAAAGCATCTATTATTTAAAAATAAATACCAGAGCTTAACTTGTCAACTATTACTTTAAATGTTAAAATGTCTATCATAGACTCACCGTACGTCAATTTTATATCGGCTTAGCCGCCTAGCCGCCGCCGTCGATCTATAATTTTCAATACCAGCCGCCGCCGCCAATTTTGGCTCGGCTTCATTATCTGGACACGAATCACACGTGATCTGTCAAAAAAGGCTATTGAAAAAACCATCTCTACTTCGATCACCCTATATTAGCATTAGAATAATTCAATTCAGCTTGTATGTTAGTATGCATATAATTATGAAGTTGGCTCCCCCGACGTACATATCTGTGTTTTTTTTAAACATAACAGCACATCTCAACATCTACATAGGGCCTGTTTCTGTAACTTATTTCCGTTCGTCTACGGCGAACGATCAAAAATCACTCAACTATTACTAGAGTTCTATAAAATGCAGGTTAGACATAGTTTAAGTACGAGTTTTTTAGGTGATTTTCTATAGACACAACAAATTATAAACTCCTGTGACTTATAGATTTTTCGGAATAATTGATTGATTTTTGACGAACGAAAATACGTTACAGAAACAGGCCCTAAATGTGCACAGATGAGTGTTGAAAAATGGCTTCAAAAAATGGACTAACATGGGAGTGTCATAGATTTGTGTAAATAATTGAAACAACAATTTTTAAAATCCCCGATTTTACAAAAAATTAAATTAAACTCATCGATAAGGGGCCGACGATAACACATCATAAAATGTAGACTTTATTGTAATCGATTTTCTTTTTATTAATTTTATTGCTAGTATAATTCTCTAGTTATTATTTACGTAAAGCTCTTTCAATAAAACTTTTCACAACTGTAATATTGGTGTAAACACCGGGATAGATTTTGCTGGCACATTCAGGACCCCAGGAGACCACTCCGCACAGTTGATTTCGATACACCGCCGGACCACCGGAATCACCAAAACAGGCATCTCTATAGCTGAGGTCACCGGCACAGAACATTGTTGATGTTAGGGAAAAAAGTCCCTTAAATATGCGTGCACATCTACCAAACGGTATTAAGGGAACTAGAACCGCCCGCAGTCGATCGGAGAAATAGGCGTATCGGGTTTTACCCCAACCATAAACTTGCACATCGTTATGGATAGTGGAGGAATGACAAAGGTCAATGGTGGAAATATTTGCTCCAATCATATTTGTGGATAACTCCAAAACGGCCACATCCATATTAAACATAGGTCTATCATAATTATGAGGTATATATATTCGGCGGACATAGCGCCGGACACCGCGCTCGCTGAGCAAGGATGCTCCCCCCGTAACCGTTAGTGAGAAGGGTAGCTTTCCGGCAACGCAGTGGGCGGCAGTTACCACATGTCGGGGCGTCACTAAACTGCCGACACATTTATACATACCAAAGAATCGTATGCTCACAACGAATTTCGATTCAGTTATACTAATTGGAATGCCTCCCATAATGCGGCCAATTTTGACATGTGAAAAGGTCCCCGAGTAGGTGGATTCGTAAAGGATTAACTGCAGAATTAACACAATTGAAACTTGTGTATAACGGTATATTTTCATAGTTTAATAAATTTATTGTTTTCGATATTTTTCTTAAATTTATAAAACGAAGCGATAAATCGTTTGGCCTTTGTTGTTCAACTGAAAGCCTGTGTAGTCTGCATATCATCTTATACTGTTGATATTCTAATTCCAGCAGCTTGTGAAATCATTTCAAATATTTTAGTTGTAGTAATAAAACTATACATTCATCCGTCTTTCAAATAAATATTTAAAATGCCAAAGTAGTTAGAAGACTCTTTAGTGGGTTCATTAGCCTCGTCGGTGCAGTTACATTCCATGTACACCATTTCAAATTGGATTGCGATTTAGAAGTGCCATGAAGAAAATTTAATTAGGAGTATCAACTCATATTTTAAATTTAAGAAATTCTTATTTATAGTTTTTTTTTAACTAAAATTAAGAAATTCTTAATCAAGGTTTGAACTCATATTGAACTTCTATAACGATTAGAAGTCAAATCGGAAAGAACATATAAAGGGTGGGCCATTTAAATTTTTAATTTGAACTATCGATTACTTTGACTTGTGATTTAAGCCCTTTGGATTATTTTCTGTGGGGAGCCATTAAGAATAAATGTTACGCAAAGGATCCCGAAACAATTGAAACATGAAATCGAAGTTGCCATTGGAGAAATTCTACCCGAAACAATCGAAAATGTACTTGGGTTGACCGGATGAGGTACTGCCGAGTCAGGCGTGGTAGTCATATAAATGATATTGTGTTCCATTGTTAAATGACAAAGTTCAACCTTTCCAATAAAACCAAAAATTTTAAAAAATTATCAGTACTTTTTTAATAGCTCCATCCATCCATTTTAAATAGAGTCCATCGATTGAAAAATATGGCTTCTATAGCGCTTAAATGTCAAATTGGAGGTACATATACAGGGTGGTTGATGAAAGCCAAAAAAAAATTAATAACTTTTTTCTATTTAACGAATTTTTTTATTTTGCAGATTGATTTTTATGTAGATTTAACAAAAATGGATAACTGGGACACTGAAACAAGAATTTTGATTGTCCGCCGCTATCACGCACTGGAGTCCGTAGTTTAAGTTCAAAGAGAGTATAGGCGCATGTTTGGCGGCAATCCTCCAAGCAGATGAACCATACTGAGATTGTTAACACTTTTTCCGAGCATGGGACAGTCAACAGAAGACCTTACCATCGAACCCCTTCAGTTCGGACGGAGGAAACAATCGCTGCTGTAGCTGCTGCCATACAAAACAATCCAAGAGTTTCGACAAGAAGCTGGTCTGCTCAAATTGGTATCAGCAGACAGTCATTGCAGTCAATCATACACAATGATTTGGTGTTAATCCCATATAAAATTCAAATGACCAACAAACTGAAAGCAGCAGACTTCCCGATTCGCTTGGAATTTTGCCAGAAGATGCTTCAAATGGTGGAAGAGGACGGAAACATGTTGAACTGTCTTTGCATGTCTGCACCTGACTTTTTCTTGTGGGGTTATTGCAAACAGAAAGTCTACAAAGCAAAACCAACAAATTTGAATGAACTAAAGCAATCCATTCGAGAAACAATTGCGGCTATTCCTGTCTCAAACTCTCCAACGAGCAGGGGGAGGGGCATTTAAATTCCTTATTTCTAAAAATTAATGAGTTTAAACATGAATAAAATAAAAGTGAATTCCATACACTGAAAAAAAGTTATTTGAGTTTCTTAATGTAGCAATATTCATCAGCCACCCTGTATATGAGGGCTACATCTAAATCTAAACCGATAATGACCAAATTCAATAGGCTTCATCCCTTGTGTGAAAGAGTGCGTTATGTCAAAATTCATGAAGATCGGAGTAAAATAGCGTACCTATAATTTGGACGGACGGACAGACAGACATGGTTATCTGCTAGGGTTTCTGAGTTAATCGGTATACTTTAAGGAGCATCTGTGCCAAAAACAAACTAATAATAACCTGTACCACAGAGTGGTGTATAGAAATAAAAATTAATGTCGATTTCGTTTCTGAAAAAAGTGCAACATATCATTTTCACATTTTGGAATTTTGAAAAATTGAGTTAAGTTAAATTCGAGATACTACGACTTAAAGAGACAAATATTTTCTAGTATTTCTTGTCGACCGGGAATTTTTTTCCTACATAAGTAAAATTGGACGTGAACCCCTCTCGGAAAAATGGAAGAGATCTAGTCTTTTCTGAAAGTGCAAAATTTCTAGGAATATAATATAGAAAACTGTTATTCAGACTTAACGTACTGAAACGTGTAAGGAAGGCCCTATATTCCTGCGTCGCGCAAGAAAACTACAAAATTTTATTCAGCGATGAAGCTAATTTTTGGATGAATGAGTACGGTAATAAATAAAATTGTCGCATTTGGAGTAATGGTAATCCACAAGCCATTGTTCAGACGCCGTTACATCCACAAAAAGTCACTGTTTGGTGTGCGCTATGGGCAGAGGAAATCATTGGTCCATATTTATTCAAAAAATGAAGCCGGCCATAATGTTACAGTCAGTGGGGAACGCCATAATTAATGACTTTTTCGTGCCTGAATTGGAGGATGCTGATGTGTACGACCATACAGCCAACACAACAATTAATTTATTGAAGGAAACTTTTGGTGAGCGCATTATCTCGCGTCGTGGGCCTGAATATTCGGCTCGTTATTGCTGACATACAGCCCCAAATTATGCCAAAAATGGTCGAAAATTGGGCCTTTCGGCTGAAATTTATTCGACACAGCCGCGGCGGCCACTTGCCCGAAATCTTGTTTAAAACATAATTTTTTAATCATTTAAAACATAAACCCTTATCTTTGAAATAAAACTAAATTCTTGGTCATAACATTAAATTATATGTGTTTTACTTCTTCTTGAAAACCACACGTCTAAAATAAAACACCCTTTACTTAGTAGGGACATAAATACTGTTACAACATTGAACATACCCATAACAATAGTAGAATTGAACATAACCTATTAATACCACGTGGATTATGAAACCTAACCTCTATAGCGTTAGTTCGTAACGGGAATTCAAAATTGCTTTAGTTTTCACCATGGAGTGGTCAGACAATGAGAACTGTATCGCTGTTATAGCGCTTTTTATGTGTGTACTAAATAAAGCGACATTTTCAAAACGCTCCGCCCGCTGGGGACAAGTCGTATGTTCGTCTACCGGGCATAAAACTGTTAGAGGAGACTGGATATGTCAAAACCGCCACCGGTCGGGACGCCTACGTACTGTTCGAACGCCGCAGGTCATAAAAGCCGTCAAGTAAAGAATTCTGCTAAGTCCGCTCCGAAAACAGAAAATCATGGCCCATGAGATGAATATTACGCAAAAATCCATGAGTCGAATTATCAAAAAAAAATTGGGACTTGGGGCTTTCAAACGTCGTAACGGACATCTGTTGACTGTAGATTTAAAAAAACTAGTAAGGAAAGGCAGAAAGTCGGGCGGGGCCGACTATATAATACCCTACATCTCTCTAACAATGCGATAAGGGTCATTGCGATAATAATTTGTAATAATTGGTGAATGGGTAGGAACATATTATCTAATTCTGAACCGATAATCGCTAAATTAAGCAATATTCGTTCCTAAATTGAGAAACATCTTTCTGGAACATTTTAATGGTATATATAAATATATAAATCTGAACCGATTTTCCCTGAATACTCATTCATGTAAAAATACCTCTTTCTGTCGAATTTCGTACTGATCGGATATAAAATACAGTCTCTACAGCGCTTACATGTAAAATCGGGGGTAACATATATATGGGGGCTATATCTAAATCTGAACCGATTTTCTCCGAATTTGGCAGTATTTCTTCATGTAAAAGGAAACCTCTTTTTTGCCGAAGTTCGCACTGATCGGATATAAAATAACATTTTTACAGCGCTTACATGTCAAATCGGGGGTAACGTTTATATGGGGGCTATATCTAAATCTGAACCGATTTCTTCCAAATTTAAAAGTGTCCATTCATATAATAAGAAACCTCTTTCTGCCGAATTTCATACTGATCGGATATAAAATAACATTTTTACAGCGCTTACACTTCAAATCGGGGGTAACGTATATATGGGGGCTATATCTAAATCTGAACCGATTTTAACCAAATTCAATAGGGATCGTCCTTGGGCCAAAAAAAAATATATGTGTAAAGTTTCGTCGAGATCAGACCATAATTGCGACCTGTACCGATCAACTCAGAAAGTGATTCTAAGTCGATCGGTATAATAAACGATGGGTCTATTTCTTCTCCTTTTGGGTGTTACAAACAAATGCACAAAGTTATAATACCCTGTACCACAGTGTGGTGTAGGGTATAAACAGGAAGGAAAAAGCAAACGTCTTTCGGTGAAGCAAGCTGATAACTTGCAGAGAAAAATCTTGTTCACTGATGAAAACATTTTTACCCTGCAAGAAACATTTAACAAACAAAATGACAGGGTGTATGCACGGTCGTCTAAGGAAGCATCTGAAATGATTCCACGGGTCGAAAAAGGCAATCATCCAACTTCAGTCATGGTTTGGTGGGGTTTCTCTTACGAAGGCATCACTGACTTCCATTTTTGTGAAACCCAAGAAACCTTTTTGGAAGCTGTTGTAAAACCACTTTCTCTATTCCACTTCTCTATTCCAAAAAAAGGCATGGACTTTCCAGCAGAATTCTGCGCCGGCCTATAAGGCTAAAACGACCCAGACATGGCTTCGAAACAATTTGCCAGCTTTAATTTCATCTGAAGCATGGCTCTCTGAAAGCCCTGATTTAAACCCACTGTATTACAAATTGTGGACAGTTTTAGAGGACTTTTGTGGCAGACCACAAAAAATACTCCAACATCAATTCTTTTAAGACTGCTTTGATTCGTGCTGTGGACACTTTTCCAAGGGACGAGGTGCGTGCGGATATGATTGGGCAGTGCGATTTAAGGCAAGTGTGAAGGCCAAAGGCGGACATTTCGAATGAATGCTTGCTTTTTGTTTAGTTCCAAAAGCATTCATTAATTAAAATTTTATTGCATAAAATTTGTGTAACAGTATTTATGTCCCTATTAAGTATATTGTTTAGAAAATATAAATAATACCGTTATTTTGTGAAAGCTCCTTAAGGCGTTCTCTCCGTGAATAGTTATAGTAATACACCCCTGTTCTGGAACTCACTTCACATTCATCTCACTTCTCACCTATACTGCACAGGACGAATAGCGAGGTGTCTGGCAACTGCAGAAAGTATTGGCTGCCTAACTTCTGCTTAAATAATGCTTAACATGTGATTTGCATTCCATGCCATAGGTTTTCAGGCGTGATAGCGACTTTTAGAACACCTCTTTCTTAAGAAATTTCACGTGAGATGCTCCAAGTGAGTGCCAGAACATACCCGATAGTCTCCGTAAGGTTATTACCTATGCATATGACGCGACCATATCAGTTAGAAGGAATTTTCCGATTACTCTCCGATTAAAGCTACTGATTATGAGTCGCTCGATATACTTTAGGGTCGGTCAAGCTTAGGAGTTACAGACATCGGACTCATAACAATCTTATAATTACCTGCATAACAGAGTGGTGTATAGTATACATATATAAATAAAGTCACTGGCTTCGTAATTATAATATAATAACACGTGTAGACTGATATAATTTTAATTAATATGCATACATCCATCCATCCATACATACGTTGCCGTGCAAAATGTTTTTGTTAAAATAAATAATATGATAAGAATCAAGAAATATGTAGTTACTCGCAGAGGTTTTGTCATAAAACTCTATAAATGGAGAGGACCTATTAAACAGTTGCTCGATTATTTCGACAAAGTTCGATGAAAATATACAGTAGAAGCGCGGAGAATGCTCGCGATGCATTTACGTGTACGTAAAGTGTGAAACTCGCCTCGTTAAATTTATAAGTTAATATTGGAAAATTTTAACGGAAATCCAATGACAAATGATTGGTACAATCATAAGTAACGGATAAAACGGATAATTCAACTCAATGACGAAATCATTGAACTTAAGAACTGCCATTATTTACCCACTACTCCTGTACATAATTTGCAATAGAACGCTTAATGTCTCAATCGGTGTCCAAGGAACTCCAATCAATTCTCGGATTGTAGATGGCACAGCCACTACCATAGATAAGGCGAAGTACTTAGTTAATTTGCGTATAAATGGAAAATTCACATGTGGCGGTAGTCTAGTTTCTGCCAACTTTGTAGTGACCGCAGCCCACTGTCTGGATGGCGTCAACCCTTCTCAGGTAGTGGTGGTCGGTGGGGCCACACGTCTCTCAGATGCTGGAGTTCGACGCAGCGTGACGAAAATCATAAAACCCAAAAACTACAATAAACCCAAACCCTATCACATGGATGTGGCCGTTTTAAAGTTATCCTCGGACATGAAGGGCTCCAATATAGCCACAATACCGCTGTGTCAAGCAAATTGGAAAATTGGAGACTCCGTCGATGTCTATGGGTGGGGACAATTGTCGGAAAATAATAGGTCACGGGTGGATCAGATGCGCAAAGTGCGAGTTCCATTGGTACAGCGCAGCAAATGCGTGGAGGCCTATAAGAATCGTGAAACCATAACGCAGTCCATGTTTTGTGCCGGTGATCTCAAGGGCAAGGATTCATGCTACGGGGACTCTGGTGGTCCAGCGGTATTTCAGAATCAGTTGTGCGGTGTAGTGTCCTGGGGAATACGTTGTGCTAGTCAAAAATATCCGGGTGTTTATACGAGTATTAAGTCAGTGCGCGGTTTCATCGATAGAGCAATGAAACTTTGAAACTATGTTTAACCACTTTTGACTTTGAAACTAAAATAATTTCAAAAAATGTCAGAGAAAATAATAGTAGAACATTTTGTAACTGCAATATTTGAAATGTTATTTTTATTATGTACAAATCGTGATTCTGTATTAATCGTGATTGCGTTAAATGTCACCCCTTCTTAAAGTCTAGAATGGAAACTGATCTTTATTAGTGTTTTCTAGAAAAGCAATCGATTTTTATATTGAGCATGTTCAATCATTTTTTAACTAGAAGTTTTGAAATGTTATTTTCTCAGTGTTATGAATAAAATGACTCCAATCCGAAGAAAATCGATGGATGTTTTGAAGTTCATTGTGATTTTTTAAAATATTTAAATTTTAAGAAGATCTTCTGGTTGAATTACTATTATATCTAAAAACATTAAAATATTAACTCCATCTGACTATTAACACATATTGTAACCAATATCGGAACGATCTGGTTAAATTGTTGTAACTACCTTTTATGCTTTAATTATGCTTTAATAAAATTCATTCCACATAACTTGTATCAACTCTATTTTTAAAATTAATTGTACAATTTAGATTTTAAGAACAAATACTTCTACAAAATAGTAAATTATTATAGCTCAATGTTGTTATTATTCCGAAACAATGTATGGACTAAAACATTTTTTTAATAAAATCGTTGGCATTTTAAATAAACGTTATAACTTCATATTAGAAAACATTTTTATTTACACTTATTTTTCACATAGCTGTGGTACTGCGGACGTATTGTGACTGACTCACATGGTCTGACGTGTTGAAAACAGAAGTGAGGTAATAACTCTTATTCGTTTGGAAGAAGCTATGCCTCTTAGAGATGGATTTTTGACCGAATAATCACAGCAAAAACTCGCTGAACGATCGAAGTAGAATCCGTGAAAAAGCTATAAATACAAGGAGCTGAGCTGTCAAGTAATTGTATTTGCTTCAACGTTTTTAAAAAACTTTGGCTGATGAATATTGCACATTAACTCAAACTCAAATTTTTCTACTTATGAATCTGGTTAAATTAGTGGAACACTGAAACAAGAATTTGGATTGTCCGCCGCTATCACGCACGGGAGTCCGCAGTTTCGGTTCAAAGAGAGTATAGGCGCACGTTTGGCGGCAAGCCTCCGAGCAGATGAAACATAATGAGACTTGTTAACAATTTTGTCGAGCATGGGTGGTTTCAGCAAGATGGTGCAACTCCTCCCATAGCCCGGCCTGTTATGACAGAATTGCGACGAAAATTTCCCAATAAGCTGATATCCATAAACTCCACATTCCGTTGGCCCCCAGGTCGCCTGACCTTACTGCACCTGACTTTTTCTTGTGGGGTTATTGTAAACAGGAAGTCTACAAAGCAAAACCAGGAAATTTGAATGAACTAAAGCAATCCATTCGAGAAACAATTGCGGCTATTCCTGTCTCAACTCTCCAAGCAGTAATGAACAAATTTTTGGTAAGATGCCGCACATGCATCAACGAGCAGCGGGGCATTTAAATTCCATTATTTTAAAACTAAATAAGCTATATTTAATAAAATGCAATGAATGAGCTTTAACATGAATAAACAAAATGAATCCCATACACTGAAAAGAGTTTCTTTATTACGATATGCATCAGCCACCCTGTATAATACATAATAAAAGCAATACCATCTATGTATAGAGCCAGGAGAATATCCTAGTGACAAATCAATAATGATTTAAGGACCGAATTAAAAACAAACAAAAATACAATTTAAATAAAATGTTTATCAAAAGTTGCTAAGTGGTAAAATAAGGTCTCGGTAAGATTTATTTTTTACCTAAATTTAGGCAAATTTAAACTGTTTAAAAATGCATTTTTGGGTTTTACGAAATTTGTAATTGCTTTCGAATGGCTGAACCGATTTTAGAACGTTTACATCGTTTGAAAGTGAACATAATGTGCCCTATTTTTGTGGATTTTTTTTTTGTGTTACCACATGTGTAGACCCTCCCGTTTAAACAACATCAGCCAAGTTAGCTAACTCCTCAAAGAAATAAGAGCCCAAGGTTGTATGCCGCTTCAAGAGAGAACGGGGCACAGACAGAGAAGGTGTTCTCTTGATGTCTCCTCCTCTTCGTCACCACAGCTTCTGCAAGTCATTATGCAAGTCCTTCAATCTCTCTGCGTGCCGTCTAATAAGACAATGACCCGTCATGAGAGACGCCATAATTGAGACGTCCATTCTCGACAACGACATTAGTGCTTTGGTGCGTTTTGTATGCAGTTCCTGACTAGTGACCACGTGTCATTTGTTGCGGTAAGTGCACAATCTCTCAAGTGGAGCTTGTAGGTTGCTAGAGGCATGCCCACATGTTCCAGGTCCCCTGGAGCGTGTAAGGTAGTTCCTAGTATTGCAAGTCACCCTGCCTTGCAGTTCCCTGGTATATCCCTGTGGCCCGGCACCCATATCAGGTGACTTGTGAACAGTTCAGCCATATATTTAAGAGATCTGCGACAGTCGAGGGCAGTTTTTGAATTCAGGAATACAGTTTCCAGGATCTTGATAGCAGCCTGACTGTCAGAGAAAATATTTACACCGACTTTGGTCAGCACATTAATTTTAGAAGTTAACGATACTCCTCTGTCCTGGGATACGACCATTCCAATCTGATCTATCAGGTATAGGAGTGAGATACTTCTTGTCAAAGAGTGGTTCAGTCATAGTGTAATCAACAGTGCCCGGAAGGACAGGCATTCTGTCTAGAATGACACTATGTCCGTAGCCATTTCCTGACCGTAATGACAGTTCTCTGTGTCTAATCGCAGTACATGCCGCATATTGCACTGCAATAAGGTATAGTGGTTTTAAATGTAGTATAACAGTTAATGCCGCAGTTGGTGGAATTCTGCAGAGCTGTCCACCAGACGACAATGCCGTACAGCATTATAGGTCTGACTACTGCCGTATTCAGCCAATAAACTATACGTGGGTTCAGACCCCAGCGTTTTCCTATTGCCCTTTTACAGGTTTATAGCGCTGCCACAGCCTTATTTGCTCCTTTCAAAATGTTGAGTTTGAAGTGCAACTTCAAACTCTAGTAAAATACATACCTAAGTATTTTGCACTTTCAGAGAAGGGAATTTAAATACCCCTAAGAAAACAGGTGTAACTTGTGGTATCTTAATTCTCCTGGCGAAAAGAACTAGTCTTGGTCGGGTTAACACCAAGACCATTGACGGGAGCTCATCTTGCGGTTGTATGAAGGGCCTGTTGTAGGATATCTCTTAGGGTATCCAGAAACTTTCCTCTATCAGCTATTGCCACGTCATATGCATAGGTAAAAGTCTCTCACACCTATCATCTCCAGAGAAAGAAAATATTGTTCATGGAGAGATTCCATAGCAGAGGAGACAGTACACCCCGTTGGGGCATTCCCCTGCTGAAAATGGGCCAAATCGGTCCAAGTTTGGATATATCCCTCATATTATATACATATGTATATATACCTTCAGATTTGACTTCCTCAGGTTCCATGAAGTCAATCTGTGCAAGGGATCCTGGTGGTTTTGCATATTCCTAAAAAAGGGGTTAAACGTCCACGTCTTGATACGGCTCTCATATAACGGTACCCTCCGATTCGGCTTCATCACATTCTAGATGACTCGTCGAACAAACGGTGTGGTTGAAAATTAAGTGATTTTATTTTATTTTTCCTAAAAATCTAGTTTACTGTCAACTAGCCTCCATAGATTCGTCAAAAGACGAACGCTTCTGATTTGGACTCCATGAACATTATTCTGCATTCACTGCAGAAGATGGATTATTACTAGACAGCGGAAATATACGCAATCTATATTTGTCATCCGAAGAAGTTCATGTTTTAGGATTCGGAATATATTATGCAAGGGAATGTGCACAACATATGCAAAATAAAATGTGCATATGATAAATAAAAAATGCAGTTTGCATAAAATGTGCAAAATATGCAAAAATAAATGGGTATATATTTAATTATTTTTTAACGAAACAAATTTATGTGTTATCGGTTTTGCCGTGCAATATTCCATTAAAAATATGCAATTGCATATATTCCGCTGTCTACATAGTTATTACATATGCGGATGCCGTGGCAATAGCGGAGAAGGAAGATTCCAAGTACTCTTAGAGTCATTCTGCAACAGACCATTTATATCGCCGAAAAAAGGCTTTCGAAAATGGTCTTGGCGTGGATCAGACCAAGACAGAAGTTGTTCTTTTCGGTAGAATGTATAAAGTACCAACTGTTGTACCAGTCTTCTTTGGGGTATTCTCTACTCTTAAAGCGCAAAATACATTGGTATTTTAATGGGTGATTTTTTGGCAACACTGTTTTTGGCAGTTCAGCTGTTTTCGTGTAACATGTTACTGTCAATCACGTTCAGTTTGGTCTCTTATGTAGCCATGAATCGACTTACAAACGAACACCACTTGCAGATTACACTATGCAAAAAATTAACACTTTTTGAAAAATACACGGACTTGACAGTCAAACCGAGTTCCTTCACATTTTCAAAAAAAGTACGGAAAAGTTTTTTCGCATAAAATGTTAAGAAACTTTGTTCAGCAAATTATTAGCTACATTATTGCCAAATATAGTTAAGCGGTATCACCAAGTCTGAGTTAGTTGTTGGACAAAAGCTGATGACTCCTTTTTCGAGAGGCCCACTGATTCAGAAACTTTGGAGGCCCATAAATAAAAATTGGTCACCAATTTCGCCAAACTTTTCAAGTAGAGATACTTTTTTCAATAGCCTTTGAAAGTGTGAGTCGTGTCATGCTATTTTTGTTAAGTATTGTTAGGCATTTCATCGTGGAAAGACCTACGCCTGAACAACGTTTACAAATCTCAACTTATGGTCAACATAATCGGCCTACTGAGCGTACTATTCGCAACACCATCACCCATCTTGAGACCCAGCATTCATTATTGGATAATATTCGACCGAATAGACCACGTCCAGCACACAGTGAAGAAAATTTAGCGGCAGTAGCTGAGAGTGTACACAAAGACCGTGGAGAGTCGATTCGGCGCCGTTCGCAGCAACTCGGACGTATGGAACGACTTGGTGCATTTTACGTCGAGATCTTAAATTCAAAGCATATAAAATACAGCTTGTGCAATAACTAAAGCCGCCCGACATTCCCAAGCGACATCGCTTCGCTCTATGGGCTCTTGAAAAGTTCCAAAAAGATCCGACGTTTTCGAGCCAAATTTTGTCCGGGATGAGGCCCATTTCTGGCTCAATGGGTATGTAAACAAGCAAAATTGCCGCATTTTTTAGTGTCGTTTGTGGGCCGGTGGAATCATCGGTCCATATTTCTTCAAAAATGATGCCGGTGAGAACGTAACCGTCAATGGCGACCGTTATCGTGCCATGATAACCGACTATTTGATGCCTGAAATTGAAGCTCGTGATCTCGGCGACATTTGGTTTGAACAAGACGGCGCCACTTGCCACACATCGCATCAATCAATGGATTTATTGAGAGAACACTTCAATGAGCAGATAATTTCACGTTTTGGGCCGGTCGATTGGTCACCAAGATCGTGTGATATCACACCGTTAGACTTTTTCCTGTGGGGATATGTAAAGTCTAAAGTTTATGCGGACAAGCACGCTTCGATTCAGGCCTTGGAGCAAAACATCACGCGTGTCATTCGCCAGTTACCAGTCGAAATGCTCGAACGAGTCATCGAAAATTGGACTCAACGGATAGACCATCTGAGACGTAGCCGCGGCCAACATTTGATAGACATAATCTTCAAAAAATTAATGCCGAAGAAAGTTCTTTCAAATGATAATAAACATTCCCCATTCAATTTGAATTTTCTGTATTTTTTTCTTTAAAAACGTAGGGAACCTCGAAATGGATCACGCTATACTACCCTTTGGAAGTAGAATCGAACCTATACTGTCAAGTCCGTGTATTTTTTCACTGTTGCACAGAGTTATTGAATTTTATTTATTTTTATTGAATTTTGAGTTCGGTGAACAGTTTATTTCACATTTGGGGCCGGTCAATTGGCCGCCTAGATCGTGCGATTTAAAGCCTTTAGATTTTTTTGGGGCTATGTTAAGGCACACGTCTAGAGGAACTAGCCCGCAACGGTTAACGCACTGGAAGCCCATATTGAAGAATTTATTCGTGAGATACCGGCCGATATGTTGGAGAGAGTATCGATCCAGTTCTGTATTCCGAGAGCGGATTGAATCCGAATGAATGTCTAATTCATAAAATTGTCCATAATTTCTGTTTGATGACTTTTTATACCCTCACTTTAGTGTGACGAGGGTATATATCATTTGCTACGGAAAAAAGTGTAACACGTCGAAGGAGTGACCTAAGACCCCAAGTATGTTCGGAGGAAATCCGTTTTGGGTCATTTTAAGTCGAATGAGCAATGTCCGTCCGTCTGTATGTCTGTCTGTCTGTCTGTGTGTCTGCTGGCTGGTGCGCACGATAACTCTCGAAAGGACTAACCGATTGACCTCAAATTTGGTATGTGGTAATATTTTTTCTATCTCCGGCTAAGTTCGAAGATGGGCCATATTGGTCCACTCCTTCTAGTACCTCCCCCACAAAGGGTTTAAATGTTGTGAAATATTGATTCTTTAATAACTGCTATACTACTTATTCGAATCTTTTGAAATTCCACACATAGTATTAGCTTATTAGTCGTTATCAACTCGAGAAAAATGGGCAAAGTCGCCACGTCCCTTTTGGTACCTCCCACACAAATGCACCATTTTGCACCAAAAGTTAACAGCTTATAACATTAATAACAGTGTATAAAAATACTTGAAATTATGTACAGTATTATGCTTTTATATCGCCTACAGTCCAGGGAAAAATGGGCGTTGTTGTCACGCCCCTTTTGGTACCTCCACAAAGGTACCTTTTTGCACCAAAAGTTAACAGCTTATAACATTAAAACCAGTGTATAAAAATACTTGAAATTTTGTACAGTGTAATGTTTTTATAGTGTCTATAGCCCTGTGAAAAATGGGCGTTATTGCCACGCCCCTCTTTGTACCTCCCACACAAAATGCCCAAATCATACCACAATTTAATGTCTCATAACGTTTATACCAGTGCACATAAATGCTTATAAGTCGGCACAGTGCAATGAATTTAAAGAATCTAATGTTCAGCAAAAACAAAGTGTATTTGATTAACCCCTTCTGGTACCTCCCACACAAATTGACAGAATAATTCGAGTAATATTCAATATTACATTACTCACAAAGTGAGGGTATACCTTAGTCGGTTTACCCGACTGAAACTTTCTTACTTGTTAAGATTCTCCTCTCCGTAAACGCAGATCGTATTTATTTTCCCATTCGAACATATTTGACACATTGGAAACATATTTGGGCCCGAAGTAACAAATAAAGAAACTCGATTCTGAGCGGAATATTCCGATTTAAGCCACATTCGGAATACAGAACAGAGGCGTATGCCAAAAGTGGACCCAGCGTATGAACCATTTGAGGCGCAGCCGCGGTCAGCCAAATCATGTTGAAATCCATGTCGATCCAAATCAGACATTATATTAGGATTTTTCACAAATTTGAAAGAATAGAATACAATGTTCTCCATTTGAGGTTTTGTTTTAAGTTTACTTGTTTGTAATTACATTTATGATATATTCTGTAATTCTTCTCCAAATTTCTAATTTTTTCACCGGATTTTGTCAATGTTTTTTGATGTTAACAATTTGCTTCATAATTATATATATATTTCACTTAATATTTTATACGAGACAGGTTCAAATATTATTATTAAAATATCTCGGGATTCATTTAAAAAATCCCGGGATTAGGGATCGGGATTTTCCTGGATTTTCGCAATCGGGATTTCCCGTTTGACAACACTAGTCCCATTCTCTCTCTCTACAAGGCGACAGATATGGCTGATGTAAGCAAACGCCAACTCTTGAGCTTTTTTTTTAAAAAAAAATGGACTACATTGTCTAATTGAGCCTGACGCAAAGGTTGCCGCTCTAAACCTAAGCTAAAGGGTTTTCCAACAAGAGGTGTTATTTTGGTATTCAAAGAAAAATGCCATTTTTTGAGATAAATGATCGGATGTTTATTTCATAATAAAGAGGAAGGTATGCCGTTAATAATGAAAAACAACATCAGCCAAATGGCCACCACGACCACTCTTACAGGACCATATCATTTTCATGAAATTTTCCATAACCAAATCGCAAAGTGGCTGACCTATGTCCTCGATAGCCTCACGAATTCTATCTCTGAGGTCTTGAATCGACGCTGGGCTGTTGGTGTAACCTTCTCTTTCACGTGGCCCCAAAGGAAGAAGTCGCAAGGTGTTAAATCACAAGATCTCGGTGGCCAAGTGTGATCATCTCTTCAAGAGATAACACGGTCCGGCAACTTTTCCCGTAACAGAGCAATGGTTTCGTTGCTTGTGTGGCACGTAGCGCCGTCTTGTTGAAAGTAAACGTTGTCCAGATCAATACCATCCAACTCCGACCATAAAAAATCATTAATCATCTCTCTATAACGCAATCCATTCATCGTAACTGTTGATCCAACCTCATTTTCGAAAAAGTAAGGTCCAATGACCCCGCCGGACCATAAACCGCACCAAACAGTCACACGTTGAGGATGGAGAGGATCTCAACAATAACTCTTGGGTTTTCCGAGCCCCAGATGCGACAATTTTGCTTGTTGACGTAGCCACCGAGGTGGAAATGGGTCTCATCAGTCAAGATGATTTTTCGATGATTTTCGAATTTTAATAATTTCAATGCGTTGTTGAATCGTGTATCGTTCCATTTTTAGTAATGGCGTAGTTTCTACTTGTCAAATGTCAAAGAATAAAAGCTTCAAAAGTGACAGCTACCGAAATACCGGGTGATTCAAAATAACACCTCTTGTTGGAGAACCCTGTAATATAAGGTGAATATATCCAGTGTATAGTTCTTTGTGACAGGGAGTTAACTTGTTCAGGTTGGCGACCAGACATACGGACGAGCGCAGCTCAATTGACTTAAGCTGTCTCGAAATGCTTTCTCCAAATCATATGAAGGATATTAGGGCACTCATTCCATGTGTTACAGTTACAGTTTGTAGCAAAGTAGGTGCACCCTGTAGTGCAAGAAAGCTTAAGCAGGTATTAAAAAGTCTACGAGGATTGCTATTTATATTTCGGTCCTGGCACTGCTGGTGTTGCCAGATGAAAACTGGAACTTCCATTGGAAAGTATGACATTTTTTAAAATAACTTCACTCAGACCGAATTGTCATTTGAGCGCGACTTGTTTTGGTTACAGTGTGTTGAAAATTCACCTCCAAAACATGGTTTTTTAACGCTTCAAAAGCTGCTTCAGGCGTCGAAAAACGTTGACCAAGCAGTTTTTTCTTGATGTGAATGAATAAGAAGAAGTCATTGGGTGTCAAATCAGGGCTGTACGGCGGATGACCAATCAATTCGACGTTTTGGCTGGTCAAAAAGGCGCTGGTTTGAGCCGATGTGTGAGAGCTCGCATTGTCATGGTGCACAATGATTCGTCTTCTCTTGTTCGTTTTTCGAATTTCTCCGAAGACTTCAGGCAAACAAATTGTGGTGTACCACTCAGAATTGACCGTCCTACGTTGCCCAAGCGGAACAGTCGCCACCAACACTTGTTGCCTAGGCCAGAAATATATATAGCAACCCATATTTTACGTTTTTGTTTCTGTTTGTGCAGTTAATATTACATGTTCCAGTGAAAGGTTACAATTTTATGGCATCCAACTTTAAACTGCCAACAACAAGCTGAACTTGGATATAGGTTAAGACATCACACTGACCCACTTTCAACTTCGATAGTACATTCATGTCCCAACTTCAGACCTTTTACTTACCAGAAGACGAAAATTATTTAGTGCAGGTCTTTGCTTAGAAAACCACATGTACAAATACCCGTAGAACGCATTCATGTTGGGGAGTCTTAAAAGTCGTATAAAAACATTACAAATAATAGAAATGGTGATAGTTCCACATACACCGGCCAATCGACTGAAAGTCGATACAAATTTCGAAAGATCAGAAAATGAGTCAATTGCTGACAGTAGTCTCGTCTTTACTTATGGTTCTAATCGTGCATCAACTCAAGCCAATAGATGCTGACGAGTATGATGACTCCTTTTTCGAGAGGCCCACTGATTCAGAAACTTTGGAGGCCCATAAATAAAAATTGGTCACCAATTTCGCCAAACTTTTCAAGTAGAGATACTTTTTTCAATAGCCTTTGAAAGTGTGAGTCGTGTCATGCTATTTTTGTTAAGTATTGTTAGGCATTTCATCGTGGAAAGACCTACGCCTGAACAACGTTTACAAATCTCAACTTATGGTCAACATAATCGGCCTACTGAGCGTACTATTCGCAACACCATCACCCATCTTGAGACCCAGCATTCATTATTGGATAATATTCGACCGAATAGACCACGTCCAGCACACAGTGAAGAAAATTTAGCGGCAGTAGCTGAGAGTGTACACAAAGACCGTGGAGAGTCGATTCGGCGCCGTTCGCAGCAACTCGGACGTATGGAACGACTTGGTGCATTTTACGTCGAGATCTTAAATTCAAAGCATATAAAATACAGCTTGTGCAATAACTAAAGCCGCCCGACATTCCCAAGCGACATCGCTTCGCTCTATGGGCTCTTGAAAAGTTCCAAAAAGATCCGACGTTTTCGAGCCAAATTTTGTCCGGGATGAGGCCCATTTCTGGCTCAATGGGTATGTAAACAAGCAAAATTGCCGCATTTTTTAGTGTCGTTTGTGGGCCGGTGGAATCATCGGTCCATATTTCTTCAAAAATGATGCCGGTGAGAACGTAACCGTCAATGGCGACCGTTATCGTGCCATGATAACCGACTATTTGATGCCTGAAATTGAAGCTCGTGATCTCGGCGACATTTGGTTTGAACAAGACGGCGCCACTTGCCACACATCGCATCAATCAATGGATTTATTGAGAGAACACTTCAATGAGCAGATAATTTCACGTTTTGGGCCGGTCGATTGGTCACCAAGATCGTGTGATATCACACCGTTAGACTTTTTCCTGTGGGGATATGTAAAGTCTAAAGTTTATGCGGACAAGCACGCTTCGATTCAGGCCTTGGAGCAAAACATCACGCGTGTCATTCGCCAGTTACCAGTCGAAATGCTCGAACGAGTCATCGAAAATTGGACTCAACGGATAGACCATCTGAGACGTAGCCGCGGCCAACATTTGATAGACATAATCTTCAAAAAATTAATGCCGAAGAAAGTTCTTTCAAATGATAATAAACATTCCCCATTCAATTTGAATTTTCTGTATTTTTTTCTTTAAAAACGTAGGGAACCTCGAAATGGATCACGCTATACTACCCTTTGGAAGTAGAATCGAACCTATACTGTCAAGTCCGTGTATTTTTTCACTGTTGCACAGAGTTATTGAATTTTATTTATTTTTATTGAATTTTGAGTTCGGTGAACAGTTTATTTCACATTTGGGGCCGGTCAATTGGCCGCCTAGATCGTGCGATTTAAAGCCTTTAGATTTTTTTGGGGCTATGTTAAGGCCCACGTCTATAGGAACTAGCCCGCAACGGTTAACGCACTGGAAGCCCATATTGAAGAATTTATTCGTGAGATACCGGCCGATATGTTGGAGAGAGTATCGATCCAGTTCTGTATTCCGAGAGCGGATTGAATCCGAATGAATGTCTAATTCATAAAATTGTCCATAATTTCTGTTTGATGACTTTTTATACCCTCACTTTAGTGTGACGAGGGTATATATCATTTGCTACGGAAAAAAGTGTAACACGTCGAAGGAGTGACCTAAGACCCCAAGTATGTTCGGAGGAAATCCGTTTTGGGTCATTTTAAGTCGAATGAGCAATGTCCGTCCGTCTGTCTGTCTGTCTGTCTGTCTGTGTGTCTGCTGGCTGGTGCGCACGATAACTCTCGAAAGGACTAACCGATTGACCTCAAATTTGGTATGTGGTAATATTTTTTCTATCTCCGGCTAAGTTCGAAGATGGGCCATATTGGTCCACTCCTTCTAGTACCTCCCCCACAAAGGGTTTAAATGTTGTGAAATATTGATTCTTTAATAACTGCTATACTACTTATTCGAATCTTTTGAAATTCCACACATAGTATTAGCTTATTAGTCGTTATCAACTCGAGAAAAATGGGCAAAGTCGCCACGTCCCTTTTGGTACCTCCCACACAAATGCACCATTTTGCACCAAAAGTTAACAGCTTATAACATTAATAACAGTGTATAAAAATACTTGAAATTATGTACAGTATTATGCTTTTATATCGCCTACAGTCCAGGGAAAAATGGGCGTTGTTGTCACGCCCCTTTTGGTACCTCCACAAAGGTACCTTTTTGCACCAAAAGTTAACAGCTTATAACATTAAAACCAGTGTATAAAAATACTTGAAATTTTGTACAGTGTAATGTTTTTATAGTGTCTATAGCCCTGTGAAAAATGGGCGTTATTGCCACGCCCCTCTTTGTACCTCCCACACAAAATGCCCAAATCATACCACAATTTAATGTCTCATAACGTTTATACCAGTGCACATAAATGCTTATAAGTCGGCACAGTGCAATGAATTTAAAGAATCTAATGTTCAGCAAAAACAAAGTGTATTTGATTAACCCCTTCTGGTACCTCCCACACAAATTGACAGAATAATTCGAGTAATATTCAATATTACATTACTCACAAAGTGAGGGTATACCTTAGTCGGTTTACCCGACTGAAACTTTCTTACTTGTTAAGATTCTCCGTAAACGCAGATCGTATTTATTTTCCCATTCGAACATATTTGACACATTGGAAACATATTTGGGCCCGAAGTAACAAATAAAGAAACTCGATTCTGAGCGGAATATTCCGATTTAAGCCACATTCGGAATACAGAACAGAGGCGTATGCCAAAAGTGGACCCAGCGTATGAACCATTTGAGGCGCAGCCGCGGTCAGCCAAATCATGTTGAAATCCATGTCGATCCAAATCAGACATTATATTAGGATTTTTCACAAATTTGAAAGAATAGAATACAATGTTCTCCATTTGAGGTTTTGTTTTAAGTTTACTTGTTTGTAATTACATTTATGATATATTCTGTAATTCTTCTCCAAATTTCTAATTTTTTCACCGGATTTTGTCAATGTTTTTTGATGTTAACAATTTGCTTCATAATTATATATATATTTCACTTAATATTTTATACGAGACAGGTTCAAATATTATTATTAAAATATCTCGGGATTCATTTAAAAAATCCCGGGATTAGGGATCGGGATTTTCCTGGATTTTCGCAATCGGGATTTCCCGTTTGACAACACTAGTCCCATTCTCTCTCTCTACAAGGCGACAGATATGGCTGATGTAAGCAAACGCCAACTCTTGAGCTTTTTTTTAAAAAAAAAATGGACTACATTGTCTAATTGAGCCTGACGCAAAGGTTGCCGCTCTAAACCTAAGCTAAAGGGTTTTCCAACAAGAGGTGTTATTTTGGTATTCAAAGAAAAATGCCATTTTTTGAGATAAATGATCGGATGTTTATTTCATAATAAAGAGGAAGGTATGCCGTTAATAATGAAAAACAACATCAGCCAAATGGCCACCACGACCACTCTTACAGGACCATATCATTTTCATGAAATTTTCCATAACCAAATCGCAAAGTGGCTGACCTATGTCCTCGATAGCCTCACGAATTCTATCTCTGAGGTCTTGAATCGACGCTGGGCTGTTGGTGTAACCTTCTCTTTCACGTGGCCCCAAAGGAAGAAGTCGCAAGGTGTTAAATCACAAGATCTCGGTGGCCAAGTGTGATCATCTCTTCAAGAGATAACACGGTCCGGCAACTTTTCCCGTAACAGAGCAATGGTTTCGTTGCTTGTGTGGCACGTAGCGCCGTCTTGTTGAAAGTAAACGTTGTCCAGATCAATACCATCCAACTCCGACCATAAAAAATCATTAATCATCTCTCTATAACGCAATCCATTCATCGTAACTGTTGATCCAACCTCATTTTCGAAAAAGTAAGGTCCAATGACCCCGCCGGACCATAAACCGCACCAAACAGTCACACGTTGAGGATGGAGAGGATCTCAACAATAACTCTTGGGTTTTCCGAGCCCCAGATGCGACAATTTTGCTTGTTGACGTAGCCACCGAGGTGGAAATGGGTCTCATCAGTCAAGATGATTTTTCGATGATTTTCGAATTTTAATAATTTCAATGCGTTGTTGAATCGTGTATCGTTCCATTTTTAGTAATGGCGTAGTTTCTACTTGTCAAATGTCAAAGAATAAAAGCTTCAAAAGTGACAGCTACCGAAATACCGGGTGATTCAAAATAACACCTCTTGTTGGAGAACCCTGTAATATAAGGTGAATATATCCAGTGTATAGTTCTTTGTGACAGGGAGTTAACTTGTTCAGGTTGGCGACCAGACATACGGACGAGCGCAGCTCAATTGACTTAAGCTGTCTCGAAATGCTTTCTCCAAATCATATGAAGGATATTAGGGCACTCATTCCATGTGTTACAGTTACAGTTTGTAGCAAAGTAGGTGCACCCTGTAGTGCAAGAAAGCTTAAGCAGGTATTAAAAAGTCTACGAGGATTGCTATTTATATTTCGGTCCTGGCACTGCTGGTGTTGCCAGATGAAAACTGGAACTTCCATTGGAAAGTATGACATTTTTTAAAATAACTTCACTCAGACCGAATTGTCATTTGAGCGCGACTTGTTTTGGTTACAGTGTGTTGAAAATTCACCTCCAAAACATGGTTTTTTAACGCTTCAAAAGCTGCTTCAGGCGTCGAAAAACGTTGACCAAGCAGTTTTTTCTTGATGTGAATGAATAAGAAGAAGTCATTGGGTGTCAAATCAGGGCTGTACGGCGGATGACCAATCAATTCGACGTTTTGGCTGGTCCAGGGATGGTCCACGACATGATTTTGTAGGTTTACGACTGTCAGAAAGGTGTAAACGTCACATACGTCATAAACCCGTCTGAACTGTATGAAAAGTCGTAAACTGTTATATCAATTATAAGGACGCTGCAGACTTCATCCCTTCACGTAAAAATTTGGTAGACACCACATAAAAACTAATCGAAATACGAGATACAACTTTATATATTTTTTTTTGAGAAAATATATGTTTTTCATCGAATACCAATATTTACGCAATGGTATGATATAGTGTACAACCCGAACATTATTTAAATTCAAATCGGAAAATCAACTACTTTCGGCCATAAATCTAGTTTTTCAACAATGGCAGGCACATCTTTTCAGATCATAAAATTCACTTTTCTTCACATCTTTTGTAGACCATTTAATTTATATTCTTGACGAACAATAACGGCCGTTTTCAGGTAGCTCCGTTAGTTATTTTTATTGGAAAAGTTAGCTAACAGTCGGTTAGCCTAACGAACAATTTAAACGCCCGTTAAAAAATTCGTTTTCAGGAAGGTTCCGTTAGATAACTTTAAGTTTATTACTATTGTGAATGACTCCTAAAATATTTTGACATATTTATATATTTTTTAATTTCTGAAAATCGGGCACAATGTGTTTATCAAATATTAAAAAAGTGTTATTTCATTGAATATACTCGTACATATGAGTTATTTTGTTGAAGTATGATTTGGCTGCTTTGCGAGGAAGGTAGCAGAAGGGACTGGAGACCATTTTTAGTGGAGGAGGATATACATACATACATATGCACGTATTTCGTCTGAATGAATGATGAATGATATACGTATTGAAAGAAAACTTTTGAGGACATTTTAATTACTTCAGCGTTGCCCTTCTTCCGACTGCCTGTCTGCATGATGCGCACTTTAACTCTCGAAAGGGGTAACCGATTGACTTCATGTGATAGGTGGATTAAAGACGTGCCGAATTGTCCCACTCCTTCCAGACTTTACCCCTCCTCAATGTGTAAATGTTTAAAAGAGGATGTGCATTTTTCTTGTCGGTTCCGTATAGGCGGCTAAATGGCTGCAATTAGCGGTAGTTTATGTGATTGGTCCAAAAATTGGCGGAATCGGACCAATGGGCGTGGCACCGCCAATATAAGCTGAATTTTGAAATTGAGATATCTCGCACAATTTGTTAACGAGAGTGCTGGAATTTTGTGTATATGTATCTAGGGTGGGATCGGAAATCAGCGGCAACGAAGTAGACCAGGCTCAGCTAGTACTCTTTACCCGAATCTTGTGTAACTTTTGGTACTTCCCACAAAAAGTGACCATTACATTCAAATACTTGATATTGTATGCAGTGTACATTTTGATAGGGCCCATAGCCTATCCTAGTGACTCCACTCCCTTTTGGTACCTTCCGCAATATGCGGCCAAATTAGACCAACATTTAGTAGCTCGAAACATTAATATTAGTGCACACAAACGCTTGCATTGTCTTACAAGAACGTTCATTGTCTTACAAGAACCCATTGTTCAGTGCAAAATAATCGAATTTGTCGATCCCCTTCTGGTACCCCCACAAATTGACAGATTAATTCCAAAACAATTGCCCCATGAATCATCTAAACATTTTTATATTCCCTATTTTATGAATCTTTGCTATGCCTATTGACCTTACTGGCTTTTTTTAATATTTTTTTTTTTGACAATTCATATTTTTCTCCGGTTAAAGCACTTAACTGGTGAAAATATACCATGTAAATTTAACGACTTATTTTCAGTTAAAACTGTCAGTTAAATTTTAACGGAGCTTCATGGAAATCATTTTTTCTTAACGGGTCCGTAATGTACCAGTTAACATTTAACGGAGCTACCTGAAAACGGCCGTAAATCGTTCAGTTTCAGATTTTTTTGCAAAATATTATATATGTGCTGATTCACACGAGACAATTTTTTCAAAGCATATATCAAAGTTTGTAGTTTGTCTGCCGCTCTCCAACAAACTTTGACACCCCACCCATTCCTGTGCTTGCTTCAAAAAAATAGAAGGCCTGACTTATTCTGGAATATGGCAAAATGTCGACATAACGCATTGGCATCATTTGCTCTTATATTACTGATGATCCCAGCGTCAACTGCATAATTAGAAGGCATTTTCTCCATTCGGTCTCATGTGCATGCTGATTTTCGAAATCTATTAGAATCGGAACGATCTAAAAAGTTGATGGAAGTTTACTTTTCACTTAAAATACGCGAAAAAAGACAACTTTGAGCATTGAAGAGATTCGAGATTCGAGTGAAGAATATACCTAATTTATAAACAAATAATAATTTATATGAACCAATATATAAACTTGAAAGTTCAAAATAAATATTTTTTCTTTTCTATTGATTTGCTAATTATTTACTGTTAGTGACAAAGTCAAGTTTCCGACATTAGGTTTACGACGTTATATACGTATGTCGAATACGTCTCAAATGTATGTCATATACGTCACAGTTTACGACGGACCATCCCTGGGCTGGTCAAAAAGGCGCTGGTTTGAGCCGATGTGTGAGAGCTCGCATTGTCATGGTGCACAATGATTCGTCTTCTCTTGTTCGTTTTTCGAATTTCTCCGAAGACTTCAGGCAAACAAATTGTGGTGTACCACTCAGAATTGACCGTCCTACGTTGCCCAAGCGGAACAGTCGCCACCAACACTTGTTGCCTAGGCCAGAAATATATATAGCAACCCATATTTTACGTTTTTGTTTCTGTTTGTGCAGTTAATATTACATGTTCCAGTGAAAGGTTACAATTTTATGGCATCCAACTTTAAACTGCCAACAACAAGCTGAACTTGGATATAGGTTAAGACATCACACTGACCCACTTTCAACTTCGATAGTACATTCATGTCCCAACTTCAGACCTTTTACTTACCAGAAGACGAAAATTATTTAGTGCAGGTCTTTGCTTAGAAAACCACATGTACAAATACCCGTAGAACGCATTCATGTTGGGGAGTCTTAAAAGTCGTATAAAAACATTACAAATAATAGAAATGGTGATAGTTCCACATACACCGGCCAATCGACTGAAAGTCGATACAAATTTCGAAAGATCAGAAAATGAGTCAATTGCTGACAGTAGTCTCGTCTTTACTTATGGTTCTAATCGTGCATCAACTCAAGCCAATAGATGCTGACGAGTATCATCGCATAGTTGGCGGGCACACAACAACAATCAACAGACACAAATATATTGTCTCACTGCGTCTAAGGAACGGCCAATTCTTTTGCGGAGGTGCTCTGGTGTCCAAAAAACATGTGGTCACCGCCGCCCATTGCATGGATGGACTTAAGCCGAGAGATTTGTATGTGCACGGCGGTGTCACCTATTTATCGCATATTGGCATCCGGAGATCTGTAAAGAAGATCATCATAGCCCAGACATTCAGCATGCAAAATGCCACAATGTATTTGGCCGTGCTAAAGCTGTGGTTGCCAATGTTAGGAACGAATATTGCCATAATTCCATTGTGTTCGCATGCCATTTTTGTTGACGATTGGGCAGAAGTTTCCGGTTGGGGTTTAACAAGTGAAAGTGCTACCGCGCCTTCAACAAAGTTGCGCAGAGTTAACGTTCGCTTGATATCGCAGGAGCAATGTACAATGAATTATCGCAATACTCTGAAATTGTCCAACACGATGATGTGTGCATCGGTCCCGGGCGAAAAAGATTCATGTATGGGCGATTCGGGTGGGCCTCTGGTCCACAATGGTGAATTGTGTGGCATTGTTTCGTTTGGAGTTGGTTGTGGGAACGAAAATCATCCTGGAGTTTATACTATTGTTAGTTATTTTAAGAAATTTATAAGAAATGCTATTAAAGAAGCGGAAGAATGATCATGATTAAAGTGAGGCGTTTTTGAATGATACTGTTCCTTAATTTGTAACATTAGATTCGAAAAATTTCAATTTTTGGGATTAAAAACTGTTATGGGAAAGTGTTTTTTAATTGTTTTCAGAAATTCACAGTCAGATCAAATTATTGGCTGGAATTTACTGGACGACAACTCGTTCTCAGATCACCCTTATATAGAATATAAACTCGCTGAAAAAGTACCTAAACCTGCCGTCTACAGTACCTGTGGAACAATTTTAAAAAAGTCCACAATTCAAAACTTTTTTATGAACCGAATGACAGAGTCAATTTAGATATGAAATCTGAAATCGACAACATCACTGCCCAAACCCAAGGTACAATGGTAATACTTAACCACAATGGTGGACAGGAAAAATACCTACAACAGGCTATTCAACAAGCTCAAATATACTGGGTCACTAATGTATGTGACGTCTAGGAAAATCTATAAGAACGAGCTTAGGGAAGCGCATATACCTACCTTGGTATATCTTCAGTGGAGAAGTGGAAAAAGTCTCACACGCCGCAATGCTGAGAAAGATACTACATATCCACAACACCATGTACAGTGGGTTATCCAAATGCTGAGGACACCAACTGTAATACAAATAGCGGGCAGTCACTACAGGTATCTCCAACAAACATTTCTCGGGGACGTCTCTGAAAGAACTAGAGGAACAGCAGGACCAGCAAGGAAGCGAGTGGACTATTTACCAACGTCGTTGAATTGTTGACTGATTAATCCAGAATAAGCTGGACGATGAACAGCTTTCAACCGCTCAAATCACCTGGACCAGATGACATTTCCCCTATAGAACAGAAGAAAATGATGAAGTATAGCGTGATCCATTTCGAGGTTCCCTACTTTTTTAAAGAAAAACAAAACACAGAAAATTCAAATTGAATGGGGAATGTTTATCATTTGAAAGAACATTCTTTGGCATTTATTTTTTGAAGATAATGTCTATCAAATGTTGGCCGCGGCTACGTCTCAGATGGTCCATCCGTTGAGTCTAATTTTCGATGACTCGTTCAAGCATTTCGACTGGTAACTGGCGAATGACACGCGTGATCTTTTGCTCCAAGGCCTGAATCGAAGCGGGTTTGTCCGCATAATCTTTAGACTTTAAATAACCCCACAGGAAAAAGTCTAACGGTGTGATATCACACAATCTTGGTGACCAATCGACCGGCCCAAAACGTGAAATTATCTGCTCACCGAAGTGTTCTCTCAATAAATCCATTGATTGATGGGAAGTGGCGCCGTCTTGTTGAAACTACGGCCACTTGAGGATATGACACTGAAGCGCAATGTTAACCGACCGATTGTACTATATACCAACCGTGTACATCTTCGAGAAGATCTTTGCCACTAAGATACCTGCCGGAGAGGAATGAAGAGGCAGAATACAAGGAAATAGAAACTATATCCACTTGTACAGATGTTTCGAAGGTTGATGAGAAGGTTGACTTCGGATTACACTGTACATCCAGACAACTGCAGTGTCTATCAAGCCGAAATAATGGCAATAAGGGAAGTCGTCAAGTGGCGTCATTTACTCCGAAAGCCAGGCTGCCATTAGATCTGTGGGGGCTACATCCCTAAATTCTCAAACAGCCCTCGACTGACGCAGTTCTCTCAACGAGATGGCTGATCAGTATATCATATACATAACTAATATGGGTATATCCCGGTGAACTGCAAAGCCGATGGATTTGCTAGGAAAGGGGCGACATTACAACTTCTCGAAGAATTTGCATATTTTGGTGCGCCACTGTCCATAGGTAAACTTTGGCATAGGAAGAGACAGTCAAGCAGTCCAATGAGACTACGACCTAAAAATGTCAAAATATCTCCTCGCATTAGAGAGGAAAGACTTCTACGTTAGTTTCAGTTCTGGCGTGAAATTGTCTGATCGGCGAACCCGCCGGAAGAATAGTAATTGAGTTCAATGACTTCTGCAGAGCTATGGAGAGCACCTGCTTTGTTACTGTCCCCATTGAGTAAACGACGTCTGAATATACTGGGGTCGGCTTTTCTAGTAAGTCTGATCGATCTTGCTGCCGATGTGTGTGTCAAACTGTCTAGTTCCTGGCAACTGGACCCATGATAGCCCTAGGGACCTCAAATGGTCTATGTGAGCTGGTAATTCCGGCTGCCACCCGAAACTACTCTAATTAACATTGTAGCAAGTCAATGTGTCGCCGATACTGCTATTGGACTTAGAAAACTGTCACTCTAGTCTCAGGCAATTGTTACGGACATAGTGTCAATCTATCCGAATCTACTGTATCACTTTTTTAAAAGGAAGTGAATCACGCCTATACCTGATAGATCTGAATGGAATGGTCGCATCTCTGGACATGGGAGATTCGTGAACTTGTTCAAGCTTATGTCGGTATCAGTATTTTTTCTGGTAGTCTGGCTGCTGTAAAGTCCCACGCAACAGTCTTCCAGAGTCCAAGAAGTATCCCGCTACTGCCGCAGATTCCTTAATGGGATTACCGAACAGTTCAGTATTCACCTGATGTGGGTGCCGGGTCACAGGGATATATCAGGGAACTACAAAGCAGATTAATTTGCAAAACTAGGAAATACCTTACATGCAGCAGAGGGAACTGGAATATTCGGACAAGCCTCTAGCGACGTAAACTCTCTCCTCCCTTATGCCAACTAATGACAACTCCAAATGCCTTGCTGTCGCTATCGAGACCGGATGTTTCACTTATCGTGTCTGTCATGATGGGTCATTATTACTTGCAGCGGCTGCGAAGAGTCGATAAGATTAGAGCACATTATATGCATGTGCCCGTTCTCTTAACAACGCGGCGGGCTAACCCTGGGTTCATATTTCTTAAAAGGCATCCACCAACCCTTGAGCTTATTTTTCCCTTACGTTGCTGTATTATCACAATGGACTACATAGTTTAAGTGAACCTGACGCACAGGCTGACGCTCTACTCCTAATCTAACCTAGCCAGTAAGAGTACAAGCGCACAACAAGCCGAACCACTGGCTTAAGTTTATGTCTATGGACATGAGACGTTGAAGCATCTACTCTCTTAACCTAGCCCTAACCTAATATGTGTCCAAGGGTCCTATTTATTTTGTTCTCGATCATGAATTTTATACTAAGATATCTTCTGTCTTAAATTCATTCGTGAAGTAAGATAATAAAACAACTTTGAATTCAACTTTAGGGTCCATTTTGGTCGCTATCATTGAAAATTATTACTACTCAAAATAACAGTACAGAACCTTTCACACAACTTTTCCAGTTTGTGCGCTAAAACAGCCAATGACACTGGGCCTTAACGTAACATAAAACATTGACCCGCTAATAAATTTGAATAACCTCAAAGTCATGAGCTTGTAGTTTTTATCGATCAGGGTTTTCAGTAAACAAAACGAGAATTGCTTGGAGCAGCCCTTTGCTTAAACACTTGTACAAATACATTCAAATTAACACACATTCAGCATTGAAACGTTTTAGCTGTAAATTTTAGTGGCTTAATGGTTTTATAAAAAACATTACAAAGAATAGAAATGCCAATAGTTATACAAATTCGTATTGATTGAAAGTCGATTAAAATTCAGTAATACAACAGAATGAGACGATTGTTGAAAATAATCTGTTCACTACTTATAGTTCTAGTAGTTCATCAACTCAGGCCTGCAAATGCGGCCATTTATCGCATAATTGGTGGCCAGAAAACAACCGTTAATAAGCACAAATATATTGTGTCACTGCGTCTAGCGAATGGTCAATTCTTTTGCGGAGGAGCTCTAGTGGCAAAACGATATGTGGTTACCGCTGCCCACTGTATGGAAGGTTTAAAGGCTACAGATTTTAATGTGCACGGCGGAGTCACCTATTTATCGCAGAAGGGCGTCAAGAGATCTGTGACGAAGTACACCATACCCAAGGCATTCAATATGAAAAATGTCACAATGGATGTGGCCGTGCTAAAGCTGTCGGCGCCAATGATTGGAAAGAATATTGCCACAATTCCATTGTGTTCCCATGCCATTTATGTCGATGATTGGGTAAGAGTTTCCGGTTGGGGGTTAACCAGTGAAAGCGCCAACAATCCCTCAACACAATTGCGTACCGTCAATGTCCGCTTGATCTCTAAGAAGAAATGTACCGCGAATTATCGCAATGTTCTGAAATTATCACGTACGATGATGTGTGCATCGGTGCCGGGCAAAAAAGATGCATGTGCAGGAGATTCGGGAGGACCCCTAGTTCACAAAGGACAGTTATGTGGCATTGTGTCGTTTGGAGTTGGTTGTGCGCGCAAAAATTATCCAGGAGTTTATACTATCGTTAGTTATGTTAAGAAATTTATAAGAAAAGCTATGAAACAATAGAAAGTGGATTAACAGTGATCATGATTAAATTATTAAAACAATATCTTGGTTTTATTATAACCTACACCACTCTACCGTGCAGGGTATTATGACTATGGCGGCATTTGGAATGTCAGAATCTGTTTCCGAGTCGATTTAGTTTAGGTTAGGTTATATGGGGATGACACAAGAGCTTGTCTATTGCCGAAAACTGGGCCACTTTTGATCCATTGTTGATCCTCATTTAGTTTTCCTTTCTACTCTTCCGATTTAATTTTTATTTGGGTTTTTCCGCGGGATGCTCACTATATCGGGATACTCACTATATCTTGTTTTTCTTTTGCTCAAGGCTGGATACTGACAAAAGAAGTGATAATTGTCACTTGTACGAGGGCTGCTATATATATCTCTGGCCTAATAATGAAAATGCGAATATTTATCATCAAAAATGTTTTTTTTTGTTTTTCAAAGTATTCTCCAGCATGATTTATACACTTTTGCATGCGCTCAAACCAATTGTCGAAGCACTTTTTCCACTCCGATTGATACACCTACAAAACATGGTTTTTAAACGCTTCAACAGCATCTTCTGGCGACAAAAATCGTTGACCACGCATTTTTTTCTTGATGTGCGGGAATAAAATGATGTATTGGGTGCCAAGTCAGGACTGTACGGTACGGCGGATGACCCATCAATTCGACGTTTTGGCCGGTCAAAAAGGCGCTGGTTTGAGCCGATGTGTGAGAGCTCGCATTGTTATGGTGCACAATGATTCGTCTTCTCTTGTTCGTTTTTCGAATTTCTCCGAAGACTTCAGGCAAACAAATTGTGGTGTACCACTCAGAATTGACCGTCCTTCGTCGTTTTCGAAGACCCACACGGTCGATTGCTATTTTGTTTCGGGCTCATACGCATAGATCCAAGATTCGTCACCTGTGACGATCTTATAAACGTCTTTTTGAAGCACCGCGATCGTATTTTTTCAAAATTTCTTTGCACCAATCGACACGAGCCTTTTTTTGAGCGATTGTCAAATTGTGCGGAATCCAACGAGAACAAACCTTTTTTACGGCCAGATGTTCATGCAATATCAAATGAATGCTGGTGGAAGAAATGCCCAAGGATGCCTCTATCTCACGGTATGTCACATGACGATCTTGCATTATCAGTTCACGAACGGCATCAATGTTCTCTGGCACAACGGCCGTTTTTGGACGACATTCGTCTTTGAGCGGGCGTCGGCCACGATTGAATTCATTAAACCAGTTTTTCACAGTGCTATAGGATGGTGCTTCATCGCCATACAAAGATTTAAGTTCATCGATGCACTCTTGTCGTGATAATCCACGTCGAAAGTTGTGAAAAATTATCGCAAGAAAGTGTTCACGAGTTAATTCCATTTTTTTGCCAAATTGATTTTTTCAAGTCACTGTAAACAACACAAATGATAGTCGTACGTCAAAACGTTCTGAGTACGTTTATGCTAAAAAATGTCAAACTTTCCAATGGAAATGTCAGATGGCAGACATATATATAGCAACCCTCGTAATTGACTCCGTGAATATCAGAGCGAAAGGGAGAATCGTGCGTCGTTCTCACGCTCTCCGAACCGAGATACCAGCACCACAACTAACAATTCGACGAAGTTTTTGATGTCATCCAAAGCGCATGGCCAAAACGGAATATCAGCACAGATATTAAAGTAATTGAATTTACCGTGAGTCCAGTAGCTAAAGAAAGTCCTCAATATGTCCCTGGCTACTTTAATAGTACCCATAGTCTGAAGAAGGAACTGAGTGGTCACGCTTCTGAATCCAGACAATGACGTGAAGAACGGAGATTCGTACATGCTAATTTATTTTCTCTCCTCAGGAGCAAATATACTGAGGAAACTTCTCAAGCAGACAACATGCTACTACTGCTTTGAACGCCATGGCCACGGACGAGTGACAGGACGGTCCTCGTAACCCTTGATCTAACGAAGACCTTCGATGTAGTTAACCACGTCACATTGTTTAAGTACATTGCCATCCTGCCGGGCTAGGGTGGCAGCCGGAGTTGCCAGCTCACATAGGCCAATGTACATAGGTATCTAGTGATACCACGGGCTCAGATGCCCCTTATCGAAACCAAACGGTTTGATAACCAAAGTTATCAATAATACGAATATCGGTACAGGAAAGATCTGACAGATTTACTAGAAAGGCCGACTGCAGTATACCCTGACCTCGTTTAATCAATGAGGGACAGTAGCAAAGCAGGTGTTCAAAGCTTTCCAATTCTTCCTCATCACGCACAGCTTATGCAGAAGTCATTGGGCTCAATACTTAAACTTCTGGTGTGTTCGCCGATCAGGCAATGTCCCGTCAAACTGGCAGTCTTTTCCTCTATAGTGCGAGGTGACATTTTACCTTCTCAGTTCGTATCTTAGCCAAATTTGTCTAGCTACCCAACATGCGCCGATTTCTGTCCATCTTTCATTGGGCTGGCTGGTTGCCTCTTGCCAAAGCCAAAGCTTGCATGTGGTCAGTGGCGCACCAATATATGCAAATTCTTCGAGAATTTGAAATGTCATGCATTTCCTATCAAGATCTAGTGGAGAATAGAAACGGTAAATTCAAATAACATCCATTCCCTGAAATTAACAGACGAATGTTAATTGACATCCGGACAACATTTAGTAGATGAAAACAACATACGGTTCCCGCGATAATCGGATATAAGCCGAAACGAAGTCTGTAATAGAAATAGCCACAATATCAATCGTCAGTAGACAGAGAAAGACTTGTAAGGACTCTGCCGTTGCAGTCCCTAAAGCCCCTCTTTTATGCTTAGGCAGGCAGTTCTCTGAACCTTCATTAATTGATTGGTGATGGATCGCTCACCACACCACAATACGGTACAGTATTATTGGGCGAAGTACACTCCAGTCGTATATGGAGTTGTGATAGTCTCAGCCTCGTAGTGGGAGTTTAATAAGGTGAAGTGATATCTCCAGCACTATTTACATTTCTGCAATCACACCTCAACGATTCTGACCCTGCAGAAGTGCGGAAACAATTACAAATAAAAAGTTGTCCCAACGATGTTGTTGGAAGCAATAAAAAATAAACGATGGTCGTAAGTTTTGTTATGCCTTGATTAATAGAATCCACTAAAAATAATTTCTTTCGGAAACTTATACTCGGCTATAGCTCTGCTATAAGTTTGTTGAATTGCACATTATGGGGGCATCACGAAAATAAAAAAGTAGTCTATTTCGGTCCGTTCCCCCCGTTTTATTAGGCCCTAGGGGTACCGGGTCCAGAAAATCAATATTGAGCTCAAATGAAAAGAAATTTGGCCCCCGCACATCATACACCAGAGGAGAACATCTTGAACCTTGATCAAAGGTCGGCCACGCAGTAACAGGAGAATAGAAACACCAACACTCAAATAACATCCATTCCCTGATATTAAAAGACGAATGTTAATTTACAACCGGACAACATTGAGTGGATGAAAACAACATAAGGTTCCCGCGATGATCGGATATATGCCGGAACGAAGTTTGTAATAGAAATAGACTTAAGGATTATCAACCCAGCGTCTCCAAGCTGCTACAACAACAACAACATAGAGGGAAAAAATCTTTAAACCCTGCCGAATACTTTAGTACGCGGCCCCAAGGCCACAATAAAATGGAGGCACCAGGTCCAGAAAATCAATCTTAGGCTCAAATAAAAAAAAGTCGAGAAGAACTTAAATGTGAAAAAATATAAAAAGGAGATTCAATACGCCCCTGGCCACACAGGAACACGTTGGTACGCTTAGCCGGCTAAGGACGCAACCCAGAGGAAACAATCGTTGACCCCGGACGTTGGCCGACCACGTGAGAACACTTTGGCCTGTGTAGCCACTAGCTTTGGGCATACCCCAGAGGAGAAAATCTTTAACACCGCACAGTGGTAGGAATTAACCAGTAAGGAAAGACAGAAAGTCGGGCGGAGCCGACTATATAATACCCTACACCTACCTATCAAAGCGAAAATGGGAATTGCGGTAAGAATTTGGCAGTGTTCATACATGTAATAAGAAAACTCTCTCTGCCGATTTTCGTACTTATCGGATATAAAATATGGTGTCTACAGCGCTTACACGTCAAATCGGGTGAAACATATATATGGGAACTATATCTAAATCTGAACAGATTTTCCCCGAATTTGGCAGTGTTTATTCATGTAACAAGAGAACTCTCTCTGCCAAATATCGTACTGACCTGATATAAAATACAATTTCTACAGCGCTTACATGTCAAATCGGGTAAAACATATATATGGGGGCTATATCTAAATCTGAACAGATTTTCTCCGAATTTGGTAGTGTTTATTCACGTAATAAGAAAACTCTCTCTGCCGAATTTCATAAAGATCGGATGTAAAATGCGGTTTCTACAGCGCTTACATGTCAAATCGGGTGAAACATATATATGGGGACTATATCTAAATCTGAACCGATTTTCCCCGAATTTGGCAGTGTTCATTCATGTAATAAGAGAACTCTCTCTGCCAAATTTCGCATTGATCTAATATAAAATACAGTTTCTACAGCGCTTACATGTAAAATCGGGGGTAACATATATATGGTGGCTATATCTAAATCTGAACCGATTTTTACCAATTTCAATAGGGATCGTCCTTGGGCCAAAAACTACCACTATGCTAAATTTCATCACAATCGGACCATAAATACGACCTGCACTTTGATTACAAGAATACATGGACAGACGGACAGACGGACAGACAGACAGACGGACATGGCTAAATCGACTCAGAAAGTGATTCTGAGTCGATCGGTATAATAAACAATGGGTCTATCTCTTCTCCCTTTAGGTGTTACAAACAAATGCACAAAGTCATAATACCCTGTACCACATTGTGGTGTAGGGTATAAAAAGTAAGGGATATAATTTGGCCGCTTCTTAACCAAACAACCGATTGCGACAAAACTTGATAAGATTGTAGAAGATGTACTACACATAAGTTTTAAGTTTGAGCTCCCTATGGTATACTGGGGCAGAGTTACAGGGTCTCAAGGTTGGCCACCTCGAGTGAACAAAATGTTCAAGCGCCCGAAGCTTTCTTCTGATTTTCTGTGAATTCTACATACTAACCGAGGCCTACAAAAGGATTTTTACGCTCATATAGTTACCGAGATATTTGCAATTGAAAATTGAATTTTAAATTTTTTCCCCGACACTGTCACATCAGTTTGTGAATATCGGATCAGAATATGCACCGTTGTTTTTACGCCAACATTTCTGAATTAGCAACAAAATATGCTACATGACGAAAAAAATCTATCCGATATACCCAATAAAACTACAGTTATGGCCATTTGAACTTATATTTTCGGCTTAATGCTATTTTGGTCCATACGCCATTTTTGTGTTTTTTTGAGTTAGGGGTTGATAATATGGGTTCCAAGCATGCTCTTTCAGAATCTGCAATCATTTTTTTTCCTATCTCGCCTAGTTTTCGAGATATTGTAGGGTAAATTTGTTTTACTCTGAATAACGGGAAATAATTTCGATATTTTTGTTCTATGCCTCAATTTTTCTATCGCCCTAAATTTTTCACTCAGTATTTTACGTTCTTTCGATCACAATATGTAAATTAGTGTCCTTCCATACCGACCCTTTTTGTGGTCCATGTAATACAAATACGAAAAAATATTAAAATAAAAGTGGATATGGACCAAAATGCCAAGTACAAAAATTGTTATAACTTGCTTATTTTTGGATGTGATGGCATAGAAATGCATGAGAATCATACAAACACTGTTGGGAACCCAATGAAATATAAAGTGAGTAACTCTTCAGTCCCGTTTTCACTCAAACAATGAATTGCGTTTTTCTCCGATCATACAAAATGGCGTATGGAACAAAATAGCATTGAGCCGACGATATGGTCTCAAACCAAAATCAATTCTGACTGAATTCTATTTTTCGTAATTTTTTTAGGAAAGAAGTGTGTGTTTTATTTTGGTGTTATATTTAGAAGAAGTTATTTAACTTTAACATATTTATATTCAACTTAAAGGAAACATCCTAGAGAATATTCACTGGTATTGTTTCTCCAATTTACACCATTTTTTACATAAATTTCAAAAGTAAGCCACATTTTCACCAATCGCAAAGCTAGAATATTGAAACCTTTACTATTTTTATATGTGGTAAGGTGAGGCACGTTGAACTGCCAAGGGAATTGGGCCTGGCTTTTAGTATAGCAGATATAGGGAAAATGCAAAAAATCCCATTTTTGGGGATTTTTCAATTATTTTGGAAATTGTGCAATTGACTTTTGCAAATATAATGATTCGCTAATTTATTTCGATATCAAGACCTACAAACTACAAAATATTTCATTGAAATATATAAATTATTAAATATTTTATGGCGTTATTAGATTTCTGTCTGCATTTGAAAATTGATTTTTTAATTTTTTTCCTGACCTTGTCCTGTTCAATTCATCCACTGAATTGAATTGAAAACAAAATTTGCTAACAATGTAAAAAATTTCGGTCAGATGTAATCACTGAGACAAAGGTTATGGTCATATTAGAGTTGTGTATTTCGTACAATTGAACTTTGCTGAACGGTACGAACTAATTCACATGTCTTTTTTCTTAAACCATGTCATTTCGCCCTTTTCTCAACTGTTATTTGTTGTTTCCATTTTTATGTCATCTAAACAAACGCGTTTGTATATTCAACTCATTCCATTCATGTTCCAATCAGATTATTTTAATAGCGGCTGATTTGAACTGGGGCTCTACTGAACGGAATGAGCTGTTGAACTAAAGTGAGCTCGTGAACTAACGTGAGCTGGAGAACTAAAGAAGCTCTTGAACTAACGTGAGCTGGTGAACAAAAGTAAACTGGCGAACTAAAGAACTGGTGAAATAAAAACCTGCTGAACTAAGGAGCTGTTGAAATAAAGTGAGCTGGTGAGCTAAAGAGGTGGTGAACTAATGAGCTGGTGAGCTAAAGTGAGCTAGTAAACTAAATGAACGAACTAGTCCGCTCAACTGAACTGAACTAAAATGAGCGATCATTTAAAAGAACTTAAGTGCCCAACCCTAGGCTATATCAATTCATATTTTCAAAAAATCGGTAATTATTGTATTTTTTTGCGAAAAGGTGTATGGGCAAAAGTCGACATTTTTTAATTTTTTTTAAAAGTAAAAATTTTTTGGAAAATATTTTGCGAGCACATCCGAATTTGTCGTATATAAAGATGAAAATGTTAGGCTGCAAAAACAGTTGTGGTGAGGTAATTTCAGTAAGGGGCGCGAAAATTATGGCGGTTCCAAATTGAAATTTTCCAAATTGAAAATTCCATAAAATGCAATTTTCAGCGGAATTAAGAAAACTAAACTTACAATCGTAGACCTCTCGCATTTCTATCAGCACATGCCAAAATTTCATTATTTGGCATGTGCTGATAGAAATGATAGCGAAACAAAACTTTTTTTAATTGAAATTTTATTTAATATAACGAATCGCGCGAAATATAAAAATCGGGAAAATATATATGAAAAATGTCCGCGATTAGATGAGAGAACCAGCCGTGATCTTCAAAAATAATGAAGGTAGAATCTCTATTAGTTAAAAAGTTATATTTTTGTTTCAAAATACATATGAAGTCTCTATCATTATCCCCTCACCTTAGAGAGGAGGGTATATATCATTTGCTACGAACAAAAAGTGTAACACATCGAAGGAGTGACCTAAGACCCTAAGTATGTTCGGCGGATATCCGTTTTGGGTCATTTTAAGTCCACTGAGCAATGTCCGTCCGTCCGTCTGTCTGCTGGCTGGTGCGCACGATAACTCTCGAAAGGAGTAACCGATTGACTTCAAATTTGGTATGTGGTAATATTTTCCTCTATCTCCGGCTAAGTTCGCAGATGGGCCATATTGGTCCACTCCTTCTAGTACCTCCCCCATAAATGGTTAAAATTTAGTGAAATATTGATTATTTAATAACTTATATACTACTTATTTGAATCCTCTGAAATTCTACACATAGTATTAGTTTATTTGTCACTATTACCTCGAGAAAAATAGGCGAAGTTGACAAGCCCCTTTTGGTACCTCCCACACAAATGAACAATTTTGAACCAAAAGTTAATAGCTTATATCTTTATTACCAGTGCATACAAAGAATTGAAATTTTGTACTGTGTAATGGTTTAATAGTACTTACAAAACTGTGAAAAATGGGCATTACTGCCACGCTCCATTTGGTACCTCCCACACAAATGGACCATTTTGTACCAAAAGTTACCAGCTTATAAATTTAATACCAGAGCTTATAAATACTTGAAATTTTGTACAGTGTAATGCTTTTATAGTACCTAGAGTCCAGAGAAAATGGGTGTTGTTGGTCCGCCCCTTTTGGTACCTCCCACACAAATGGACCATTTTGTACCAAAAGTAAACAACTTTGAACTTTAATACCAGTACATACTTTAACGTTATTAAATGCAATTTAAATTGATAATAATTTAAATAAAACAAAAAAATAAATAAATTTACAATTTTTTTTTTTGAGACATGGTGAGGGGATTCATTAGTCGGTCTACCCGACTGAACTTTCTTACTTGTTTGTGATTTATTTCAATGCAAAATTTCTCTACAAAATTCCTATGTATTGATGGGAGTTGAATGTTAAGATTTTTTGAGTGTATTTTTTGGTGAACCTCCTTTGTAAGATTACATAATAGTATTTGTTTTGGCCTTTAATAAAAAATTAACAGACTTCATATAAAAAGAATCAGAATTCGCGAATTTTTGTAGTGATATTCGAACACTAAGAAATTTTGAAATATTTTCTTATGAATTTCGCGGATTGTGCTCATCCGGGTCAACTTATATCGCATGAACTCGCTTAAAACCATAATATATCTTAAGAGGCAGACTAATAATTAACGGTTTTATTTTTAAGTTATATAAATTTTGTAAAATGCATAATTTGCACAATCATCAAAATAAAATGACGCGCCTCTGATTTCGGAATAGATCGTTAAATATTCTTTTAATTCATATGAACTTCCGCCATATCTGTCCTGCCCACTGGGTGTGCCTTGACGATCATCGCTGAGACAAAATCATCTCCTTCTTCGCGTACTAGACTTCTATCTTCAAATACATATCCATGGCTGTTCAATGCCCCACAGCAGTACCCCCAATGAACATAGAAATAAATTTAAGAACTTTATACAGGGTGGCGCAGAATGAGCCATATGGTTTGAATTCTTTATAAGTTTTTTAACTATTATTCATTCTTTGTTATTTTTTCAGCATTTTGTGAAGGAGACTTGGGGAATTAATTATGATTCGAACAACGTACAAAAATACTGGAATTTTTGCGAAATTTTTCGTTCGTTTCATATCCCTCACTTCTTTAAAAAGTTATAATAAAGCGTGGCGCAGAATGAGCTATATGGTTTGAATTATTTATAACTTTTTTAATTATTATTCTTTCTTTGTTTTTTTTCATAATTTTGTGATTATTATTCTTTCTTTGTTTTTTTTTTCATCATTTTGTGAAGGAGACTTGGGGAATTAATTATGAATCGAACAACGTACACAAATAATTGAATTTTTCCGAAATTTTGCGAAAAGTTATGGAAAATATGCATGTATGAGCATGTATGAGCGAAGCAGAAAATTAACATCACCTACAGGATATCATTTTTCAAAGCTAATTGCAAAAAATTCCTCAATAATATACCGTATTAAAACAAAAAATAAAATAATCGCATAAATAAAAAGTTATAAACGATTTAAACCATATAGCTCATTCTGCGCCACCCTGTACTATAAAAATTGTCAAAATTTAAAAAAGTGAATAAAATTTCAGTGATTCATTATTGTGTTACGCGCCCCTGATTTTAGGATTCGCCATGTAAAAAACCTTCTGGGACAATAAATTCAGCTCAATCTATGTATAACTCGATGTGCCCCGCGAAATACATTATCAAAAGAAAATTCACGCAAGTTTAACTAAGGTTTGGAGAGCTCTACATATATGGATTTGTAGGTACTTTTAGCCACTATAAACTCTTCTTCGGTGATATTTCATCACAAAGAGGGGCGCGCTGACCGCGCTCAAAAACAAAAAAAAAACACTCGAAATCGCATTTCCAAAAGTTATGAGCTATATTTTTTCGCGTAAAAATCTCACATGAACAATGTCCACGAAAAACTCTTCCTCCATGTGTCCCTCGTATTTTTTGTAAGCGACCAGTACCGCTAGAATAAATAGTTTGGCCGCAACCTCTAAAAGAATGAATAAAGATATGCAAACTTCTGTTTTTTTTTACATTTTTGAAATGTATGTGCTTATATCTTTTAAAGTATAAAAGATAATAAAAAATTTTTTTAGAAAAATATTTTATGTTTGTGCTTTTTGTAATTCCATCAACTTCTGCAACTAAATCTGTACACAACGCGAGAAAAGTGACAAATAACATAGATTACCACTATGTAAAAAATTTTTACTTTTGCCCATATGTAGTATTGTGGAGACAAATAGAAAGTTCTAAAAAGAAAATATAATATATTTATATTCGTCATAAAGGAAACTTCCTGGAGAAGGTTTTCGAAAAAAGAATTGGTCAAAAAATTTATAAATATTGTTACTAAATATGCTTCTCCAAATAATACAATTCCTTACGAAATTTCCAAAACGTGGCCACATTTTTGACAATTACAAAGTAATTATTTGAGCCCGGCTTTTAGTATAATAGATTTTGGGGAAAAACTAAAAAAAATCGTTTTTGGGGATTTTGGAAGTTACTTTGGGATTGTGGAATTTGCCTTAACAAATATAATTATGTCAGAATCAACATCGATTGCTGAGTCAATACTTACAAATTTAAAAACTAATTTTGATGTACATACATATGTATGTATGTATATTAATTTTTCAATATTTTATGGATTTAGTAATTTTCTCTTTTCGTTTGATTTTTTCATTTTTCCCGATCCTTTCCTAAGATTAGTTATATATTAGAACCGAATATACATATGTATAACGATTCCTTTCTTATTATCTTTTGTGGATAGACAAAAAAATTAGCCACTGAGACAAAAGTTATGGACATTTGAAGTTATACTTTCCAGTATTAACTTAACCTCGGTAACCGTACAATATGACATATTGGTAACATTACAGCTCAAATTATTTAATGTAATAGTTTATTATATATATTTTTTTTTTTTTATTTTATTTATTTCAAAATTATAACCAAGCCTTATGGCCATTTTTTGGTATATGTTCCTTCCATGGTTTTCTAGCTTGTTCAGTATAATTTGAGAGTATTTTGAATTTGTTGCAAACGTGAGTTAATTTTTTTTTATTATTTATTAATATAAGAAACAAAATTCCGACTTACCTTTATTTTTAAGATTATTTGGTACACTAATACTCAAGGCTATGCCCGTAACAAAAACATTATAGGGATTACTAATGGTTGTTGTTGCCATATAATATTCATTTACCAGCATCGTTTCCGTGCCCAGATTACATTGCGTGACTAAATGGAATCTGTAACGAGAGACACAATAGATACACAATAATTATATTAGAACAAAAAATAAATAAATACGTCAACAAAAATAACAAATAAAAAATAACTGTATTGAATGTTATTTGAAATAATAATATGCAAACATTTCCTACACTAATGTCTAGGAAATAAACTATGGCATAATAAAACTGAAATCAAGATGACCTACGTTGGAGTAATGTAACAAATTGGATTAATTGGAATATTATCATCTAAATCACGATTCCGATTGTGGTAGCGGAAGGCATTGTTCATGTAGGGTGCGCTTTTACAAAGCAACATGGACAGATTATCAGTGCCCACCAGTGTTTCTATGCGCACCACACGTAATTGAGTATTTTCCAAAAATTGTTGAGCCTCTGTGGTAAAGAGGAAACTGTGATAGAACGATGGTTCCAATTTTAGATTTTGTTCATACGCCTGTTGACTATTGGCGGCCGAGGGATCATTGAGTTTCCTCAAAGCCAGCAGATCATAATATTTGGAAAATTGCGAAGGCTGGAGTTTGTAATTATTACTGCCATCTGTTATTATCACTTGTAGATTGCGTATTTTAATGGGAACATCTGTTTGTAGTCTAAAAGAAAATTGGGAGAATATTAATTGCAACAGTAAAAAACTGTTAAGAATACTAATTTACCTTAGAATAACATTGAGTTTTATTACATCATCGTTTTTCAATTCGAACTTCTCAAATGTTGTACATATTTCCATAAGTTCTGTCAGTTTATCCAAATCGATTTGTATGGGACTTTTAATATTTTTCAAAGACTCTTCCCACAAACCTCTTACCTCAGGAGCATTTTGATTTTGTGGCACTGGCGGTTGACCCTTTAAGGAGATTTCAATATAACCTTAATGTATTTTATGTAATTTTCCTATAAAACTCACCTGTAAAACTTTCCAGAGATTCTCCAAAACCATTACCCTTTCATTGGGTGTATATTTGATTTTGTATGATAAGGCTTCTAAACTGCAGGAAATGAAATCGCCAATTGACCCCGAGAGCAGAGCACATTTCATTGTCTTCAGCAGTACATCGGAAAACAACGACCCCCAATTGTCTTGGCGATAATCGGGTAACATTAATGAATATAAACTGTATGGAAGACATTAAGAATAATTTTTGCAAATGATTATAAACACTTATTTCGCATAGATTGAGGTGAGGGTTATCTAAAAATGTATTCAGTTTGTTGAAATCGACTAAGTTTGAAAAAATAGATCTAAAGATATGGTTTCAGCGGAAATCACTGTCATCAAAAAATCAAGTTGCAAATCTCTATAATCTCGATTGACCGTGTCGAAGGCCTTCGACAGATAAAGAGCCACGAGAACTGCGACTTATATGTGTAGATGTGGCTTGTAAAGCAATAATCGTGCTATGCTGCTTTCGGAAATCATGCTGATGATCCGCCATCGGAAAATGCCTAATAAGGCTCGGAAGCAGTAGTGCCCCAAGTGTCTTCGCTACTGGCGAGAGAAGGGAAATCGGCCCGTACGATTCACACTTACTCGCATCTTTGCCTGGTTTCAGTAGCGGTCTAGTGGTCAGTGATGTTGTTATTCCATCGGGACCGAGTGCTTTTGATGACTTTGCGCGTTTGATGACATCTGCAATTTCGCCAACCGTAAATTGTGGTGGCACGGAGCTTGAATGCGACGCATGGTACTACTTTTCGCCTCATCATTGTCAGGGTGGTCAATAAGCTGCCGGTTAAAATAACTCGCGCACCTCTTTGGGTCACTCACAGTGGTAACACTAAATGTCCGGTCGTCTCTCCTGCCAGGATTCGAGTGTGACTTAACCATTGTCCACAGTTTACCGATATCGGAACTTAATTTGCATTGTTGCAAATGATACAGCCATTTGTTCCGCTTATTTTCCTCGATGATTTCTACTGATTTCTGGATTCAGTTTCCTGATTCTAGGAAAGACGAATTTCTTCTGCTGGGAATTTAGGTCGTATTTCGGTTATTCGACAAGCAGGAATAAAGCGAGCGGTTGCTGCGTTGATGATGTCTCCGAATTTCTTTTCAGACACCGAACATCTGAGGGGATGCGTAGTTCATTGAAGCTTAATGATGTTCATTTTTGCGTAAAAATTTATAAAAAAATTTCTAAATGGATCTCGCTATCATTTATTTATTACAAAATTATTATTTAAAAAAATCCAAAAAATTTATGGGATTTGAAATCGAAAATAGCTCTTGAGCGGCCGAACCAAGTTTTACAAAGTCTACGTCGTTTTAAAGAGAACACGACAGGCACTATGTTATTCACAGTAAATTCTCTTTCACAACAAAGACTAATATGTAGAGATTTATTGAACCGATTTTCGACATTACATCAAAACATCCATAAGTTTTCTTAAATTTATGTGTTAATTTTAAGTTTTTTCATCTAATTGTAAATATCTTAACGCGTTGGAAATTTATCGGCTCGGCCGATTGTTGAAATTTGGATCGACTCAGTCGATCAGCCGCCGCCGCCGATCGGTAGTTTTCCATGCGGTGGGGCTTCATTGCCTGGTTCCAATCCGCTTTCCTTTGATTCATGAAAGCACTGCGTTCAGAGATAAAGAAATCGGCTGGTCTATCTATGGACATGATAATGGTGAGGTCGTCTGATCCCAGTGAAAAGACGTGCTGTCAGGTAACGAGTATGGATCTCTAGAGCCAAGCTCAGACGAAATAGGTCTGTCCTGCATAGAATAGTGTAACAGGAAAGCAAGTACCTCACCTCCACTTCTGCACGCTGTAACCCTGACAACTGTGCAAGCTGTATGTGTCGCTCAGCTTTGTTTCCTTGATGTTTCTCCGACTCATTAAGTCTACAATATCGTTGATTTTGCCACGGAGACCATTGCAATGAAATTGCAAAAATGATGCAAGTTCAGAAGTTGGGACAGCAATATGTGGTGTAAATTGTGGGAGATTGTGGTGGTGCCCATAAATCAAAAACGTTAATGACGACGTAGAATTACTGAGCAGCATAATATTACTATGTGCTGGATTCCAGGCCATAAGGATATTCCGGGAAACAAAGGGTGACCTCTACAAGTTGTGAACAGACCAAACTACTATGGGACGAAAAAGCAATGAGAAATTCTGAATACTAGCTGTTGATGAAGAGAGGAATTGAGGGCAGCTATAGGCGTGATAACTGGACATAATACCTTAGGAAAACACATGATAAGAATCGACATCAGATGTGATGTTGTTGTTGTAGCAGCTTGGAGACGCTGAGTTGATAATCCTTATATTTAATTCGGCATATTTCCGATTATTGCGGGAACAAAAAAATTATATTTTTTAACTATTACTCAGTGTTGTCCGAATGTTAAATAACATTTGGCTGTTAATAGCAGGGAATGTATGTTACTTGAGTTTTAACGTTTCTATTCACTACTAGAAGCGCTGCATTTCTGTTAATAGGTGTCATGGTGTTATGTCTATTTTTAGCTTCCCTGTTGACTTAAGCGATCAGATGTTGTTGTAGTGCTAGTGCGTCCGCTGAGCTTTTTTAGCTGCAGAAACTCGAATTACGAAGAAAATATGAAATGTTGATGTTAAACTTTACCAGTGCCCTGACTGGGAATCGAACCTGGCACCTTGGGCATACAAATCTATCGCACTAACCACTGAGCTACCGAAGGCCACATTAGATGTGATGACATATCGATACCTCCTTTCTAAACTATGCTAAGTGCAAAAAGGTAGTTTTTCAGTAGAGGCGATACAAGTTTGATGTTTTTTTTTAAATTTGTAATGGAAATTGGATGACCTGTACTGTTTTGTGAATAACTTTTGATTGGGTTGACGAATAAACACCAAATTTTGACTGTATATAATTTGGAATATTCAGAAATTAAAAATGCAATCTCCCTAAAACTAAGCTAAGTTGACTTAGCATGTTTTAGAATGGAGGTATCGATATGTAGATAGTGCAGAGAGATATACAGTTATCACTTCCTTCGTCAGGGCTCAGCTTTAAGTTAAGAAGAAGCAAGATACTAGGCTAATTTTCTTTTCAGACTCTGACGGAAATTCGAGACCTCGAACAGGGGAACATTTCTGCATTCATAAGGGCATCAGGATGGCAAGTAGGATGCAGACGAGAACATCGGAAACAATAACCATGACCGCCAATGAATATTTCTGTGTATTAGTCATGAAGATAAGTAAAAGAAGAGATAGAGAACAAAATGAGGAATAACAATGGATCAAGCATGGTTCAATTTTTAGACATCAGACACGCTCTGGTGGCATCCTCCCATAATCTAACCTAACACCGCGCCACGTTTATTTCTAAATTGACAGGAAACCCTTTACTTCAAAAAGATTGTTTTTTCAAAATTATCAATTCATCTTGTACATATTCTCAAATAACTTTTCCTTCGAATCGTTTTCACGCGGATGGCACACTTCTTTTTATACCCTACACCACACTGTGGTACAGGGTATTATGACTTTGTGCATTTGTTTGTAACACCTAAAAGGAGAAGAGATAGACCCATTGTTTATTATACCGATCGACTCAGAATCACTTTCTGAGTCGATTTAGCCATGTCCGTTTGTCCGTCTGTCTGTCCATGTATTCTTGTAATCAAAGTATTTATGTATTTATGGTCCGATTGTGATGAAATTTAGCATAGTGCTCTTTTTTGGCCCAAGGACCCTATTGAAATTGGTTAAAATCGGTTCAGATTTGGATATAGTCCCCATATATATGTTTCACCCGATTTGACATGTAAGCGCTGTAGAAACCACATTTTACATCCGATCTTTATGAAATTCGGCAGAGAGAGTTTTATTATTACGTGAATGAACACTACCAAATTCGGAGAAAATCCGTTTAGATTTAGATATAGCCCCCATATATATGTTTCACCCGATTTGACATGTAAGCGCTGTAGGAACTGTATTTTAAATAAGATCAGTACGAAATTTGGCAGAGAGAGTTCTCTTATTACATGAATAAACACTGCCAAATTCGGGGAAAATCGGTTCAGATTTAGATATAGTCCCCATATATATGTTTCACCCGATTTGACATGAAAGCGCTGTAGAAACCGTATTTTACATCCGACCTGTGCGAAATTCGGCAGAGAAAGTTCTCTTATTACATGAAAAAACACTGCGCAATTCGGGGAAAATCGGTTCAGATTTAGATATAGCCCCCATATATATGTTCCACCCTATTTAACATTTAAGCGCTGTAGAAATCGTGTTTTATATCCGATCAGTACGAAATTTAACAGAGAGAGTTTTCTTATTACATGTATGAACACTGCCGAATTCGGGGAAAATCGGTTCAGATTTAAACATAGTCCCAATATATACGTTACACCCGATTTGACATGTAAGCACTGTAGAAACCGTGTTTTATATCCGATCAGTACGAAAATCGGCAGAGAGAGTTTGCTTATTACATGTATGAACACTGCCAAATTCTTATCGCAATGCCCATTTTCGCATTGGTAGGTAGGTGTAGGGTATTATATTGTCGGCCCCGCCCGACTTTCTGTCTTTCCTTACTGGTTTCATACTCACTTATAAGTATAGTACTTAACTTACGTTAAAGCTTTGCCATGATCACCACTCTTAAAGTACTCATCGGCCATGTCAATGGCCAATTTCTTGCGGAATCTTAAACATTTATAAATTTTAAATTGAGCCATAGCCAAACTTAACAGATTAATAATGGAACTCTGTAAACAAAAAAAGAAGAAAGATATTTAATAATATATTTTAACAAACTTTAGTTTTATGCAAACTATACCGAATGATTGTAGAGTTTTTCATTTTCTCTTATCATCAAATTGATTTGCTGTTCCGTGATCGGTTCTCCGGATTTCAGAGATCTGATACCGAAATATTCGGTATACAGTGAGGTTATGTTGTTGGTTTGACCATTGTAACCTTTTGCCGGATCGGTAGGGCTTGAAGGTCCTATAGATAAGTTTAAGATTAGATTAAGAGAAGCATGAACAATTTCAATTGATATACTCACCATTGCTTTGTAGAAATGCTTCTTTTCGCCTTTGAATGTATTCAGCCGCTTTATGAAAGTAAATACCAGGATGTTGAGTTTGTAAAGCTGGTAGACCATTTTTAATTGCCTCACAAAATAGTTCAGCAAAAACGCAATGTCTATAAAAGGTAATGATTTGGTTTAATTTTCCAAAAGTTATGATACAAAATCGGATAGAGCTTAGTTGCTATAATTGCTTTAAATTAATCATACCAACTATGTTGAGGTATAAATATATGTTATATGTATGGTGTTTCTGTGGAATCTCCAAAATGTATAATGGGACTACAGGTTTTTAATGATTTGTCCACTATTTGGAACTTGAACTTATTTCAGTTAATACTTCACCTTTTTTTTTACCGATTTTTTTTGGTAAAAACTTACTGAGTACTTAGCCAGGCATAGTGTTCGAATATTAAATCCTTGAAACCCACTCGATTCTTATACTTGTCAATGTGACTTATAAAATGATTTATCGAATCTCTGGGCACTTTCAGTTTGAACATCAAACGACATATTTTATAATTTAAGAAACCAGCCACAGTTTTTATTTCTAAGTTATTTCCATCATTAATGCGTATCTCATCCAATGTTGTATACGATTGTGTATAATGCCTAGAGATGAAAACAAGGAAGGGAAGAGATATAAGAGGAAGAGATTAAAAAATATTATGGGAATATTTTTCGGTTTCGTAAAATACTTACTTTAATGCGGTGCTGAAATCTTGTCGCATTTCCGCAACAAAACCCAATTTAAATTGATGTCTTATCTTTAGTGTTGTGTGAGCTGCTGTCAGTTGATCCCTATGGGTACGTATACGTTTCGACATGAGTGTGTAATATGACTGAGCCATGTCCACAAAGGCAGATTCCAGGCGTAACACATAACCTGAAAGGAGAGCAGAGCACAAATTATGACATAAATATCTGTGGTTTTCTGAAATAACAGCACATCTCCAAAAATCTAAATTTTCACTAGAGCCAAAATGTGTTTAACATACCAATAAGTGTAATATATGGATCTATAGATAATGATTAGATTATGCTATAATAAATAAAAGTAAATTTTCCAAAAAATCACAGATATATCTGCATACATATCCTTAAAAAATTGTAGCGCCTTACTATAAAAAATATCCTATTTAATACTGGAATTCATAATGACCAACAACAAATTATTACCGTTCCCACGACAATCGGATCTATGCTCCGGAACGACTCGAGTTCAACTCGACCAGGGATTGTCACCACAGCGAAAGCTGCACTATCCACTCGTTTTTTCCCCAGGTGAGCAAATCATGTCAGCGAGTTTGCTCAAATGCCTGCTCATCATCGCTGGCATTGAACAGAATCCTGGCCCCAATCATATTGAGGTCACGATCTGTTCAGTATGTAATGTAAGAATAACCCGGAACCTAGTCCAAGTCTTATGCAATGGATGTCACAACTGGTGTCATCTCAGAAGATGCTCTGGTCTGGCCAGTCAAAGAGACTGGTCGGAGACGTTTGTGGCCAGTTGTTGTGCTCAATTACAGCCTACTGGGAATACTGCTCCTGCGAATCAGGCACAACCTGCTAATTGCCATCCAACACCTCAGGCCCTGAACATCAACACTTCATCTTGGAGATGTTCAGTTTGCAGTGGAGTGATTCGCAGGAATATTACATCTGTGCAGTGTAATGGCTGTATGAACTGGTGCCATATGCGACGTTGCACAAACCTCAGCTCTCACTTGCAGTGGGACAGTAGTTTCGTGGCTGATTGCTGTGTGAACAATGCAGCAGCTACTCTCCCACTGCCTGCTGGAAGCAATCCAACACCAAACGGGCAAGTGCAAAATCAACAACCGGTGTCGCAAGCACAACAACTGGCAACTCCTCCAGCACCACCACATAGCCCATACCAGTCAAACAACAACATCACTAACAACAATAATAACACACTCAATAACACCACAACTAACAATAGCAGCATAAATACAACTCATCACTTTTCACATCCAATACCTCATAATCCGATCACTCAGCCACACCAACACATAACACATCCCACATATCCCATCCCCACACAATCCCAGAGTACTTCAGATTTCCTGGCCCAACATCCACAGCAGCTTGCTCATGGTAATCCTGGCGTTCCACAGTCTTTCAGGATCTTGCAACTCAACTGCAACGGCCTGAGAAACAAGATTGTGGAACTAACCAGTTTTATGCATGAGCATAACATCATAATAGCAGCTATCCAGGAAACAAAACTCACCAGCGAGTGTCGGCTGTCGTCTCATGGAGGCTTCATCGTAGTCCGGAAAGACAGGCAGAGGAATCACGGTGGAGGACTTGCGTTCATCGTTGACAGAAACGCAAGCTACAGGCTGCTTGACCTTCCCACCCCTCACCCACAGGACCCATACATAGAAGCCATGGCAATATCAGTTCAAGCTGGAGACATAGAACTGGAAGTTGTCAACGTCTATATCCCGCCAGTCAACAGCATAGGTGCCAGTTATCACCCCTCAATAGAACATCTATTACAGGGGGATAACAGATTGATACTTGGCGACTTCAGTGCCCACCATATGACGTGGTATTCCCAGCTACCTGCCGACCCCCGAGGAACATCCATTGCAGAAGAACTTGATTCCTCTGAATTCTCCCCCATCAACGAGGACCTCCCCACGAGAATCACGGCTGCCTGCTCTAGCTCTCCAGACATCTCCATAGCTAGTTCGTCGCTCCTGCCCCTTACATCTTGGCAAACACAGGTATCCCTCGCATCTGATCACATTCCCATCGTGATCACCGTGGAGAAGCCCAGCGACTTCGTTGAACCGGAAAGACGCACGTTTGTTAATCACAATAAAGCCAACTGGCATGGCTTCACAAACGCCATTGACGCTGACATCAGTCAATTGCCGCTCCCCTCATGTGCCAGACAGGGTGAGAAACAACTCAGAACGTCTATTCTCAAAGCGGCTAAGCGGTACATTCCAGCAGGGAGAATTCCCTATTGTAGACCTAACTTTCCGTCAGCAGCAGTGCGTCTCAAAGACCAACGTGACGAGCTACGACGTGAACATCCAGATGATCCAAGAATACCAACTCTCACGGCAGAAATCAGTGACATCATAAACCAGCACCGTCGAGAAAAATGGATAGGTCATCTGGACAGATGCAAAGCTGGTTCGCACAAGTTATGGTCTACAATCAGGAATCTTTCAGGTGTGAACACAAATAGAGGGAACGTTGCAGTGGAGTTTAACGGTGCTCAAACCACAGATGCCAAGAAATGTGCCCTGAAGTTCTGTCAGCAATTCATCGCTCATCCAGCTACGCAGAACAGGTCCAAGAGAGCCACCCTTAGGAAGTCCAGGAAAAACACAACATCACTGGAACCCCTTCAATTCACTGTGGGACAAATTGAAGCGGCGATTACCAAGGCAAAACCATCTAAGGCACTTGGACCCGACGGCATCTCGATGGTGATGCTCAAACATCTGGGACCGGCAGCATTGATGTTCCTCACGCACATACTGACACTATCCGTAAACAGGTCAGTAATTCCGGAAATCTGGAAATCTGCGCGAGTGATACCGCTTCTAAAACCGGACAAACCTGCTAACCGAGGAGAATCATACCGGCCAATCTCCTTACTATCGCCGTTAGCCAAAGTCCTCGAAGCCCTTCTGCTGCCCACGATGAACGATCATCTTTCCCTAGCCAATCACCAACACAGCTTCAGGAAAGCATATAGCACCACGACGGCCCTCAATGACATCGTCACGAGCATATCAAATGGACTTAACCAGACCAGACCTGCCGCTCGCACAGTAGTCGCCGCCCTAGACCTGTCTAGAGCCTTTGATACTGTCGACCATTCGATACTGCTTGACGATGTCATGAATTCCACATTGCCTCCCATCATCAAGAGATGGATTTGTAATTACATCAACGGCAGGCAGGCATATGTGGAATTCAGAGGTAGAAAGTCCAAGTCAAGGAAGATCAAAATGGGCGTCCCACAAGGTGGAGTTATTTCCCCCCTTCTCTTCAACTTCTACATTTCGAAGTTGCCTGCGCCGCCGGTTGGAGTGAAAATGATCTCATACGCAGACGACTGTACCATTATGGCTACTGGCGTAGATGTGGATGAGATCAGTGCCAGGATCAACAGCTACTTGGCAACTGTTTTCGCTTTCACGCAGGATAGGAACTTGGAAATTTCGCCAACCAAATCCACTGCAACACTGTTCACATCATGGACTAAGGAAGTGAGGAGGATATTGGACATCAACGTCGACGGTAGGACAATACCAACAGTCCAAAACCCAAAAATATTGGGAGTAGTTTTCGACAACCTCCTCACTTTTTCCAAACATGCAGCACACGTAAAGACCAGAGTCCAAATGCGCAACAAGATACTCAAGGCAATCTCGGGTACCTCGTGGGGCAAGGACAAAGAAACGCTAGTCATGACATACAAGGCGTTAGGCAGATCAGTCATGAGCTACGCAGCCCCCGTCTGGACCTCCTTTATGAGTGACACCCAATGGAGAGGGCTACAAACCAGCCAAAATAATGCGCTCCGCATCGCTACCGGATGTGTCAACATGACGAGTGTGGATCATCTTCATGAGGAGACGAGGATGTTGTCAGTGCAGCAACATAATGTGTTGCTCACCAGACAATACCTCCTGGCCTGCCATCTGCCCTGTCACCCAAACCACCACATTGTGGTGCAGGATCCACCCCAGAGACACATTCGGAAGGACTTCAGACGCTACTGTCCCGACATCCAACATGTCATATCTAGTGACATGGACCGATTGTCATTGGCAGCAGCGCTGAACCGGTTACACACTGAAGCAGTCCAACACGCTATTAACCGGTGTAACAACAACAGAGTCCTCAACGACCACCCACCAGCGATAGCAGATGCCGAACGGACCTTGCCCAGAGGAACCAGAACCACCCTCGCACAGTTAAGATCAGGCTGGTCGACAATCCTCAACACTTATCAAGCTAGGATAATAGCAGGTGTTGAGGATATTTGTCCCGAGTGCAGGCAAGGTCCGCACGACACAGCGCACATATTCAGCTGTCCAAACCGACCCACAGACCTATGCCCTCTAGATCTGTGGAGTCGACCAATTGAGGTGGCACACTTCCTTAACCTTCCCACCTCCCCTCCTCATAATACCCACAATACAACACCATCATAATTGTCATCTACTACACACACAACCCTAACATCACTAGTCCATTACATACAATCACAATTACAAATGAGCTAACAAAACATCAATTTCAGGGAAAACACGTTGGAACCAGCAGAACTGTTACAACAACAACAACAAATTATTACTTTATTTTCATAGTTAAAAAACATTTTTAAAGCTGATAGTTAAAATATTTTTTGTAGAAAAAATATTTTTTTACCTAAGCGAACCTGCCCGTGGGATGATTTGTTCTAACCGCCGATCCTAATCCAGTTTAGTAAATGTAAACAATGCTGTAGCCAATTATCATGATTTTAGGCTTTCTATATTAGACTGACTTAGGTCAGTACTTCGACATGTTGTTTTTTTATAGCGAAAAATATACATATGTTATAAGAAATGGCGACTACGATTTTTGGAGCCAAAAAGGAGAAAAGGGCGAATTAAACTCATAAAATTTTATAAATGAAATCGTCATGATTTGGCGATTTTGGCCCCGAAAATAGCAAATGTGTCTGATTTTAATGATTTTTTTATAATTCCTTCGGAATATAAAGGGTTTTCCAACAAGAGGTGTTATTTTGGTATTCAAAGAAAAATGTAATTTTTTGAGATAAATGATCTGATGTTTATTTCATAATAAAGAGGAAGGTATGCCGCTTATAATGAAAAACAACATAAGCCAAATGGCCACCACGACCACGCTTACAGGACCATATCCTTTTCATGAAATTTTCCATAACCAAATCGTAAAGTGGCTGCCCTATGTCCTCGATAGCCTCACGAATTCTATCTTTGAGGTCTTGAATCGACGCTGGGCTGTTGGCGTATACCTTATCTTTCACGTGGCCCCAAACGAAGAAGTCGCAAGGTGTTAAATCACAAGATCTCGGTGGCCAATTGTGATCACCTCTTTGAGAGATAACACGGTCCGGAAACTTTTCCCGTAACAGAGCAATGGTTTCGTTGCTTGTGTGGCACGTAGCGCCATCTTGTTGAAAGTAAACGTAGTCCAGATTAATACCATCCAACTCCGATCATAAAAAATCAGTAATCATCTCTCGATAGCGCAATCCATTCACCGTAGCTGTTGTTCCAACCTCATTTTCGAAAATGTAAGGTCCAATGACCCCGCCGGACCATAAACCGCACCAAACAGTCACACGTTGAGGATGGAGAGGCTTCTCAACAATAACTCTTGGGTTTTCCGAGCCCCAGATGCGACAATTTAGCTTGTTGACGTAGCCACCGAGGTGGAAATGGGCCTCATCAGTCAAGATGATTATGTATCGTTCGTATCGTTTTGTATAGTATCGTGTATCGTTCCATATATATTGTATATAGATCGTGTATCGTTCCATTTTTAATAATGGCGTATTTTCTACTTGTCAAATGTCAAAGAATAACAGCTTCAAAAGTGACAGATACCGAAATACCGGGTGATTCAAAATAACACCCATTGTTGGAAAACCCTGTATAAATCTCTTCCGCTTTTACCTTTTAACTAATAACAGTTTTGTGAACCAAAAATGATCGCTGGTTAATTATAAGAAATCCGCGTTGGAATCTAAACACTATCAAATAAAAATTGTTGAGCAGATCAGTATCATTAGACAAACAACATTGATAAAATTGACAATAGTATGTTAAAATAGATAAAGTTTTGACCCAACGGTGTAACATTATCCACCATTATTTTGCCAAGATATACGCGAAACATGAGAGTAAAAAAGTGAAATGCGTAGGAATCTTTATATAGGTGTTATATCAAACTGCTAAATAGGAGATAATTATGTATATATCATCATCCGAAACGAAAAAGGGCAAATAAGCCAAAAAAGCAAAAAATGAGTTATTGTTACGCAATTGTTCATAACATTAAAATACGGATCCTGAGAAATATATTATCACCCTATTTATTGATGAACCAATAGCCGAACTTCACTTCCGCCTCCCAGACCATAACACGATATTTCAAGCACAAGTTCGAGCAATTACGGAGTGTGTGAACTGGCTCAGTAATACCACAAAGTCTAAATATGCCAGCAACGATCAAAGCAATAACATCCGAAAGGGTCAAATCCAGAACTGTGTTAGCTGTAAAAGAACGATAAAAGATTACTCAGCCCATGGTTAACTGCGTATTTTCTGGGTACCAGGACACAACGGAGTGATTGGATACTGCGAATAGTAGTGATGGCTCACAAATTGGTGTGGGATAGCGAAACAGGGGGGAGAAACTGCGAAGATACTGTGGGGTGACCTAATGAGAAGAAAACAAGTCACTTTATCAATCTAAACAAGATCGAGATTAGTAAGATGATGAGTGTTCAAAAGGGACACTCTGGCTTACAAGCACATATGCGTCGCATAGGACTAGCACATATCGACGAATGCAGGGAAAACAGCGAAACGATTGAACATTTTCTGTGCCAATGCCCGACTTTCACATATGCAAGATCCCGATATTTCGGGTCCGTCACATTACCAGACTTGACTCTTCTCATCTCTCTGTACCGATTTTCTGTAACTTATGACGTTCTAAAAAGACCATAAATAAGGAGAGGACAACAGGTCGTACCACCGGCGTAAGTACATGTCCATGTACATGAGACGTCTCCTATCTTCATATCGCACCTGTACATATATATAATAAATTTAGCTTTTTTGCAAGAAAACAACGTACAATGGCAATTTCTATCCACTGCAAAAAATGTCCATTGATTTGTCTCCTTTTTCATAATAAAAAACCGTTATGACTCTCTCTGTGTTTTCAGAATAACGTCTTTAGATTCAACTAAAGAGTTACATTTTGAATTGTCTCCAAGTGTATAAGCAAATCGGACGGTTGATTTATCATCTAAAGAGTAATATTTTTAGTTATGCCCTTTCAACGTATAATCCGAGTAAGATTTTTCAGTTAAAAAGGTACAACTCAAAATAATAGCACTCTTTATATACAAACTTTTTTTTAGAAAGTAACAGAGTAACAACTCAAAAAAGTTGTTATTACAAAAAAGAAAATAGCGTTATTATTTTTTCTATGATATTTTCTTGCAACGACATATTCTTTTCTTGTAATAAATCATTAATATTAACAGAAACAGTATTTGGCCTCTACTGAAATTTTTTAAATTTTGAGTTGTTACCCTTTTGTGGAACAGGTGCGATATATTAAACATTAAATTTGATAAAATGGCGATTTCGATTTAAAAAAAATTTCCCCGTCGACGCGAAATTCTGAAAAGCATTTTTAGTTGGAACTTATTTAGTCCATCGAATTAAATTTAGTTCCTATTTTAAAATTCCAAAAGTTTTATAAAAGTCCAGTTTTCGGGAAAAGGGCAACGAAAATGCTAACTTTTTTGCAGAAGAGAAATCGTCATTAGACATATCGGTTAAAAAATGTGGCCTGAAGGGCGTCGAGAATTCACATACAAAGAGTTGCTAGAATTGGGGCATGATGATTCTATGTCAGATGGGCATGATAATTCTATGTCGATTTGTGTAATAAGCTATGTTCTATCTTTTCTAATTCTGGGCAATACAATCAAATGCAGATATTCTGAATATCCTGTACCACAGTACAGTGTCGGCTATAAAAATAAGTTTATATCTCTATTAATTTTGGGCGTGACAATATCATAATAGAGTTGTGTAGTTCGTGAACGAACTAGTTCAATTGAACGGGTCACTATACTGATCTGAACGAACTAGTTCACACAACTCATTTCATTTCAGCTCAGTAGTTCATTATGCTTTTTTCTTCAACCATATCATTTTGTCCTCTCTTCTCATTTCGTTCTCCCTTCTCAGCTGTTATGTGTTGTTTCCATTTTTATGTCATCATGAGTGTATGATTCTACCTATACAAACGCCTTTGTAGTTTAGGTTTTTCCAACTCATTCCATTCATATTCCAATCAGATTCCTTTAATAGCGGCTGATTTGAAGTGGTGATCTACTGAACGAAATGAACTGTTTAAGTAAAGTGAGCTGATGAACTAAAGAGCTGGTGAGCTAAAGATCTGGTGAGCTAAAGAGTTGGTGTGCTACAGTGAGCTGTTGAACTAAATGACCGAACTAGTTCACTTAATTGAACTGAACTAAAAAGAGCGATCACTTAAATGAACTATAGTGCCCAACTCTATATCATAATGTCTCGTACCACATTGTGGCACAGTGGTATAAGTATAGACTATTCCATAGATACCCATATATATATATATATATATATTGCTGCAATTCTTCTCCAACTTACCCATCAAGTGTTCGGAGTAGGGCAAAATAAATAACATTTTGCTATTAATGCCGCACGCTGTCGTCAGACTGGCAGCCCTTTCCGAGGCCAACATGTCCTCACCCGGCGGTAGAGGTGGTGATTCCTGTAAAAGCACCAAACATATGCGGGTATTGCGTTCCTGTAAGGCATTCTTTAAGGTTTGCAGTGCTGCAGCACACTGCAGCTGCTTCTCCGTCCACTGCGTGTCGTTCCATTCTATTTCCTGAAATAGAACAACCACTGAGGGAAGCACATGTAAATGTTTCAGCATCCAATTGCGCTTTAGAATTCCTTTGGGATGATACCACTCATAGGAATTTCGTTTCGGCTTGGCCACTGGAAAGTCATAGTTATTTGGAAGCAGTTTAAATTGAACAGATGCTCTGCAGGAGAAATAGAAAGCTAATTAAAATGGCATTTATGTACATGAAAGCAGTAGTTTAGAAATCACCTTTCAGCTTTGCGGTTACTGCTGAAGGCGTCCCATATGGTTTTGTGCACAGCATTGCGATTCACATCCAGACCACACAAACCGATGAGAGGCTGTGGTGCCACCAATAGCTCCGATGGTAAAGATGTTGAATCAATGCTCATATTTACATAGAATTGTTGGCTGTGTGTGGAGGCCGAAGAACACCGTGGAAACTCTCTTTAGAGTTCAGTCCGTCGAGAAGACACTCGACTCTCGAGGCAGATTTGCGAGATTTGGTGGGAGTGTACCAAACACAACGATGATGGTGGAAAACAATAGCACCACCACCACCTCCTTCAATACAGATGTATTCAATGAAACAACAGCAGCGGGCAATAACAACAACAACAAACGAGGACGACAGCACCACGACGACAACAAGACACTGTGTTGACAATAAAATGAAAAAAATGAATGATGACAACGGGCACAGCCTTCAATCACTTTGTGAGAAGAAAAAAATTAAAATTCCAATAATTTTGCACAGCTCTTTTTCACAACTGTTCGAACAAAGTTCTGCCACTACTTAATTATTCGTAACGGATATAATTTCTAATAATCTAAATAATGTTTGCAGAAAAGTCTTAGATTTGGGTGAAAATCTAACTTTTTCTTAGTTTTTGCGAATACTACTAATGACGGCTAATCAATTCGTTTTTTTTATTTCTCTGACATTCCAAATAATTTTCCGACATTCACTACTTCTGACATTTGAAACAGCTGTTTGATTAGTGTATCAACTACGCCAGAAAGTTTCTTACACATAGCAAAAATGAGAACGCGCGACAGGCGTTTGGTGCTGAATCACACGAGAGAACTCTATCCGCCTGCCTTTCTTTCCTACAAATGTTGACACTTGTTTGGAAAAAATTGCGTCGAGGGATGCAGAACTTACACGCATCTGTCAAAAAAGAACTTACATGCATCTGTCAATTTCATTGTACGAGTTTCACAACCTTTTTTCATGCAGTGTTACTTTTGTGCCCCTTTTCTTTTGTGATAATAAATGTGCCACATTTTACAATCGTTGTAATTTGGAAAAAAGTAAAGATATTCGCAAAAGACCCTTTTTTGACAACCAATACATATTCTAAATTGACGTCTGCCAATTGTCTTGTGTAAACGCAGGCAGGGTGACCGATGGAGATTTTCAAAAAGTATAAAAAGGTGTAATTCTTTATATCAAGTGGCATCAAATTTTTAAAAAAAGTGTCGCAAGAGGTGACAGTATTTTTTCAATTAAACAACAACAAATTAAATGAGAACTTAACAAAAGCAATTCATTTGAGTACATATCGTCGGTACATATCGACGGAAACCTCTCTGCGTTTTTTACTCCCTTTCAAGAGGGACAAAAAACCGTTCCATTTCGTCAAATCGCGGTATACTGCATATCTCAAATGTTCGTATTTATGTAACTTTTCATGGATTTCAAGAAAATCTACGCAGGACATTTTGTTTCGAGCATTTTAAATATTAATAAATAAAAAAATTGACACATGGGTTGATATTTGATTGTGCCTCAAGCAATCGAAAGTTGGACTAGATTGACGGCAAAAACGGCTAATGAGTTTTTGTCAAAAAATCATCCCTTATACTCAACTAGGAAGGGATCAAAATCGGATCAGCTTTCTTTTGCAGATCCTATTTTGATCTCCTACTGTTGCGCTATTCCACACAGTTTTTTGAGCCATCACTGCCCAGTGCTTCAACTCATTCTTCGTGGCTTCGAAAGGTTTCCAATTTTCAAAGTTTATTACTCGAAGTTCTCTGCCCTTTGAAGCCAAGCTGTTTTCCCGTCCATTTCCAATCACTCCGTTGTGTCCTGGTACCCAGCAAATACGCAACTGATCATGGGCTGAGTAATCATTTATCGTTCTTTTAACAGTCAAACACAGTTCTGGATTTGACCCTTTCCGATGTTATTGCTTTAATCGCCATTTGGCTATCTGTGAAGATGTTGGCATATTTAGGCTTCGTGGTGTTCCTCAGCCAGTTCACACACTCCGTGATTGTTCGAACTTCAGCTTGAAATACCGTGTTATGGTTCATCAATAAAAAATCCCAGACCCGTCCTTCCTCCTCGCTTGGACGCATCCGTGTAGCAGGTTCCCACTGGCACATGGGCCAAAGTTTCATTTTCCCAGGAGCGTCTGTCTGGCACAAACGAATCACAGGTAGTTGTAAGCCGCACTTCAGGAATGCGGTCGGAGATTTCTGGCGTTTGAATGTGACCAACTAGAGATTCTAAAATGTTCTGATGGTACGACTTGTGGTCTCGATTTAGCCATTCACCCATCACTTGTAGACGTCTTGCTGTGAGGGCTGCCTCATACTTTATACGGATGTCTATTGGTTGGGTGTGCAGTATAGTCTCCAACGCTTTTGTTGGTGCAGTTCTAAATGCCCCGCTTATGCCTAGACAGCACATACTTTGAATTTTTTGCAAAGGTATTACGTTGCACTTTTTGACCATTGATGTCCATCACGCTCGATGGTCTAATCACGCTCGTGTAAAGCCAGTGAGTCATATTTGGACGTAGTCCCCATTATGAACCTATAGTTCTTCTGCACAATGACCAACACCTGTGGGCCTTTGTAACTCAAGTATTTTACCTTTTTAGTTATAGCAATTGTCTTATACAGGAATCGAGGCCGGGTAAAACGTGAGATCTTCGTTTTCCTTGTAAATAGACATATTTCTGTTTTGTCTGGGTTAACATTTAATCCCCTTGGTTGTGCACAGCTATATGCTATGTGAAGTGCCTCCTCAGCTCTTTTGCATAATAGATTTGGATTAAAGCCCCTTAGAAGTATTACAACGTCGTCTGCATAACCGACAGGTTTAAGTCCTTCATTGGTGAGGGGTTTCAGGAGACTGTGTATCGTCGTAACCTATAGAAAAAATGACCCCCTGAGATATACCACGATTTACCTTGTCTCTAATTTTTACGTCATATGACCTACAAATAATCCACCTATTCCTTAGCATATTGTTGATCCAGTTTTTCAGCGCCCGGTCAACCTGAAACTCGTCTATGCAAACAGCAAGTGTGTACATTTCGTTACTGAAGGACTCTTCTATGTGGTGCACTACCTCATGCAGAACTGTTTCCACTGATCTTCCTTTGACATAGGCGTGTTGTTTGAATTTTAGCCTGTCATCCGCTCTTTTCTTTTGACCATGTCATCAATTATTCTCTCCATTGTTTTTAACCGGAAAAAAAGTTAGGCTAATGGGTCGATAAGCCTTTGTGGTCGTATAACTCGCCATGCCCAGGGTTAACATAACCTTTTTTCGTTAAGGAGGACTTTTGTGTCAGAAAAAGAGGACAATTGTAACATTTACAAAGAGTGTTTGGAACTTTCGGAGGACATTTAAAAAATAAAATTTCCAATGATTTGTACAACAATTTGTGTTTTATAGCGCTTAGATGCCAAATCGAAGGACTATATCTAAATATCAAAAAAATTTTCTTCAAATTTGGCAAGGTTTGTACTTGGAAGCTACATTCAAATCTGAACCGATTTGCACCAAATTCCACAATGTCGGTCCTTGGATCAAGAAACTCCATCCTGCTTAATTTCAAAGTGAATGGATATAAAAAAGCTTCTGTAGCGCTAAAAGGCCAATTGGGAAAGATAATTTATATAGGGCCTATGTCTAAATCTGAACCGACTTTGACCAATTACTTCCCAGGTATGAAGGAGTTCTTATTGCCAAATTTCAGCAAGATCGGAGTGAAAATGCGACCTGTACTTAACGAGCAATTATAAATTGACAGACAGACAATCGGCGTACTTAAAAGTGGGTCTAGCTCCATTATGATAGGTGTTAAAGGCCGGGTTAGGCAAACGTTACCGTATCGCCCCCGTAGCGTAACGAATCAGCTGATTCAATCTGACATATGGAAATCAGAGGAAACGATTAGCCAACGAAAACGAAACGTAAAAGGACGTCTGAATCTGCTGAAATTTGATTTGGACGGCACGTTTACGTGCATTTGCAAACAAAATTAGTAAAATAATGAAAAAGGAATAAATGTATGTGAAACTTTTGAAAAGTAATGATAAATAAGTAATAAAATGATAAATTAGTAGCAAATAAATATATAATAAAATTAATTTGTTGCCATTTTTGTTGTGAATGTCTGAGTAATACAGCACGTATTTCAATTTTTGGGTATTTGCTCCAGCGGACAACGTTACGGCGGCGCTAAAGTTATATTACGGTTAAGTTTGCCTAACCCGGCCTGTAATTATAATAAATAAGTGAAGCGGATCACATGTCAATTGTTTTTTAGTTCCTTGAAATTTGTGGTGTTTGTTGCGTTAAGAAGTAAAGTCTTGAGGTACCTTTGTGTGGGGGCTATATCAAAACATGGACATGTGATGACCGTTGTTCGTCTGAAGATTCTGGATATAAATACACCCAAATTACCAATTTTTAGCTTGACCAGTTGAAATTTGACGTCTCAATGGCATTAATAAGAAAAATCGGACCGAAGATTTTAAAAATTTATCGATATTGCTCATTTTCAATCTCAAGTTACCTGTACCTGTAAAAGGTATCTGTGCCAAATTTCAGTCATCGAGCTCAATTGTTGTAGTACTAACTTTGTACTAAAAGTAGTTGCGAGTATAAATCATGTGGAGGTTTATTGTTTGAGTAAAATTTTAATTTGTAACAAAAGGAGGACGAATTCATCAATTTTGAAAAAGGGAGGACGGGAGGACACTGGTTAAAAAGGAGGACGTATGGTAACCCTGGCCTTGCCAGGCTTTGGTATTAATACCACCCTTGATTCCTGCCAGTTTTTTGGGGTATAACAATGGGTTAGGAATGCAGTGAACACTCCAGCCAGATGAGTTGATACCAGATCCACATCAGTCTGCAGAAGTGCTGGAAATATTCCATCCGGCCCCTCAGCCTTAAAGGGAGAGAAACTTTGTATCGCTTCTTTAACTATACCATCTGTTATATCTGTAATTGGTACATGATGCAATACATTTCCATTCTGTAACTGTTCCTCTGTTGGTCTAGCATTACCATTCGGAAAATGAGTTTTCATCAATAGCCTTACGGTATCCTCATATAGTTTCCATCCTTTTACCCGTGTCATCGGTTTGGACATGAGTTTTTGAGAGGAACTTTTTCATTTTAGACATGCTGTTAACGCTGTCTACCTGCTCACAGAAAAGCCTCCAGGAGTTACGTTTCGCCGATCTAATGATTTTATTGTATTCTTTGAGTCTTCTGTGGTAGTCGTCCCACTATACTGATTGTTTTTTACGTCGAGCTCTGTTGTAATGTCTGGGTTCCCTCACCAGACGTTGTAATTCCGACGTAGGTGGCAATGTCGGCGCATCGAATGGCAGATATATTGACGCCAGGTACATATTTCCATTACCTTGCCTCATCACCGTTGCGTCCGATGTTGACAACTCTGGAGAGAAAAGAAAACATACGTTTTTACGGCACAAAATACAAGTTATAGAAAAGGTTATAGTTCACATGGTTTAATCCAGTAACCTTGTTGCTAGTTGTCCATGGGTCCTGGATCAAAGCAATATGAACCCTGCCTTTATTTAGGATGTCCATCAGAGCGTTGGATGCTGTCTCGCTTCAACGGATGACCTTAATCATTGTCTTTTCAGTAAAAGATTCTTTTGGGAGTCTATCCTATCTGGTGGCACTCCCTCGTTATTTGGTAGTGCGTCATTCTCCTCCTTTCGTTCACTACCTATTACACCAGCTTCCAGTAGACATTTTTGGGAGGCGGTGTTATTTTTTGTCGCTTCCTCATTGTTTTGTGGCTCTTTTTGTTTTGATCGCCACCTTTGCTGGGAACTTGCTGCAAAAGTGGCGGTACTGTTGGTAAACTGGTGGTGTTATTGACTACTTCCACATCACTTTTTAGAAGTGTCTTATAAGGCGTTCACCCCAACCCGTTTTGGCTCATTGAGATGTTTTCGAGCCAAAACGAGTTGCTTTTCCCTTATAGAAATGTCAATTGAAACCGTCTCAATCGGCATGTTTTTCTCAATAACACGTCCCAAAACTGCATGTTGAATTATGTGAACCCCCTTAAGTTGTCAATCTGTCGCACACTGAACATATACATTTCTTATGAATTTACTTTGTACGGCATCGAATAGTTGAATTCTCGTTGTGCATTGATTTCTGAGCACCAAATAATTTAACAATGCTTTTTTGGTACTTTCCATGTTTCTTTTTTATATTTTCAGTAAAAGTTGTTTGTACACAATAAGTTGACATATGCCATTTGAAAACATAATAAATGTCATAATTAAGCAGGCAACATGTGTGAACGGTGAGATGTTTTCGCAAAACAAATGAGCCAAAACGGGTTGGTGTGAACGCCTTATTACTTGTCTCCATCCGTTCACTACCAGTGTTTGCCTCTTCAGACAGTATATTTCAATTCATTCATCTGTCCTGCCAATCGGGACCTTTCCAATTTTGAAAACGACTGTCCAGATCATAAAGTACGCCATGCCCTTCGCCATGACAAGATTGTTCTTGGATTCTGGGTCTATGCCCAACACGAGGAGAGTATCCTCGGTATCATCCTTCCTATAGAAGACTTCCCACTTTCTCACGGAAAGTTTTGAATTCTGTTTGCCAACGATGTCGAGTATGTACTCTGATGAGACCCTTAACATATAGGGTCGTTTTTATGAGTTCAGGAATGTCGCTTTTCCTTACCAATTTTAGCTTTGCGCCGTCCCAAGGTGAGGGGAAGCTATCCACAAGTCTTACGAGGACACCAGTGCAGCGTTGTGATGTGCCAGCATTTGATGATTCAGAGTCAGAGTCCCCACTGGCTTTTAAAGGCTTGGGGTTGCTTAGAGCCCCAGCTGGGTTCTACTTCATCTGTCTTATCTTTTGTTTTGCCTGCGGCTGGATGTGCTCTTGTTTCATTTTCGACTACGGGATCCAAGGCACCAAAGCTCGTAGAACTTGCATTCTCACGATTGTTCGATAACAACGACACATAACTCGTGAGTGAATCAACGCTTGTCGCCGGCACTGGGGTTTCCCTCCGCTGCGCCGTAATCTCCTTTGTCGTTTTTGGTTTAATCATAAATTAGTTGGAAATAGAATATAACCCTATTGAACAAAATATTTAATTGTTTATAAAATTACTCGCGTTTAAATACCCCTTGCGTTGTAATCGTGATTTCTTCGGTAATGACGAAAAATAGAATGTACAGTATAATAAAATTCTAAGAATCTCACTCACTCCTTGGATAGCATATATGTATATATATATAATACAATAAATTATATAATAATTAAATTAGAATAGGCCCCATTGGGTAGCATAGGGCCTATACCAACATCTTCCAGGATGTTCCATCATTTGCGGTTGCTTTTATTTCAATCCAAATCTACCGGTTTTTTCGGCTTCTCTTCCAAGAGTTTTTTGTCGTCCTTTTCATCTGCTTTCTTGGACATATTCGATTTTTAGTTACGTTGAAATTTCTGAAATAGATAATTTTATTACAAAATTGAAAAATACTTACTTCACTGAAATATAAATAAGAAATTATAAAATTAAGAAAATCATTTAAATGCAGTGGACTCTTTTGAAAAAACTAGAATTATTTTACATAAAATGTTTCAATTAATTTGAGCAGTTTCTGAGATAATTTTGGGCGTAAAATATAAAATTGTTCAGCGGCAAACCTAGTTAACAGGGAGACAGAGAAATGGTGCCTATCGACATCTAGATTCCATTTTTAACAACGTGCTACGACACCTTTTGTAGATTGTGAACAATTCGTTGTTGTATCTTAGTATTTATATCTTTGTTTTCACATTTCAAAGTAGGTGTAAAATAAAGATGATCAAAATGTATATACAGAATTTCGCCAAAAAGTTTAACGTATAGACCTAACGGGATATAAAACGACTTATATTCTTCACAGATTCACACTAGATTTTTACTATTTGGGAGTTAATCGTTGATCAACATGAAATTGTTGTTGAAAAAACGTCTTTTTCATTTTGAATTATTTGTTTTCCAGTCAATCCTCAAAAATCAGTTTTGAAATTTCAATAGAAAAACCTAATAGTAATTTTGGCAGAATTCGAAGAAAAAATTGTAATTGAACACATGAATTAACAGCCTGTTCAGCTAAATGTAACAAAACGCAGACGTGCGATAGCTACCCAAGCAATAATTTTCTTCTTCTTATTCTCACCCAAGCGATCATGTTTTTAATTTGGTTCATTGTCACTTATCGCTCGGGTAAGAAAGCTCTTTTCTTCATCGTCTTCCTGTCAAATACCAGTATTACCTACACGTTGTTATTTACATTTCTTAAAGCTTTTTCCACACGAAAATATCAGAATGGGGGCAACCCTATCCAACAGCTGTAAAAGTAGCAACAGCTGATTCTAGACAATGAGAAATAATCAAGAAACCGAAAATAAATACAATTGTTTACTTGATTGATCATATATGTATATATAGGGGCTATATCTAAATCGGAAACATTCTGTACCCATTTCAGTAAGTCATAGAGTTAAAAAGAAAGTTATTGCTAAATTTGATAGTGATCTGAGCATAATTGTGACCTGTATTTGGTAACAAGAATACATTTACAAACAGACGGACGGACAAAACCAAACCAATTCAGAAAGAGATTCTAGGTCGATAGGTATAATTAACGATTGTTTGGGTCACCTAATTTAAGGTATTATGATACAATTTAAAAAGCAACAGTGTAGTTGTAGGATTTCAATATATTTTATACACACTAATAAACAGAGGCTTTTTGAAATTATGGTGGATACATCAGCTAAAGATACATGTTAATGTATCCAAACAACATGTTAATGTTGTTTGGTTCATTTATCCATTTTTTATTAATTGTTCCAACAATTTTCACTTTTTCTTTCAAAAGGACGGCAAACATAACCGACGCGAATGAATTTTTCTGATCGTCTGATTTGACATTTCATTTCGTTCGTTGTTGTTTTATAAGAACCAAAATGTTGGCGATAATTGAAAGCTTCTTTGTTTATATCCAAAACAATGTGTGCAAAAACCAAAAATTTCATTCGCTTGCCATTTGACGTGCGAAGTGGCAAAAAAGAAGTTACAAAAACAGGCCCTAAAACAACTTTAGAGAGAGCTCTTTCTGCCTGCCTCTCTCTCTTACAAACTTTGACACTTGCTTGGAAAAACTCGTGTGAATCAGGACTTACATCTTGGTTTTGGTTGAGCAAACACGAAAACCCCGTCTAAATCAAATGTCAGCAGATTCCGCCTTCGGTTTACGTTTCGTTATCGTTGATTGATACACTGCTTTCCATATGACAGATTCAATAAGCTAATTCATTACGTTACGGGGACGTTACGGTTATGTTTGCCTAACCAGCCTTTAAACACAGTGGTTCAGAATCGTTTTTACTGACCTAAACTCTGTAACTTTGGAACCGATAGATATTTTAGTATTTTTTTTGTTCGACAGGTAACTCCTTAAGCTTTTCTCCAGTTTTTATTTCAATAAAATCGGGTCAGTAGTTGTTGAGGAATTCAAGGTCAAAGTTTAACTTTTGAATTTTTTGTAATATTTAGCATGGAAATGTGGTGTTTTGTTTTGTTGTCATCTTCTTTATTTATTAAAAGAATGTCATACGTTGGTAAATAAACCATTTTAATAACAAATTTTGTAAAACTAAAAAAAAAAATTTTTCTAGACAAAAAAAAATTCCTCGATATTTAAAAAAACACCTTGCATAGCAAACTTTTTGTATATTTTGTATTTAAACAACATTAAGGGAAAGCATTTATTTGTTACTTATATATGTAACAAAAACAGTAAAGTTCGGTTGGAAAATTGCCTGCAAATATTCCATATTTTGTTCCGTATTATTTCTGTCCTCTAGCAGCCCTCTTGCATCTTCATCTAAGTCCCGATGTTCCACTTTCCATTGATTTCGAATGCTGGAGATGAGGGGATCTGACGTTGCCAACAAAATATTAAATAGATCTTCGTTTGTACAATTTCGAGATATTTTTCTGGTATTGCGCTCTCTATGATCATGATAAAGAATTTGTGAACTGTTGGAGACATATTTCTCCATGAATATTTGGTATTATAAATATATTCGTGCAGTTTCCTTGGTATATTCATTAAATTTTTTAGCATCAATTTGTTGATGGCGCATCGATAATTGTTTTGAATCTTGAAATGAGATTTATATCAACGCCAGTTTTTTCAGATGAAAAGACCCTTCTTGCTGTATTCCCATCATTGGTATTGCCTGATCCTTGTTTTGGTTAGTCTATAATCAACACACATTTGAGAAATTCGTCCTGAACATGTTTCTTTTTAAAATTTCTTAAATCCTTGTCGGTGTCATTGTTTCTTATTGATCCTGTAGGTCCAAAATCCAAATCATAACTGATTTTAAGTATGTGTTCCATAAATCGTATTCTTGTATGTTGTGGCGATAATCCAAATTCATATGCATCAATTGTCCATCATCGTTAGCACTAATTGGTAGTTAACTTCAATTGTCTGGCCTTAAATTTCTACTTCTAATGGCTGCAGTCTTGTAATTTGGGTTCTTATATCGTTGACTTCTTTTTTAATGGTATCATGAATTTCTTTTTTAAATTCAAATTTGATTAGTCTGCCGTATTTCGTAGAAGACGTTGTTTGATTTTTCCAAATATCCTTTGTCTGCATCGTACTGGTCGATGAATCCGAGTCTTCCAAATTCTTTATCAATCGCAATGGCACAAATGACACCATGAACATATTTGCGCCTAAGGTATTTTCACATACAGATTGCTTGTATTGTTTTTGTCCAGAAGAACCATCACATCCCCATTTGCAAAAGAGAGTTAACTTGCAGTTCCCGTATTTCTTCAATTCATGTCCTTTAAATGATTGTAGCAAGCATTGAGTTGTATGATTAAGTAGGTCTTGAAGTTTTACCTCTGTCGAACTCGATGTGATTCTAATAGTGTCCGTTGGTGGCAAACAGTCCTTTTTAGCAGCAAGTATGTGATGATATGATGGATACAGATTTGAGCCTTTTTCAATCGCACGCAACCTGAGCTGTGTATATTGGTGTTTTGTTAACTTCAAATCCAAAAATTCACCTTCATTATGGCGCAACCATTTGATAGTGCATTAAGAATGTACGCTTTCAATTAGGTTCGGTTCTGCAGTTTGCTCTTTTAACGGTGCAACACTTCACACCGTGGACTGGGCTGAGTGTGGAAAATGCGATATTTCGGCATTTGCGGAGTGTAATAACTTAACAAAAGAAATCAAAACCCGTTCATACGGCTGCACCATTTTTACAAACAAACATAAAAATGCGGTTTCAGTGAAAAATGTAGAAAATTTTTTACATTTTTTTGCACAAACGAAATCACCATAAGTTCGCCCTCTAACCATATTGCAAAAGTCTTATAAAATGCATGTTTATTCCATCCAACTTGTTTGTAGCGCTTAGTTAAAAGTTGTTGATGAAAATATTTACATACTTTACTTTGTAAAGTAACTTTAAACGTCTTCCTTCTTGTGGTTTCTAAAATACTCTTCGGATAATTCTTTATAGCTGAAGTTCTCCATTTTTTAATATTCTAAAATTGTATTGTTTCTGCTTGCATATAATTTTGCAACTTAGTTTGTATTCGAATACCACTGGATTTTATCCTTTTCTTACATGTATAGTGTCATACTCTGTTCATAAGTAGTGTCATACTCTAAAAAAGGGTTAAGATGTCATAAATATGTCATAAAACACACACAACTTGGCTTGGTGTACCTACAACATAGTCACATGAATAGGTAAAATATAAAGAACAATCACTTTTTTCCTGAGTAATTTCATTAAAAATAAAAAGTGTTCTACAGCCTGGCCGGGGCAGGTACAAACGTATATATTGGCTTAAAGAGGACACTTTCACCTTTCTTGTGGTTAATCTTCTTGAAGTCTCTTGATGCTAAGTAGTTTCATTCCACTAAAATTCCAATTTGACAAATATATAGTACCTGTGGAAATATGTTATAACAAACCACATGTAAACAGTACAGTAATACTTCTGGCAACTTCTCAAAGAGTACTATCCTACCTACGTAACAAAACCAAAATTATTAACCCTCTATCGATAATAGTTTGCGAGAAATGACAATTTCCTTCTACAAAAATTATGTTTTTTCAAAATTACATAAAATATTTGTTTTCAGCAGCACACCACGCCCACAATAATAAATATTTTGATCTAAATTCAATTCTGAACCACAGTGCGCCGGTCGTATTTGGTGACGACCCAACAATTTCGAATACGAAGATATTCCTTCAGGCGAAAATGTCAAAACCCGTTTGTTTCCAAGGAATAGGAATGAATTGTCACACGCGATAAAAAAACAGTTTTAGCGCGAACGTAACTTGAACTCTTTTGCATTTATCGATTAATATTAATTATACCCTACACCACACTGTGGTACAGGGTATTATAACTTTGTGCATTTGTTTGTAACACCCAAAAGGAGAAGAAATAGACCCATCGTTTATTATACCGATCGACTTAGAATCACTTTCTGAGTTGATTTAGCAATGTGCGTCTGTCTGTCCGTATGTGCATGTTTTCTTGTAATCAAAGTACAGGTCGCAATTATGGTCCGATCTCGACGAAACTTTACACATATCTTTTTTTTGGCCCAAGGACGATCCCTATTGAATTTGGCTAAAATCGGTTCAGATTTAGATATAGCCCCCATACATATGTTAGCCCCGATTTGGCATGTAAGCGCTGTAAAAACTTTATTTTATATCCGATCAGTATGAAATTCGGCAGAAAGAGGTTTCTTATTATACGAATGAACACTGTTAAATTTGGAAGAAATCGGTTTAGATTTAGATATAGCCCCCATATATACGTTACCCCCGATTTGACATGTAAGCGCTGTAAAAATGTTATTTTATATCCGATCAGTGCGAAATTCGGCAAAGAGAGGTTTCTTATTACACGAAGGAATACTGCTAAATTCGGAGAAAATCGGTTCAGATTTAGATATAGCCCCCATATATATGTTACCCCCGATTTGACATGTAAACGCTGTAAAAACTGTATTTTATATCCGATCAGTGCAAAATTTGGCAGAAAGAGGTTTCTTATTACATGAAGGAATACTGCCAAATTCGGAGAAAATCGGTTCGGATTTAGATATAGCCCCCATATATATGTTACCCCGATTTCACATGTAAGCGCTGTAAAAACTGTATTTTATATCCGATCAGTATGAAATTCGTCAGAAAGAGGTTTCCTATTATATGAATGAACACTTTTAAATTTGGAAGAAATCGGTTCAGATTTAGATATAGCCCCCATATATACGTTACCCCCGATTTGACATGTGAGCGCTGTAAAAATTTTATTTTATATCCGATCAGTGCGAAAGTCGGCAAAAAGAGGTTTCTTTCTACATGAAGGAATACTGCCAAATTCGGAGAAACTCGGTTTAGATATAACACCCATATATATGCTACCCCCGATTTGACCTGTAAGCGCTGTAAAAACTGTATTTTATATCCGAAATTCGGCAGAAAGAGGTTTCTTATTACATGAAGGAATACTGCCAAATTCGGAGAAAATCGGTTCACATTTAGATATAGCTCCCATATATATGTTAACCCCGATTTGACATGTAAGCGCTGTAGAGACTGTATTTTATATCCGATCAGTACGAAATTCGACAGAAGGAGGTCTTTTTACATGAATGAGTATTCAGGGAAGATCGGTTCAGATTTATATTAAAGCTCCATATATATGTTCCTCCTGATTTGGTATCAAACCGCTATAGAAGTTGTATTTTACTTCCGATCATTAAAATTTTCCAGAAAGATGTTTCTCAATTTAGGAACGAATATTGCTTAATTTAGCGATTATCGTTTCAGAATTAGATAATATGTTTCTACCCATTTACCAATTATTCCAAATTATTATGGCAATGACCCTTATCGCATTGTTAGGGAGGTGTAGGGTATTATATAGTCGGCCCCGGCCGACTTTCTGCGTTTCCTTACTGGTTTAATTGTGACAATTACAGAAAACTCGGGAAAATCGGTCTGAAAATCCGCGAAAAACCTCACTCGCTGATATCCATTTCCTGGTCGTTCGTAACTAAGACTCGCTACAGGAAGAAGTATCTTCTCAAGTTATATTGTTTTTGTGACGACCGGCATGAGGGTATCTATTAAATACCAGCTAAAGCGTCCGACGTCTTTCAAAGTGTTGTTGTATGTACAGAAAACAGTGGGGCGAAATTTGAGTTTGACAGACATCGGACGCTTTCACTGGTATTTAAGAGATACGCTACAATGTAAATTTAACTGGGAAGCAACCCTGCGTCGAAAGCCAAAACTACGGTTTCATTGTTTTATTTTTCGAATTTAACCTTTTTTTGGGTGGCCACATCGCGTATACATGGGTCATGTCTGTACTAATAATTATTAACAAGATTGTTGTCTTAGATAACCGAACTTTTCCTTCTGCCCTCTGCATGTGAAATGACCTGATTTTCTTAATACGTACAGTATAAAAAAATCAAAAAACGCGAAAAATGCCGAAAAATTGAAACATTCCATTTTGTTTCCATAATTCTACTAATGTGGTACTAAAGGGTGGTTAAATTTTAAGGGCCGATGTTGATTTTAAATAAAACACAAATTATTTAGGAAATTATTGACATTTATTTTTATACCCTCACTTTAGTGATACGAGGGTATATATCATTTGCTACGGAAAAAGTGTAACACATCGAAGGAGTGACCTAAGACTCCAAGTATGTTCGGCGGATATTCGTTTTGGGTCATTTTAAGTCGAACGGGCAATGTCCGTCCGTCTGTCTGTCTGCTGGCTGGTGCGCACGATAACTCTCGGAAGGAGTAAGCGATTGACTTCAAATTTTGTATGCGGTAATATTTTTATCTATCTCCGGATGAGTTCGAAGATGGGCCATATTGGTCTACTCCTTCTGGTACCTCCCGCACAAAGGGTTAAAAGTTAGTGAAATATTGATTCTTTAATAACTTCTATACTACTTTTTCGAATCTTCTGAAATTCTACACATAATATTAGATAACCGAACTTTTCCTTCTGCCCTCTGCATGTGAAATGACCTGATTTTCTTAATACGTACAGTATAAAAAAAATCAAAAAACGCGAAAAATGCCGAAAAATTGAAACATTCCATTTTGTTTCCATAATACTACTAATGTGGTACTAAAGGGTGGTTAAATTTTAAGGGCCGATGTTGATTTTAAATAAAACACAAATTATTTAGGAAATTATTGACATTTATTTTTATACCCTCACTTTAGTGATACGAGGGTATATATCATTTGCTACGGAAAAAGTGTAACACATCGAAGGAGTGACCTAAGACTCCAAGTATGTTCGGCGGATATTCGTTTTGGGTCATTTTAAGTCGAACGGGCAATGTCCGTCCGTCTGTCTGTCTGCTGGCTGGTGCGCACGATAACTCTCGGAAGGAGTAAGCGATTGACTTCAAATTTTGTATGCGGTAATATTTTTATCTATCTCCGGATGAGTTCGAAGATGGGCCATATTGGTCTACTCCTTCTGGTACCTCCCGCACAAAGGGTTAAAAGTTAGTGAAATATTGATTCTTTAATAACTTCTATACTACTTTTTCGAATCTTCTGAAATTCTACACATAATATTAGATAACCGAACTTTTCCTTCTGCCCTCTGCATGTGAAATGACCTGATTTTCTTAATACGTACAGTATAAAAAAAATCAAAAAACGCGAAAAATGCCGAAAAATTGAAACATTCCATTTTGTTTCCATAATTCTACTAATGTGGTACTAAAGGGTGGTTAAATTTTAAGGGCCGATGTTGATTTTAAATAAAACACAAATTATTTAGGAAATTATTGACATTTATTTTTATACCCTCACTTCAGTGATACGAGGGTATATATCATTTGCTACGGAAAAAGTGTAACACATCGAAGGAGTGACCTAAGACTCCAAGTATGTTCGGCGGATATTCGTTTTGGGTCATTTTAAGTCGAACGGGCAATGTCCGTCCGTCTGTCTGTCTGCTGGCTGGTGCGCACGATAACTCTCGGAAGGAGTAAGCGATTGACTTCAAATTTTGTATGCGGTAATATTTTTATCTATCTCCGGATGAGTTCGAAGATGGGCCATATTGGTCTACTCCTTCTGGTACCTCCCGCACAAAGGGTTAAAAGTTAGTGAAATATTGATTCTTTAATAACTTCTAGTATAGAATTTTTCGAATCTTCTGAAATTCTACACATAATATTAGTATATTACGAGGAAGGTTCGGAAACTTCTTAGCCTACCACAAAAAGCGCGGTATAAACAGAAAAAAGTTAAGTGTTTTGGAAACTTCCATCTCTGCTATGAACACATGTTAAATTTTGTTTCGATCTGGCAACTCCATATTGAAACAGGAAAAATTAGAAATGCGTGGTGTCATTATATATTTACATAAAAAAGGTTTATCGGGACAAGAAATTCATAATGATATGGTGAATGTGTTAGATGAAAGTGCTCCTTCATATGCAACAGTAAAAAATTGGGTTGCTGAATTTAAACGTGGTCGTACAAGCATTGAAGAGGAACCACGTAGTGGACGTCCAAAAACAGCAACAACAACAGAAATTGTAGCCAAAGTGCATGATATGGTATTAAATGATCGACGAATAAAAGTACGTGAAATAGCTAATATCATGGGCATCTCAAATGATCGAGTCCATTTAATTTTGCATGAAGAACTACAGATGAAAAGCTTTCTGCAAGATGGGTGCCGCACTTGTTAACAGTCGACAAAAACGCATAAGAATGAACATTTCTCAAGCTTGTTTGGATCGTTTTAAGCGAAATAAAATGGATTTTAAGCGTCGTTTCATAACTGTTGATAAGACATGGATCCACCACTATACTCAAGAGACAAAAGAACAATCCAAACAATGGACTGAAGCTGGAGGAAGTGCCCCAAAGAAGGCAAAAACAATTCAATCGGCTGGTAAGGTTATGGCAACGGTTTTTTGGGACTTCAAAGGTATTTTATTGATTGGCTATCTGCAAAAGGGTAAAACAATAAATTCAGAGTACTATTGCAACCTTTTGGATCAATTAAATGTACAAATTCGAGAAAAACGTCCTGGCTTACAACACAAAAAAATAATTTTTCATCAAGACAACGCACCAGCGCACAAGAGTGTTTTAACAATGGCTAAAATCAACGAATTAAAGTACGAGTTGCTTGACCACCCACCTTATTCTCCTGATTTAGCTCCCAGTGACATTTACCTGTTCCCAAAGCGTTTTACCTCAAATTAAGATGCAATTACAGTTCGTAGGCTTAATGCTATTTTGGTCCATACGCCATTTTTGTGTTTTTTGAGTTAGGAGTTTCCAAGCATGCTCTTTCAGAATATGCAATAATTTTTTTCCTATCTCGCCTAGTTTTCGAGATATTGGTAGGGTAAATTTGTTTTACTCTGAATAACGGGAAATAATTTCGATATTTTTGTTCTATGTCTCAATTTTTCTATCGCCCTATATTTTTCACTCAGTATTTTACGTTCTTTCGATCACAATATGTAAATTAGTGTCCTTCCATACCGACCCTTTTTGTGGTCCATGTAATACAAATACGAAAAAATATTTAAATAAAAGTGGATATGGACCAAAATGCCAAGTACAAAAATGTTTACAACTTGCTTATTTTTGGATGTAATGGCATAGAAATGCATGAGAATCATACAAACACTGTTGGGAACCCTATGAAATAAAAAGTGTGTAACTCTTCAGTCCCGTTTTTACTTAAACAATAAATTGCGTTTTTCTCCGATCATACAAAATGGCGTATGGAACAAAATAGCATTGGGCCGACGAGTTGTAAACCACTATTTTGAAGACCTTGAGGAAAACTATTTTAATCAAGGGATAGAATTGCTAGATAAGCGTTGGACTAAGTGTATTGAAGTTTCAGGAGATTATATTGAAAAATAAAAATATTTCTGAAAAACTAACTATTCTCTTTCATTGGTAGGCTAAGAAGTTTCCGAACCGCCCTCGTACATATGCTTGCGCCCCATGAAATTCGCCGTTCATTGCTCTAGCGCCGTCATAGCATTGCTAAAATAAATACTTGCAATCAATACCAGACCTATATCATATGGGGATACTAATACAGGGTGGCTGATATGTAATGCAACAAGGTAAATTTTTTTAATTTTTTTTTTAAATTTTATTGTTCAAAAGCAAAAAATGTCGGAAATAACATACAATTTTAGAAACAGTTAAGATTTGTTCGAATTGGCCACCTTTGGCACGAATTGTGCCCTTCAAACGGCCGACAAAGCCATCACACGCTGCACGAAAGTGGCTCTGCGGTATTTTGGCCCATTCCCGGCGAAGCGCCGTCTTGAGATGATCGATACTTTGGTATTTGTTAGTGCGAACCTTACTCTCTAAAATGCCCCACGCGCAAAAGTCCAACGGATTGAGATCCGGAGATTTTAGTGGCCATTGTGCGGTAGAAATGAAGCGAGGAACCTCCTTTTTAAGCCATTCTTGGTTGACGCGTGCTGAGTGCGATGGTGCTGAGTCCTGTGGGAATGTCCATGGTCTGCGGCCGAAATGTTTGTCTGCCCAGGGCTTCAATGTGTCCTCAAAATGTCCTAATTTCGCGATAATATTCGGCATTTATTTTGACCCCATGGTCGATGAATACGAGCGGGTAGCGACCATCGGCCGTTACGGCGGCCCACACCATTACCATCGGCGGCGCTTGAGTTCTGGTGGCCAATCGAAGGTGTTTATTTTCAGCTTACCTCTTTGGCAAGTAAACCCGATCATTTTGTTTGTTCCCAAACTGCTCAATTTGGAATGGCTTCTCATCGGAGAAAACCAAATTCGGTAACTGGCTCTTTCCAGTCTAACTTTTTTTTGTGCATCGGTGAGCTCTTGCACTTTTTGGAACTTCAATGGCTTTAGTCCAAGCTCATTTTTTAATATGTGTTGTATCCGTTCTCGCGATATGTTCAGCTCACGAGCAATTTTTCTACCACTGCGGCGTGGATTTCGATCAAATCTGGCCTTCACTTTTCGGATCATTTCTGGTGTTGTTACCGTTTTTTTCGTCCACTTTTTGGACGCGATGCAACACTGCCAGTATCACGGTAACGAGCAATGGTACGAGAAACAAAAGATTTATTCACATTTAAATGCTGGAGGGCTCTAACGATAGCCACTTGTGTTTTTCCACCCAAATATAAAGCTATCACGCTTGAATTCCATCACGAATAACTTTTTTCTGAATGCAATAGATCAAAATGCTTTTGTAAGCTTGTAAACAATAAAATGAACTGTCACTGAAATAAATCTGTCAGATTTGCCAAAATTGCCAAATTTTTAAGTTGGGATATCTTGCCAAATTTTTAGGTTGGGATATCTTGCACAATTTGTTAGCGAGAGTGCTGTAATTTTGTGCATATGTATCTGGTGGCAGTCTACGTGATTGGTCCAAAAATGGGCGGGATCGGACCAATGGGCCCGCTCATGTGAGCCAAGTTTTGAAATTGAGATATCATGAACAATTTGTTAGCGAGAATGCTGTAATTTTGTATATATGTATTTGATGACAGTCTACGTGATTAGTCCAAATATTGACTGGACGGAAATCTGAAATCTGCGAAATCTCGTTGTGAAATTTAGCATGATAGAGCTTCTTGATCCATGGACCCACATTGCCGAATCTGAAAAAATCGGTTCAGATTTAGTTATAGCTCCCATATACAGGGTGGCTGATGAATATCGCACATTAAGAAACTCAAATAACTTTTTTTCTATTTAATGAATCTGGTTATTTTTTTTATTTTGCAGATTGATATTTAGATTTAACAAAAATGCATAACTGGGACACTGAAACAAGAATTTGGATTGTCCGCTTCTATCACGTACTGGAGTCCGTAGTTTCGGTTCAAAGGGAGTATAGGCGCACGTTTGACGGCAATCCTCCGAGCAGATGGACCTTAATGAGACTTGTTAACAATTTTGTCGAGCATAGGACAGTCAACAGAAGAATCACCATCGAAACCCTTCAGTTCGGACGGAGGAAACAAACACTGCTGCCATACAAAACAATCCAAGAGTTTCGACAATGAGCTTATCTGCTCAAATGGGTATAAGCAGACACTCATTGCAGTCAATTATGCACAAAGATTTGGAGTTATTCCCATGTAGAATTAAAATGGCCAACAAACTGAACGCAGCAGACTTCCCGATTCGCTTGGAAATTGCAAGAAGATGCTTCAAATGGTGGAAGAGGACAGAAACATGTTGAACTGTCTTTTCATGTCTGACGAGGCCCATTTCGATTTAAACGGCAACATAAAGAAACAAAATTGTCGAATATGGAGTGCTTCCAACCCACAGATATTCCATGAGACGGAATTGCAATTGGCGTGCAGTTTCATGACGCTGCATTGTCGGGACCTACTTCTTCGAAGAAAACGATCGCACCGTTACGGTTACTGGAGACCGTTACTTGAGCATGTTGAGAGAGTTTTTATACCCTACACCACACTGTGGTACAGGGTATTATAACTTTGTGCATTTGTTTGTAACACCCAAAAGGAGAAGAAATAGACCCATCGTTTATTATACCGATCGACTTAGAATCACTTTCTGAGTTGATTTAGCTATGTCCGTCTGTCTGTGCATGTATTCTTGTAATCAAAGTACAGGTCGCAATTATGATCCGATTTCGACGAAACTTTACACATATCTTTTTTTTGGCCCAAGGCCGATTTCATTGAATTTGGTTAACATCGGTTCAGATTTAGATATGTATAGCCCCCATATATATGTTAGCCCCGATTTGATATGTAAGCGCTGTAAAAACTTTATTTTATATCCGATCAGTATGAAATTCGGCAGAAAGAGGTTTCTTATTATATGAAGGAATACTGCTAAATTCGGAGAAAATCGGTTCGGATTTAGATATAGCCCCCATATATATGTTACCCCCGATTTGACATATAAGCGTTGTAGAGACTGTATTTTATATCCGATCAGTACGAAATTCGTCAGAAAAAGGTTTCCTATTATATGAATGAACACTGTTAAATTTGGAAGAAATCGGTTCAGATTTAGATATAGCCCCCATATATACGTTACCCCCGATTTGACATGTAAGCGCTGTAAAAATGTTATTTTAAATCCGATCAGTGCGAAATTCGGCAAAGAGATGTTTCTTATTATATGAAGGAATACTGCTAAATTCGGAGAAAATCGGCTCAGATTTAGATATAGCCCCCATATATATGTTAGCCCCGATTTGATATGTAAGCGCTGTAAAAACGGTATTCTATATCCGATCAGTGCGAAATTCGGCAGAAAGAGGTTTCTTATTACATGAAGGAAAACTGCCAAATTCGGAGAAAATCGGTTCGGATTTAGATATAGCCCCCATATATATGTTACCCCCGATTTGACATGTAAGCGCTGTAAAAACTGTATTTTATATCCGATCTGTGCGAAATTCGGCAGAAAGAGGTTTCTTATTACATGAGGGAATACTGCCAAATTCGGTTCAGATTTAGATATAGCTCCCATATATATGTTACCCCCGATTTGACATGTAAGCGCTGTAGAGACTGTATTTTATATCCGATCAGTACGAAATTCGACAGAAGGAGGTCGACCTCGCCCGACTTTCTGCCCTTCCTTACTGGTTCTATCCACAATTACACCGAATGCAAATTTCTTTCAACTCTGTGTGGTTTCACCAAGATGGTGCTACTCCCACATAGCCCGGCCTGTTATGACAGAATTGCGACAAAATTTGCGACAAGTAGCTGATATCCTGAAACTCCACATTCCGTTGGCCCCCCAGGTCGCCTGACCTTACTGCACCTGACTTTTTCTTCTGAGGTTATTGCAAACTGGAAGTCTACAAAGAAAAACCAAAAAATTTAAACGAACTAAAGCAATCCATTCGAGACACAATTGGTAAGATGCCACACATGCATCAACAAGCAGGGGACATTTAAATTTCATTATTTTTAAAACTAATTAAGCTTTATCTAATACAATTGAATGAGATTTAACATGAATAAAAGAAAAATGAATTGCATACACTGAAAAAAAAGGTATTTGAGTTTCTTTATGTGCGATATTCATCAGCCACCCTGTACAAATACTTTAAGTCCGATATGGTACACAGAAGTCGTGGTGTTCCTCAAGGTTCCATTCTCGCCCCTCATCTCTATAATATTTTCAAATATGATTTTCCACACTTAGAAACAAATTCAACAGGTATTTTATATGCGGATGATTCATTACTTTACGCACACGCTGAGTCGCCAGCAAAAGCATTAAGTTTTGCGCATGATCATTTAATGAAAGTTAAACATTTTTACACGAAATGGGGGATTCAACTAAATGCTTCAAAGTCTCAGGCTATCTGTTTAAGAGATGCTTCTGGAAAATGTAAGAAATTCGTTGTCCCGGAAAGTAAATCGCTAGTACTTCAGTTAGACGGAACTGAAATTTCAATAGGAGATACCATTAAATACCTTGGAATTAATTTTGATAAATTGATGAAGTTCAATAAACATGCTAAAATTGTTACAAATAAAGCGTCTAAATTACTAGGATTGTTTTCCAGAATTCTATGGAACAAACATCTTCCTTCTAAAACTAAATTACTTCTTTACAAAACTAGTATTCGGCCAATCTTTACATACGCCTTTCCAATTTGGTTTCAAATTTCACCCACAAAACTTAAGGACATAGAAATTCTCGAAAGAAAAGTAATTCGCTTCTGTATAGGTAAAAACTTTCAATCTCCCCATAAACGCTTTTCAAATCAGTTTATTTACTCTCTATCTAAAGTCACTCCTATCGGTCTTTAAGTTTGTGATGTTTTAAAACGATTTATATCAAGATTAGATCAACATAATAATATGGTCATTAAATCAATTTTAAATGAACAGAAAAATTGTAGGTGGTCAAATACTAACTATATTTCTCCTATTTGTTTTATTAATGAACCCGCGCCAAATTTTAATGTTAATGATTGTGTACGGCATCCTTTTTATGACAAAGTTCTATCAGGAACTCATAGGGGATAAATTCAATTTCACGCCATTTTTTTTTATAAACACTTCCTACTATAAAAATTTTGTAATTTAAAATTATTTGTTATTTTCTTTTAATAACCTTATTTTGATTATTTTGTTTGTTTTTAGAATTAAGTTAGTTTTAAGTTAACCTTTGAGAACTTACTCTCTAATTTTTGTCCAGCCCGGGAGCAAGGGCGCCAACACACTCCATTTTTATACACAGTATTCAATCCATTTCATGAAAAAGCAAGGTGCTTATAACTATTATGTTAATTAAGATAACACATTATAATCTTAAGTTATTTTCTAAATTATTAATGTAGTTACTCCAATAAAAAATTGTATAAAAGGCTCAATAAATTAAACTAAACTAAGCAGAGATGTACCAAATGTATATTATGTAAACAAATTTTAGATAAACAAGTAAGAAAGTTCACTCTGGTAAACTGACTAATGAATCCCCTCACCATGAGTCTCGAAAAAATATTAGTACATTTATTTATTTTTTAGTTTTATTTAAATTATTGTCAATTTAAATTACATTTAATAACTTTAAAGTATATACTGGTATTAAAGTAAAAAGCTGTTTACTTTTGGTACAATATGGTCCATTTGTGTGAGAGGTACCAAAATGGGCGTCCCAATAACGGTCACTTTTCTCTGGACTCTATGTACTATAAAAGCACTAAGCTGTACAAAATGTCAAGTAATTATATGCAAAATGGTAAAAAACGGTCCATTTGTGTGGGAGGTACCAAAATGAGCGAGGCAAAAATGCCCATTTTTCACTGTATTGTAGGTACTATTAAACCATTAGACTGTACACAATTTCATGTACTTATATGCACTGGTATTAAAGTTAAAAACTGTTAACTTTTGGTACAAAAAAGTCTATTTATGTGGGAGGTACCAAAAGGGGCGGGCCAACAACACCCTTCTTTCTCTGGACTCTAGGTACTATAAAAGCATTACACTGTACAAAATTTCAAGTATTTGTATGTACTGGTATTTAAGTTATAAGCTGGTAACTTTTCGTAAAAAATGGTCCATTTGTGTGAGAGGTACCAAAAGGAGCGTGGCAATAAATCCCATTTCTCACTGTATTGTAGGTATTATTAAACCGTGGCAATAAATCCCATTTTCACTGTATTGTAGGTACTATTAAACCATTACACTGGTTAAAACTTGTCCGTTTTTGTGGGAGGTACCAAAAGTAATACGACTTTATTTGTGTCCGAATCCATTTACAAGCTATCCATGGTAGAGGGTATATAAGATTCGGTCAGGCCGAACTTAACGCTTTTACTTGTTTTTAATTATTCACAATAAAATACGATGGTTACCAACATTTTACTTTTCGTTTGACTATTCGGCGGAAATGCCCATATAATTCCCTTGGAAAAAATACTGTAAAGAAAGGTCATATATCATATCCAAATTGACATAAGAAACTTGTTGTATTTTTATTTGGTTTCTACACGTTGAGACCATGAGGGCTTAGAATACAACGGAAAATTTTTAATTTTGAATTTTAAACACAATAATTTAATAAAATATAGACATTAATCAAAGTGTTTGTTTTATGGCGAATTCTTTTCTGCAAAAAAATGCAACACTTGCACTGCCCTTTTTCCGAAAACTGCACTATTATATCGCTTTTTTGAAATTTTGAAATTTTAGTTGTGCTAAATTCGAGTAACTTAATTACCAAATTTCAAAAAAGTATCACAAAAGTTCGGAAGAAGGGCAATGAAAATGTTGCACTTTTTTGCAGAAAAGAATTCGCCATTAGACTTTTCGCAAAAGGCATACGATGAATTTGGATTTAAATTGATTAAATAAGAATTGCGTAAAATTTACAAATTTTAAAAAATTCATTTTAAATTGTGCAAATCGCCCGCAATTATTAACTGTTTTTTATTTTATTTAGCTTTTTATATAGCACCGCGGTGCATGATAAAGCATCAAAAATCAACAACGCTTTGTTGCAAAACACCAACTGGGGATAATTTAAAGCTCGTGCTGGGGACGACTAAAGTACGTGCGGGGGACGACTAAAGCACGTTCTGGGGATGATTTCAATTAGCACCAGGGATGATTACCGTGGATGACTTTCTCTTCTAAATCCAACCTAATATTTAAAACAAATTAAACAGCATTAGCGTTAGTTTTAATAAATTTATACTTGTTAAATTTATTAGTGAATAAAACTTAAACAAAAAATAGAATAAATAAAGTTATAGTACTTCCCCAAGTACATCTTTCATACCTTCATGTTGCGTTCAGATGGGAACACTCAAACAACCGATTGTAATCTAGCGTGCATTGCTTTATGTTCCGACATTAAATAATTATATTACCCAGTAAAAAATTAAAGAAGTACTTCCAGATCATAAGTATGAAAAGTTTTTCAGCATTTGATGAAGTTCTTCAAATAACTTACCAAAATGTAATTATGGAGTACAAATTATTAACCCTTCAATCCAAAGGATTAGATGTAAAATAAAGGTTCTAGTATTAAGAAACTCCACTCCACTGCTAAATTTCAAGTCGTGAAGCAGACCTTTGAATAGAAACGCTTACAAAACGACATGTCTTATAAAACATACAATCGAAGGCTGCGATAATATCATGGAACTTTTATTTAATTATATACTTATGCTTGAATATTTGAAATTAACAATTTGAAATGTATGTAAGTTCCGATACAAGGAATAACAAAATAAATATTTCTACCACATTAACACCCCTGTTCTGCATTCCGAGAACGGATTGAATCCGAATTTCTAATTCATAAAATTGTCCATAATTTCTGTTTGAAAACTTTTAAAGATTATCTGTAAATATAGATTACCTTTATTTTCCTATTAGAACATATTTGATACATTAGAAATATATTTGGGTCCAAAGAAAAAGATTTAGAAACTCAATTTCGAGCGTAAATTTCCGATTCAAGCCAAATTCGGAATACAGAACAGAGGCGTAAAATGGGTTAAATTTCCAGTTTTAGATCAGAGTAAGCGTATTAAAATTACATTTAAGGCTCAACACTTGTATTAATTTAAATGAAAAGAATTATCAATACACCCAAAGATGTTAATAAAAAAAGCCACCAAAAAAGCAAATCTTACAGTACTTTTAAAGGAGAGATGCAAAAGTGGTGACAAATAAGAACTTCCCCGGCTCGAAAAGCCCTTGTTAAATTCATTGGTAAAAATCCAAATCAGAACAACTTCCAGATCATAAGTTGGGGATTTTTATCGCTTTTTTTTGCTGGGTAATAATATCTCTGTGCGTCTTCATTAGATTAGCGTACCGATTGGCATAGTCCAGCACCAATTTCCCTTTGAGGCTATCGTTAAATTAATGACCCCTGTATTAAATTATGTATTATGGCCAATGGAACGACGGGAATGAAGATGTAATATATATATTAAACTATGTAAAGGGTTTTCCAACAAGAGGTGTTATTTTGGTATTCAAAGAAAAATGCAATTTTTTGAGATAAATGATCGGATGTTTATTTCATAATAAAGAAGAAGGTATGCCGTTAATAATGAAAAACAACATCAGTCAAATGGCTACCACGACCACGCTTACAGGACCATATCCTTTTCATGAAATTTTCCATAACCTAATCGCAAAGTGGCTGTCCTATGTCCTGGATAGCCTCACGAATTCTATCTTTGAGGTCTTGAATCGATGCTGGGCTGTTGGCGTAGACTTTATCTTTCACGTGGCCCCAAAGGAAGAAGTCGCAAGGTGTTGAATCACAATATCTCGGTGGCCAATTGTGATCACCTCTTCGAGAGATAACACGGTCCGGAAACTTTTCCCGTAACAGAGCAATGGTTTCGTTGCTTGTGTGGCACGTAGCGCCGTCTTGTTGAAAGTAAACGATGCCCAGATCAATCATCTCTCGATAGCGCAATCCATTCACTGTAACTGTTGATCCAACCTCATTTTCGAAAAAGTAAGGTCCCATAAACCGCACCAAACAGTCACACGTTGCTTCTCAACAATAACTCATGGGTTTTCCGAGTTTGTTGACATAGCCACCGAGGTGGAAATGGGCCTCATCAGTCAAGATGAGTTTTCGATGATACTTCTCAAATGTCAAAGAATAAAAGCTTCAAAAGTGACAGCTACCGAAATACCGGGTGATTCAAAATAACACCTCTTGTTGGAAAACCCTGTATATATTTAAATGCTGTCACAGAGTTCAAAAACTTATAAATATTAACTCTTTTTCAAATCGAAAACGTTTTTAGCTTTTCCAGAAATCATAAACCGAAAAAAATAGGTTTAAACTTTCACAAAATCTGAAGTAAAATGTATGTTTTAAGTAATTTAAACTCCTACTCTGCTATTGAATATCACCAAGTCGAACCGATATTGCCGACGGTAGTGGCTGAAACAGCTGTTTCTGATTTCAATGCTACCATATTTATACCCTACAACACACTGTGGTACAAGGTATTATAACTTTATACATTTGTTTGTAACACCCAAAAGGAGATGAGATTGACCCATTTATTATAGCGATCGAATCACTTTCTGGGTCGATTTAGCTATGTCTGTCTGTGCATGTATTCTTGTAATCAAAGTACAGGTCGCAATTATTGTCTGATCGCGATGAGATTTGACACATATAACTTTTTGGCCTAAGGGCAAACCCTATTGAAACTGTTGAAATTTCAATTGACATGTAAGCGCTGTATAAACTGTCTTTTATATCCGATCAGTACGAAATTCGACAGAAAGAGGTTACTTATTATACGTAGATTTAGATATAGGCACATCTACTATGTATACATATGTTCGTGCCTATTTAGTGTTTAAACTCTATTGAAACTTTTCTTTTTGTCCGATCTTTATATAATTTCTCAGAAATGAGGTTTTTGATCCAAGCTAATGAAAATCTGTTTAGATTATACATATATAGTCCCATCTATTTGTTCCTTTCCATTCTTGATATATGAAAGAATACTGCGCATTTTAAGATTATCATTTCAGATCTAGTTTATTATGATCAATACCTTCAATTTATCCTTGGAATAAACCTTGATGAGAAGGTGCAGCTAAGTGCATTGTTAACTGAAACGATTCCAATTATTCCAAATTGTTATCACAATGCCCCTTTGCGCATTGCTATGGAGGTGTAGGGTATTATATAGTTGGTCCCGCCCGACTTTCTGTCTTTCCTTACTGGTTTTAATAGTGTTTTTTGGTTTCCATTTCCTTTCGGTTTCATGGAAACTTACATGAGCTGAAGAAGCAAGACGATACGATTTGCACAGAAAACAAAAGGACGGAATTTGAGTTTGACAGACGCCGGACGCTTCCACTGGTATTTAAGAGATACCCTTGGTGTTCCATTAGAGCACTAATCGAATACATTATTTCATGGACGTTATTATACCCAAACGATATTGATTTTGGAACGTCTTTTTTCCCTCAGTGTAGAAACAAAGTAATTTAGTAATTGTTGTTAACAAAATTACAAAAAAAAAATAAATTTATATATCCTCACTTTAATGTACGACGGTTTCATTTGCTACACACCTGAAGTGTAACACATCGAAGGAGTGACCCAGGACCCTAAGTATGTTCGATGGATATGCGTTTTGGGTCATTTTGAGTCTGTGCAAATACTTGAAATTTTGTACAGTACAGGATCAGTACAGGTGTAGGATAATTTCTGTGGCAACTAATTAGCTTTAACCCACTTGGGACCTACAATCAAATAAAAAGTTTACGGCCTTTAAAGGGTTAATTTTTTATAAAAATTAAATCTAGAGATCAGCAGTTCTATAACAAGCCATGAAAAGTGAAAATCGGGCCAAAATTGTGGATATTGTTTCCGATTTTTTAAAAAAGTGCTCTAAAAATTGCAATAAAATCGAGGAAAAAGTGACTTTACATTGCAATTGTTTTTAATGGAAGTCACATGGCCCTATAAATAATGGTCCGGATTTTAATGTCCAGTGGTCCATTCCTAGAAGTAATAAAAATTGACAATTTGATTAAGGGAAAACCTGATTTTTAGAGGCTATTTCAACCGCAAATAGCCCCTAATTTAAAAATCGCAGAAAAGAAATATGGATATTTGCGTCTTTGGATAAATGTAGAAATTATAACCCTTTTGGTAGAAGTAAGAGACTTTCAATAAAATCATGTTGTTATACGGTACCGGGAAATAACACATGAAATAAGTAAAAAAAATTAAATAAGTCCAAAAATGTCCATGTAAGTTGGGACTTTTTTCTTTATGAGATAGAAATAAATATTCATTATGATATAAGTCCCAATACGTCGGGAGAAGCCGACGCGGCACAAATCGGCGGCGCGTCGCAGCCGGCCATTCTTTTCCAGCCGGCGCCGCCGCCGATTTTAGCGGCTCACATCGGCTGAAACTCAGCCGCCGAACTTTATTTAGTGAGTCAACAAGATTTATTTTATGCAACCATGAAAATAAAGAAAGTGACTACTAAGTAATACAATAGGCTCAGAAATTTTAATGAAGTTCATTTTTGCGCAAAAATTTATAAAAAGTTTCTAAATGGTTCTCGCTTTCATTTATTTACGGCCTGTTTCTGTATTTCTCACGAAAGTCTCTGCGAACGAAAACCAGTCACTTACTTTCGTCAGGAATTTGGTTTCTCTAAAGTTCGTTCGTTCGTTCGCCTGGCCTTACGCCAATGACGTTAGAATTTAACCAATTGGAAAATAATGTAATTGCCAGATCACAACAACTAGCGGTGGCCAAAAAATCAACCCTGGGTGGGTCAGCTGAGCTGATCCAAGACTCTCATTTCTTTCTCTCTCTCTCATTGTGCACTGATGATTTTTTTTCCATCTTAGCGAGCTGCCAATGTTGACTTCTTTATGCTTAAATATGTATACATATGTATGTTTGTATACAGTTTTATTATTATTTAATTGGTTTTACCATAATTATATCAATATCTACTTAGTTTTGATTTCAATAAGGGTTTTTGTCATTGTTTCTATCAGTCGACAAATAAAATAACGTGACTCGATCTGACATTTGCGTTCGCCCAGATGACAGCAAAGAGAGATAGAGAAACCAAAATTTACACTGAAATGACTACGTTTTCGTACGAGTTAATTATCGTGCGACTTGTCGTTGATGGTAGTTACTGAAACCTAAATCAGCTGTTTGTCGTCTGGCAGGCGAACGAAAGCAAATTTTCAAGTTACAGAAACAGGCTGTTAAAATGCTTTTTTGGTTTTTACATTACAATAGCTCTTGAGAGGCCGCACCGATTTTTATAAAGTCTACGTCGTTTTAGAGAGAAAACAACAGGCGCTATGTTATTCACAATAAATTCTCTTTCCCAACAAACTCTAATAGGTAGAGATTTATTGAACCGATTTTCGACATTACATTAAAACTTCCTTAGGTTTAGGTTAGGGTGGCAGCCGTATTTTTTTTACAAGCTCACATAGACCAGTTTATGTCCCTAGTGTTACCACGGACTGAAATGCAACCAACCATCGAAACCAACCTGTTTGATATACAAATTTATCGATAGTACGAATATCGGTACTGGAAAGATCTGTTAGGCTGCCTACAAAGGCCGACCCCAGTATGCCAATCGTCGTTTACTCAGAGCGGGGCAGTCGCATATCAGGTGCTCAAGTGCTCAATGCTCTCCACTTCTTCCTTATCTCCACAGCTTCTGCAGAAGTCTTTAGAGTCAATACCTTTTGTCGTGTTCGCCGATCAAGCAATGTCCCGTCAGCACTGAAACTAACGTAGACAATCTTTGCCTCTCTAGTGCGAGGAAATATTTTGATCTTCTCAGGTCATACCTTCGCCAGATTTGTCTAGCTACCCTGCAGATGCCGATTTCTGTCCATCTTTCGTTGGACTGCCTGATTGCCTCTTGCCTAAGCCAAAGCTTGCACGTGGATAGAGGCGCACCAATATATGCAAATTCTTCGAGAATTTGTAATGTCGTCCCTATGCTCAGGCACCCATATGAGATGTATATTAAACTGACTGCCTGGCTGTCCGAGTAAATGACAACGCCAGTGTTGGTTACTATGTTGCGACGCAGCCACTTGGCTACTTCCCATATTGCCATTATTTCGGCTTGATAGACACTGCAGGTTTCTGGTAATCTGTGAGCTACATATATCCAAACTAAGTTGTTCATAGTGTACCCCGAAGCCAACCTTTTCATCAAGCATCGCACCATACGTGTAAAAGTGGAGATGGTTTTTTTTACCTGGTATTCTGCCAACCCATTCATCTCTGGCGGGAATCATAGTGATGTAATTTCTCTCGAAGGTGTACACAGTTAGTATATGTATAGTCCACTCGGTTGGTTACCATAGCACTACACTTTGATATCCTCATGTGACCGTAGTTCTTGTACCTCCACATTGATATGCATTCCATCGGCAGTATATGGAGTAGGGTTTGTAGAGACTCGGTCGCTGTAGTCCTTAAGGCTCCGCTTATGCTCAGGCAGGCTGTTCTCTGAACCTTTGTTAGTAGGTTGGTGATGGTTAGTTTGTCAGTTGCCGTCCACCATACCACAATGCCGTATAGCAGTATAGGACGAAGTACTGCTATATATATCCAGCAGACGATTTTAGGAGAGAGGCCCCACCGCGACCCTACAGCCTTTTTGCAGAAATATAAGGCTCATTTCACTGCGATTGCCACGACCTTGCAGCCACAACGTTCTAGATCTAGTAGGATTTCATTCACCGCTAGGTTCCAAATTAGTGGGGACAGTACTCCTCCCTGTGGGGTCCCTCTGTTTACAAACCTTGTTAGAGTTGTGGACCCAAGACATGCTGTTATGCGTCTGTTCTGTTGAGCAGACTTTGAATTAGTCTAATCAAACTACAGTTAACTTTTAGATGTGACAGTGCCGCAATTACTGCATCTGAGTGAATGCTGTTAAAAGACCTTTCTATGTCAAGAAATGCCACCATGGTGAATTCCTTGAAATGGAGGGACGATTCGATAGTGCTCACAAGTTCGTGCAGGGCTGATTCTGTTGACTTTCTGTTGGTTGACCGACAGGAGTTTTGTATCCAGGTTTTCCCTAATGAAATAATCTAAAAGTGTTTCCAGACCTTTCGATAGGAAAGAGGATAGGCTAATTGGTCTGTTTTTTGTCCAGTTATTTGCCTCATCCTGTAATTTTCCTCAGCTTTGCGGCGTCGGAGACCTTTTCCACTTCGCCACAGAGGGTATACCAAGAGCGTCTTTGCGCCTTTCTAAACTCCTTCTTATAGATCTTGAGTTGCTCTTTATAGGCATCCCAAACATTAGCGACCCCAGTAGATTTAGCCTTGTTGAATAGCTTGTTGCAGTTCTTTTCCATAGCCGTTATCTCAGAATTCCATCATTGGGGTTTAGTTTTACCCTTGTACCTTGTTTTTGGACAGGCTTCTTTAAGGGAACTATTGAATGATATGGTGATATGCTCGACCAGATTATCCAGACCGGCTTTGTCATTCGGTTCGTACAGAAGTTTGGAGTTAAGGACTTTCTTGAAATTCTTCTCATACAGGTGCCACTTTGTCTTCCTCACATTTCTGTGGACGGCAGGTTCAGGCGCTTTTTCAGCGAGTTTGAACTCAATATAAAGGTGATCTGAGAAAGAGTGGTCGTCCAGTACATTCCACCCAGCCGGCCAGTAGCAGACGTTACGTGTAGTACTTCTTGTCTGTCTTTAATTGTAAATGTCGGTTTATTAACTATGTTACAAATACCTAGGTTGGAAGTTAGAATAAAGTCAAGAAGCGGATCACACCTATTGATTATATCCGTACTACCCCAGATAGTATGATGTGTGTTCGCAGTCGGTAATACAGCTTCATAAGGCAAGTAACTGGAGACCACCCAATATATGAGATTACCGATAGCCAGACTAGCAGATGTTTGGTCCTTACCACTTAAATTAGCCAGGAGAAAGATTCTTAGATCTTTCCTGGCCAAAATGCAGGTTATTGGAGTGCCTTCATAGTTGGTCACAAGCAGTTTAAAGTTGGGTGTCCTGATACCGCACACCCTTCCTCCCACTGCGTAGGGCTCCTGTATCAGGACGATGTCTACTGCCTGTGGACAGGTGCAGCAATAGAGCCGCTGAGGCTGGTTTAGCGTGATGGAGGTTAATCTGTAGAATTCTTACCATCATTGGTAATTGACAGATTAACATCCACCCCGACAAGGGTGTTATCGAACTCTTCGTCCGTATCATCGAGAAGCGTGTCCCCGCCAGATGCGTCAAAGAGTCCGGAGACTCCCCTCAGCCCCTCTGTGTCAGAAGTAGAGCTTTCGTCCTCAGAGAAGGACATTACAGATCTTCCGTTAGAGTTGGAGTCACCAGAGATAATAGGAGTGGGTACCTCCGCACTTCCAGAAAGCCGTGCATCAACCACGGTGGACGACCCACCTTCCGCAGTCTGAGCTATATCCTGCTTGTATACCTTCAAGACTATAGTCTCGAAGCCATATTGTAGGGTTGCACTTGCACGTTGTATATGGGAGGTGGATTCAGCGTTAAGGATCAAATTGACCTGCCGCTTTTTGCAATCCGCCTCACCCACAGCCATCGTTAGTAGGAAATTTATCGGCTCAGCCGATTGTTGAAATTTGATCGGCTAAGCCGATCAGCCGCCGCCGCCGCCGCCGATCGGTATTTTTCCATTCACCTCCGCCGCCGATAATTTTGGTCGGCTTCATTGCCTGGTTGGGACTTATTTCATTGGGAGTTATTTCACTTTTTTCAGTTCAGTATGAAATAACTTCCAAATATTGAGATGTAATTCATTTGCCCTTTGCGAGTTAATTCAATTTTCAAAATTGGGAATTATTTAATTTTTGTTGGGACTTATTTCATTTGGATTTATTTCATTAGGACTTATTTCATTTGGCAGTTATTTCATGGTACTTTTTATACCCCCACTATTGTGAACGAGCGCATATAGCATTTTCGCCGGGCCAAACACGTCGAAGGAGTGACTTAAGTCTTAAGATTTAAGTCTTTAGGGCAATGTTCGTCCGTCTGTCTGGTTGGTTGGTGCGCATGATTACTTTCGACAGGAGTAACCGATTGACCTCAAATTTGGTGTGTGTTAATATTTATTTCTATCTCAGGCTAATGTCGAAGATGGGCCATATTGGTACAAGTGTTGCTACTACCAAAATTGTGTAAAGTTTCTATCTTTTTAATTTATATGTAATCTTGTATATAATCTTACTTGTCCATTCTATTTCACATTTTTTCAAGTTTCAATATTAAATTTGTTTGAACTTCTAAAATAGAATAGAAAGAATTAGGTCGTCAACAGTCAGCAATATTACTCGCATCAGCAATTTTTTGCGAAAGAAAATTAAATTAGTACACTCAACGTATATTTTTGTCAAAACTTTATATAAAATATTTAGACGAACGTTAAATCTAACAAATTTACATTGATTATACCATTCTACCAAACGAAATATATTCTAACAATTTTTGTAGAATACCCCATAAACGGCAACACTGGTTGGTACACTCATTCAAGTACCCCATCATCTAGTGAAATATTGATTCTTTAATAACTTATGTACTACCTATCAGAATCTTTCACAATTCCACATATAGTATTAGGTTCTAGGTCGATATCACTTTGAAAAAGTGCAATGTAAGTACACACATCAAATATTGTGACTCTACTCGTCTGTCTTCGGTAGTTTTAAAACCAGTGCACAGAGGGACAGAATCTCAAAAAATGGAGATTAATTGAAAAATGAAAATTTGTTTTTTTGAAAAAAATTGTATTCGATTTTTTATCATAAAATTTTATTATATAAATAAATGTAAATAAGTAAACAAATTTTTGATTTTTTCGTGAACAGTAGTGAAAATTAAAATTTAGCATATCGAGGGCTTATATGCAAAAATGGCTATGAACAAAATAACAATTTTTCAGGAGAGCGAAAAAACTGTTTTCTTCCTTAGTTTTACGAGTACAGTGTAATCTAAAGATGATTACTAATTGATCCAATTAACAAGTAAGAAAGTTTCAGTGGGGTAAACCGATTACTCACTTTGTGAGTAATGTAATATAGAATATTACACGATTTATTCTGTCAATTTGTGTGAGAGGTACCAGAATGAGTTTAATAAATACACCTATTCTTCGCTGAACAATTGGTACTTTAAATACATTGCACTGTGCCGAATTATAAGCGTTTATGTACACTGGTATATTAACGTTATGAGACATTAAATTTTGGTATGACTTGGTCATTTTGTAAAGGAGGTACCAAAAGGGGCGTGGCAATAACGCCCGTTTTTCATTGGACTGTTAGGTTAGGTTAGGTTGGGTTGAATAGAGGAGACGTTTAAAACGTCTCATGTCCATGGACATACACTTAAGCCAGTGGTTCGGCCTGTTGTGCGCTCCTTATTTATGATTTTATACCCCACGGATTACAGAAAATCGGTACTAGACACGTATTTTCTCAGTATCTTCCAGTCATATCCTCCGAGATGAGTCAAGTCTGGCAATATGTCGGAACCGAAATATCGGGATCTTGCATGTGTGAAAGCTGGGCAGTGACAGAAAAAATGTTCTATCGTTTCGATGTTTTTCCTGCATGCCCTGCACTCGTCGTTTTCTGCTAGTCCTATGCGATGAAGATGTGCCTGTAAGCTTGAGTGTCCCGTTAGAACACTTATCATCTTACTAATCTCGATCTTGTTTAGTTTCAGAAAACTACTGGTTTTCTTCTCATTTGGGTCACCCCACAGTATCTTTGCAGTTGCTCCTACATTTGCTCTATTCCACACAGTTTTATGAGCCATCACTGCCCAATGCTTCAACTCATCCTTCGTGGCTTCGAAAGGTTTCCAATTTTCCAAGTTTATTACTCGAAGTTCTCTGCCCTTTGAAGCCAAGCTGTTTGCTCGTTCATTTCCAATCACTCCGTTGTGTCCCGGTACCCAGAAAATACGCAGTTGACCATGGACTGAGTAATTATTTATCGTTCTTTTACAGTCTAACACGGTTCTGGATTTGACCTTTTCCGATGTTATTGCTTTGATCGCCATTTGGCTATCTGTGAATATGTTGGCATATTTAGGCTTTGTGGTATTACTGAGCCAGTTAACACACTCCGTGATTGCTCGAACTTCTGCTTGAAATACTGTGTTATGGTCTGGGAGGCGGAAGTAAAGTTCGACTTCTGGTTCATCAATAAAAAGTCCCAGACCCGTCCTTCCTCCTAGCCTGGACCCATCAGTGTAGCAGCTGGTTCCCACTGGCGCATGAGCAAGTGTTCCGTTTTCCCAGGAGTGTCTGTCTGGCACGAACGATTCACAGGTAGCTGTAAGCCGCACTTCAGGAATGCGGTCGGAGATTTCCGTTGTTTGAATATCACCGACCAGTGATTGTAATATCTTCTGATGGTACGACTTGTGGTCTCGATTTATCCATTCACCCATCACTTGTAGACGTCTTGCTGTGAGGGCTGCCTCATACTTTATACGGATATCTATTGGTTGGATGTGCAGTATAGTCTCCAACGCTCTTGTTGGTGCGGTTCTAATTGCTCATCTTATGCCTAGACAGCACATACGTTGCACTTTTTGCAATGGTATTACGTTGTACTTTTTGTCCATTGATGTCCACCACACTACAGAGGCGTAGGTGATTATTGGTCTAATCACGCTCATGTAAAGCCAGTGTGTCATATTTGGACGTAGTCCCCAGTTTGAACCTATAGCTCTTCTGCACAACGACCAACATCTGTGGGCCTTTGTAACTCTTTCTTCAATATGATCTTTCCAGTACAGTTTCTGATCCAAGATTACTCCCAAGTATTTTATCTTTTTAGATATGGCAATATTCTTATCCAGGAAACGAGGCACGGTAAAAGGATGAATCTTCCTTTTCCTTGCAAATAGACATATTTCTGTTTTGTCTGGATTGACATTTAGTCCCCTTGCTTGTGCCCAGTTATATGCTATGTTAAGTGCCTCTTCAGCTCTTCTGCATAGTTGGTTTGGATGTGTGCCCCTTAGAAGTATTATAACGTCGTCTGCATAACAGACTGGTTTAAGTCCTTCATTGGTGAGGGCTTTAAGGAGACTGTGTATCGTCGTAACCCATAGGAGAGGCGATAAAATGCCCCCCTGAGGTATACCACGATTTACCTTGTCTCTGATTTTTACGTCATATGACCCACAAATAATCCACCTATTCCTTAGCATATTGTTGATCCAGTTTATCAACGCCCGGTCAACCTGAAACTCGTCTAAGGACTGGATAAGTGTATCGGTCTGAACGTTGTTAAAAGCGCCCTCAATGTCTATACAAACGGCAAGTGTGTACATTTCTTCACTGAAGGACTGTTCTATGTGGTGTACTACCTCATGTAGAGCTGTTTCCACTGATCTTCCTTTAACATATGCGTGTTGCTTGAATTTTAGCTTGTCATCGGCTATCTTACTTTTGATCATGTCGTCAATTATTCGCCCCATTGTTTTTAAGAGGAAAGAAGTTAGGCTAGTAGGGACCCCGCAAGGAGGAGTACTGTCTCCACTAATTTGGAACCTGGCGGTGAATGAAATCCTGCTAGATCTAGAACGTTGTGGCTGCAAGGTCGTGGCATATGCGGACGACGTGGCAATCGCAGTGAGTGGCAAATTCGTAAACGTCCTCAGAGACATCCTACAAGTGGCTCTGAACAAGTTGGTTAGATGGGCCAGAAGCAGCGGTTTGGGCGTTAACCCCAACAAGACAGAATTGGTTCTCTTTACTAGGATGAATAATGTCCCACATCTGGACCCTCCACCTCGGATAAATGGAACAGATCTAGTCTTTTCTGAAAGTGCAAAATTTTTAGGAATAATTCTAGATAGGAAAATGTTATTTAGACTTAACGTATTGGAACGTGTAAGGAAGGCCAACGTCGCCTTATATTCCTGCAAAAAGGCTGTAGGGTCGCGGTGGGGACTCTCTCCTAAAATCGTCCACTGGATATATATAGCAGTAGTTCGTCCAATACTGTTATACGGTATTGTGGTATGGTGGACGGCAACTGACAAACTAACCATTACCAACCTACTAACAAAGGTTCAGAGAACAGCCTGCCTGAGCATAAGCGGAGCCTTAAGGACTACAGCGACCGAGTCTCTACAAGCCCTACTCCATATACTGCCGATTAATATTGTGGCGAGAGAAGTTGCAACCAAAGCGGCAATAAGATTAAACTGCCTATCAATGTGGAGGTACAAGAACTATGGTCACATGAGGATATCAAAGTGTAGTGCTATGGTAACCGACCGAGTGGACTATATACCAACAGTGTACACCTTCGAGAGAAATTACATCACTATGATTCCCGCCAGAGATGAATGGGTCGGCAGAATACCAGGTAATATAAACCATCTCCACTTTTACACGGATGGTTCGAAGCTTGATGAAAAGGTTGGCTTCGGAGTACACTGTGAAGAACTTAGTCTGGATATAGCTCACAGACTACCAGATACCTGCAGTGTCTATCAAGCCGAAATAATGGCAATATGGGAAGTCGCCAAGTGGCTGAGTCGCAACATAGTAACCTACAATGGCGTTGTCATTTACTCGGACAGCCAGGCTGCCATCAATTCTCTGGAGGCAACATCCCTAAATTCACAAACAGCCCTCGACTGCCGCAGATCTCTTAACGAGATGGCTGAGCAGTTTAATATACACCTCATATGGGTGCCTGGGCATAGGGATATCCCGGGGAACTGCAAAGCCGATGAACTTGCTAGGAAAGGGACGACATTACAAATTCTCGAAGAATTTGCATATATTGGTGCGCCACTATCCACGTGCAAGCTTTGGCTTAGGCAAGAGGCAATCAGGCAGTCCAACGATAGATGGACAGAAATCGGCACCTGCAGGGTAGCTAGACAAATCTGGCCAAGGTATGACCTGAGAAGGTCAAAATATCTCCTCGCACTAGAGAGGAAACGATTGTCTACGTTAGTACAGGTTCTGACGGGACACTGCTTGATCGGCGAACACGCCAAACGATTGGGTATTGAGTCCAATGACTTCTGCCGAAGCTGTGGAGATGAGGAAGAAGTGGAGAGCATTGAGCACTTGCTTTGCGACTGTCCCGCTTTGAGTAAACGACGACTGGATATACTGGGGTCGGCCTTTTTAGGCAGCCTAACAGATCTTTCCAGTACTGATATTCGTACTATCGATAAATTTATATATCAAACAGGTTGGTTTCGATGAGGGGCATTTCAGCCCGTGGTAACACTAGGGACCTAAACTGGTCTATGTGAGCTTGTAAAAAAATACGGCTGCCACCCTAACCTAAACCTAAACCTAAACCTAGGCTAGTAGGTCGATAAGCCTTTGGGATCGTATAACTCGCCTTGCCAGGCTTAGGTATGAAGACCACCCTTGATTCCTGCCATTTTTTTTGGGGTATATGCATGAGTTAGGCATGCAGTGAAAACTCCAACAAGATGAGTTGATACCAGATCCACCTCATTCTGAAGAAGCGCTGGAAATATTCCGTCCGGTCCCGCTTTTTATTGCTTCTTTAACCATAGCATCCGTAATAGGTACTTGGTGCATTACATTTTCGGTCTGTAACTGTTCCTCTATTGGCCCAGCATTACCACTCGGAAAATGAGTTTTCATCAAAAGCCTTACGGTATCATCTATAGTTTCCATCTTTTTACCCGTTTCATCCACCAGTGTTTCGGTTTGGATATGAGTTTTTGAGAGGAACTTTTTTATTTTGGACATGCTGTTAACGCTGTCTACCTGCTCACAGAAAAGCCTCCAGGAGTTACGTTTCGCCAGTCTAATGATTTTATTGTATTCTTTGAGCTTTCTGTGGTAGTCATCCCAATATACTGATAGCTTTTTACGTCGAGCTCTGTTGTAAAGTCTGCGGACATCCTTGCCAATCGAGCGAATTTGCCCTGTCATCCAGGGTTTCTCATAGGCAGATTTCCTTTCTCGAAGCGGGCAACTATCTTCGAATGATTTTACAAGAGCCTCCGTAATCCTCCTCACATTGATATCAATGTCTTCTGTACTTGGATAATCGTGTTTAGGCTGGCCCAATCGATTTCTAAGTAGATTGCCGAATTTGGTCCAGTCGGTTTTAGCCTTATTACGGAAACTTATTGGGCTAGGCGGTGGCCGTGCAATTTTATACCTTATATAACGGTGGTCCGAATAGGAGTGTTCATCCGAAACCCTCCACTCATGGATCTCATCAATGAGGTTTTCCGAGCATATCGTTATATCTAATACTTCTTCCCTAATTTTGTTAACAAAGGTCGCTTTGTTCCCTATGTTGAGAGTTAGGAGATCGTTAGTATTCAAAAATTCTATAAGGGCTTGTCCCCTTTTATTGGTGTCACTACTACCCCAAGCAATATGGTGTGAGTTGGCATCACAACCAGCTAGTAACACATTACTTGTATTTTTGGATTCCCTTACCAGACGTTGTAATTCCGACGTAGGTGGCAATGTCGGCGCATCGAATGGCAGGTATACTGACGCCAGGTACATACTTCCATTACCTTGTATGAGCACAGTTGCGTCCGATGTTGACAACTCTGGAGAGAATAGATAGCATAAGTTTTTATGGCACAGAATACAAGTCCTTGGACGAGTACCTGTGTTAGCGTAGAAAAGATTGTAGTTCATATGGTTTAATCCAGTAACTTTGTTACTAGTAGCCCACGGTTCCTGGACCAAAGCAACATGAACCCTGCCTTTATTTATTATGTCCATCAGAGCAATGGATGCCATTTCGCTCATTGGACTGTAGGTACTACAAAAGCATTACACTGGACAACATTTTAAGTGTTTTAATGAACTGGTATAAATGTTATAAGCTGTTAACTTTTGGTGCAAAATAGTGCATTTGTGGGGGAGGCACAAAAAGGGGCGTGGCAACTTCTGCCATTTTTCTCAGGTGATAGCGACTAATACACTAATACTATGTGCGGAATTTCAGAAGATTCGAATAAGTAGTATAGAAGTTATTAAAGAATCAATATTACACTACATTTTAACCCTTTGTGGGGAAGGTACTAGAAGGGTCACGATGGGTTTTATTTAATTTTTTCTGGAAATTGTTTCATTTTTTACTTGGGATTTATTTCGTTCCTGTAAAAGACCCAAAAAAGATCCAATGAAATAATTCCCTAAGGGTAATTCCAAAGAAAATCGACCCAAAAATGACGATTTGAAAATTTTACCCTTTTGATTTTGCTGAAATTTTGCATGCGCATACTGCAAGATGTTACGAATTAATGATAGTTTACCGTGTGTCAACATTTGTAGCGGTTTAGATTTTATAGGGTGCCAAAGTAGGACATCTACATTGTTTTGTAAAAAATTAAGCTATGTTCCAGTCGCCATAACTTTTGAACGGAAAGTCAGATTTAATTGAAATAAGTACCATCTTAAAGATATTAACGTTATTTCTAAGTATTTCAGACAGAAGGATAACTATATGTGTACTAAGGATACCAAAAGGACGAAAATGTCCTTAATCCTTGATTATCCTGAAAAAAGGATTTTCATTTTTTTTAATTTTATTTCTGAATATTACCCCCATATTGCTCCATAAAATATAAAATTTTCAGAATGGGTGATCAATGGGTTCAAATGATATGACTTATTTAATGTCCGTCTGTCTGTCCGTTTGACTGGATTATGCGAACGATATCTCTGAAAATGAGTGACCGAATGACTTACAAATTAGTATGTGGTAATATTTTCCTCAAATCTACTTAATGTTTTGAGGTGGCCCATTTCGGACACCTCCTTGTGGTACCTCCCTCACAAACGGTTAACATTTTGTGACATGTTAAAACTCTTATAACTTATATACTACTCATGGGAATCCAATGAAATTTCATACATAGTAATTATTTCACCGCAACTATAAGCTGAACAAAAATGAATTCAGCAATTCATAAATTTTCAGAGTGGGTCGATTTCCTTTGGAATTACCCCTAATAAAAAAATTGGGATTTGTTTCATTTCTTAAAAATTTTGGTTTTTATTTAATTTTTTTGGTATTTATTTCATTATTTAAATTTCGAAGGAAGTATGAATTTGAAATAATTAGTGTTTTTTTTTATTTTATTTTTTTAAACATTACAAAACTGCTTAAAAATTACACTACAACTTGTCTATTACATTCCAGAGTAACTAGTAGTTCTTTTAAATCAAATCAGTTAAATTTCACACACAAAGATTAGCTTAAGAATATATTTGCTGGGTAAAACGCCGGTTCATGTCCAGTGGTTTGCATCGATTCAATCGTCTGGTTAGGTGCGCCGATTCTAGAAGTCTTGGAATTTCAATATTTTTGTGGTGAATAAGTCTGTTTTCATGGGCTTCCGCCAGATTACTGATCTTTTCTCGGACAGTATTTATCCTTAGATCTCGATGAAGGTCTTTATTTCTAACATACCAAGGAGCATTTACAAATTCCCTTAGAACCTTGTTTTGAAAAGTTTGAATCATGTCAATAACATGATTTTTGGCGCAGCCCCACAATTGGATGCCATAAGTCCAAATAGGTTTAATTATTTGGCTGTATATCATTACTTTATTATGTGTGGATAGATTGGAATTTCTACCCATTAACCATTTGAGCTCACGTATTTAATTTCAAGATATGTTTTCTTGTTCTTCACGTGTTCTTCCCATGTTAATTTTGAGTCCAAAGTCATTCCCAGATACTTGGCAGAGTTTGAGACTGGTATTTGTTGTGAATTTATGAGTATTTGTAGTTCATATTTTTGTTGGTAAAATCGACATGTACTGATTTAGAGCTATTTATTTTTAGCCCCCATTTTTCCGTCCATCCCTCAAATTGTGTTATAGCCCTTTGTAGCTTAGAGGTTGATATCTTGTTGTTTTTGCCTTTTGCCATTATCACTGTATCATCTGCAAAAGTACCGAAGATACAGGACTGATCTATTGGTAAGCCGTATGTATATAATAGATATAATACAGGACCAAGTATGCTTCCTTGTGGTACACCGCTAGATATTGGGAGTAAATCGGAATATTCACATCCTTGTTTAATTCTGAAGAACCTATCATTCAGATATGATTCTATCAATTTACAGTAACTATCTGGTAAAATAGTATTTAGTTTCTGAATAATGATGAATGCACTACTCCATCGAAGGCTTGAGACATATCCAGGAAAACTGCCGAGCATACTTCTTTTTCTTCCAGGGCTACTTCTATATCGCGTGTAATCCTGTGAATTTGTTCTGCTGTAGAATGGCCTTTACGAAATCCAAATTGATGGTTCGGTATTAGTTTTTTAATTTCAATTAGAGAATTTAGCCTCTTACATATTAACTTTTCGAAAAGTTTTCCAATAATTGGAAGAAGGGATATGGGTCTATATGAACTAGGATCCTGGGGATCTTTTCCAATTTTTTGGATCATCAATATCTCTGCTACTTTCCAATATGTACGGACGTATTTAAGGCGGATTGCTGCGTTGAATAACTTGGTAAGTTTTGGAATTCCGTAAATTGGTAGTTTCCTAACAAGTTCATTGGTTATAAGGTCAAAGCCGGGTGATTTGTTATTTTTCAATTTCTTTACCTCGAGTATAACCTCTTTTAATGTTACTTTTGGAATAACTTCATTGTCCGAGTTGAATACTGTCTCATGTTCCTGATTTGACTTATTTGAAAAAACTTCGAAAAGATGTTTCGCAAATATGTCAGCTTTTTCCGCGTCAGTTTTCGCCCAATGTCCATGTTTCGACCTTAAGGCACTTTTTGATTGTTTTTGGCCACATAGCTTTTTTGTTGCCTTCCACAATGAGTAATTCGTTTTGCTGTCGCTAGTGAGTTCTGATAAATACTCTTTAGAGTTGGAATTATTATTCTTTTTCGTCTCTTTTCTCAATATTTGCGTGGCTTTATTAAGTAATTTTTTATGATGGGGTGATCTGGTAATTTGCCATCTTTTTCGCGATTTCCGCTTCTCCTTAACTAGGTTTCTTATATATAAAGGATATGTGTGATCCATCGGAGGTCTCTTGTATGTCGGAGTGCTTTGCCATCCAGCATTTTGTACTAGTTTTGTAAAATTTAAGGTTTAAAATTCAAGATCTTCAGATGTAGAAATTTTGGAAAATGAGTCAACGCTTTGATGGGCTAAAAATTGGAAGTACTGCCAGTCTATTTTGTGGTTTGTTAACATTGGTTGCTCCTTCTTCATTTCGATTGTTGAATTATAGTATAAATATATGGGAGAGTGATCTGAATTCAAGTCAAACGCTTCCTCAGTTTTGATTTGTGTTTGGGATATCTTTCTGGTGATGAAAAAATCAATGAGATCTGGTCTTTTTTTGGCATCAGTTGGCCAATACGTTGGTGAGCCAGTCGAGACTTTATTATGTGTCTTGGAGGACTGTATACTGATGTGAGTGAACGGTTATTGTGTAAGATTGAAATTCTTCCTTCTGTATCTTGTCTTCTTCCCAATGAACTATGTTTTTTCGAACGATAATAGCACTTCCGCCTCTGGCTTTGTTGCTTGGATGGATAGTGTGATAAATACAATAGTTTGGTATTTCGATATATGATTGAGTCGTGAAATGGGTTTCACTTATGAGGCATATACATATCTATATTTCTAGATTCTAAGACGCATAAAAGTTCATTTTAATGCTGTAAAAGTCCGTTGGCATTCCCTTCCAAAATATTAATTCCTTTTTTCATTCAAAGACTAATGCAAAGTTTTCTTCTAGATTTATTAGGCGATTCTCAAATAATTTGTTTTGATATTCAATATTTTCAAGTTTTTTCAAAATTTGATTCGCTTGACTATCAGAAGTCGGATTCACTGAATTTGTACATGCTACAGAGGAATAAGATCTTACTGTTGCAGGTTGGCGACTATTGTTTGGCATAATATGATTAGATTCACATGTTATTACTTGACTTTTACTTTCTTTCAATTTCTTTAGCTTATTTTCTCTAGCTCTTTTGCTTCTATACATCCTCGATAACTTGCAGGGTGTTCTTCTCCACAATTAACGCACTTTGGTTGAGCTTCAACGGGCTTATCGCAATTTTTAGATTCATGTTTTCCTGAGCATCTTACACATCTTGGTTGCTTAGAGCAGTAATTTTTTTTATAATTATAGCAGTGGCATTTACCACATTGTGGGATTAGTTTTGGGAGTTTTAGTGATTCAATGGAAACTACGGTGTCCAATATATGACCAATTTTGTATATTTTGTTAATATCCTCTGTGTTTTCGAATGTGAGGGCGAACATATCCAAAGGCTTCTTGGATTTGAATTTTGTTTTGTTAAAAACATTTGATATTTTAAAACCTCTTTCTCGAAGTTCACTTATGATATCCTTAGGGTCACAAGTATGGGATAAATTCTTAGCCATTACGCTAATGGGTCTGTTTATCTTTCTAAGTATGCCAAGTTATCTTCGTAAGTATGCCAAGTTATGTTTGATTCATTTAATACCTTGGTTACGCTTCGATAGTCGTTGCTATCAGAAGTATTCATTTTATAGGAGCTGCTGTTTAATAGAGAAAACGCATTTTTAACGTTAGATTTAACCAAATCATGTAGCTCATTGTAATTTCCTTCAAATGATATTATAATTGGTGGTGGTCGACTAGGTTGCAGATTTTTTCTTTGATCTTGAGTAGCTGACATATTTCCATGTTTGGATGTAGCAGTTTCATTAGCCGAAGAATGACGTTTGTTGGCCTTACGTTTTCTGTATCATTGGACAATCCATTCAGTTTCTCGTGAGAGCTCTTCCTCATCTGTACAATACTCGACGTGTGCCGGAGGTTGAGTTGGCGCACTTGTCGTTTCTACGGTTTCTGGAAGTTCTGCATCAGATTCTTCGCACATATTTTCTTTTAGATTTACATTTTCATGTTTCAATTGGGCATTTTCTTGTAGCAATTTATGAACAATTTCTTCTAACTCGTTTACTCGATGAGTTAGATGAGCATTATACAAGGTGGCCAAAAATGACCAACGGGGTTTGAGTTCATTATAACTTTTTATTTAAGACATAATTATTATTTTATTTTTATCCTGTATATATACTGGGTGGCCTAAAATGACCAAAGGGGTTTAAATTTCTTATAACTTTTTTAATAAACTTTTTTATTTCTTTTTAGTATTTTGTAGAAAAGTCTTGTGGAATTTAAAATAGAACAGTACACAACTGAACAACGTGCAAAAAAAAATAAAAAATACAATAATAAATAAATAAAAACCAGTAAGGAAAGGCAGAAAGTCGGGCGGGGTCAACTATATAATACCCTACACCTCCCTAACAATGCGATAAGGGTCATTGCTATAATAATTTGGAATAATTAGAATAATTAAATGGGTACGAACATATTATCTAATTCTGAACCGATAATCGCTAAATTAAGCAATATTCGTTCCTAAATTGAGAAACATCTTTCTGGAAAATTTAAATAATCGGGAGTAAAGTACAACTTCTATAGCGATTTGATACCACATCAGGAGGACCATATATATGGAGGTTATATATAAATCTGAACCGATATGCCCTGAATACTTATTCATGTAAAAATACCTCTTTCTGTCGAATTTCGTACTGATCGGATATAAAATACAGTTTCTACAGCGCATATATGTCAAATCGGGGTAACATATATATGGGGGCCATATCTAAATCTGACCCGATTTTCTCCGAATTTGGCAGTATTCCTTCATGTAGAAAAAAACCTCTTTTTGCCGAATTTCGCACTGATTGCTTACATCTCAAATCGGGGGTAACGTTTATAAGGGGGCTATATCTAAATCTGAACCGATTTCTTCCAAATTTAATAGTGTTCATTCATATAATAGGAAACCTCTTTCTGCCGAATTTCATACTGATCGGATATAAAATACAGTTTTTACATGTCATATCGGGGGTAACATGCCAAATCGGGGTTACATATATATGGGGGCTATATCTAAATCTGAACCGATTTTCTCCGAATTTAGCAGTACTCCTTCATCTAATAAGAAACCTCTTTTTGCCAAATTTCGCACTGATCGGATATAATATAAAATTTTTACATCGCTTACATGTGAAATCGGGGGTAACGTATATATGGGGGCTATGTCTAAATCTGGACCGATTTCTTCCAAGTTGTACAGTGTCCATTCGTATAATAAGAAACCTTTTTATGCCGAATTTCATACTGATCGGATATAAAATAAAGTTTTTACAACGCTTACATGTCAAATCGGGGGTAACATATATATGGGGGTTATATCTAAATCTGAGCCGATTTTAACCAAATTCAATACGGATCATCCTTGGACCAAAAAAAAGATATGTTTAAAGTTTAGTCGAGATCGGACCATAATTGCGACCTGTACTTTGATTACAAGAACACATGCACAGACAGACGGACAGACAGACATAGCTAAATCAACTCAGAAAGTGATTCTAAGGCGATCGGTATAATAAACGATGGGTCTATTTCTTCTCCTTTTGGGCGTTACAAAAAAAAAACGCACAAAGTTGTATATAAGTTGGGTATAAAAAATCCTCTAGGCCCCCATATATCGTCGCTTGAATGACCAACTGCAGTAACTGACATTTTCAAAATTGTTCAGGAGAGCTGTTTTTCTGTTTTTGAGACAATGTTCCTTCTTCCCCACGGCGTAATATTTATTATATTTCCAGTTTGCTTTTCTCATTGTGTACTTAACTTCATCTTCTTCAATATTATTAACAAAAAAATACAAACATTTAATTATAATGCATGTTTTTCATAAACAATGCAGATTCGTCACTTTGTGGGAAAAAAAATTATACCTAATGTCAGTTACGACTTATCACCGCCCAGCCCAAACGGCTAAAGCTAGAGACATGAAATTTGGTAGGATGGTAGTCCATACTATATAGACGTGCAATATGGAAGGGTTTTTCGAAATTTTGGGCGCACAATGGGTCAAAAAAGAAAAAAAATATGGTATCACAGCCAAATCCAATCGGCTGGAGCTAGAATTGCAACATTTCGTGTGAGGGTATCGCCTAGCTCGAAGATTCGGTATGAATCACAATTTTTCGAAATTAAAAAATTTACGCGCACATTGGGACAAAAAGGGATAAATATGGCACCAAAGCCAAGTCCAAATGGCAAGAGCTTGAATCGTCTAATTTGGCTTGAGGGTAGCCATTGGAACGTGGAACATGGCAAAAATGGTGGAAAAATTATAAATATTGTGCAGGAGGGAAAAAGTGCTAAATATGGTACAGTGGGGGAAAAAATTAAATTTGTGCAGTGGGTCAAAAATGTGTTAAATATGGCACAGTGGGCCAAAAAGGGTTAAATATGGTACAGTTGGGGAAATATTTTAAATTTGTGCGGTGTGTTTAATATTGTGAGGCAACATGGGTTAAATATGGTTAAGATTAAGGTTACGTATGGTACAGTGATGGAAAAATTAAATATTGTGCAGTTGGAGAAAACTGTGTTTAATATGGTACAGTGGGGCAGAAAGCGTTAAATATGGTACAGTGGGGAAAAAATTAAATTTGTGCAGTGGGTCAAAAATGTGTTAAATATGGCACAGTGGGGCAAAAAGGGTTAAATATGGTACCGTAGTGCAAAAATGGTAAAATATGGTACTATATGGCAAAAAGGGTTAAATGTGGTAGAGTAGGGCTAAGGGTGCGAATTAACCTTTTTGAATATACAGTATGTTTTTCTCTTAATATAGCGTGATCCATTTCGAGGTTCCCTACTTTTTTTAAAGAAACAAACAAAGAAAGTTCAAATTGAATGGGGAATGTTTATTATCATTTGAAAGAACATTCTTTGGCACTTATTTTCTGAAGATTATGTCTATCAAATGTTGGCCGCGGCTACGTCTCTGATGGTCCATCCGTTGAGTCCAATTTTCGATGACTCGTTCGAGCATTTCGACTGGTATCTGGCGAATGACACGCGTGATGTTTTGCTCCAAGGCCTGAATCGAAGCGGCTTTGTACGCATAAACTGTAGACTTTACATATTCCCACAGGAAAAAGTCTATCGGTGTGATATCACACGATCTTGGTGGCCAATCGAACGGCCCAAAACGTGAAATTATCTGCTCACCGAAGTGTTCCCTCAATAAATCCATTGATTGATGCGATGTGTGGGAAGTGGCGCCGTCTTGTTGAAACCAAATGTCGCCGAGACCACGAGCTTCAATTTCAGGCATCAAATAGTCGGTTATCATTGCACGATAACGGTCGCCATTGACGGTTAGGTTCTCACCGGCATCATTTTTGAAGAAATATGGACCGATGATTCCGGTACGTCGGATCGGGAATCGGTCAATGCCAAAAAGATAGCTCTTAACGAGAGCTAAAATATTGCTCATGGGTTTCAAGGCGTAAGTCTTTCCATGATGAAATGACAAAATACTTAACAAAAATAACATGACAGCATGACACGACTGACTCGTGATCTGTCAAAAAAAGGCTATTGAAAAAAGTATCTCTACTTAGATCACTCTATACCTACACGCTTAAAAAAAGTCGCTTCTGTAGTATATTGTTCCAAACATATTCTGCTGGAAACATGCATATGTTTAGGGTACACTCCAAATATATAATATTTGACACTCACAAATATAATTTGTTTGTGAGGACGTTGTTCTAAACAAAATTATGTTTTCATCCCAATATTTTTTTATTTGGAAATAATATTTCCAAAACAATGATTAATTTGTATTTAAGTATTTTGGCAATGTATTGATGCCTTAATTTAAAGGAAAGTCTTCATTTTTTTTTAGAAATTTAAAGTTTAATTTTTTAGAAATTTTATATGTTTGAAAAATAATATTAAAATTTAAATCGTATAATCTTGGGTAACGACAAATTGATGGATTGACAATTGGACAATTTATAAATTAAAAATAAGTGCTGTAAAACAAAAGAAAATGTTGCTTACGACATTTTTACCTATAAAGTATAACACAAAATCTAGGAAAAACAAAATTAAAAATTGCCGAAGTCAACAATGTTTTAAAATTATTTTGAATATAATGTATTTGGATAAACTCTTAAACAATATCTTTGTTTGTTTGTAAACACATATTTTATTTGTGACAGTAAGTTCGCAAATATAATTTGTTGTAATATATTAATATATGCGTTCCAAACAAAATTTCTTGATTTTCAAATAAAATATATTTGTTCAAAAATATATAATATTTAAAAATTTTGGTTCCAAGTATATTTTCTTTGAATTCAAACATATCAAAAATGGCGATTTTCCTCCGTGTACTTATAGTGGCACTGTAATGCAAAAACGATTAAATGTACAGCTGTGGTTTAATAGCATTTAGAGGCACATTACGGAAAAGGGGTAAATACTGTAACAATAAAACATTTGGAATATAAATAAGAAATTGTAGGGTATTTTTCGTATTTTGGTGTAGAAAAAGATCCGAATTTACTTAATTTTCATCATATGAAATAATCATGTGTATTTGAAAGAAAGAAATGTAACTATTTTACGGTACCCAAAACAAAAATAAATAAAGGATGGGTCTGCGAAGCGCACCGGGTTATAACTAGTGTTAAATAAAATGAACACTAGTTAAAGCGAAAGAGATTTACAAAAATCCACATGTTCCGATATTTTGAATATGTGGTATCTTTCGATCCAAACACATTGTCTACCACCCCCCGTGTAGACAAACGTGAATTTCAACATAGTCCGGCGAAAAGTGTAGCACATCCATGAAGTGACCTAAGAGACAACAATAATGTTTGGCGGAAATCCATCTTGGACCATTTTAAGTCATTTGAGCAATGTCAGTCCGTCTGTCTATCTGCCTGGTGCGCACGATAACTTTTGACGGGAGTATCCTTCTGACTTCACATTTTGTGTTATTTTTTTCTATCACAGGATACTGGTAATAATCATCCACAATTTCACATATAGTATTAGTTTCTTCATCGCAATCATCTTGAGAAAAATAACCCAAGATGCGACGTCCCTTTTGGCATCTTTTTGGCATATAAATACTTGACATTTTATGAAGTGTAATACTTTTATAGTTCCCATGGTATATTAAAAATAGGCGTTATTGTTATTACATTGTTTTCAAATGGGCACTCTATTCGTTAAGGTAAGTACACACGATTTGCAGATCGGACAACGTTGCCAGAAAAATGCAACCCTGTGAAGTTACAACCGTGTGAACACACAATGTTTGTTTTGCAACGTTAGCAGAAAAGACATTGCGGGATAATTTGCAGATTATTATATGTGCGAAGTTTATGTATGTGACAACGGCGCCATTGCCAGAAAAACATTTTATTTGCAACACTGTCTATAATGTATTTTTATTGGCAATCCTGCATATAAATATTTACAAAATATATTGTAAATATATGAAACCCCCAGGGGGTTCCAGGGGGTGTGCCACTGGCATGGGTGGGTCGGGCCTCCAAAGTTAGTGGGGGTCGGTCATACATTTGGACTCGATTGGAGCACTCTAAATGGGTCAAAGAGGGATTTTTCAAAATTTGCCCCTACCCAAAAGTTCGACCCAAATTCCGGGACATCAGAATTCGTTTTAGAGATATGGTTCCTTTTTTGCCTCCCCGCAAATCGACCCGGCCTAATATATATATATACATATACATACCAAGTCAAGTTGGCTCAATTAATAATTAAATGGCCATACGAATTTTTTGGATCAAGGTGGATTTTTCGCACATTTTCTATATTTGTTTTCTCGGTTACCGTACGGAATATCTCTTTTGTGTCTGAAGCAAGTTAGGTATTGAATACGAGAAAAAAAATGCCGAACAAATCTATCCGAAACCAGTAAGGAAAGGCTAAAGTCGGGCGGGGCCGACTATATAATACCCTACACCACTCTCGTAATATTGAATAACTCTGAAATATAAATTTTGTATTTCAAGTATAAATTGTTTATTCTAAATTTCAAAATGATTGGATGTAAAATACAGCTTCTACAGGACTAAAGAGCAAAATCGGACGAAACATATATATGGGAGCTATAGCTAAATCTTAACCGATTTTCTTCAAATTCGGTAGTGTTGGTTCATGGATCAAGAAACTCTACCATTCTAAATTTCAAAATGATTTAATGTAAAATACAGCTTCTACAGGACTAAAGAGTAAAATCGGACGAAACATATATATGGGAGCTATAGCTAAATCTTAACCGATTTTCTTCAACTTCGGTAATGTTGGTTCATGGATCAAGAAACTCTACCATTCTAAATTTCAAAACGATTGGATGTAAAATACAGCTTCTATAGGACTAAAGGGCCAAATCGGACGAAAGATATACCGGGGTTTTCAATAAGAGCACGCTTTCAGAAGTCCAGACGCTGAACCCAATTTTCGACAGTTTTCAAGCATAAATCGGCCGATACTGCTGCAATTTCACGTTCGATATTCGTACGAAGTTCATCAATCGTCGCTGGCTTGTTGGTATAGACCATAGACTTGACGTAGCCCCACAGGAAATAGTCTAACGGCGTCAAATCGCACGACCGAGGCGGCCAATCGACTGGACCATTTCGTGAGATAACACGTTCTCCAAACTTGGTTTCCAATAAATTGATTGTGGCATTCGCTGTGTGGCTTGTGGCGCCGTCCTGTTGGAACCACATGTCCTCCAAGTCCATATCAACCAATTGGGGCCAAAAATATTCGGTTATCATTGAACGGTAGCGATTCCCATTCACGGTAACGTGCCGGTCTTGATTATCACGGAAGAAGTACGGCCCAATGACGCCGCCGGCCCATAAACCGCACCAAACCGTAATTTTTTCGGGATGCAATGATGACTCATGGAGTACGTGTGGATTGCTGTCTGACCAATAACGCATATTTTGTTTATTGACGAAGCCATTCAGATCATCGACCATAAATTGGACGTAGCGCTCTTAACGTTGAGGCCACTGACTCCGAATGTCGGTAGTAAATTTTAATAATTTCGACTCGTTGTTGGCTCGTATATCTTTCCATCATGAAATGGCAAACCTTACTGAAGAGAAATGTCAAAAGAGCGGCAAAAAATATGCTGTTCCTGTCGGTCTACTTTTGTAGCGTCCCTGTTGAAAAACCCGTTATATGGGAGCTATATCTAAATCTGAGCCGATTTCAACCAAATTCAATACGATCGGAGTGAAATTGCGACCTGTAGTCGACGAACAACTTTACATGGACAGACGGACGAACGGACGGACGGACAGACATGGTTAAATCGATTCAGCTAGTGATTCTGAGTCGATCGGTACTCTTTAAGGTGGGTTTAGCTGTGTTATTTTCAGGTGTTACAAACATCTGCCGTGAAACAAACTTATAATACCTGTACCAAAGTGTGGTGTAGGGTATAAAAAGTGCATCCAGTGCCTTAAAAGGCATTAAAAATACCGATTGTTTTTATTGGTTGTACACAATTCTTAATTCCAACGACATTTAAAACGTAGATTGAAATGAGGAGACAAATGTAGGTGCATAGAATTAAGATGTTGCCATGCAGTAACAAAATGGTACAATTTCTTTATGTTTCGATCTGACAAATGTACTAAAAGCAGTAACAAAAAATATGAAAAACGTACAGATAGTGTTATTTTTCCTTTGGCACTAACTGAATACTTTTCGCGTAATGGGGGGTCTAAAAAGCACTAAATCTAGTGCGAAAAGCACTAAGTTGGCATTCCTGTGGATAAGTGTGAGAAATGTAAGCGGCCTCACAAGAACTGTTAAGTGAAAATATTATATCTACTACATTCATATATATATTCAACTAATTTAATTTTATATAAGAATAACAATTGGGAGTTATTTTTTTTTTTGAAATTATTTCATTGGCGCTTATTTCATTTTTTTCTTGGGCATTATTTCGTTGCTAAATAAATCCCAATATATGGGACTTATTTCATTTTCTTTTTGGGGAGTTATTTCACTTCTTTGGGATTAATTTCACTTTATGTTTTGGGAGTTATTTATCATTTTTTTGGGAATTATTTCATTGGGATTTATTTCATTAGGGTTTATTTCATAGAGCCGAGAAAATTTCTTAGTTTGTTGGGGTTTATTTTCATTTCGTGCTTGATTGGGGTGCAATTTCCTTAATCAGTTTTTGCAACGAATAGGCCCCAAATTTGGGGCGCACTTTCATTTTTAGTTTGGCGTGCATTTTCTTGGGGTCCAACTTCCGGCCGCTTTTTCCTGATGTCATTCAATATTTTATCATTTTCAGCTGAAATTGTTTCTATATCTCGTAAAAATCTGATATAATTAGACAGGGGATATCATTCCGAAACGATAGAAGAAATTTGTTAATCCTTGGAGTACTTATGGAAATTATTTATAATAATTCCTTTTTCGTTAGAAAAGAAATACATATTATAATACTACAACAACTATTTGTAATTTATTTCATGATTATATTTTATGATAAACCAATGACGACCATAAACATTCTAATTAAAGATGTTATCGTTACTTTTGTTGAGTTGTTGTTGTTGCTATGCTCTTTCCCTAAAGATCCATCATCAAAAATCTATTTGAATCTGAAACAAAATTATTTGAAAAGCAGAGCCGTAGAGCGACTGCACTCCACCCATTGCCACCCATAGCCACCCTCACTAATGTTACTAATTTACCATAAAAACCACCATTTTTTTGTAGCAGCTCAAATAGAGAAACAGGAAGGAAAATAAACCTCATGATGAAATGAGAAAAAAAGGAAGGACTTGGACGAGCAGCCTAATGTGGGGGAGGGAAAGTGTTCCCCCTCCACTTCCCTCACAACAAAAAAAAAAACTCAAAACCATCATGGAAAGGTGAAGAACAGAAGAGAGGAGAAAAAAGCGTGCTCATATAATTTAAAATACGCTCTGGACTGGGACAGTGAATCAGGTCCACCCCTCATGCGTTGGCAAATGACGCCCTCACACACACACACACATACACGTTCAGGGACGCAACAAGGATAGAAAAAAATCCTGGGAGTTTTTTTCAGCACTAGGTAGTGATATTGAAAAAAAAACTGAAATAAAAAAATGGCGGTTTCCGGCCGTTTGAAGAGAAACGAATGAGCGAAAAAACAAATCAGAAAGGAAAAACAACGAACGACGAACGCCAGCAACAACGTCCATGGCAACGGCACCGGCAACGTCATTTCTCTCTTTCTCTAAGGGCAGGGGTTAGCAATGACAGCCAACGTATCGTCCATGAATAGAATGAAATAAAGGCCCAGGACAAAAAAAACCTATGACACAAACAAGCAAAAAAAAACAAAAGGAATCAGGAAAAAAATCCGCAACAACCACCCCCCATCTGGGCATCTAGATAGGTATGAGTGTCAGTCAACAGGACTTGCTGGAGTAGAGTGGTTTACCCTCATTCGGGACATTTCTGCCTTGTATTTGAGTTTAATGTTGGCAGCGGCAAAACAGGATAAATACGAAAAAATCGTATTTCTCTGAGCATAAAAAATCCACCCCTCATCATCATTATCGTCATCATCATCAATGAGAAAAAAAAGAATGCCCACTCACTCATTCCTTCCGATGCTCTGGATAAAAAGCTTTGTGAGCTCACACAGCCTCAGTCCTGGGTAGGTACATCGTAATTACCAGCACTCTGAAATCAGCCCACAAATTAGATGAACTGGTGGAGGGTGGTGTTTTCTGGGCTCTAGATGATGGGTGAGCAATGGTAAGGCATGTTTTTTTACTTCACCTTCTATTTCACATCCTGCATTATTCAAATGTCCACAAAGCGACAGTTGATTGGACGGGGCGGAGGAGGAGCTGGAGGAAGAGTGTATTGCGACTAGGGTTGGAGGCATTTCTTTAGGCAATATGCCTGGAATAGTGAAGTCCAATAAAATAGCAGCACACGAAAGTGAGCCTTTGCCCAATACGACATCCAAAATTATTTGCATAAGAGCTATACTTCTTGATATTGTCAGGTCAATCATACTACAAAAAGAAGTAAGGTTACATTTTTTAAGAGCTTTCGGATTTGATTTAAAAAAACACATAAAATATAGAGAAATGTATGAAATCTTTATTTGAGTCAATAGAACTGTCTATATAATTCAATGTTTAAAGATGATTTCATTTAAATCCGCCTCAAATGGTTCATACGCTGGGTCCAATTTTGGCATACTCTTGCCAACCTACTGGCCGGTATCTTTAATCTTGGCTTCCAGTACGTCAACCGTTGAGGGCTTGTCCCTACACGGGGCAAAATCGCCTTTTTTGATATGTTCAGTCGAAAGAAAATATATTTGGAGCACACATTTCTAAATATTATATATTTCGAAGCAAATTCATTTTATTTAAAAATCAATAAATTTTTATTTGGAAGGTATATATTAATATATTAGAACAATATATATTTGCAAACAAATTTTCACAAATAAATATGTGATTATTTAAAAATGGAATTATTGTTTAGGAATTTCTCCAAATATATTTTGTTAAAAAAAAAATTTCAAAACGTTGCAGATTTTTCGAATTTCATTTTTAATTGTTCACTGAATTCGAGTTATATTGTATAAGTTGAAATTAAATAAGTCGATACCTCCATTCTAAACTATGCTAAGTGCAAAAAGGTAGTTTTACAGGAAAGGCGATCAAAGTTTGATGATTTTTTAAATTTGTGTAGAATTCCTTTGTAATGGAAATCGAATGACCTGTACTGTTTTGTAAATAACTTTTGATTGGGTTGATGGATAAACACCAAATTTTGACTGAATACGATTTGGAATATTTATAAATTAAAAATGCAATCTCCCTAAAACTATGCTAAGACGACTTAGCATGTTTTAGAATGGAGGTATCGAAGTAGCAATGGCATTTGTTTTAAAACACTTTTTATCCCCTCATCTTAGAGAGGAGGGTACACGCTGAAAAAAAATCACTTCTGTAGTATATTGTCCCAAACATATTCGGTTTGAAACATATATATGTTTAGGGTACACTCTAAACATTTAGTATTTGTTACACACAAAAATTATATATTTGGGAAGATGTTGTTCAAAACAAATTTTTGTTTACATGCCAATATATTATTATTTGGGATTATTATTTTCGAACCAAATATTTATTTACATTTAAGTCTTCTGAAAATACCTAAATTGTGTTAAATTTTTCATTGAAATTGTGTAAAATTCGTTTGTAATATAAAATTGAAATCGTATAATCGTGGATCAATATTAATTACTTGGAGGATAGACAACTAATGATGACTTGGAATACTCAGAAATTTGAAATAACTAATTTAAAACAGAAGTCAACAAAAGTTTTGCGATTCTTTTTTAAATAAAATATATTTAGAAAAATTCCTAAACAATAATTTTATTATACCCTACCCCACACTGTGGTACAGGGTATTATAACTTTGTGCATTTGTTTGTAACACCCAAAAGGAGAAGAAATAGACCCATCGTTTATTATACCGATCGACTTAGAATCACTTTCTGAGTTGATTTAGCTATGTCCGTCTGTCTGTTCGTCTGTGCATGTATTCTTGTAATCAAAGTACAGGTCGCAATTATGGTCCGATCTCGACGAAACTTTACACATATCTTTTTTTTGGCCCAAGGACGATCCCTATTGAATTTGGTTAAAATCGGTTCAGATTTAGATATAGCCCCCATATATATGTTAGCCCCGATTTGGCATGTAAGCGCTGTAAAAACTTTATTTTATATCCGATCAGTATGAAATTCGGCAGAAAGAGGTTTCTTATTATATGAATGAACACTGTTAAATTTGGAAGAAATCGGTTTAGATTTAGATATAGCCCCCATATATACGTTACCCCCGATTTGACATGTAAGCGCTGTAAAAATGTTATTTTATATCCGATCAGTGCGAAATTCGGCAAAGAGAGGTTTCTTATTACACGAAGGAATACTGCTAAATTCGGAGAAAATCGGTTAAGATTTAGATATAGCCCCCATATATATGTTACCCCCGATTTGACATGTAAACGCTGTAAAAACTGTATTTTATATCCGATCAGTGCACAATTTGGCAGAAAGAGGTTTCTTATTACATGAAGGAATACTGCCAAATTCGGAGAAAATCGGTTCGGATTTAGATATAGCCCCCATATATATGTTACCCCGATTTCACATGTAAGCGCTGTAAAAACTGTATTTTATATCCGATCAGTATGAAATTCGTCAGAAAGAGGTTTCCTATTATATGAATGAACACTTTTAAATTTGGAAGAAATCGGTTCAGATTTAGATATAGCCCCCATATATACGTTACCCCCGATTTGACATGTGAGCGCTGTAAAAATGTTATTTTATATCCGATCAGTGCGAAAGTCGGCAAAAAGAGGTTTCTTTCTACATGAAGGAATACTGCCAAATTCGGAGAAACTCGGTTTAGATATAACACCCATATATATGTTACCCCCGGTTTGACCTGTAAGCGCTGTAAAAACTGTATTTTATATGCGAAATTCGGCAGAAAGAGGTTTCTTATTACATGAAGGAATACTGCCAAATTCGGAGAAAATCGGTTCAGATTTAGATATAGCTCCCATATATATGTTAACCCCGATTTGACATGAAGCGCTGTAGAGACTGTATTTTATATCCGATCAGTACGAAATTCGACAGAAGGAGGTCTTTTTACATGAATGAGTATTCAGGGAAGATCGGTTCAGATTTATATTAAAGCTCCATATATATGTTCCTCCTGATTTGGTATCAAACCGCTATAGAAGTTGTATATTACTTCCGATCATTAAAATTTTCCAGAAAGATGTTTCTCAATTTAGGAACGAATATTGCTTAATTTAGCGATTATCGTTTCAGAATTAGATAATATGCTTCTACCCATTCACCAATTATTCCAAATTATTATGGCAATGACCCTTATCGCATTGTTAGGGAGGTGTAGGGTATTATATAGTCGGCCCCGGCCGACTTTCTGCCTTTCCTTACTGGTTTCTACTTGTTTTTTTTTAAAACACATATTTTATTTGAGAACTTTAGTTTGCAAATATATTCTTTAATAACTGCTATACTACAGTAGTATTAGTTTATTAGTCCTCGAGAAAAATGGTCGAGGTTGCCACGCCGCTTTTGGTACCTCCCACACAAATGGAAAATTTTGAACCAAAAGTTACCAGCTTATAACATTAATACCAGTGCATACAAATACTTGAAATTTTGTACAGTGTAATGGTTAAATAGTATCTACAATACAGTGGAAAATGGGCATTATTGCCACGCCTCTTTTGGTATCTCCCACACAAATGGACCATTTCTGGAGCATTGTGTCCCCCGCCTTAGGGAATGTCGCATTCCCCGCGGACCAAAACTGACTACGGTAGTGTTTTCCCTAAAACAAAAAAAAATGGAAGTTACAATAAGCGAGAATAAAGTTATGGTGCAGGAAGTAATAAGCTCAGTACCGGCGGCAAGTGTTGATGTGCTCCGTAGTCATGTGTCGTCGTTATCCCAAAATAGCGAGCCAAACTAATTTTCAATTTCTCGTACAGGTGTGACTGCCTTGGCACCTGTGGTCGTGGCAAATGCAACTAATCCTCCTACAGGTGTGGGTGCCTCGGCAGTCAATGCAGCAAGTGCACATCTAGCTAGGAGCAACCAAGGAAGAGTATAAACTGGACCCAGTCTTCAAGTACAGGAAGGGAATCCGATTCCGATTCCGACATTGACTCAAACGAAAACGTTAACATTACTGTCTAACTCCAAAGACGTCGAGGTCAGCAAGATGGTAGAAGAAGACAACGCGTGCATGGCACAGCTCACGACAAAAAACAAAAAGTTATCAGGGTCACAAAGACGAAAATTGAAGAAGATGAACCGGAACAGCAAATATACCAAGGTGCAGAATGCTCCAAAGGAGCTACCTGAAGCTTCATCCACTCCCGCGGAAGCAGGAAAGAGGATCAGATCTCCAGAAGAGCAAAACACTGCGAAACCGCCGAAAAAGAGCTGCACGCTTTCAAGTAAACTGCAGAGAACGAATCAAGCCTCTCACGAAGGAGACTCTAGACTGTATCCTGGTGGAGAGAGCGACGACAAAGTCGATCCAACTACAAAGGAAGCCAACGCAATCACGGAATCCTCCGGAAAGATTAGGACATCCAAAAAGATATCACGATCTATGCGTAAGAGGAAGTTGGTTGAAGAAAAAGGTAAGAAGCCACCATCTTATGCCGAACTAGAGAGGAAGCAATACAGAGACGAGCTCTGCTACGCAGTGATCGATATCAATAGAATATCCGGCAAAAACCCCACTGACAAACACGACAACGTTGAAGACTTGGTAAATAATGAAATTGTGGAGCACGGCCTCAACACGGACGAAGGGTCCCCAATTCAGATAATGAGCAGCGAGTTCAAATGGGACACACTGATGATGAATTTTGCGGCACCAGCATGTATAGAGACCCTCAAAGGATTGTGGATAACATCCCCTCTCCATGGGAAGGCGCTAAGCAGAAACTGGTGAGTATGAGGGTCATCCCCCAGCTCATTAAAACGACAGTACACGTCAAAAGGATGGGGCAGCAATTTCACAAAAGAACGCATGCTCAACCTCTTTGGCCAGCAAAATAAGGGACTGGACGTGGAGAGGTGGGAAGTCTTCTGGTGGATTTGGATCGGCTTTCCATGGCCAGCCTGGTCAAGACAAAGAGTATTGTGTTCTATGTGAACAAAGCAGTCTTCTTCAAAATTGGTAAGGCTTTGGTTGTAAAAATGAGCCATTAAACAATAAAGGCAGCGATGAAGTTAAGCCCGGTTACTGGAAGACCAATGATTGAAGTCATCCAGATAAACCTCCATCGGAGCGAGAAGGCAACCAACGCTTTGATGGAAATACATATTAAATAAAGGTAAGACTCATATTGCTTTAATCCAAGAAAAATAGACGATTCGTAACAATGTTACTGGATTAAACCACGTCAATTACCAACTGTTTATGCAAATAAAGGAACTAGACAAAGGACTTTTATTATATGTCACACAAATTTATGTTATCTTTTTTCTCCAGAGTTGTCAACATCGGATGCTACAGTACTGAAACAAGGGAATGGAAGTGTACACCTAGCATCAGTATATCTGCCTTTCGATTCACCAACATTACCACCCACTTCGGAACTACAACGCTTGGTGAGGAAAGTCAAACAAACTGGTAACGAAGTACTAGTAGGTTGCGATGCTAACTCTCACCAAGTCGCGTGGGGCAGTACTAACATTAATAAAGGGGGCCAGGCCCCGTAGAATTCTTGAATACTAACGACCTAATAACACTTAACATAGGTAACATAGCTACCTTCGTTAATAGAATAAGGGAAGAAGCATTAGATACAACAATATGTTTAAGATAGCAATAAATAAAGCCAAAACCAAATGGACAAAATTCGGGAAGCTAATTAGAGAAAGACTAGGGCTTGGAAATTTTGAGTGCCTAAGTGTTGAAGATATTGACACTAATGTTGGTACCATTACGGATATATTAGTAAGGTCTTTCGAAGACAGCTGTCCGTTTCGAGAAAGGAAATCAGCCCAAGAAAAGCCTTTGATGACTGGGGAGATTCGCAACATTGGGAAAGAGGTCCGTGGACTTTACAATAGGGCCCGCCGTAAAAAATATCCAGTATACTGGAACGACTGCCATAGAAGACTCTGAGAATACAACAAAATCACAGGAACAGCAAAACGAAACTCCTTTAGGCTATTCTGCGAACAGGTCGATAGCTTTAACGATGTTTCTAAAATTAAAAAGTTCCTTTCAAAAACCCACTACAGAGAAAGTGAAGCACAACAAAGTTATATCATTACAGACCATATGGTCAAAGAAGCCGTAAAAAGCTTTTCACCATTTAAGGCATCAGGACCTGATGGAATATTTCCGGCACTACTACAGATAAAGCTGGATTACATATTAACTCATCTAGCCGTTAGCCTGGCAGGAGGCAAGAGTTATTTTCATACCTAAACCCGGCAATGCAAGTTATGCAACACCTAAGGCCTATAGACCAATAAGCCTAACATCTTTCTTACTCAAAACCATGGAGCGTATAGTGAACACCATTATTGAGAGTAATATGCCTGGTGAATGCTGAAATTTAGACAACATGCCAATGTTAAAAGGCGATCAGTGGGAACCGTCCTACACGAGGTAGTTCACAACATAGAAGAATCCTACAATGGAAAGAGGTATACACTTGCGGTATGTATTGACATTGAAGGGGCGTTCAATAATGTACGTACCGACACACTTATCCAATCCTTAGACCAGTTTCAGTTGGACCGGGCTCTCCGAGACTGGATAAGCCACATGCTAAGGAATAGATGGATAAAAATAAGAGACAGAGTAGCACAGGGAACACCACAGGGTGGTATATTATCACCACTCCTATGGGTCACTACTTTAAATAGTCTCCTAAGGATCCTTACGGATGAAGGACTTAAACCAGTCTGTTACGCAGACGACGTTATAATACTTCAGAGGGGAAAAAATCCTAATCAACTTTGTATAAGGGCTGAAACGGCTCTAAAAATTGCATATGACTGGGCTCGACCGAGAGGTCTAAATGTAGACCCAGAAAAAACAGAAATATGTCTGTTCACAAGGAAAACGAAGATTGGTAAATATGATGACCAGAGAATGAAGTCGAGCCAAAATTGGCGGCGGCGGCTGGCATTGAAAATTATAGGTCGTCGGCGGCGGCTAAGCCGACAAAAAATTGACATACGGCGGCTCTATGATAGACATTTTAACATTTAAAATAATAGTTGAAAAGTTAAGCTCTGGTATTTTTTCTTAAATAATAGATATTTTTAAGTTATTGTGAGGTGAAAAAATCATAGATTCCATGCCGCTAGGCGGCTCAATGATATACTCTATTTTCAAAGTGTGCTAAAGCTATGTATAGACGATAGTCGGATCGGACAACTTTATCAAGCCTGTTAAAGTGCCGCAAATGTACGGACAATACAGATTGTTAGGCAAAGGTGAAGACGATTGCAATCTGCTAATCTGCTATCTCACAATGACTTTTCTGCCAACGTTGCAAGACAAAAATTGTATGTTCACACGGTCGTACGTTCACAGGGTTGCATTTTTCCGCCATTCGTCTATACATAGCTTAAGTCGAAACTTGATTGATTCTTTAGAATGGAGGTAATAATTTATATGTTATACTATTCTTTAATACTCCATTCATTTTTTTCCGAAAATATTTTTTCTCTATAAGTACATAATCTAATAATAAATAAAAAATCTTATTATTTCTTTTAAAAAAGAATTCTTATAATTATTTTTCTATTACTATCAATATTTGGATTTTTATGACATGTTAAGCTCCCGCTTGTGACAATAAACGAATCAAAACGAAAATCACTCACTTCCATATCGTCCACCCAATAAATGAATATTAGATATGAAGCAGCCCTCACGGCGACGAGACTTAAAGTGATGGGCGAATGGATCGAAAGCGATCACAAGTCATATCATCAAAAGATAGCTGAGGTAGTGACGGTGGATTTAACTGACATGGCATCAGTATCCGACAGAATACCTGGAAGATCAATGGTTCCTGGACCATGATACCAGACAAACAATATTGGATTGATGGAACCCTAGCGCAGACAGCATCTGGAACTTGCTGTTATAAAGATGGCTCGAAACGACTTTATATCGAGGAACCGGCAACCGAACTCGTATTCCGTCTGCCAGACCATAACACAGTCTTGCAGGCGGAAGTCTGAGCAATTACAGAATGTGTGAGCTGGCTTGACGCTAACACAAGACCAACAAATGTGAATATTTTCAGAGACAGCCAAATGGCTATCAAGGCAATAACATCTAGAACGGTGAAGTCGAGGACAGATTTAGATTGTAAAATGGTGATTAACGCTTACTCCGAACACGACACTAAATGCATCATATGGGTGCCTGGTCATTACGGGACTTGCAAACGACAACCCTATAGAACGCAAAACCCGTCGGAGTTACGCGTTCTGAACTAAAAATATGGGAAAACTGTTGGGAAAACAACGAAACTCTTGTGGGATGACCCAAACGAGGATAAGACCAAAAACCTGCTGAAATTAAGCAAAATAGAGATCAGTAAGATCATGGGTATCCTTACGGGACATGCATGCTTACAAGCACATCTACATAGGATAGGAGTTGTAGATGACAGCGTATGCAGGGCATGCGGGGAGGATGACGAGACGTTGGAGCATTTCCTCTGCCAGTGCCCAGCGTTCGCGAACAATAGATCCCGTTTCTTAGGAAATGATACTCTACCAGACTTGACCCAACTTAGGGGCGTAGACTGGAAAACAATTAAGGATAGTACAGAGTTCCTAAAATAACTTGCAAGAACCAGTCCATTAACAATTAGAGCGCACAACAGGCCGAATACTGGCTTATGTGTATGTCCAAGCCAGAACTATATATAAATATAAGAACTTAACCGAGCATGAATTTTGATAATAAAATTCAATTAAAATCCTGTTAAAATAATTACACTATGCAATAAAATTTTTGCTAAAGGGCTGTGCATAAAATTTATATTTTTTTTTTAATTCCGATTTTCTTGGAAAATACCTTTAGTATTTGGATTTTCTTTAATCTCGATAAAGCCGACATACCATACTAAATTAAAGGAATTAAATAATGAGTCAGAAAAATGATTGAAACATCACTTTCACGTATAAACAGAAGTTTAGTAACTGAAATTTTTTTTTAAAAAGTAGTTTTTTGCTGGCGCGGAAAAAACCATAAAAAAAACATAACCAGCACGCCTCCTAACGAAGAAAACAATGGCTATTTGAAGCAGAAACTGATATATACCCTCGTTCACAGTAGTGGGAATATAAGAACATGATTTTGTTGAAATTCTCTTACTTCTACCAAAAGGAAATAATTTATACATTACGATACCTCCATTCTAAAACATGCTAAGTCGACTTAGCATGTTTTTAGGGAGATTGCATTTTTAATTTCTAAATATTCCAATTTATATTCAGTCAAAATTTATTAGTTTTATCCGTCAATCCAATCAAAAGTTATTCACAAAACAGTACAGGTCATCATTCGATTTCGATTACAAATGAAATTCCATACAACTTTAAAAAAATCATCAAACTTTAATCGCCTCCCCTGAAAAACTACATTTTTGCCGGAATGCCGAATTTCGTACTGATCGGAAATAAAAAACACGGTTTCTGCAGCGCTTACATGTCAAATCTGGTGTAACATATATATGGGGACTATACCTAAATCTGAACCGATTTTCCTCAAACGTGGCAGCGTTCATTCATGTAATAAGACAACTCTCTCTGCCAAAATTCGTACTGATCTGATATAAAATAAAGTTTTTAAAGCGCTTACATGTCAAATCGGGGGTAACATATATATGGGGGCTACCGATTTTGACCAATTCAACCGATTTTTACCAATATCAATAGGGATCCATTCCAATTTCCATGGGCCAAAAAAGAGCACTGTGCTAAGTTTCATCACAATCGGACCATAAGTAAGACCTGCACTTTGATTACAACGATACGGACGGACAGACGGACATAAATCGACTTAGGAAGTGATACCAAGTCGATCGGTATAACAAACGATGGGTCTATCTCTTCTCCTTCTGGGTGTTACAAACTAATGCACAAACTCATAATACCCTGGACCACAGTATGAAAACCCAGGCAAAATATTTGGCCCCATAGGATGGGTGGTATTTGAAATTTGGTACATATACTTCATATATCTGCAGGTCTGTTGGTATTGAAAATGAGCAATATCGGTCAATTGTTTGATATAGCCTCCATACATAGCATCTTTCCAATTTGACTTCTTAACGCCACAGAGATCTCAAATTTCAACTGATCGGGCTGAAAATTGGTACCTACACAGAGCCGAAAATACAATGATTTTTTTAACCATGTGTCTGGTTAAATTTTTCATGGTAAATGTTTGATTACGAAGACAAAAATAACCTTATATAAGTTCAAATGTACATGAAAAATGATTAAGTTAACATTATATATGGTTGGTTTTTTTGAAAGAGAGGCAGAAAATGTGCGAGATAAACAACAATTCGGCTCTGTTGTGGTCGACGTTTTTCAATTGCTTTGTGTTAGACGAAGTTGAGTATTAAGTTAAACGAAGTTGAAACGAATGCGACTGTCGTCATAAGAGAATTTATCTCGCTCATTGAAAACACCACCAAACAGGGTAGATAATTAAGAGTAACCAAATGGTACAAAAATCGTTCTAAAAAGGTACTTTTTCGACCCAAAAATATCAATTTTAAAATTTGTTTAAATTCTTCTTGAAATATTGAGATACAAATTATTAAGATCCAGTAATCAATTTCTTGATGACAAGCTACTAAAATCTTATATATGCAAATATAAACCGATATTTACGGAAAATGATACAATCGGTCCATGTTTTGATTTAGACTCTACATATATAGAGGTACCTTCCGATTAGAATTCTTGACTATCTAGAGAACGAATTTTTAGCCGATTATGATGAAAGATGTTTCATATTGCATAAAATCATCTGTAAAAAAAGGTAATTCATGTCGGTGCAGTTTTAATATAAAATTAATTGACTACATTGTAAATATTTTATCCAGTATAGTTCCTTGTTAGAATTGCTTCACGTTTTGATATACGATTATATATGATGGTTCCAGACGATCTTGAGTTTTTGGTGCAGATGCCACGTTTTACAACCTACGTGCCCTTAGTCTATGCTTATAGGTTTCTAGTTTCGTTAAAAATGCAAAATTTGTCAAATCGCAAATTTTTACACTTTTGAAACTGGAAAGGCGCGATTTCATACACAATAAAAGGAAAATGAATTTTGTTGTAATACAAGAGCCAAACGTTGCGTAGCTATGTCGAAAGAGCATGTGTATGACTTATATAATTTTTTTTTGAAAAAGTGTATATTATTTTCGTGCTAAGACATGTTTGATAAAAAAAAGTATCAAATGTGTCGCGGGAGTATCACGGTACTTTGAGGGTCTGAAAAGTACCAAAAAAAGTACTAAAGTATCAAATTTATCATCCCTGCCACCAAATGCCAGCTTCGGTGCTTGATCGAGTGCGGGAGTTCAGTTGGTGTTGAATAGTCGATGGGACTAGTGCTGTTGTCGGAAGCTGTTGGTATAGAGCAGCGATGGGCAAAAGCACTACCCGGGGATTTTCCTCTCACGTGTACATGAGCACACACATTGAATGAGAGTTCATTATCATTCAGTCGCGCTTGGACATTCGATCGACGAGGTTGTGTCGTCGCTTGTTGCTTAGCGTGCACATAAAGAAAAAATGGATGATACAATTATTACGATACATACTTCAAATATAGGAATACAGTTTAGTATGTACTGTATTTTTATCGAAGAATTTATAAACATTTCTAAATACTAGTTTAAATTATTTAGTATGTTACTGCAGAAATGTATATATTATTTTCTTTCTGTCAAAATTAAATAAAGTAACGAATTTTTTAAAATAATTTTAAATGTTTATATTATTATCTTTAAAGATTTTTTAAAAAAATTGTATAAACACCTAAATATACCAACCAAAAAAAGAAGTTGGACACTCGAAAAAATAAATAATTAAATAAAGAATAGGCATAATCAATACGAGTATGCAGTCCATTTATTGGAAAATTTGGATTGATTACTTTACATAGCATAATAAATATGTATGTGGCTAATCATAACATATTTAAAGTTCGATTTCTTTATGTACGCGTATAATAACCCCAAATCTACTTAATGATGTTCGTTGCAAATAACATTTCTCGCAGTGCATAAAGAGAGTGTTAACACTTCTCACAAATACATAAACATTTTGTAGAAGTATTTTGTAAAGAACTACATTCATAAGTATGTATGTACATATGTTTATTTAAAACAGCGATGGGCACACAATACTTCTACAAAATGTTTATGTATTTGTGAGAAGTGTTAGCACTCTCTTTATGCACTGCGGGAAATGGTATTTGCATTTTCTTAACATATATTTGTTGGGTAAGATAATAAATAAAGTGGACAACGAACATCATTAAGTAGATTTGGGGTTATTATACGCGTACATAAAGAAATCGAACTTTAAATATGTTATGATTAGCCACATACATACATATTTACTATGCTATGTGATGTAATCAATCCAAATTTTCCAATAAAAGTACTACATACTCGTATTGATTATGCCATATTCTTTATTTAATTCTTCATTTTTTCTACTAACCGTTTTCGAGTGTCCAACTTTTTTTTTTGGTTAGTATATTTAGGTGTTTATACAAAAGTTTATTAAAATATCGTTAAAAGATAATAATATATACATCTAAAATTATTTTAAAAAATTCGTTACTTTATTTAATTTTGACAAAAAGAAAATAATATATACATTTCTGCAGTAACATAATAAATAATTTAAACTTGTATTTAGAAATGTTTATAAATTCTTCGGTAAAAATACAATACATACTAAACTTTATTCCTATACTTGAAGTATGTATTGTAATAATTGTATCATCCATTTTTTCTTTATGTGCAAGCTAAGCAACAAGCGACGACACAACCTCGTCGATCGAATGTCCACGCGCGACTGAATGATAGTGAACTCTCATTCAATGTGTGTGCTCATGTACACGTGAGAGGAAAAACCCCGGGTAGTGCTTTTGCCCATCGCTGATTTAAAAAGTGAAATAATAAAATATGTGTGTTAATAGTGTTTTGTGCCTGTTTAATTATAGTAAAGGCGAATGTAATATTAATATTATTTTTTGTGATTATGCCATTACAATTGTGAAATTCAGTGGTTAAGAGTGGAAAAAAATATGTACACGCTGTCGCATTAACTGAGCATGAAAAAACAACAATGTATGTACGTAAGTACATGCAGCAGCAAGCAAACATACGGAGAGAAGTGATGTGTACGTGTGGGTATGTGTTCATCTTGTCTTTTCGTTTGAACACTTGTGGCTGCTACGCCGTACATACATACGTTAGTTTGTTTTGTTGTGCGATGTTGATACTGTTAAATGTACATACATACATATGTTGTTAGAAGTGCTTTCGTAATACCTACATACATACATACATATAAACGATGTTTTTGTTTTTTTCTTTTCAGTTGTTTCTTTATCTGTGGCTTGCGGCTGCTTGTGCTGGGAGTCCGGCCTTGAATCTGTTGGTAAGTTGTGCCAATACTAGAAACTGTTGATAAGCTGTATCAATACTAGTTGTAGTGTGCGAAGTAATTACAGGAAAAGTGGTATGCATGCATACATTTGTTTTTTTATACCCTCACTTTAGTAATACGAGGGTATATATCATTTGCAACGGGCCAAAAGTGTAACACATTGAAGGAGTGATCTAAGACCATAAGTATGTTCAACGCATATTAGTTTTGGGTCATTTTAAGTCGAATGAGATATGTCCGTCCGTCTGTCTGCTGGCTAGTGTGCACGATAACTCTCGAAAAGAGTAACCGATTCACTTCAAATTTGGTATACGGTAATATTTTTTTCTATCTCCGGTTAAGTTCAAAGATGGGCCATATTGGTCCATTCCTTCTGGTACCTCCCACACAAAGGGTTAACATTTAGTGAAATATTGATTCTTTAATAACAACTATACCTTGGTCGGTTTACCCGACTGAAACTTTCTTACTTGTTTTTAATATACAATTCAGTGCACTTCCTTGAAGTATCATCCATTGACTTACCAAATTCTTGATTTTTATATCTATTCCGATTATGATTTTGGTTTTCTATCAGATTGCCTTTGTTATTAATCTCCTCTCTCCTATAAGTTTGCCGTAAGATCGGACTAAGCTCAGTACCCCAAACTAAGTGCCTAACCGTCCTGGGCCCTTAATAATCGAGAGATTCAGGGAGTTTACTTGGACGGCATCTTTTGAGCGGGGGCTGATCACATGTTGGTCAAGCACAGAAACGTAGGCACTTAACTTATAGTCACAGAGCAGATTTTTCCATCAGTTCAGCCCATCGGTAAAAGCTTATGCTCTTTGAACTACAGAATTTAGGTAGAAAGTCAAAAGATCTTCTTAGAATTGCACCCTTTTTTACATTTATACTTATATTTTCTAACCTTTTTGTTTTTTTTTCTTTTCAGGTGTTTCTTATACATATATATATTAACATATATTTTGTAAATAAAATAAAAAATAAAAATGCGAAAGTTAAATTTTTCTTGTTTTATTTGATATAAATATTAAAAATTATTGAAACAACTATGTTTCTGGTTACATGAAGTAACCACTAAATAGTGAAATTAACAATAAAAAAGGTTTCAATAACAATCTTCATAGTTAATAATATTAACAATTTCATTGTTAAATTGAACATTCATTGTTTCAATAAATTAACTATGAAATGTTAATACATATTAACAATTTTCATGGTTAAAAAATTCAAAAATGCAATGTTAAAGTAACAATTATTATTATAATATTAACAATTTTCATGGTTAACAAATTCAACCATGGAATAGTTAAATTAAATATTATTATTGTTAAATACCAGTCAACAAGAAAATGTTCAAATTAACCTTATATAACGTAGACTCCAAATCATGTTTATTTATGGTTAAGTTAACCTTATATAAGGTTAATTTTTGGCTCAGTGTAGGGTTTATTTATACCCGGAATACTTCACACGAACAATCGTAGTCATAGTTCAATGTTTTGATATAGACCCCATACAACTGCCCGTCTAGATTTGACTTAATAAAGCCACAAAAACCTCAAAATTTCAACGAATTGGGCTGAAATTTGGTATAATGAGTTTATTTGTATACGAAACCATTAACATACGCTTTTTGAAGTCGATGAAGTTCAAATACAACGGAGATCTAGTAATAAGTTGTCGTTAGCCTCTGTTCCATTGCTCAGACCCTCAAAATATTCTCTACATCTGTTTAGCTGTTCTTTCTTACTTATGATCAGTTCTGTACTTCAACATCGTATTGGCTGATTTGAATTTGTTTTTTTTCCAGTTATTTGGTTGATTAGTTTATATAATTCTCTCATATTACTCAGGCCAGCCGCAGTTTCTGCATCCTTGACCAATGTTTCCATATAGTTCCTTTTATCTCTTCTTGCAGAATTTAGATGCTTGTAGGCATTTAAATCTTTGAAATTATGTATTATGCATATATGTACATGGACGGAATTTTATGAATGAAGGCTCGTTTGTAAGGTCGTGACTTGTACTTTCAAGTATGTACATATGTATGCCGCTTAATTTAAAGTTTTAAAATGCATATGTTGCATATGCAACTTTATTTTGCATCATGCACATCATGACACCAATATAAAATTCGGAGAAAAATATAGCCATGTAGCTCCATTTGTGCTAAACCGACCCTGCAAATTTTTCTTTACAAACTATGAAAAATATTGAAATTACAAAATAAACAGAATCATTCCAATAAAAAATAATTTTGATTTCTGTAATTTTTAAGTAAAAATGCTATAGATACAGAAGACAGCCCCGTATTCAAATTTGCAGGAACAGCTCAGATTAAAAAGGACTACATGTTTATAGATATTTCATATATCTATGTTGGTGTTTTTGTGGTCCAGTATGCAAATTAAAATTAAAGAGAAAAAATGCAAAATGATACTTACGAAATTTGGCGAATTTTCGCATATATCTACGATGTCCTAGTCCAGTCCTTTAATAAGAGATCTTATTTGTACATATTTTGTTTTTGCACTCAGGCTCAGGCTCAAGATCGTTATTGTTGTTTTCAGTATATGAAAACAACTTTGTTAAAAATTAAAGAAGAAGTATGTGACATGTATTGGGGGTGGTTGTAATGATTGGATAGACAGATCTGTTTCGGGAGCCACCAAACTCCCATTATCAATATCCTTATTACAACGATAACTTCAGTGGAAGTTATTGGAATTATGGTAGTTGTTGTATGTACGAGGGATGATGATTACTGAATTGTCTTTTTTTGAGATATGCGCTTTTAGCAAACAGTTCTCGTTTATTGATACTTGGCTGTGCGTATATATTCTAATAATTTCGACTGAAGTAATCGTTGTAATAAGGATATTGATAAAGGGAGTTTGGTGGCTCCCGAAACAGATCTGTCTATCCAACCATTACAATCACGCCCCATAACATGTCACTTACTTCTTCTTTAATTTTTAACAAAGTTGTTTTCATATACTGAAAACAACAATAACGATCTTGAGCCTGAGTGCAAAAACAAAATATGTACTATGAAAGCAGATCGAATAAAACAAAAAAAAAACAAAAACAAGATCTTATTTGTATATATCCAAAAACACGTTTTTGAAATATTCATATTAAAAACTGTATTTTTTATCCATTCAGTATGAAATTCGGCAATAAGAGGTTTCTTATTACATCAAGGAATAGTGCCAAATTCGGAGCAATTCGGTTCAAATTTACATATATCGCCCCCATATATATGTTACCCCGATTTGACATGTAACCGCTGTAGAAACTGTATTTTATATCCGATCTGTACGAAATTCGGCACAAAAAGGTTTCTTATTACATGAATGAACACTGCCAAATTCGGAGAGATCGGTTCAGATTTAGATATAGCCCCCGTATATAAGTTCCTCCCTATTTGTTTTCAAAGCGCTACAGAAGTTGAATTTTACTTCCGACCATTACCAAATTTGGAAAAAAGAAGTTTCTCAATTTGGGAGCGAATACTGCTTAATTTGGGGGACGTCAGATCAGATTTAGATATATATAATGGTAGATCGCTTCCACGTAGTGCACCCTGGTGTAATGCGACCTCGTGCCCATCGGTATATGGTTTGAAGACAGGGGTAATCGTCTGTTTTTGTACAGAGCCTTGCTGATACCTGGGCGCCTCAGTAAGTAATACGTGTTGTGCAACCAAGTCCTTGCCACAGTACCGGGGGATATGATGTGGTGGACATGTTTTTCCCCTACAGTAGTGGTTATACTTAAAACAAACTCCCCTAAGTTGTGAGTGTTATGAGTACCGTGCTCATCGAACTTTTCGGTTCGCAGTCAGGGGTTACCATAGACTGTGTTTTGACTGCTGCCTTTGCTGATACCTGGACTCCTCAGCAACGACCCAGTCCTTGTCAAGTTTTTGGGGACCATGTCGTGATGGACCTACCCTATCCCCACACTCGTGAGGGACCTATATGCAACCCTTTAAACCAACAAAAACGGACACACTACAACAACCTACCGATACGACTACGAATACAAGAACTGATAACGATACAACTATAACGAATACGACGACGACGACTACGACAAGTAAACGAGGATCTAAACCTTGGGAGGCGGCAGTATTACCTCGCACTTCGGTTTCCTATGGTAAGCATACCCGTTCTTCAATGAGGAAGTTTAATGATCGGCGCATGGCTCTCAGGTTCCTTGAGGACTTGAAAAAGCCGATCCTGCATCTCTGACCAACAAGCAGAGAAAATCCCTGAAGTGGACACGGAGTATTTGTATTTCTGAAAAACAGGATACCTCATCAACTTCCAAACGGCAGCAGCCAATTAAAAGGCAGCGCTTTCCAGATGAACCGCCGGCATCCAAAAGGACCTTCGCTGACGTAACTAAGGACAGTTTGATACTGGCGGTCATCAACAGATGACATCCCCAATAGCAGGTGGAGTGAGATAGAGTACACACTGTACTCTGTTTTCTTCGATGTTCTTGAGGAGATGCCGGGTCCGGCTCCCGACGCAGCACATAGGTAGGTTTTCAGGTTTTATGCGGCCAAAATTGAAAATTTTAAACTAGTTACAAATACCAAATATATTATCATTTTACGTTAACAATAGAATAGCCGATAATTAACCGGTATTCTCGACTTCGATACTCGCGCGGGGTGCGTGCACAGGTAGTCGGTAATTGTTGGTATCCCGCTACGCGTGTTTTCATTTTTTAAGCTTTTAAAGTGATCTATTTTTTGTCGTCAATATTTTGGATTTGAAGAAAGTTAACAAAGTAAACAATATGGATTCGAGTGCTTCAGGTAAATACCATTATTTATCATATAAATTGTCAACCCAGTATAATAAAAAAACCTGTATTTTAAAGCTTCTAAACAAATTAATTTTTGTTGAAAAAATTTTCATGATTTTTCAATATAAAGGTAATTTAGTTATATTATCGCTTCCTCTCGCCCCAAAAATGTTATTAATTATATTACTTCATACTTTTTTCTTATGATTTTGATAAAAATCAGCTGCATTTATTTGCCCAGGTGTTCAAAAAAAAATTTGCAGGTTATGTTGAAAAATGTACCAACATTTTTTTTTTAATTTTTCGTCGTAGATTCTCCTGGCTCATCCGGAATAAAATTAGTTACCCGTCAATTTCTCTACGATAAAATGGAGAGCCAGAATTTAAAAACTATGGATGAAAAATTGACTTATTTAGAAAATTACCTGTTTTCTTCTTACGGTGACACAGAGGAAATTTTTAAAAAACTAAAGCAAAATGTTGCTTACTTTAAGACTGCCATTAAGAAAAAATGGTCTAAAGCTAATAGACAACATGATATTTTCTTAAAATCAAACCAATCGTGGTTAAATGGGACGTTTGTAATCCCAATCAAAGCCCAAAATCACCCAAGCCGTCCTTCAAAATCATTTGAAGAGTCAAGTGAGAGAAGCAAGCGTCGCAAAACTGAAGTGGTTCGTTCGGCCATAGACAATTCCATTATTATTCATGCTGCTCAGTCAACTTTGAGAGCTAAGGGACTTCGAAATGCATCAGAAATACTTAAAGAAATCACAAAATCGTCAGCAATTGCAGAAAAATATAGAGATGCCTACAAGTCATCGTGTGAACCCAACAAAGGTAATATATTATCACCTCAAGAAGCATTGGCGATGTTTATAGAGGCCGACCTTACACGACAGCAATATGAAATTGTACGTAATACAAACAAGTCGCTTTATCCTTGCTACGATAGATTATTAGATGCCAAAAAAGAATGCTATCCACCGGAACAACACATAAAAGTGACGAGTCTGTGTGCAGAAAGTACTTTGCAAAGTGTTATTGACATAACTCTTATGCGCCTTTCAATGTACTTAGAGGAAGTACTTTTAACTATTAGTGAAATTGATAGACAGACTTTAACTATTATAAATAAATGGGGATGTGATGGCTCCCAGCAAGCCAGATACAAACAAAAGTTTGAAAATCATGGTGATTCGGACGCCAATATATTTTTGAGCTCATTTGTCCCTTTACAAATACTTTGTGGCAAGGATAACAAAAAAGTTATTTGGGAGAATCCTTCTCCATCATCCCCCCGGTATTGCCGTCCTATAAGATTCAGATTTCTGAAAGAAAACAATGATGTGACGAAAGAAGAAATCAGTTACGTTGAAGAATCGGTAAAGAATTTGGCTCCTACCGAAATTGAAATAAATGGAAATAAATTTACCTACAAACACAATTTCAAGATGACTATGGTTGATGGTAAGGTTTGCAATGCTGCAACTGACACTAAGTCTACTAGTCGATGCTTTATTTGTAAAGCCACTTCAAAAGATTTTAACAATCTAAGCAAAAAATATGATGTAAGTCCTGAAACTTTAGACTTTGGAATATCTGTGCTGCATGCCAGAATCAGAATTTTTGAGAGTGTTTTGCATTTGGGCTATAAACTTAAAGTTCAAAAATACAGACAGAAAAAAACGACTGAAGAAAAAGACTTGGAATTGGCCGCTAAACAAAAAATCCAAGACAGATTTAAAAATGAAACTGGGTTACTCATTGACATGCCCAAATCCAACTATGGGAACACAAATGATGGAAACACCAGCCGAAGATTTTTCGAGAACCCCCAATTGGCCTCCGACATAACTGGGGTAAACTTCGATTTAATTTACAGACTGAAAGTCATTTTAGAAACGATTTCAAGTGGATACATTATTGACGTCAAGAAATATGATGAGTATGCACTAGACACCGCCAAATTATACGTGCAGCATTATTGGTGGCACCCGATGACCCCTACTTTGCACAAAGTGCTCATACATGGTGCTGCCATAATAGAAAACTCACTTCTCCCAATAGGCCAATTGTCGGAGGAGGCTCAAGAGGCCCGAAATAAGCACTTTCGCATATACAGAGAAAATTATGCAAGAAAATTTTCCCGCGAGCAGTGTAACCGCGACATTTATAATAGACTCTTATTGAGCTCTGATCCGCTAATTAGCAGTAGTAGTATAAAACAAAGAAGGAGAAAAAAAATGTCTAAATCCTTTTCTCCGGAGACTTTAGATATGCTTTTACCCACCAAACCAGACTCCCCTTCATCAGAATCCTCGGACGATGAGGAGTAAAGAATAGGCATGGAGTATGTGTCGACTGTCGAGGGGATACGATAATTCATTAATCACTAACTTTTAAAAATTTAATTTGTGAAATATAATTTTTTTATATTTTTTTCATAAACATGATATTTTCTTTAATAAAAATTTAAAATTTCAACTAAAAGTTGTTTTTTATTATCAATTATGTCATTTAGAATAGTTATAGCAAAGAAAATAATTTTGGCCGCATAAAACCTGAAAACCTACCTATGTGCGCAGGCTGGTATCAGGGCCGCATAAAACTAATACGATTTAGTAATATGCGCTCTGTTGAGTGCTATCGCTGCGCTTTGAAAAAATTGGTGAAATCTGGCCGGGTGCGGCGCTGGATGTTGTCAACAAGGAGGACATGCCATTTCGTCCCAGGGCGCATGCATGGATTTCGGCTATACCAACCGATGTGGAGTCCGTGACTAAGATGCTGAAGATTTACAATCCCGAGCTTCCAACTGGCAACTGGAAGGTCGGTCGATTGGATGAGGCGGATGGTCCGATGCCCGCAGTATTTATACTGAAAGCCGAATCTCTACGCCAACCTCGTCATGTCAGAAGGCATGGTTTCATATGGATTTAGCAAAATCCGACTTAAGGTGACAAGAGCGATAAGGGAGGAAATTCTAAAAATTCTCCTTCAGATAATACTAGTGTAGTGTCTAATGAAGAACCTCCCTCTTTGTAAGTATCAGAGCAGCATCTGGCGGGAACTTGCGTTTCACCCTCTACGGCTGTGCCGAGAATCCCTTCATCCCGGGTTCGGAAGAATGAGGATGAGCTTCTAGCGGTCACCGACGACGGGGCAAATATAACGGTGGTGGCGATAGATACCTACAGATAGATATACCTTCTTCCTTCTTTTAGTAGTGAAGACATAGTATCAGCCAGCCTTGAGTTAGAAAACTCTAATGTTTGGTTGGCCTCCGTTTACATGGCACATAACACTGAGACGCCAGCCTGTGCATTGAAATCACTGTTAGGAGTGGCAAACGAGAAGAACAAGGACCTAATTGTGTGTAGTGATGTCAATGCACACCAATGAATATGTGGGGTAGTACTGACATCAACGACAGGTAGTAGTAACCTGGTGATTTGTAATAGAGGGCATGATCCTACCTTTATTACTAGAAACAGACAGGAGGTGCACGATGTCACATTTGTCTCCGAGAATTTATGTGGAAGGATTTCTGATTGGAAAGTTTAGGACACTCGTAGCTTTTCCGATCATAGATATATTAGCTTATGCTTGAATGCGAAGCCTCCTGATACCGTTCGGCACACATTCAACATGTCTCTTCCAAAAAGTCCTGAAATGAAAATGCAAACTTTCCGGGATACAGAAGAAACGGTGGAACGAGTCACTGCAACTCTTAACGACTCGTTACAAGCCGCATGTCCCAAACAGAAGCCAAGGGGCAAACATTCGTCTCAATTAGTTATGCTGAGAAGGCTCTTCAATAGGGCAAAGGCCACCAGAGCCCCACGGTACAAAAAGAGTTGAGAACGGCTCAAAAAAATCCTGGATAGATTTCTGTAGTGGCGTAGAAAGCTCATCCGAAGACTCAAGGTTACGGAAAATTTTAGCCTCAACACCTTGTACTATTGGGTACAGCAAGAAAGACGATACTTCCTGGACTACGTCCAGTGAGGAATCACTGGGAGTGCTCCTGGATGCGCATTTCCCAGGCAACTCTGAAGAGCCATTGAATACTTCAGTTGGAGATTCCCTTGAAGTACAGCCCATCAGAGGTTGCCAACTAGATTGTAATCGAATCTAGAGCTATCAAAAGCTTTAAACCTTTTACGTCGCCAGGACCAGACAATGGCTCGCCGGCGGAGCTACACACAAAGGCTGATGCAATTGCTTCCTGGCGCAGAGAGATATACACATGTTGTATCAAACAGGCATACATACCAACAAAATGGAGAGAAACCAAGGTTGTTTTCAACCCAAAAGCGGGAAAGCCGTCCCACACTGGAGCTAAGGATTTCCGGCCAATTAGTCTAAAGATATTTTTCCTTAAAACTCTGGAGAGCTTATTATGTTTTATGATATTGGTGTAGGGTATAATATATTCGGTTCTGACCGGATTTAGCCATTATTTTGCTTGTTTCGTAGTGATATTATTACTTTGATACTACGTTCAGAAGGTACTGTGTAAACATTTTGGATGGTCATCTGGATTACTTTAGTACTGAAAATTGGATCAGCTCTTCAATGTAGTTATCTCAGGTTCATTTGAATATGATCGTTTTAATCGACTGAAATTTCCAAAATTGCTAATGGCATAACAGTCGTGAGTTTCTACAGTATTCTGAGTATGTTTTCAGTTTCCCATAGTTCACACAGTAGTTGACACCCGCATTAGAATATGCCAAAAACTGATCCCTTTCAAATGCTACCGATGATCTTCACATCAAATATAAATATCCCTTTTGTTTTTGCATAAATAACCTGCTTCCATTGTTTTACTCGACTGAGGAACGGTATGAAAACATATGTCCATTCTTGCCATCGAAGACATTTGCGATTCTCCGTCACAACACATTTCAGGGTCATGTAGAGCGTATCCCTGATCCTCTTTAACATGTCACAATAAAACAAAAGCGGACGAACATCGATGTCCAACACGTGCTTTCCTCCATTTCGGACCAACGCCGGTATATTTGTGCGGCTAAAGCTCTAAGAGCCTTCTAATCGCTAATCGAAAAATGTCACCTTTATCAGTTGCTGGTCATCGCCAGGCCGAAGAAGCAGATGTTTCCTCGATCAACGGATCACCAAGCAAATTTTCTAACCAAAGTCCGTCCAAATACCAAATGCAAATAAAGTTGGTAAGAAGTCTGAAGGTTTCCCTTGCGTCCGGACTCTCTATCGTTCAACGCTATGAATACACTATCGGCTCTGGAGGGCACAAGTGGTTTGCGTGAAATTGCAAGTTCCTTTGGCGCTTATTGAGGTTATTTGGTTCAATATTGAAAACGAACTTGATTTATTGCCACTTTTATTATTAGATGGTAGACGGTCATAAATTAAAACGAAGTTTTTTAGTTTTAAACGTTTGTCGCAGGTTGTTTGGCAGCATTCCACCAATACCGTTGACCATTGAAATGAAAATGAAATTTTTGGATCACCTTTTGTTTTGACCACGTTAACGGAGGTTCGCGGATGGACAAAAATATACTTATACATATTTTGGTGTGTCAGTCAGTCACAGTTAAGCTAATTTGGCATGAGGAGCATATGTTGTTGAGGAGCATGAATTTAAATGTAATAGTTTTGCCTAATACATTAGGTTGGATCGAAAAAAGCGGAATTAAAAACCGGAATGGAGGTATAGATATTTACTCGATATAAAATAGCACACATTACCTAAAACTTTTTTAGCCGTTTATTGAGAATTTCTCAAATTTTGAACCAAAGATAATATTTAGGCTGTAAACCAAACCAGTGTTGGAAATATTATGCGGCATCTAACCAGCTATAGTTTGACAATAGTAAGGAAAGGCTAAAATGGGACGGAGCCGACTACATATATGATACAATACATTGTTAGAGCAGAATCAATTAAAACACATTAAAACTCGTAACGTGGCGTAAAGGTTGCCCGCTTAGTGCTTACACGTAGTGCATCTTGGTAATGCTGAAATGTCTACAGTAGTGGCTTTATTTAAAATTAACTCCACCATGTTCGCAGTGTAATTTCTTTGCTGATACATGGAAGCCACGGCAAAGAATCAGTCCTTGTTAATTTTGGGGGCTATGACATGACAGTGCTTCCCTACCTCCACAAACAAACAGAACCATATACGCGTAACTGATAAGACTACGAATACTATAACTGATAACGATACAATTACAACGAAAACTACGAAGACAAATAATATACGAGGATGTAACTCTAGGCCTGAGAACAAGTCTAGTGATCCAACGTCTCCAACAAGCAGAGAGAATCTCTAAAATCGGTAAGGAATATCGCTGAAGAACAGAATACTTCCATACAAGAAAAGCATGCTCTCCAGATTAAGCACCGGCTTCCGAAAGGACCAAAGTGATCAGTGGTAACGCTTCGCTGACGTTGGTAAGGGCAGCTTGGTAATGGCCGTCATAGATGGCAGGTGAGAGAAAGACGGCAATATCCCTAGGTCCAAGTGGAGTGATGTAGAGAATGGAATGTTCTCTGCATAATTCGACGTTCTTAAGGAATTTCCGGATCCACTTCGATGTTGTAAAGACGTTGGCTGTTATCAGTGTCGCATAAAACTAATCCGGTTCAGTGACATGAACTCTATTGAGTGCTTCTGCTTTTAAGAAGACCGGTATAATCTGACCGGGTTCACCGGTTGTTGTCAAAAAGAAGGACATCGGCAGGGCACATGCATGGATCCCGACTACAACTGCTGGTTCGGGTTCCTTCAGTCTCTTAATGATGGATTCTGGTTTGGAACCCATCGTTAAGAGGTTGAAGGACTGCAGTCCCTGTCTTCCAACGAGCAACTGGATGGTCGGTCGATTGAATGAGGCGGATAGGCCTCGAGGACACGTAGTATTTATACTGAATGCCGAGTCTTTGTCTCACCTCCCCAAGTCCGATGGCAAAGTATCATACGGATCAGCAGGCATGTGAAAGGCAGCTCTGGGTCGAGTGGGTGAGATCTGGACTGGATTTGGATGTTGTCGAAAAAACAACATCCATAGTCACCCCAGAGCACTCAGCTGGGTTACAGAAGAACCATCGAACCATCGGTACTTGAGATAATTAAAAGTTCCAATCCTGGTCTGCCGACCCATAATTGGTGAATTAATAAGAATAATAAGGCGGATGGTAAACAATTTGATCCTTAATGCTGAATCCACCCCTCACTTACAAGGGGAAAATGAAGGTATACGAGCAGGATATAGCTCACATTGCGGAAGGTGAGGTATCGAATCGAAGATGTTCTCAAGTGTTCGAGGTTCATCTGAAAGAAACTAGAAGTTCTGCATCACAGGATCGGAAAATTTTTTTGTGGATTAGTTCTGCGTGGAAGAGCTTCAAGCGGACATCGATAAAGAGGCAGATACAACGGCGGTGGCTGACTTCTACAGATAAACGTAAACCACCCTAGGCCGAATTTAAAAGCCCTAAAAGCCGTCTTATTTAGGAACCATGGTTAGGAGGACATATGATAACTAGAAAACGACAAGAGGAGTACGATGTTACTCTTGTATGCGAGAATTAGAGCGAAAAAGTTTCTGATTGGAAGATTTAAAACGTTCATAGCATTTCCCAACCATACGAGTAGATATATTAGAATGAGGAGGATTATAGCTCCGCCTTCCCACATTACATTTTGAAAGCAGATTGTGGTAAATTTGGAGACACAAAAAGACCTGATATGAAGGTGTGAATTATCTGAGATATAGCAGATACGGTGGAACGAGTAACTGCAACCCTAACTTGCTAATTACAAGCCGCATGCCCTAAAATCAAGCCAATGAACAAACAGCGGCAACCATAGTAGTCGTCTCTATTAGTTATGATGAGGAAGTGCTGCTGGAAGCTCTTTAATAAGGAAAAGACCAAACGAACTCCATAGGACTGGGACATCTATAAGGAAGAACTCAAGCAGCACAACTGAGAGTTATTAGGAACTTAAAATAAATCCTGAAAACGTAGTTTTGTGCAATGGCGTAGAAAGTTCATCCGAAGAATCAGGGATACGGGAAATTTTAGACTTAACACTTTGCACTATTGGGTGCATCAAAAAAGATGATAGTTCTTGGACTATGTCCAGTGAGGATTCGCATTTACCGGGCAACTCTGAAGAGGAATTGAATACTCAAATTGGGGATTCCGTTGACGTACAGCCTTTGGAGGTCGCCAGTGAGTTTGTAACCGAATCTAAAATTCTTTGGGTTACCAAAATCTTTAGACCTTTTATGTCGTCAGGACCAGACATAGTCTCGCCGGCGCATAGAGGATTTTTTGACCAAAAAACCGGCCAAATTTACAGACATGTTTTTTTAAATATTTTGACATACTTTTGGTGGGATCGTGTTGTTTTCGAATAAAAAGGGTCGCTGCTCAAAAATAATCTATTAAGGACATTTCGATTTGTATCGCTTCTGCAGAATTTCCTCGTAATCTTTTTTCACTTTACAAAACGGTTATGTAAATTGTAAATTTTTACATATATTTTTAAAGTGTTAGGTACTAAATAAACTGGTACCTGGATGCTCCATGTATTTTTTATGCTAGATGAGTACTGTTGAAGTCACAACAGCTGACTGTCGACTTCATCGCCAATTGCAGCAGATTTGAAGCCGTTTATTTAACCACAACGCCGCCAATTTCCCCAGCTTATGACAACGCCGTCAGTGTTGTATTGTTAGTTAGTTCACGACGAAATAATAAAGATGGCACGCCGCCAAATAAAATAATTTTTTTTAAATAAAATAAAGTTTTGTTTCATTTCTTATTTTTATTTTAAGTCTCACGGACTTGAAGAAGTACCTAATAAGAGCCTAATGAGCAAAAATAAAAAAGGTGAAATTCTAAAAAATCATCAAAAATAATGGCGCAATCTTGTGCAGCCTTTTTTTGGGTAAAAAATAGATATTTAAAATTTTATTGTGGTATTTAATATTAATTGTGCTGTGGTTACCTATCTTCGCTTTTAAAAACCTTTTTTGTTTTTTTTTTTGTAAAAAAAATATATATCAAAAGTATTTTTATTATTTAAACGAATTTTTTAGACATAAATATTTAAGATTCTTTTTCTTTTTTTTAATAGCTTTTGATCAAGACTTTCTGTGAAAAAATTAATGAAATACCTTTATACGTTTAGCCGTTAAAAATATTGAAACCGAAAAAATGTGATATCATTTTCAAATCTCAACCTAAAGACCAGAGAATATACAAAATGATGTAGAATTTTTTGTCTATCGAGCTGCGTACTTAGTTCTTAAGATTTCTTTAAATTCGTTTTTGCCTATTTTACCAGCTTTTTTGGTCAAATACTCCTCTGTCCGGCTGACCCGTAGGCAGTGACTGATACAATTGCTCCCTGGCTCAGAGAGATCTACAAGTATGTTAACAATCAGGCCTATATACCAATAAAATGGTTTTATCACAAAAGCTGGAAAACCGTCCCATACAAGAGCTAAGGATTGAATTAAATATTGAAATTATCATCTCTGAAAGCTTTAACTTTAAATCCAGCATTCTGGAGAGATGTGGTAGCACTTTACTACTGTAAAACCCTGGGGTCTGAAGCCGCGTATAGTTTTTTGTTTGTGTACGGCAGCAGTCGGCCCAATAATCTTGTACGGAATTGCCGTCTGGTCTGGTATACAACCAATAAACCAATACACGGGTTCAGGCCCCAGCGTTTTAAAGCATAAATCCAGCTTCTGCGCGATACTAAACAAAGTTCAGTAAATGTCTTCTATATGTATCACTAGTGCCCTGAGAACGACACCAAATGTGGCACTAAATGTTATTGTTCATTTAATGCCGCTAGACATTACAGCAATGCAATACATACATAGTACATACTCGTACATGCAGCAGAGTATGTACTGCTATTAGACTTAGGGAACTGTCACTATGGTCAGGAAATGTCATTCTAGAAACATTGCCTGACAATCCTGGCATTGTTGATTACACTATGACTGAACCACTTTTTGACAAAAAGTATCTCAATCTTATACGAGTACCTGATAGATCAGAGTGGAATGGTCGTATCCCAGGACACTTCTTAACTTCTTTCTATACAGACGGTTCCAAACTCAACAACCATGTGAAACTTGAGCTATCCTTTGCCAAAATACTGCCTGATCACTGTAGTATTTACCAGGCAGAAAACTTAGCTAGAGGCTGCGGAATGGCTGAAAATTAAAGTTCTGACTAATATGGCTGAACAGTTCAATATTCACCTTATGTGGGTGCGGGTCCCCTGGGATATACCAAGGAACTGCAAGGCAGATGAACTAGCCAGACTAGGAACTACCTTACACGCCCCAGGAGACCTGGAACATGTGGACATGCGACCTGCAAGCTCTTCTTGAGAGATCTTAAACTCAAAACGCACCAATGCACTGCTGTCGAGACCGGACATTTCACTTATCGCGTCTGTCATGACGGGTCACAGTCTTATTGGACGGCACGCAGAGAGATTGAAGGTCTTGCACAATGACTTTTACATAAGCTGTGAAGACGAAGAGGAGGAGGAATAAATAGAACACCTTCTGTATCTTTGCCCCGCTCTCTCTGGAAGACGACATGCAACCTTAGGCTCTGATTTCTTTAAAGAGTTAGTTAACTTGGCTGATGTTGGAATCCGCCAACTTCTGAGCTTTTTAAAGCAATCAAATTTGTTAAACGATAGGGGCAAGGGATACCTTATGTCTTCCCTTACGTCCCTGTTGTTACACAATGGAATGTATAGTCTAAGTGAGTCTGTTATACAGGCTGCAACTCTTAACCTAACCCAACCTACTTTAAAAAATCAATATACGAGGAGATTCGTATATGAAGATTCTGTCAACAAAACTCAGCGTTTATAATTTCAAATCCTTAATTCAATGTCAACAATTCTAAGCTTCCTTTAGCTTTTAAATTTCTTTGCTTCACATTTTACATTACTTTAATATTTGTCGCTCCTTCAGTTCATATTTCTTAAAAGTACAAACTTTTTTTTAAACTTGAGAGCTTCCTTTTGATATGAAATGCGTATTAATTAATTATACGCAGACACTTCCAAATCACAACCCAGACAAGGAACCCCCTTTTTTTTATATATATTTGTGGGTCATTGTTGGGTAGTAGTGGGTGGGTTGAATAAACTTTCTTGATATTATAAAAATCCCCCACACCGCACAAAAAAAAACAAAGGCAACAAGACGCAGAGTAGGACGTAGACTACTGCGTAGTTTCGCGCAAAAAGGTCAATGAATTTAGTAATTAAAACGGAGAGATGCCATTTATGGTCCACAAGAAAAACTCATTAACCCCTTTTGTTGCAAAGGGTCGTCTGACCTATTTTTATATTTTTTTAAAATGTAATTTCGTTTATATACTTTTATATATACCTAAGTACTTACATACTATATATAGACTGAACAGGGCTGGAAATGTGAAGACAAAGAAGTGGGCACTTTAGAAATGTAACAGAAAAGAGGCGGAATGGCTAAACCTATTTCGATTACACTGAATACAGAGCAATAACAGTTTTTATAGTCTATCTGTTGTTTTCGGGATAGTCGATCACAAAGTTTGCTGGCAAATCACAAAGGTTCGTCTTTTCGGGAAAGAAGTTGAGGAGGAAGGCTTCGGAATAGACACTTCAAACCAGAGAACAACATAAAGAGCATCCTTGGAGACTTGTGTCACTTAAAACAGTCGACAATCCTTCTCCCCCCTTAAAAATTTCCATCAAAACTTATCATATTTCAAAAGGCATACAATTCGCCGATATTTTAAATTGGTGTTTTCATACAAAAATATCCCTCGCAAAAACCTATGTACTGTGGGAAATTGCATTTTCCCATCTCTGATTTTAAGCTGACGATGAAAATGCAAAATATTCCATTGGAAAAGTGTGAACTTTTGAATAATTAAAATAAGGACATACGTTGTTCTCTGATAAATGCCGACGATGGTTTTTGAAAGGGTTAGTGTGTAATGAATGGACGGCGGAAAATGGGGAAAGGTGGTAAGAGGGGCATCTGTTGCCTTTTGTTCAATAAAGGATTGCGTGGTCTGATGGCAATTTCGTTGGCTTTATTAAGTGGTGGGGGATTACATTTTGTGCGTTTTAAATGTTTATGTAAACGACCCTGACCTTTGAGGCTATTTTTAATTAAACGAAGACTGTACATGAAAGGAGACACATTTTTGCGGGAAAACAGTAGATATATTTAAGCCATAAAACACTGACCTTTCTTAAGACTTTTGTGCTAGAGTTCAATTCTTTAAGAAACTTTAGAAATATCTGCTGCGGAAATGAACGCAGCAAAATATTCAACAGTGCTTCTTTTTGCATTTCCCGTCGGTAACTCATGAAAGCGAGCCTACCTTATCTGCATATGCCGAGATAACATAAAAACTTCCATTCGCTTATCTCATGGCATTAATGTCGGTGATGGACATGTCCTTCACATTGACACAGTTTGTTGAACCATGCAGCAGCGTTCTGTCACACACGTGAAAAACATGTTTGGACAAAGGACTACTTGTCTGCATGTTGTGCCTGCCATACAAAAAATTTCCTTTTGAATTCAATTGTCGCTGTATTATTGCCCCTGCTGGTCTTTGTCGCAGGTCCTTGGGCGATATTGTTCACAGTGGACTGCCGCATTTCGTAACTGACCCTTGACAATTTAGTGACCAGTGCATTTACTTCAGCGAATGCAGCTATCATCTGCGGGTGCATGTATGTTTCTGATTTTTTAATTTGATTAAATTATATGTGTGACATACTGACATCCATATTATTTAATCAAATTCATATCCCTTGGACCAGGAACCATATAATGTATACATATTCTCAATACTATTAAAAATCTAGGACAATATAGTCACTTCCGCATCATTTGTGATTGACAACGTAGAAACTAAAAATGTACGTATGTAAAGGGTGGTTCCACCATAATGCACGATATTAATAGTGAGTCACACGTGGCGAGCATTTGGCCGATATTTTGTTTCACACATAATTGGCACAGATCCTCTGAAAACATTTTGTTATACCCTCACTTTAGTGTGACGAGGGTATATATCATTTGCTACGAAAAAAAGTGTAACGCATCGAAGGAGTGATCTAATACCCTAAGTATGTTCGGCGGATATTCGTTTTGGGCCATTTTAAGCCGAATGAGCAATGTCCGTCCGTCCGTCTGTCTGTCTGCTGGCTGGTGCGCACGATAACTCTAGAAAGGAGTAACCGATTAACTTAAAATTTGGTGCGTGGTAATATTTTTTTCTATCTCCGGCTAAGTTCCCCCCAAAAAATATCTTTAATTACTGCTATACTACTTATCCGAATCTTCTGATATTCCACACATAGCATTAGTTTAGTAGTCGCTATCAACTCGAGAAAAATGGGCCCCTTTTGGTACCTCCCACACAAATGCACCATTTTGTACCAAAAGTTAACAGTTTATAACATTAATACCAGTGTATAAAAATACTTGAAATTTTGTACAGTGTAATGATTTTATAGTGTCTATAGCCCTGTGAAAATGGACGCTATTGCCACGCCCCTTTTCGTACCTCCCACACAAAGGTACCATTTTGCACAAAAAAGTTAAGAGCTGACAGCATGAGTACCAATGCACGAAAATGCAACAACATTTTGCACAGGGTAACGTTTTTGAAGTGCCTATAGCCCTGTAAAAAATGGCCTTCTGTTACCTCCCACACAAATTGACAGAATAATTCGTTTAATATTACATTACTCACAAAGAGAGGGTATACCTTAGTCGGTTTACCCGACTGAAACTTTCTTACTTGTTTTATTTACAATTAACATCGTGCGTTTAAAGTGGACCACCCTATAGATATCCAATCTGTTTTTAATTTTTCTAAAATAAATTATCTTTCAAACTAAGAAAAAGTTCCTTTATTCAATGAAACGATCTTTAGATTTTCACCCAACGAAACTAAAAAAAATCTTTAAACTTCTTTTTAAGGCTGCGAGTCCCGATGAAATGTTTCCGTCATTCTTTCAGAATGAGGTAAAGGTAAGGTTAGGTTAGGTTAAAGAGAGGACATGGACATATACTTAAGCCAGTGGTGCGGCCTGTTGTGCCCTCCTTATTTATGCTCTTTTTATACCTCTCAAGTTACAGAAAATCGGTTCTAGACACGAATTTTCTCAGTATCGTTCTGTCATATCCTCTGAGATGAGTCAAGTCTGGCAATATGTATGTCGGACCCGAAATATCGGGATCTTGCATGTGTGAAAGCCGGGCAGTGACACAGAAAATGTTCCAACGTTTCGATGTTTTCCCTGCATCCCCTGTATTGGTCGTTTTCTTGCCTATGCGTTGAAGATGTGCTTGTAAGCTTGAGTGTGCCGTTAGAACACTCATAATCTTACTAATCTCGATCTTGTTTAGTTTTTGAAAACTTTTTGTTTTCTTTCAATTTGGCTCATCCCACAGTATCTTTGCAGTTGCTCCTACTGTTGCGCTATTTCACACAGTTTTGTGAGCCATCACTGCCCAGTGCTTCAACTCACCTTTGTGGCTTCGAAAGGTTTCCAATTTTCGAAGTTCTCTGCCATTTGAAGCCAAATTGTTTGCTGGTTTATTTCCAATCACTCCGTTGTGTACTGGTACCCAGCAAATACGCCGTTAACCATGGGCTGATTAATCATTTATAGTTCTTTTACAGTCTAACACAATTCTGGATTTGACCCTTTCGGATGTTATTGCTTTGATCGCCTTTGTGGTAGTACTAAGCCAGTTCACACACTCCGTGATTGCTCGAACTTCTGCTTGAAATACCGTGTTTTTGTCTGGGAGGCGGAAGTAAAATTCGACTTCTGGTTCATAAATAAAAACTCCTAGACCCGTCCTTCCTCCTCGCTTGAATTCATCCGTGTAGCAGCTGGTTCCCACTGGCACATTAGCCAGTGTTCCGTTTAAACCTTCGATTTTGTTCACCTCTCGAGGATTAAAGAGATCGTAGATAAGGATAAATGTATGTCCATGGACATTTGTTTTGTGTTTATTTTCTGATTTTAAGATGCTTATTCTGTATTTATCTAAAACATTTTCTTCTTAAGATCTATAAATCGGGTTTTGATAACCATAACAATATTTACTTACACATTTTTCAGATTTATGGCCTGTTTTGTAACTTTTTTTTCTGCCACTTCATACGTCAAATGGCAAGCGAATGAAATTTTTGGTTTTTGCACACTTTGTTTTGGATGTAAAGAAAGAAGCTTTCAATCATCGCCAACATTTTGGTTCTTATAAGACAACAACGAACGAAGTGAAATGTCAAATTAGACGATCAGAAAAATTCAATCGTGTCGGTTATGTTTACCGCCCTTTTGAAAAATAAAGTGAAAATTGTTGGGTAAATGAATAAAAAATATACAACATACACATGTATCTTTTGCTGAAGTATCCACCAAAATTTCAAAAAATGTCTGTTTATTAGTTTGTATAAAATGTTAAATTAGGTGACCCAAACAATTGTTTATTATACCTATGTATAGACCTAGAATATCTTTCTGAATTGGTTTGGTTTTGTCCGTCCGTCTGTTTATATATGTATCCTTGTTAGCGAGTACAGGTCACAATTATGCTCAGATCACTAGGAAATTTAGCAAGAACTTCCTTTTCATCGCAAGGACTTACTAAAATGGGTGCAGAAGGTTTCCGATTTAGATATAGCCCATATACATATATATATATATGATCAATCAAGCAAACAATTGTATTTGTTTTCGGTTTTTTAATTATTTCTCATTGTATAGAAACAGCTGTTGCAACTTTTACAGCTGTTACATAGGGTTGCCCCCGCTCTGATATTTTCGTGTGAAAAAGCTTTAAGAAATGTCAATAACAACATGAAGGTAATACTGGTCTTTGACAGGAAGGCGGCCAAGAAAAGACCTTTCTTACCCACTATCCACGTGCAAGCTTTGGCCTAGGCAAGAGGCAATCACGCAGTCCTACGAAAGATGGACAGAAATCTGCACCTATAGGGTAGCTAGACAAATCTGGCCAAGGTATGACCTGAGAAGGTCAACATATTTGCTGACACTAGAGAGGAAAAGATTGTCTACGTTAGTATCAGTTCTGATGGGCACAGTCTGATCGGCGAACAAGCCAGAAGCTGTGAAGATGAGGAAGAAGTGGAGAGCATTGGGCACTTGCTATGCGACTGTCCCGCTTTGAGTAAGGGACGACAGGACATACTGGGGTCGGCCTTTCTAGGCAGTCTAACATATCTTTCCGGTACCGATATTCGTACTATTCATAAATTTCTATATCAAAGAGATTGGTTTTGATGAGGGGCATTTCAGCCCGTGCTGAAACTAGGGACCTAAACTGGTCTAAGTGAGTTGACAAAAACGGCTGTCACCCTAAACTAAACCTAAATATAGGGAAAATGATCATAACGCTAAATAAGCAAAAGGTCACAACGTAGACTGATATGTACTATTTTCAGGCAGTCTAAGATATAAGTAACCATATTCCAGCAATTCGGTTGAAAATGTGGATTCTTGCAGGTCACGGTAATTAAATAAAAGGGAGTGTTTCGACGCCGATCGAAAAATGTATAATCCGGCGTTTAGGCCTTCAAATAACAAACGAATTACTATAACAGCGATAGAAGCTCAGTGGGGAAAGATGTTTGTGTGTCGGCACGGAGTGGTGTGAGTGGCGATGCAGTAATGCAATGGGTGAAAATAGGAATAAAATAAATAAGACACAAGAGTTTAGTACTTTCGATGATGCTAAAGGCAGAGTTTTATTTATTATTGATCTCGAGGTGACGCCAAGGCTGGTGCGAATATGTAGTTCGAGAGGAAAATTCCAGTTATGGCAATACGCGACCGGTACTAATTAGGCTCGGGAGGTTGAGACAATGCTGCGTTCTTCGGTTTAAAATGTGAAGTTAAACAAAAGCATAAAGCTATGATTTCGATGAAACTTGTTTTAGTTATAATGCTTGGACTTTGCCACTATGTGTGAAATACAATGCCATTTCAATGACCACCTCCGACTAATTTTATATCCAGAGTACTGTCCATTAGTGACGAAAAATTTCACGAAGCCAATAAAAGGAGAACAAGGAATACGGGTATATTCACAAAGAATGAATTTCCAAGAAGAACGATCAGCGAACTACTAAGGTGAACAATGACGAAAAAGGACAAAAAGAATGTCATCGCAGAACCAAAAATACACATTTCGGTAACTTATATTCCAGGATTCTCGGAAAGATTTAAAGATTCAAATATATATGTATATGTATATTAAAAAAAAATATAAAATCGAACTCGCATTTAGGACACAAAATACAAACCAATAGCAGAACGAAATCAAGAAAAATCTAATTTAGTATATCGGATAAAGGTGACGAGTCCGACATATGCTAAAATGTTTATGTGGAGGCGACGAAGGTAAAACTAAAAACCAGACTATCATCAGATAAATCGGACTAAAAAGCTATGGAAAAACCCTTAGAACAGAAGAGGGTTTTGGCAGCACATTGTATACTAACTGGACATAAACCAAGCACTTATATAGCATTTTCAGATTAAACGAAACCATTTTCAAATTAAACGAAACCTTTTCCAAATGAAATGAAACCTTTTTCAGCTGAATTGAATCTATTTCCAAATGAAATGAAACTATTTTCAAATGAAATGAAATCTTTTTCAAATGGAATGAAACTTTTTTCAGCGGAATTGAAACTAATTTCAAATGAAATGAAACTTTTTTAAAAATTAATGAAACTTTAATCATAGATTTCGAATTTATAAAAACAAAACTAACAACAAATGTCAACCATTTCTGTATTTGAACTTCTGCGAGCTTGGTAGTATCATATTCATCACTTAATTAAATACATAACTCTGAATGATCTTCTTAACATTGGATCAATAGCGTACACAGATTTTCTCTGTACGAGGAGGGAAACCCCATTGCCGAAGCTGCCCAAATTACATCAATCAAACTAAATACTGCTGAAACGTTAATATCAAAATATAAAAAGAACGGAGACATCTTGGTAGAAAAAAGATGAGGTGGTAATAGAACAAAAAAAAAAATAAAAGCAAAAATTCTTCAACGGATCGAACAGTACGTAGAAAGAGACCGGGAATTACTCTAAAAATATTAAGAAAAAATTGTTTCGCCATTACATTAAAAATGGCATCGGTGGAAGTGGATAGAATGAATGAGTCTCGTATTTTAGATTTGCGTCAACAATATGGATAAGAATTTACAGAACAAAGGGAAAAATTAATAATTATCGATGAATGTGGATTCAACCTTCATCTCGTAGAACTCAAGCCCGATCCAGAGTGGGCACCAGAGCAAACATCGTTGTACCCATATTGAGAGGACTTAATGTTACTTTGATTGCTGCGATAAATAATAGAGGTGATGTATTTACATCAAATGGTAATAGCCAATTCTACTGTAAATGGGGATCGATTACAATTATTTATTGAGGAGTATTGGAGCAAATAAGCCCCCAATTATGTAAAAAATTAAATTTTATACTCGAGCAGGATATTATAAATCAAAGAGTTCAAAACCTGACTCAAAGTGACTGTTCCAACTACGTAATGGATACTGTTTTGAAAATTCCGCAAGCAGCACGTCGCGGACCACTTCACTAACCTAAATCTGATCTCAAATAACAATATTAGGGAGACAATACTGATTATGTTAAAAAATACATGATGAACATTTTACTTTATAATTACCACTCTCGTAATATTGAATAACTCTGAAATATAAATTTTGTAATTCATGTATAAGTTGTTTACATAAATTTACTTTTGGGACATTTTATACTTAAGTAATACCCTGTACCACAGTGTGGTATAGGGTATAATAAAAGTGTCGTATTAAGTTGGAACAATTGGTTTCTGTACCACAGTGTGGTGTAGGGTATAAAAACGATTGGATGTAAAATACAGCTTCTACAGGACTAAAGAGCCAAATCGGATGAAACATATATATGGGAGCTATAGCTACATCTTAACCGATTTTCTTCAAATTCGGCAATGTCCATGGATCAAGAAACTCTACCATTCTAAATATCAAAACGATTGGATGTAAACTACAGAATCTATAGGACTAAAGGGTCAAATCGAACGAAAGATATGTATGGGAGCTATATCTAAATATTAACCGATTTTTTTCAAATTCGGCAATGTTGGTTCATGGATCAAGAAACTCTACCATTCTAAATTTCAAAACGATTGGATGTAAACTACAGCATCTATAGGACTAAAGGGTCAAATCGAACGAAAGATATGTATGGGAGCTATATCTAAATATTAACCAATTTTTTTCAAATTCGGCAATGTTGGTTCATGGATCAAGAAACTCTACCATTCTAAATTTCAAAACGATTGGATGTAAAATACGACTCTATGTATAGAACTAAAGGGCCAAATCGGACGATACATATATATGGGAGTTATAGCTAAATCTTAACCGATTTTCTTCAAATTCGGCAATGTCCATGGATCAAGAAACTCTACCATTCTAAATATCAAAACGATTGGATGTAAACTACAGCATCTATAGGACTAAAGGGTCAAATCGAACGAAAGATATGTATGGGAGCTATATCTAAATATTAACCGATTTTTTTCAAATTCGGCAATGTTGGTTCATGGATCAAGAAACTCTACCATTCTAAATTTCAAAACGATTGGATGTAAACTACAGCATCTATAGGACTAAAGGGTCAAATCGAACGAAAGATATGTATGGGAGCTATATCTAAATATTAACCAATTTTTTTCAAATTCGGCAATGTTGGTTCATGGATCAAGAAACTCTACCATTCTAAATTTCAAAACGATTGGATGTAAAATACGACTCTATGTATAGAACTAAAGGGCCAAATCGGACGATACATATATATGGGAGTTATAGCTAAATCTTAACCGATTTTCTTCAAATTCGGCAATGTCCATGGATCAAGAAACTCTACCATTCTAAATATCAAAACGATTGGATGTAAACTACAGCATCTATAGGACTAAAGGGTCAAATCGAACGAAAGATATGTATGGGAGCTATATCTAAATATTAACCGATTTTTTTCAAATTCGGCAATGTTGGTTCATGGATCAAGAAACTCTACCATTCTAAATTTCAAAATGATTGGATGTAAAATACAGCTTCTACAGGACTAAAAAGCTAAATCGGACGAATGATATATATGGGAGCTATATCTAAATCTGAACCGATTTCAACCAAATTCAATGGGGATCTTTACAGCTGCGAAATACTCTAAACTGCAAAACGATCGGAGTGAAATTGCGACCTATAGTCGACGAACAACTTTACATGGACAGACGGACGGACGGACAGACATGGTTAAATCGACTCAGCTAGTGATTCTGAGTCGATCGGTATACTTTAAGGTGGGTCTAGCTGTGTTATTTTCAGGTGTTACAAACATCTGCCGTAAAACAAACTTATAATACCCTTTACCACAGTGTGGTGTAGGGTATAAAAAAAACTTAACTTACAACAGGTCAACTACCAAAAACATTAATAAGTGTTTAGCAATTTCAGAATAAGTCCAAAGACCTTATCCATAACTGATAATATGGTGGGCGTGCTTGCCTTAACTTTGTCTTTTCAGGGTTGTTTTACTCGAGATGGGGATATTTTTTCTTCTTGGGCGTTTATGCAGTTTTCTCTTCTTCGGAAAGATCAGAATTCGGCCTCTACAAATGTGACTATCAGGTTCATTGTTAGGAGCATGCTGCAAACAGATATGGTAGATGAAGAAGTCAGATTCATTCCAAGTATCACACTGCATTATATTCTGTAGGTTTATCTTAATCAGTGTCCTTCTTTGTGCCCCTGATGGCATCTCTGGCTACTTATCATCGTCATCGTTTTTAATCCAAATGTAATATGTACTCTAGATACCTCACCTTCTGTAGTACACATCCAACTTGTATACCTTCAGAACTATAGTCCCGAAACCATATCGACGGCTTCCACTTGCCTGTGGTAAGTCGGCATCCGACTGGGCACCCGTACAGACCTCACCCACTCGACTCAGAGCAGATTCACCGAAAGCTATAAGCTTTACTCTCCTCTGATGCCACCTTGAATTGTTGCAGATTGGTGGTGTGCCTATCATCTTTCTAAGGACAGTGTTTAGGTGGGGAGTTTGCCAGCAAGGGAGGCGAGCGTAAGCGATGCGACGAAATCCCTTCTATGACAAACTCCAAACGAATTACTAGATCAACGATAGCTCAGGAGTGGGGGAACGATGTGTGTGAGTGTATGTAGTGACCGGTGTTGGCGATGCAGTAATGTAAAGAAGTAATAGAGTAAATGAATAAAACACAAGAGTTTAGTTTTTTCGATAATTATAAAGGCAGAGCTTTATTTAGTATAAATGGTAACGAAGATTACCTTTGCTTATATGTACAGCAAGATGTACTTAGAACGAGCGATATGTGATGCGAACCGAGCGAAACGAAAGTCCAAGATGGAGAGAGGTGGCGGAGCAAGTGTCAAAGAAAAACAAATACTTATTCCTTGAAATCTGTAAATCAAATATTACAAGGATGTAGTAACGAGGAGTAGGCAGATTTCAACGAGCGTTAACGTACGATAAATGTGCCAATATATGTACCTAGAGAAATTAGTGATATCAACGAAATTCAATCAAATCGTACTTACACAGACAGTGAGGCATTGGGCTAAAGTAGCCGATTTCAGATTTCTCCACTTGTTCTTATCGTGGTTCTGTCTATAACTTGGTTCTGTCTGTATCCTCACGGTGGTTCTGTTTATAAAGGCCGTCGCTAGAAATTCCTTCGCCACTTCACTGAAGGGTTTTGTAAGTGTCCTGTTGGCAATCCTAACTAATGAAATCGTCTTAATATGTTACTCTAGAAATATTAGCCTGTACCAACCAACAATCATGCTGAGAATGACAAACACTAAAAAGAGCTAAGAATTCCTTGCACCAAAAATCCTAAAAACGCAAAAATAAAGGTTATACTCGTACGAATATTAAATTCCTTTTGAATACAGTCTTTACAGAGTAAAACGCAAAACTACCTTAATTTTAACCCTTTTTCAGTTGATGATAACAATGTCCTGACACAATGCTCGCGCTCACCGAAAAAGGAAGTGGACTATGTACAAGGATTAACAAAACAGCAGAAACCGGATGATTGACTGTCGACTGCCCTCTGTCCCGCCGACACACTCGGCCGACGAGACCATCATAAACCCACAGCATATCAGACAGGATCTGGAACAAATGTGAATGTGAAAAAAGGGTTAGCATCGCTAGCCGCTGTCTCAATGTGGCCGATAATTGCTTATTTAAACGCATTCGTCCTTTTTTGGAATATTATTTAAAGAAAAAGGGCGAAAAAAACACAAATCTGCAAATCAATGATGAAACAGGACAACTAAAAACGGACAACAAAACAATGCCAATGAAAATAATAATGATGACGATGGTGTGGTCCATGCTAAGTGAACAAGAGCGGACCAAACACCAAGGATCATAGGAATATGTAGTCGGTAAGGCCCTTCAATTGAGGCGCCCAATTTCGTTTGTGGAAAATCCGAAATCTTTCGATGCCACGAATGATGAGGTAAATCACTGGGCAGTGATATCTCACAAAATTTGTGTGGAACGACAAAACGGAGAGTATAAATATATTAGAGGGGAGTCCACTGAGTTAGGGGGAGTTAGGTTAGGTTAGGTTAGGTTAGGTTAGGTTAGGTTAGGTTAGGTTAGGTTAGGTTAGGTTAGGTTAGGTTAGGTTAGGTTAGGTTAGGTTAGGTTAGGTTAGGTTAGGTTAGGTTAGGTTAGGTTAGGTTAGGTTAGGTTAGGTTAGGTTAGGTTAGGTTAGGTTAGGTTAGGTTAGGTTAGGTTAGGTTAGGTTAGGTTAGGTTAGGTTAGGTTAGGTTAGGTTAGGTTAGGTTAGGTTAGGTTAGGTTAGGTTAGGTTAGGTTAGGTTAGGTTAGGTTAGGTTAGGTTAGGTTAGGTTAGGTTAGGTTAGGTTAGGTTAGGTTAGGTTAGGTTAGGTTAGGTTAGGTTAGGTTAGGTTAGGTTAGGTTAGGTTAGGTTAGGTTAGGTTAGGTTAGGTTAGGTTAGGTTAGGTTAGGTTAGGTTAGGTTAGGTTAGGTTAGGTTAGGTTAGGTTAGGTTAGGTTAGGTTAGGTTAGGTTAGGTTAGGTTAGGTTAGGTTAGGTTAGGTTAGGTTAGGTTAGGTTAGGTTAGGTTAGGTTAGGTTAGGTTAGGTTAGGTTAGGTTAGGTTAGGTTAGGTTAGGTTAGGTTAGGTTAGGTTAGGTTAGGTTAGGTTAGGTTAGGTTAGGTTAGGTTAGGTTAGGTTAGGTTAGGTTAGGTTAGGTTAGGTTAGGTTAGGTTAGGTTAGGTTAGGTTAGGTTAGGTTAGGTTAGGTTAGGTTAGGTTAGGTTAGGTTAGGTTAGGTTAGGTTAGGTTAGGTTAGGTTAGGTTAGGTTAGGTTAGGTTAGGTTAGGTTAGGTTAGGTTAGGTTAGGTTAGGTTAGGTTAGGTTAGGTTAGGTTAGGTTAGGTTAGGTTAGGTTAGGTTAGGTTAGGTTAGGTTAGGTTAGGTTAGGTTAGGTTAGGTTAGGTTAGGTTAGGTTAGGTTAGGTTAGGTTAGGTTAGGTTAGGTTAGGTTAGGTTAGGTTAGGTTAGGTTAGGTTAGGTTAGGTTAGGTTAGGTTAGGTTAGGTTAGGTTAGGTTAGGTTAGGTTAGGTTAGGTTAGGTTAGGTTAGGTTAGGTTAGGTTAGGTTAGGTTAGGTTAGGTTAGGTTAGGTTAGGTTAGGTTAGGTTAGGTTAGGTTAGGTTAGGTTAGGTTAGGTTAGGTTAGGTTAGGTTAGGTTAGGTTAGGTTAGGTTAGGTTAGGTTAGGTTAGGTTAGGTTAGGTTAGGTTAGGTTAGGTTAGGTTAGGTTAGGTTAGGTTAGGTTAGGTTAGGTTAGGTTAGGTTAGGTTAGGTTAGGTTAGGTTAGGTTAGGTTAGGTTAGGTTAGGTTAGGTTAGGTTAGGTTAGGTTAGGTTAGGTTAGGTTAGGTTAGGTTAGGTTAGGTTAGGTTAGGTTAGGTTAGGTTAGGTTAGGTTAGGTTAGGTTAGGTTAGGTTAGGTTAGGTTAGGTTAGGTTAGGTTAGGTTAGGTTAGGTTAGGTTAGGTTAGGTTAGGTTAGGTTAGGTTAGGTTAGGTTAGGTTAGGTTAGGTTAGGTTAGGTTAGGTTAGGTTAGGTTAGGTTAGGTTAGGTTAGGTTAGGTTAGGTTAGGTTAGGTTAGGTTAGGTTAGGTTAGGTTAGGTTAGGTTAGGTTAGGTTAGGTTAGGTTAGGTTAGGTTAGGTTAGGTTAGGTTAGGTTAGGTTAGGTTAGGTTAGGTTAGGTTAGGTTAGGTTAGGTTAGGTTAGGTTAGGTTAGGTTAGGTTAGGTTAGGTTAGGTTAGGTTAGGTTAGGTTAGGTTAGGTTAGGTTAGGTTAGGTTAGGTTAGGTTAGGTTAGGTTAGGTTAGGTTAGGTTAGGTTAGGTTAGGTTAGGTTAGGTTAGGTTAGGTTAGGTTAGGTTAGGTTAGGTTAGGTTAGGTTAGGTTAGGTTAGGTTAGGTTAGGTTAGGTTAGGTTAGGTTAGGTTAGGTTAGGTTAGGTTAGTTTAGTTTAGGTTAGGTTAGGTTAGGTTAGGTTAGGTTAGGTTAGGTTAGTTTAGTTTAGTTTAGGTTAGGTTAGGTTAGTTTAGTTTAGTTTAGTTTAGGTGAGGTTAGGTTAGGTTAGGTTAGGTTAGGTTAGGTTAGGTTAGGTTAGGTTAGGTTAGGTTAGGTTAGGTTAGGTTAGGTTAGGTTAGGTTAGGTTAGGTTAGGTTAGGTTAGGTTAGGTTAGGTTAGGTTAGGTTAGGTTAGGTTAGGTTAGGTTAGGTTAGGTTAGGTTAGGTTAGGTTAGGTTAGGTTAGGTTAGGTTAGGTTAGGTTAGGTTAGGTTAGGTTAGGTTAGGTTAGGTTAGGTTAGGTTAGGTTAGGTTAGGTTAGGTTAGGTTAGGTTAGGTTAGGTTAGGTTAGGTTAGGTTAGGTTAGGTTAGGTTAGGTTAGGTTAGGTTAGGTTAGGTTAGGTTAGGTTAGGTTAGGTTAGGTTAGGTTAGGTTAGGTTAGGTTAGGTTAGGTTAGGTTAGGTTAGGTTAGGTTAGGTTAGGTTAGGTTAGGTTAGGTTAGGTTAGGTTAGGTTAGGTTAGGTTAGGTTAGGTTAGGTTAGGTTAGGTTAGGTTAGGTTAGGTTAGGTTAGGTTAGGTTAGGTTAGGTTAGGTTAGGTTAGGTTAGGTTAGGTTAGGTTAGGTTAGGTTAGGTTAGGTTAGGTTAGGTTAGGTTAGGTTAGGTTAGGTTAGGTTAGGTTAGGTTAGGTTAGGTTAGGTTAGGTTAGGTTAGGTTAGGTTAGGTTAGGTTAGGTTAGGTTAGGTTAGGTTAGGTTAGGTTAGGTTAGGTTAGGTTAGGTTAGGTTAGGTTAGGTTAGGTTAGGTTAGGTTAGGTTAGGTTAGGTTAGGTTAGGTTAGGTTAGGTTAGGTTAGGTTAGGTTAGGTTAGGTTAGGTTAGGTTAGGTTAGGTTAGGTTAGGTTAGGTTAGGTTAGGTTAGGTTAGGTTAGGTTAGGTTAGGTTAGGTTAGGTTAGGTTAGGTTAGGTTAGGTTAGGTTAGGTTAGGTTAGGTTAGGTTAGGTTAGGTTAGGTTAGGTTAGGTTAGGTTAGGTTAGGTTAGGATAGGATAGTGGATACAGTTTGTATTTCGTGGTATCCTGCCAACCCATGGACACAGTTGATATATATTCCACTCGGTCTGTTCACGGTATCACGGAAGCCAGAAACCATCAAGTTCTTTGGAGACTTCAATGAGTAAATGAAATTATGGGTTAGTTTTTTGTCAAAGAATCTGTTATGAAATATCAGAAAAACCCGAAGGCCCTGTTAGAAGTAATCCTGCTCCGTATGTAAATATATTTGTGTGCGAGTGTATTATTATTATTAAAAAGCAGTGGTCGTATGCAAATGAAAGGGTTAAAATTGGGTACACAACACTCAACGACAGACGGACATACACACACACACCCTCTGTATCGCACACAAAAGGACGCAATGAAAGAGAACTACAAATAAAAAGAGTTCATTCGCATTATCGCTTGATTTTCAATTGTGAAAAATAAAATATGTACTCCTGAAAATAGATGAAAGGTTGACTGTGGATTGCATTACATTATATGTATATCAACTTAATCATACACATACACAAACAGGCATATCCTTCAAGCATCAGTCTGCCAGCATCCTTGCAGCAGATGGTCCCAGAAAGGATTGGTCTGTGCATATAGCGACACACACACGCGTTATCGTGAAGTGCAGCTGATGAGATTTCTGTTGCTGACCCAACGTCGGACATACATACGTATATATGTACAAACCAGGCTATTGCGAAGTGTGGTATGTACCCCTTCGATAACAATGGATTGAAAATTCTGGAAAAAGGAATGCATAGAAATATTGGTATTTTTAATGCATTCTAAAAATATTCGGAAAAAAAACCAGCATTCCTCATCACATCTGTTCGAGATATCACATCAATCCCAATGCCATGGTAGCGGGGGCAATGTAATAAAATGAAACTAAATTCAGTATGGTAATGTCCGCCACGGTTTCGGTGGATGGCTCGCATCCGAAATGTCAAATTTTCCTTTACTCCAGGGTATAAATAAGGATGAATTTGATCGATGGCATAGATTTGTGGCATATTCGCATATGTAGACTTGCGTCTTAAAAAAACCCCACAAGAAAAAGTCTAACTTGGTCAAATCGCCAGTACTTATCACCTCCACTTGTCCTCATCCTCATGTCCTCAAATCACTCGTAAAGAATGTCCAATGTGGCATAAGCTGCATGGCACCTAGCGCCATCCTATTGAGACCAGAAGTCGTTGGTGTCCATATCTACAGCGAAATGCGGACAACCCGATATTATTTTTTTGACCCGGTCTAATATACATGTGCCTTCCGATTTGGCTTTTTAGCGCTACAGAACCTGTATTTTACATCCAAACATTTTGAAATTTAGCAGGTTAAAGTACCTTCCCCCAAGGATCCATATTGTCGAATATGATAAAAATCGGTTCAGATTTACATATAGCCCCAATATATAATTTCAATGGTTTTGAAATTTAGCAGCGTGGAGTTTCTCGACACATGGATCCTCATAGCCGAGTTTGAAGAAAATAGGTTAAGGTTTACATATGGCCCAATTTCGACATAATTTTTGGCATTGGAGTATTTTGCTGAATTCAATGTTTCAGATAGGTATACATACTCGTATATACGAATTAACGAATATATATCAATTTATATACACGATTTTTTTTAAATATAGCCTCAGGGTAATGACGGGAGAGTATAATATCCGAGGCCCCTCAATCTGATGGCATATTTGGCAAGAGCACCTCAAATTAGGAAGAAAATATTAGGCGCATTTTTTCGATATCTCGCTTAGTTATCGAGTTATCGGACGTTATAGTTTAAAAAAATAAGATTTTTAAAATTTATTGTCCGATAACTCGATAACCAGGCAAGATATCGATAAAATAGTAAAATAGTAGTTATCTCAACTGTATTGTACTGTAATTTACTACATTGGCCATAAGGCTTCAAATTACTTGTTTGAATAAATAAATAATAAATAAATATCTAACTAGGCAATTTTTGTCTTATTTTTAGGTGCTCGATACAAAAATGGCATCAAATCGAGGATTCTGGTGGTCGCCCTTTATAGTTCCCTTGTTAATCGTTATTCCTCTGGCATATTTTTGACACGGGAATGCAAGTGACACAAGGTAGTTATCGAAAAAAATTTATTGATTTTTTCGGTTTTTCTTTCTTATATCAGTAACTAGGATAGTTTTAGAAAAAATAGTATTTATTTTTTGTCGATTTTTTTAACTTTATTGTCCGATAACTCGATAACAAAGCATGTTATCGATAAAATGCCCGTTTATTCTTCTTCTTATTTTGATGTGTTCTATCCAAATATGTCGTAACGTAAATTCGTGCAAAAAAGGCACATTTTTATACCCTCACTTTAGTGACACGAGGGTATATATCATTTGCTACGGGCCAAAAGTGTAACAATCGAAGGAGTGATCTAAGACTCAAAGTATGTTCGGGGGATATTCGTTTTGGGTCATTTTAAGTCGAATGAGAAATGTCCATCCGTCCTACTGTCTGCCTGTCTGTCTGCTGGTTGGTGCGCACGATAACTCTCGAGTAACAGATTGCCTTAAAATTTGGTATATTGGACTGTAAGCACTATAAAAGCATTACACTGCACAACATTTTAAGAATTTTTATGCACTGGTATTCCAGTTATAAGCTGGAATACCATTTGTGGGAGGTAGCAAAAGGGGTGTGGCAAATTCGCCCATTTTCACTGGATTGTTGGTACCATAAAACATTACAATATACAAAATCAAGTCTGTACAGTCAAGTTATTGTATGCACTTGTATTATGTTATATGCTGTTAACTTTTGGTAAAAAATAGTACATTTGTGTGGAAGGTACCAAAAGCGGCGTGCCAACTACGTCCAATTTTCACTGGACTATAGGCACTATAAAAGTATTACACTGTACAAAATTTCAAGTATTTGCATGAAGTGAAATTATAGTTATAACTCGGTAACTTTTGGTGCAAAATGGTCCATTTGTGTGGGAGGTACCAAAAAGGGAGTGGCCACTTCGCCCATTTTTCTTGACGTATTAACAACTAACAAACTAATACTATGTGTGAAATTTCAGAAGATTCGAGTAAGTAGTATAGAAGTTATTAAAGAATCAATATTTCACTAAAAAGTTAACCCTTTGTGGGGGAGGGACCAATATAACCCATCTTCGAACTTAGCTTATAATACCCTACACCTTCCTAACAATGCGATAAGGGTCATTGCCATAATAATTTGGAATAATTGGTAAATGGGTAGAAACATATTATCTAATTCTGAAACGATAATCGCTAAATTAAGCAATATTCGTTCCTAAATTGAGAAACATCTTTCTGGAAAATTTTAATGATCGGAAGTAAAATACAACTTCTATAGCGGTTTGATACCAAATCAGGAGCAACATATATATGGAGCTTTAATATAAATCTGAACCGATCTTCCCTGAATACTCATTCATGTAAAAAGACCTCCTTCTGTCGAATTTCGTACTGATCGGATATAAAATACAGTCTCTACAGCGCTTACATGTCAAATCGGGGTTAACATATATATGGGAGCTATATCTAAATCTGAACCGATTTTCTCCGAATTTGGCAGTATTCCTTCATGTAATAAGAAACCTCTTTCTGCCGAATTTCGGATATAAAATACAGTTTTTACAGCGCTTACAGGTCAAATCGGGGGTAACATATATATGGGTGTTATATCTAAACCGAGTTTCTCCGAATTTGGCAGTATTCCTTCATGTATAAAGAAACCTCTTTTTGCCGACTTTCGCACTGATCGGATATAAAATAACATTTTTACAGCGCTCACATGTCAAATCGGGGGTAACGTATATATGGGGGCTTTATCTAAATCTGAACCGATTTCTTCCAAATTTAAAAGTGTTCATTCATATAATAGGAAACCTCTTTCTGACGAATTTCATACTGATCGGATATAAAATACAGTTTTTACAGCGCTTACATGTGAAATCGGGGTAACATATATATGGGGGCTATATCTAAATCTGAACCGATTTTCTCCGAATTTGGCAGTATTCCTTCATGTAATAAGAAACCTCTTTCTGCCACATTTTGCACTGATCGGATATAAAATACAGTTTTTACAGCGCCTACATGTGAAATCGGGGTAACATATATATGGGGGCTATATCTAAATCTGAACCGATTTTTTCCGAATTTAGCAGTATTCCTTCGTGTAATAAGAAACCTCTCTTTGCCGAATTTCGCAATGATCGGATATAAAATAACATTTTTACAGCGCTTACATGTCAAATCGGGGGTAACGTATATATGCGGGCTATATCTAAATCTAAACCGATTTCTTCCAAATTTGACAGTGTTCATTCATATAATAAGAAACCTCTTTCTGCCGAATTTCATACTGATCGGATATAAAATAAAGTTTTTACAGCGCCTACATGCCAAATCGGGGCTAACATATATATGGGGGCTATATCTAAATCTGAACCGATTTTAACCAAATTCAATAGGGATCGTCCTTGGGCCAAAAAAAAGATATGTGTAAAGTTTCGTCGAGATCGGACCATAATTGCGACCTGTACTTTGATTACAAGAATACATGCACAGACGGACAGACAGACGGACATAGCTAAATCAACTCAGAAAGTGATTCTAAGTCGATCGGTATAATAAACGATGGGTCTATTTCTTCTCCTTTTGGGTGTTACAAAGAAATGCACAAAGTTATAATACCCTGTACCACAGTGTGGTGTAGGGTATAAAAATATTTCCGCATACCAAATTTGGAGACAGTCGGTTACTCCTTTCGAGAGTTATCGTGTGCACCAGCCAGCAGACAGACACACAGACAAACAGACAGAGAGGCTGACGGACAGACGGACGGACATTGTTCAAATGACTTAAAATGACCCAAACCGGATTTCCCCCGAACATATATAGGGTCTTAGGTCACTCCTTCGATGTGTTACACTTTTGGCTCGTAGCAAATGATATGTATATACCCTCCTCTCTAAGGTGAGGGGATAAAAATTAATTTATTTAGTTAGATAATCCTTATAGCAAGGTAACGCTCTCGAGGTTTTTTCGAAATTTAAATTTTTAAATTTTTGGGAACATTTTGAAGTGAAAAATGCGATTTTTGCGAGAAAAAATCTTCTAATTGGTTATTGTTAAAAAAACAAGTAAGAAAGTTTCAGTCGGGTAAACCGACTAAGGTATACCCTCACTTTGTGAGTAATGTAATATGGAATATTAAACGAATTGTACTGTCAATTTGTATGGGAGGTACCAGAATGTTTTTAACAAATACACCTATTTTTCGCTGAATAGTAGATTCTTTAAATACATTATACTGCGCCGAATTATAAACGTTTTTTGCACTGGTATATTAACGTTATGAAATATTAAATTTTGATATGATTTGGCCATTTTGTGTGGGAGGTACAAAAAGGGGCGTGGTGATAACGGCCATTTTTTACAGTGCTATAGGGACTTCAAAAGCGTTACACTGTACAAAATGTTGTTGCATTTTCGTGCATTGGTACTCATGCTGTGAGCTCTTAACTTTTTGTGCAAAATGGTACCTTTGTGTGGGAGGTACAAAAAGGGGCGTGGAAATAGCGTCAATTTTTCACAGTGCAAAAGACACTATAAAAGCATTACACTGTAAAAAATTTCAAGTATTTTTATATGCTGGTATTAATGTTATAAGCTGTTATCTTTTGGTTCAAAATGGTACCATTGTGTAAGAGGTACCAAAAGGGGCGTGAATATGACACCCATTTTTCACTGGACTGTAGGCACTATGAAAGCATTACACTGTACAAAATTTCAAGTATTTTTATGCACAGGTATTAATGTTATAAGCTGTTAACTTTTTGTGCAAAATGGTGCATTTGTGTGGGAGGTACCAAAAGGGGCGTAGCAACATGGCCCATTTTTCTCGAGTTGATAGCGACTAATAAACTAATGCTATGTGTGGAATTTCAGAAGATTCGAATAAGTAGTATAGCAGTTATTAAAGATTCAATATTTCACAACATTTTAACACTTTGTGGGGGAGGTACTAGAAGGAGTGGACCAATATGGCCCATCTTCGAACTTAGCCGGAGATAGAAAAAAATATTACCACGTACCAAATTTGAAGTCAATCGGTTACTCCTTTCGAGAGTTATCGTGCGCACCAGCCAGCAGACACACAGACAGACAGACAGACAGACAGACAGACAGACAGACAGACAGACAGACAGACAGACAGACAGACAGACAGACAGACAGACAGACAGACAGACAGACAGACAGACAGACAGACAGACAGACAGACAGACAGACAGACAGACAGACAGATAGATAGACAGACAGACAGACAGACAGACGGACGGACATTGCTCATTCGGCTTAAAAATATCCGCCGAACATACTTAGGGTCTTAGATCACTCCTTCGATGTGTTACACTTTTTTTCGTAGCAAATGATATATACGCTCGTCACACTAAAGTGAGGGTATAACAAGTAAGAATGTTTCAGTCGTGTAAACCGACTAAGGTATACCCTCACTTTGTGAGTACTGTAATAGGAAATATTAAACGAATTAATCAGTCAATTTGTACGGGAGGTGCCAGAGGGGGTTTAACAAATACTCCAATTTTTCGCTAAACAGTACATACTTCAAATATATTGCACTGTACCGAATTGTAAGCGTTTATGTGACTGGACTGTATGCACTATAAGAGCGCTACACTGCACAAAATTTTAAGTCTTTTTATTCACTGGTATTAAAAAACACTAGTTTTGGCCATTCAACTCGATAATGCTTGCTTGAGCGTTGCATTTTTAACTCATCATCATCCTCAAAACTAGTATTTATGTACACATTTAGTGTTAATGAAACTTTAATAATTCAGTCAATTGTAAATGGATTTTTGAAAGACTGGTTGCATTTCGCTCTATCGTTCGCTATCTCACAATATAATTGGTAAAAACATTGACTAAACTAAAAAATGACAGACAAAAATGAAAAAAATGTGTGTGTAGGACAAATAAACCTATATTCCTACAGCTTCAAATAAACAAAATATACATCGTTCGAAAGGTCTAACTCTCTCCTTTCCAAATTCTTTCGGAGATTGAAAATCGTTTAATAATTAATAACGTTATAGGCGTTCAATTGAAGAAAAGGCAAGAAAATCGGTTTTTTACCCGTAAATCCGGATTTTGGGGATGTCCGGGGAATTCCAAAAAAAGATTAGTGTTTTACTCGACAAGACCCACAGGAAAAATAGTATCGCGTCATTTGCTTCTCAACTTGAGTTTATTTTGTCGCACTGTGCTATTGTTAACTGCTTATAAACAAAAATAAACTACATACGTTGATATTAAATATTCTTACCCATATATGTACATATAAGTACATATCGCTCACTCACTTCAAGACTATTATAACTAAACAGAAATGCTAATTTTGCAAATAAACATAAATAAATCTCAATGAAATTTAGTTTATAAGTTAACAATCATATTTCGGATTATTCCACCTTTTAAACGTCTCATTTTATGTTATTTATTTTTTTATACGGACTTAAAGTTACACATCCCGACTATTTTCAATTTTAAGTTATGACACTCTTGAAGTAAGTGAGCGATATGTTCTTTCCGAATTGGCTTTTTACTCGTAGTGCTATAAAAGCTGCATGTCACAAAAGTAACTTAATGCAAACAATATTTGCCTGAAGTGTAATCTAGATATAACAGTATTATTCGATATAACTAGAGTGGTGTATGGTATTATATAGTCGTCCCCGCCCGACCTTTCTTACTGGTTTAAGTATAAACCCTATATATCACTTTAAATTAAATGAAATGACGAGGGCTACAAATGTTGAAAATGTCAATTTCACGTGGAAACATGAGTTTAGTAACTGTCGTTAAAAGAATTATAATTTTTTTTAAACTAGTTTGTTGTTTTGCTAGTATTTTTTGTTCCATTTTTTGAAAGCTAGCATCCTAAGGAAGAGAGCAATGACTATTTGAAAAAATCTATAGATAAATGTATAAATTATGACACACGCTGAAAAAAATCGCTTCTGTAGTATATTGTCCCAAACATATTCGGCTTGAAACATATATATGTTTGGGGTAGACTCTAAGCATGTAATATTTGGTACACACAAAAATTTTGTATTTGGGAAGATGTTGTTCTAAACAAATATTTGTTTACATTCCAATATGTTTTTATTTGGCACCAATATTTCCGAAACAAATATTTATTTGCATTTAAGTATTCATAAAATACATAAATTGTGTAAAATTTTTCAATAATTCAAAGTTAAATTTTTAAAAATTTTTAATGTTCGTAAAAAGTAATAATTGAAATCATATAATCTTGGATCAATAAAAAGTACTTAGAGGATTGACAACTAATGATGGCTTGGAATACTCAGAAATTTGAAATGATTGATTTAAAACAGAATGTAATGCTGCATATGGTATCATAACTGGAAGGTACAATCCGAAACCCAAGAAAAATTGAAACCGAAATATGAAAAACCCAGCAAAAGTTTTGGAAATATTTTTTAAATAAAATATATTTGGAAAAATTCCTACATAATAATTTTATTTGCATTTAAACACATATTTTATTTGAGAAATTTAGTTTGCAAATATAATTTGTTGTAATATATTAATATATGCGTTCCAAATATATTTTATTGATTTTCAAAAAAAATTTATTTGCTAAGAAATATATAATATTTAAAAATTTGTGTTCCAAATATATTTTCTTTCGATTCAAACATATCAAAAAAGGCGATTTTGCCCCGTGCACATATTGTAAAAATGAAGAAAACTCAACTCAAAAAAATTGTTTTTCATATTTTTTATTTTGGCCATTTGGTTTGGGAGGTACTAAAAGGGGAGTACTTTAAAAGCATTATACCGTACAAAATTACAAGAGTTTGTATGTACAGAAATCAAAGTTATAAGCCGTTAACTTTTTGTACAAAATGGTCTTTTTGTACGGGAGGTACCAAAAGGGGTGTGGCAATAACGCCAATTTTTCACGGGACTATAGGTGCCGTACGGGCACTCCACAAAATTTAAAGTATTTGTATTGACTGGAATCAAAGTTATTAGCTGTGTACGGACTATAGGTATGGACTAGAATCAACGTTATACCCCATTAACATTAACTTAGATGAACCATCTGAGACGTAGCCGCGGCCAACATTTGATAGACATAGTCTTAAAAAAATAAATGCCAAAGAATGTTCTTTCAAATGATAATTAATATTTCCCATTAAATTTGAATTTTCTGTGTTTTTTTTTTTCTTTAAAAAAGTAGGGAACCTTGAAACAAATACCAAATTTGAAGTCAATCGGTTACTCCTATCGAAAATTTCCGAACCAACCAGAGAAACAGACGGACGTTGCGAAAATGACTTAAAATGGCCCAAAACTGATTTCCGCCAAATATTCTTGGGGTTTTTTCGGTCACTCCTTCGATGTGATACACCTTTGGCCCGTCCACAATAGTAGGGGTATAAAAATATATTTTTTTTCTACCAAAAGGGATATAATTTCTACACTTGTCAATAGATGTTTTTCAAATATTTATGCAATATTTTCTTTCTTAGGATATTAGCTTTTAAAAAATGGAACGAACAAACTTGTTTGTGAGTTTTTTTCTATTTTTTACCCTACACACTGTGTAACAGGGTGTTATGACTTTGTGCATTTGTTTGTAATGCCCAAAAAGAAAAGAAATAGAACCATAGTTTATTATACCGATCGTCATAGAATCCATTTTTGTGTCGATTTAGCCATGTCCGTCTGTCTGTCTGTCCGTCTGTCTGACCATGTATTCTTGTAATCAAAGTACAGGTCGCAATTATGGTTCGATCTCGACGAAATTTTACACATATCTTTTGTTTGGCCCAAGGACGATCCCTATTGAATTTGGTTAGAATCGGTTCAGATTTAGATATAGCCCCCATATATATGTTAGCCCCTATTTGACATGTAAGCGCTGTAAAAACTTTATTGTATAACCGATCAGTATGAAATTCGGCAGAAAGAGGTTTCTTATAATATGAATGAACGCTGTTAAATTTGGAAGAAATCGGTGCAGATTTAGATATAGCCCCCATATATAAGTTACCCCCGATTTGAAATGTAAGCGCTGTAAAAATATTATTTTATATCCGATCAGTGCGAAATTCGGCAAAAAGAGGTCTCTTATTACATGAAGAAATACGGCTAAATTCGGAGAAAATCGGTTCAGATTTGGATACAGCCCCCATATATATGTTACCCCCGATTTGACATGTAAGCGCTATAAAACTGTATTTTATATCCGATCAGTATGAAATTCGGCAGAAAGAGGTTTCCTATTATATGAATGAACACTTTTAAATTTGGAAGAAATCAGTCAAGATTTAGATATAGCCCCCATATATACGTTATCCCCGATTTGACATGTAAACGCTGTAAAAATGTTATTTTATGTCCGATCAGAATTAGATAATATGTTTCTACCCTTATCGCATTGTTAGGGAGGTGTAGGGTATTATATTGTCGGCCCCGCCCCACTTTCTGCCTTTCCTTACTGGTTTATTGTTTATTTTGTGCCATCAATTTTTGTAATTGTTTTAACACAGTTCCCAAACTGCTGTTTCTGCGTAAAAGTGTAGTTCTCAGCGTTAGCCCTCATAATTTCCATTAAAGGTTATCCTGGCTTTATAGAACTTATACTTCATAAATATGGTCAAAATACTAACGATATCTTCCAAGAAAATGTTATGCACATTAGATCGGTTCGATCCCCAACCAGAAAAAAGGTGGGTTTGTCAACCCCTGGATATGAAGCATACACTGATAGAAAAAGCTTCGTCAAAAGTCAGCTAACGTACGGATAATCCTATTGATGAATTTGTTTGTCGCCCTGACGACTCTCTGTATAATCTCTAGAAACTATAGTGTGACGAGGGTATATATCATTTGCTACGGAAAAAGGGTAACACGTCGAAGGAGTGACCTAAGACCCCAAGTATGATCGGAGGAAATCCGTTTTGGGTCATTTTAAGTCGAATGAGCAATGTCCGTCCGTCTGTCTGTCTGTCTGTCTGCTGGCTGGTGCGCACGATAACTCTCGAAAGGAGTAACCGATTGACCTCAAATTTGGTATGTGGTAATATTTTTTTCTATCTCCGGCTAAGTTCGAAGATGGGCCATATTGGTCCACTCCTTCTAGTACCTCCCCCACAAAGGGTTAAAATGTTGTGAAATATTGATTCTTTAATAACTGCTATACTACTTATTCGAATCTTTTGAAATTCCACACATAGTATTAACTTGTTAGTCGCTATCAACTCGAGAAAAATGGGCGAAGTCGCCACGTCCCTTTTGGTACCTCCCACACAAATGCACCATTTTGCACCAAAAGTTAACAGCTTATAACATTAATAACAGTGTATAAAAATACTTGAAATTTTGTACAGTATTATGCTTTTATATTACCTACAGTCCAGGGAAAAATGGGTGTTGTTGCCACGCCCCTTTTGGTACCTCCCACACAAAATGCCCAAATCATACCACAATTTAATGTCTCATAACGTTTATACCAGTGCACACAAATGCTTACAAGTCGGCACAGTGCAATGAATTTAAAGTATCTAATGTTCAGCGAAAAAAAGTGTATTTGATAAACCCCTTCTGGTACCTCCCACACAAATTGACAGAATAATTCGAGTAATATTCAATATTATATTACTCACAAAGTGAGGGTATACCTTAGTCGGTTTACCCGACTGAAACTTTCTTACTTGTTCTATATGTTATATATACACTTATTGATATTTGTATTATAAATCAAATAAATCCCCATATTTATCCCCTCACCTTAGAGAGGAGGGTATATATCCTTTTTATATTTATGAGCACGATTCATTGTAGGGATGATATGTAATCACCCTGTGGGGTTTTAAATAGTTCTTGTTCTAGTATACTTAAACAGAGATTCGTCATGGCGACGAACAAATTCATAGATAGGATTATCCGTACGTTAGCTGACTTTTGACGAATGACGAAGCTTTTTCTATCAGTATATTCAAAGTTTCAGAATCTTTTTTGGTGCACCCTACATACCGCTTTTTTTTTCTTTCTCCTGTGTTGCTATTTGAAGTCCGATTGTAACGGGATGCATATCGTTGTTCAAGTTTTGGAAAGGGCTATAAATTTAATTTTTGTGACTACTACCCAATAGGATTGAACTTGCTGCATGTTTCATCCCGATCAGAAGACATCGGGAGGGTTTAAACATGTTAAAGGTAAAATTAGTATTTCCTCTGACACCTTTTTTTCTTATTATAAGGGCACCATATTATGTTCACAGCTATAAAACGCCATGGCTACAGATCTGCCGATATGATCATTCCACCGTAAACGGTGGAATAGCTCACACTTTAATATTCATATATCTTGTTGAACATGATGTCTCAGTGAGGAAAGGATAAAATGGGGCGGAGCCGACTATATTATAGCCTACACCAATCTATCAGAGCTGATTAAGTTTAAATATTGACAAGTTTTTTCAATGTGATTTTTATAATGATCAATCCCAAAAATTGTATTTTATAGCGATTAGATTCAAAATTGTGTCATAGGTATGTACGGGGCTATATCTTAATCTGATTTTCTTTTTCTTGAAAATAGACAGTTCGTTTATGGTTCAATAAACTGTTATCGGTTATGGCCCATAGATGAAAAATCATATATAGGTAAACCGATGCATCTAAATCTGAAAAAAACCAGTAAGGAAAGGCAGAAAGTCGGCCGGGGCCGACTATATAATACCCTACACCTCCCTAACAATGCGATAAGGGTCATTGCCATAATAATTTGGAATAATTGGTAAATGGGTAGAAACATATTTTCTAATTCTGAAACGATAATCGCTAAATTAAGCAATATTCGTTCCTAAATTGAGAAACATCTTTCTGGAAAATTTTAATGATCGGAAGTAAAATACAACTTCTATAGCGGTTTGATACCAAATCAGGAGGAACATATATATGGAGCTTTAATATAAATCTGAACCGATCTTCCCTGAATACTCATTCATGTAAAAAGACCTCCTTCTGCCAAATTTTGCACTGATCGGATATAAAATACAGTTTTTACAGCGTTTACATGTCAAATCGGGGGTAACATATATATGGGGGCTATATCTAAATCTGAACCGATTTTCTCCGAATTTAGCAGTATTCCTTCGTGTAATAAGAAACCTCTCTATGCCGAATTTTGCACTGATCGGATATAAAATAAAATTTTTACAGCGCTTACATGTCAAATCGGGGGTAACGTATATATGGGGGCTATATCTAAATCTAAACCGATTTCTTCCAAATTTAACAGTGTTCATTCATATAATAAGAAACCTCTTTCTGCCGAATTTCATACTGATCGGATATAAAATAAAGTTTTTACAGCGCTTACATGCCAAATCGGGGCTATCATATATATGGGGGCTATATCTAAATCTGAACCGATTTTAACCAAATTCACTAGGGATCGTCCTTGGGCCAAAAAAAAGATATGTGTACAGTTTCGTCGAGATCGGACCATAATTGCGACCTGTACTTTGATTACAAGAATACATGCACAGACGGACAGACAGACAGACGGACAGACGGACATAGCTAAATCAACTCAGAAAGTGATTCTAAGTCGATCGGTATAATAAACGATGGGTCTATTTCTTCTCCTTTTGGGTGTTACAAACAAATGCACAAAGTTATAATACCCTGTACCACAGTGTGGTGTAGGGTATAAAAATGGAACGATACACGACTCAACAACGCATTGAAATTATTAAAATTCGAAAATCGTCGAAAAGTCATCTTGACTGATGAGGACCATTTCCACCTCGGTGGCTACGTCAATAAGCAAAATTGTCGCATATATGGCTCGGAAAACTCATGAGATATTGTTGAGAAGCCTCTCCATCCTCAACGTGTGACTGTTTGGTGCGGTTTATGGTCATTTTATCGAAAATGAAGTTGGATCCACAGTTACGGTGAATGGATTGCGCTATCGAGAGATGATTAATGATTTTTTATGGTCGGAGTTGGATGGTATTGACCTGGACAACGTTTAATTTCAACAAGACGGCGCTACGTGCCCCGCAAGCAACGAAACCATTGCTCTGTTGCGGGAAAAGTTTCCGGACCGTGTTATCTCTCGAAGAGGTGATCACAATTGGCCACCGAGATCTTGTGATTTAACACCTTGCGACTTCTTCCTTTGGGGCCACGTGGAAGATAAGGTCTACGACAACAGCACAGTGTCGATTCAAGACCTCAAAGATAGGTCTTGAATCACATTCGTGAGGCTATCGAGGACATAGGGCAGCCACTTTGCGATTTTGTTATGGAAAATTTCATGAAAAGGATATGGTCCTGTAGGCGTGATCGTGGTGGCCATTGGGCTGATGTTGTTTTTCATTATTAACGGCTGACCTTTCTCTTTATTATGAAATAAACGTCCGATCATTTATCTCAAAAAATGGCATTTTTCTTTGAATACCAAAATAACACCTCTTGTTGGAAAACCCTTTATTTTGATGATATTCACTAAACAAAACTAGCTTTAATTTGAGATGCGGACAACCGCGATATTTTTTTTAACCCGCCATAGTAAAGGGTTTTTCCACAAGAGGTGTTTTTTGGTATTCAAAGAAAAATGCAATTTTTTGAGATAAATGATCGGATGTTTATTTCATAATAAAGAGAAAGGTATGCCGACCTTATCATCCACGTGGATCATCACAAGATATCGGTGGCCAATTGTGATCACCTCTTCGAGAGATAACACGGTTCGGAAACTTTTCCCGCAACAGAGCAATGGTTTCGTTGCTTGTGTGGCACGTAGCGCCGTCTTGTTGAAAGTAAACGTTGTCCAGATCAATACCATCCAACTCCGACCATAAAAAATCATTAATCATCTCTCGATAGCGCAATCCATTCACCGTAACTTTTGATCCAACCTCATTTTCGTAAAGTAAGGTCCCAATGACCCCGCCGGACCATAAACCGCACCAAACAGTCACACGTTGAGGATGGAGAGGCTTCTCAACAATATCTCATGAGTTTTCCGAGCCCCAGATGCGACAATTTTGCTTGTTGACGTAGCCACCGAGGTTGAAATGGGCCTCATGAGTCAAGATGATTTTTCGACGATTTTAGATTTTTCCAATTGAATCGTGTATCGTTCCATTTTTAGTAATGGCGTAGTTTCTACTTGTCAAATGTCAAAGAATAAAAGCTTCAAAAGTGACAGCTACCGAAATACCGGGTGATTCAAAATAACACCTCTTGTTGGAAAACCCGTTATATAGGAGTTATATCTTAATCTGACCCAATGTTCTACAAATTCGGTAGTTTGTGTTGAATTTCATATATATCGGTTCAAAATGTGGCTTATATAGCCCTTGGATGCCAATTTGGAGCTACATATATATGAGTGAACCAATTGTGACCAATTTCAATGGACTTCGACCCTAATGCGAAATCGTATTTTCATCAAGATCTGAGTGAAATACTCGTACCTATACATAATTATATGATCGCAGTTGACATTCGTTCTCATATTATATGAAAATAGCAATAAACAGACATTTAAGATTTGTTATATCAACAATAAAATATTAATCTTTATGTACAGCAAATAGTTGCTCCGACAAACAAACTAAACAGTTATAACTGCTGAGGCAACCACAGAAGGTGGACACTTGACTATATTGCAGCTTAAACTTCCAGGCCCAAATATCCAACACACTCTCGCTCTAAGTAAGCCCATGTCGATTGCAATGGCCTTCCAGTGGCGGGACAAACTGTCCAATCGGCAGCACTGAACGCTGAACCCACTTCTCATGGGGCAGTGCACACAAGAACGTCGATTAAAACTAAAAAAGTAATAAAAATTCATAAGTATTTGAACAAAAAGCAATTGCGCGGCGCGCACTCTCTTTATTGAAACTCAAACTCAGAATCGATTTTTCACATTGTTCATTAGACTGGGTGAGCAGTGCGCACTATTTAGCTGTAGTTGTTGGCGTTTTTGTTCAATGTTCAATAATTAATTGGCAAATAATATTCATTATGATTTTTGACGTTTTTCGATATTTTAACATAATTGGCGCATGTCGTCTCACTGTCGTTTTTTCCTCCTAATTTTGTCTATTTTAATTGACAAAAGTTCTGTTGTTATTCGCAAAGTAAGATTGCACAGTGGAACCAAACAGAGCTACATTAAACATCGACTTAGAACTGTAGAACTGTATATAAGTTAAATGGAACGTTTTTTGCTGGCGCGAAAAAAACCGTAAAAGATAGATAACCTGTAAGGAAAGACTAAAGTAAGGCGGTGTTGACTATCTGATACCCTACACCATTCTAGTAAGATTGGTTACAAATTAAATATCCAATGTATACTTCAACTAAAATTTGTTTACGCAATTTACATTTGGTACATCTCTGCCTCATCTACAACTAAATCAGAACAGATTTTTTTCATACTCTGCAATTTTGGTCCATGTATCAAGAAACTCTACTATACTAAATTTCAAAACAATTAAATGCAAAATACAGCTTCTATACGGCTAAAGGGCAAAATCGGACGAAACATATATATGGGAGCTATATCATAATCTTAATCGATTTTCTTCAAATTCGGCTATGTTGGTTCATAGATCAATAAACTTTACCATGCTAAATTTAAAAATATTGGATGTAAAATACAGCTTCTCTAGTGCTAAAGGGCCAAATCGGACGAAACATATATATTGGAGTTATATCTAAATCTGAACCGATTTTAATCAAATAGAGAAATGTTGGTCCATGGATCAAGAATTTCTGTCATGCTACATTTCAAAAAAAAAATATGTTAAATATAGCTTCTATAGTGCTAAATGTTTAATTCGGACGAAACATGGATGTATATGGGAGCTATATCTAAATCAGATCCGATTTTCTTAAAATTCTACAACTGAAAGTAAATAACAATTTCAATAGGGCTAAAGGGCCAAATCGGACGAAATATATACATGGGAGCTATAACTAAATCTGAACCGATTTCAACCAATTGGGTTCCTTCCAGAGGCGAAAGACTCCTAACTACAAAAGTTCAGCACGATCGGAGTGAAATTGCGACCTGTTCTCAACAAACAACATAAGTTGGACAGACGGACGGACGGACTGACAGAGATAGTTAAATCGACTCAGCTATTGATTCTTACACGCTGAAAAAAAATCGCTTCTGTATTATGTTGTCCCAAACATATTCGGCTTGAAACATATATATGTTTAGGTTACACACTAAACATATAATAATTGGTACACACAAAAATTTATATTTTTGGGAAGATGTTGTTCTAAACAAACCTTTGTTTATGTCCCAATATGTGTTTATTTTGGACTATTTTTTCCGATACAAATATTTATTTGCATTTAAGTAGTCAGAAAATACCTAAATTGTGTTTAATTTTTCAGTAATTCAGTTATTTTTTTAGAAATTTTTCATGTTGTAAAAATAACAAATAACAAGTAAGAAAGTTTCAGTCGGGTAAACCGACTAAGGCATACTCACTTTGTGAGTAATGTAATATATAACATTACACCAATAAATCTGTCAATTTGTGTGGGAGGTACCAGAAGGGGTTTTCCAAATACACATAATTTTCGGTAAACAGTACATTCTTAAATACATTGCATTGTGCTGAACTATAAGCGTTTGTGTGCACTGGTATATTAAAGCTACGAGCTATGTAATTTTGGTATGATTTGGTCATTTTGTATGGGAGGTACAAAAAGGGGCGGGGTGATAACGCCCACTTTTTACAGGACTATAGGCACTACAACAGCATTACACTGTACAAAATTTCAAGTATTTGTATGCACTGGTATTAAAGTTACAAGCCATTTACTTTGGTACGAAACGGGCCATTTGTGTGGGCGGTACCAAAAGGGGCTGTACAATGATGCCCATTTTTTACCGGACTATAGGCGCTACAAAAACATTATACTGTAGAAAATTTCAAGCATTTTTATGCACTTGTATTAAAGTTATAAGCAGTTCAATTTTGATGCAAAATGGTCCATTTGTGTGGAAGGTACCAAAAGGGGCATGCCAACTTCACCCATTTTTCTCGAGTTAATAGCGACTAATATACTAATATTATGTGCAGAATTTCAAAAGATTCGAATAAGTAGTATAGAAGTTATTAAAGAATCAATATTTCACTAAATTTTAACCCTTTGTGTGGGAGGTACCAGAAGGAGTAGACCAATATGGCCCATCTTCGAACTCATCCGGAGACAGATCAAAATATTACCACATACCAAATTTTAAGTCAATCGGTTACTCCTTTCGAGAGTTATCGTGCGCACCAGCCAGCAGACACACAGACAGACAGACGGACGGACATTGCTCATTCGACTTAAAATGACCCAAAACGGATTTCCTCCGAACATACTTAGGGTCTTAGATCACTCCTTCGATGTGTTACGCTTTTTTCCGTAGCAAATGATATATACCCTCGTCACACTAAAGTGAGGGTATAATAATAATTGAAATCGTATAATCTTGGATCGAAATATATTACTTGGAAGATTGACAGTTAATGATGGCGTGTAATACTCAGAGATTTTAAATGATTGTTTCAAAACGGAAGTTAATGCTGCATTTGGTATCATGGGAGGTTTAATTCGAAACCAAAAAAAAAAATTATAACTTAATTTCGTAAAATTCAACAAAGGCTTCGAAAATCTTTTTTAAATGAAATATATTTGGAAGAATTCCTAAACAATAATTATACCCTACACCACACTGTGTTTAATTCGAAACCAAAAAAAAAATTAAAACTTAATTTCGTAAAATTCAACAAAGGCTTCGAAAATCTTTATTAAATGAAATATATTTGGAAGAATTCCTAAACAATAATTATACCCTACACCACACCCAAAAGGAGAAGAGATAGACCCATTGTTTATTATACCGACCGACTTGTAATCACTTTCTGAGTCGATTTAGCTATGTCCGTCTGTCTGTCCGTCTGTCTGTCCGTCTGTCTGTAGACGTATTCTTGTAATCAAAGTACAGGTCGCAATTATGGTCCGATCTCAACGAAACTTTGCACATATCTTTTTTTAGGCCCAAGGACGATCCCTATTGAATTTGGTTAAAATCGGTTCAGATTTACATATAGCTCCCATACATATGTACCTCCGATTTGGCATATATGCACTGTGTAAATAACATTTTGTAACCGATTTGTACAAAAATTGACAGAGAGTAGTCTCGTGATACACGTAGATACAATACAAAATTTGGGGGAAATCGGTTCAGATTTATATATAGCCCCCATATATATGTTGCACCCGATTTGACATGTAAGCGCTGTAGAAACTGTATTTTATATCCAATCAGTACGAAATTCGACAGAAAGAGGTTTCTTATTACATGAAGGAATACTGCCAAATTCGGAGAAAATCGGTTCAGATTTATATATAGCACCCATATATATGTTACCCCCGATTAGAAATTCAATAGCTGTAGAAACTGTATTTTATATCCAATCACAGCGAAATTCGGCAGAAAGTGGTTTCTTATTACACGAAGGAATACTGCCAAATTTGGAGAAAATCGGTTTAGATTTAGATATAGCCCCCATATATATGTTAGCACAGATTTGACATTCAAGCGCTGTAGAGACTGTATTTTATATCCGATCAGTACGAAATTCGACAGAAAGAAGTTTCTATTTTACATGAATGAGTATTCAGGGAAAATCGATTCAGATTTATATATAAGCTCCATATATATGTTCCTCCTGATTTGGATACAAAGCGCTATAGAAGTTGTACTTTACTTCCGATCATTACAAAATTCTCCAGAAAGATGTGTGGCAGCACCAAGACCGTCGTGTTCGAATGACAAACAATCTGGCAAGGTTGTAACGAACCAGAGGAGGAGAAAACAACAGCTGATTCCTAGAGAAGTCTTCGCCGTCAGCGGTAGCATTTTTAGTAATACTTCGTAAGATTTTGTGAACTAGTTTTAGTAATAATAAATAGAATTAGATAGTTGTTAAATGTAAATACGAACGTCTTATTACTACATCGGCAACTATAGATGTTTCTCAATTTAGGAACGAATATTGCTTAATTTAGCGATTATCGGTTCAGAATTAGATATATCCGCATATATATGTTCTTACCCATTTACAAATTATTTCAAATTATTATCGCAATAACCCTTAGCGCATTGTTAGGGAGGTGTAGGGTATTATATAGTCGGCCCCGCCCGACTTTCTGCCTTTCCTTACTGGTTTTATTTGTGTTCAAAACATATATTATTTAAGAAATTTAGTTTGCAAATATTATTTGTTGTAACATATTAATGTACGAGTTCCAAATATATTTTATTGATTTTCAAACAAAATTTATTTGCTCAGAAATATATAATATTTCAAAATTTGTGTTCCAAATATATTTTCTTTCGATTTAAACATATCAAAAAAGGCGATTTTGCCCCGTGTAGTCGATCTGAATACTTTAAGGTGGGTCTAGCTGTAGTATTACTAGGTGCTACAAACATCTGCCATGAAACAAAGTTATCAGAATATTTAATATCGACCTATGTTCATATTTTGTTATAGCCCCCCCTATAGATGTCGCTCCCAAAAATGCTTATTTAAGCCATAAACACCACATTTTCTAAGAAATTTAACAGAAACTTTGCAGTTTGTATTCTATTTTGGCAAGAATTCATCTCAATAAAATTTATACAAATTAGTTTTTATATTGTTGTAGTCCCCGTGTAGATCTAGTTCTCAAATGTGCTAATTTAAGTCATAAATACCACATTTTTCAGGTGAAGAGATAAAAATTGCAGCGTTCGTTTTTTTTAATAATTTGCTTGAACAAAAGGAAACTTTGCGCAGTTTGTATTATATTTTGACAAGAATTCATCACAGCTAAAATTTTACAATCGGTTCATATTTTGTTATAGTCACCCTATAAAGGTCGCTCCAAAATGTACGTATTTAAGCCATAAATACCATATTTTATTTAATTTATCGCAGTAAAAATGTTTTAAATCAGTTCATATTTGGTTATAGCCCCCATATAAATGTCGCTCCCAAAAATGCTTATTTAAGCCATAAACACCACATTTTCCAAGAAATTTAACAGAAACTTTGCAAGAATTCGGTTTTGGCAAAAATTCATCTCAATAAAATTTATACAAATCAGTTTTTATATTGTTGTAGTCCCCGTGTAGATCTAGTTCTCAAATATGCTAATTTAAGTCATAAATACCACAGGTGAAGGGATAAAAATTGCAGCGTTCGTTTTTTTTTTAATAATTTGCTTAAACAAAAAGGATGCTTACTCAAAGGATCATATCCAAAGATTTTCCCAGCAATAGAATTGAATGCAATCCCTGGTGGAGGGTATATAAGATTCGGCATGGCCGCTCTTAACGCTTTTACTTGTTATTAATATAGCGGGCTCAAATGGGTTGCGAGTATCTTACTACCCGGCGCACTAATTTTTCCGATATTACAGGAGGCCGGTCGCGTGTTTCAGGTTGTAAAGATAACTTAATAGCATTGTGCCCCATTATCGATGAACAACCAACATTATTTTAAACATCCACGAAAGTTTTTCCATTGTTTTGTAGTGGCGCGCTATTCGCTGAACAGTGCTTCGATCCTCCCATATTAAGCAATTAAATGAAAACATATTGGCCAAAAACTTAAGCGAACTACTATAATAGATCAGTATGCTCATTTTTGAAAAGTTGTGCCGGCAATAAATTTTAGAGTTAAATTTTTAACGATATGTTAGCACACACTATTTTGACAAAAGGTCAAGCTATTACAACAAAAACAAAACTTATCAATTACAACGGCATAATTAAATTATGCATCCTCTATGTAACGACTTGGTACAAAGAAAGTACAAAAAATATGACGTATAAAACAAACACTACATGTAGCGCCAACTTCAAACCAGCACTATTATCATTTTGAGCGCAACTGTGTATATGAAATATATATAGGCATGTAGTCCTATCTAAACTAAGCTGATCCTGTAAATTTTAATCTGGTGGTTTCTTCAGTTTCTATACAAACACAATACAGTTTGGTTGTCTCAACCGAATTATTTGCCAACCGAATTTTGGTAGTTTTGTCTACTATCATGCGATTCCATCAGGACAACCAACATTTTGGTTATGGTATACTTCTGCTTCCATGTTGACAACAATCATATTTGGTTGCGCCAACTACAAAAATTGTGGCTAAAATTATCTGATGTATGTTGCCACAACCAACTGTTTTAAAAAATTGGTTGTTCTGACAATTTGTCAGTCATATACTAGCGACAATTATTAAAAAACTGTTTTCATTAATTTTTATTTTATTTATTGAACAAAAAAACAAACAATTCATAACAAAATTAAAAATCCCATATTACAAATTGATCACTATTATGAGATGTGAAAATATTTGACACAAATTTTAGTACACGAAAAAAAAACACAAAACTTTTATGCAAATATCGCTTAACCCTGTGCTATCAATTTCATGATTGTTGCTTTTATTTTTTATTTATGTAAAACATTTTGCACAACATATTCTGCATTCCACACATTATTACCTTTGACTACATATTAGGGATGTAACGAAAGTGGCTTTAGCGAAAGCGAATGCGAAAGCGAATATTGAAATATATTTCTTGCGAATGCGAATAGTGAAATATGCATTTTTGCGAAAGCGAATGCGAATAATAGTTAGAGCTTTTAGTACCAACAAATTTAAGGAACTGAATTGATACTTTTCCAGGATATTCAAGTATTAAGACTGTTTTTCATAGTTTTACCTCCTGTTACAACAAGCACACACATATCTTCAAATTGTGTGAAGGGAATAAGGAGATTTAACACTCTAATAAATGGAAGCGAATACTGAAATATATTTTTGCGAAAGCGAATGCGAAAGCGAATAATCCAAAGATGGTTTTTGCGAATGCGAATGCGAAAGCGAATTTTAAAATGATGCGAATATTCGTTACAACCCTACTACATATACCGTTCTTGAACAAAATGTTGAAGATTTATTTATGTCGAGTAATTTTTTGTTTGTCATGTATCAGCAAAGAACAGCAACCCATCTTTCGGTTGTATTTCGCAAAATACTTTTAATAATTTTAAATTTGGGAAATTATTGGGATAACCAAAAAACGATTATTTATTTATGTTGCTGCAGCAATTGTAGTTACCTGTTGTAGTAACCAATTACTCGTTGCAAATAATAATCTTTGGTCTACTGATACAATTTCTGTTGTCAAGAATGAAACATTGCTTGTCACAATCAAAAATCGACCATATGGTACTATAATGAAAGTTTAAAATTGGTTACCACAACTAACCAAGTGCCAATGAAAAAACAATCTTAATTCGATTGATACAACCATCGATTTAGTTGCAAGCATTTTCATTTGATCCATGTTATTATTGTTGTTTCAACTAATTATGTATATATAAATACAACCGACAGACGGTGTAGGCAATATACTTTTTGTTGCTAGTACTATTTTTTATTGTTACAATCGAATTCCAACCAATTATTTTCCTGGGTGTATAATAGAATTTTTACTTAAAAATGTCACAAATTTAAGTTGTTGTTTATTGGAATGATTCTGTCTATTTTGGAATTTCAACATTTTTCATAGTTTATAAAAGAAAATCCGTGGCATTTTTTAGTAAATATTGTTTTAAATAAAACATCTTGAAATTTGTTGGGTCAGTTTAGGACAAATGGGGCATGATTACATTTTTCTCAGAATTTTAAGTTTGTGTCATAGATGTGCAGGATGCAAAATAAAGTTGCATATGCAACTGATGCATTGCAAAATTATAAATTAGCAGCATTACTACATATATGTGCTTGAAAGTACAACTCACGACCTTACAAACGAGCCTACATTTGTGAAATTCCGTCCACGCGTTTGCATAATACACAACTTCCAAAAATACAGCATTTCAGATGTTTATAACATCTGAAAAAAATTTTTGGTTTTCTTTCTTGCCAACTACAAGATGATTCATTTCCATAGTAAAACGGATAAACACATTTTCAAGACAATCGAGAATGCCGACCAGTTTTTTTTTTCGTAAAATGAACGATATATGTCCCGATTTTCAATTCACACAGAAATAGCCGAAACAAAATTACGTCGTCTAAACGCAGAGGCAAGTTGAAAAGAGAATTAGCGGAGAAGCTGCTGAAAAAAATATCGCGTGTACATCTGTACTATGTCTTCGTATTATGCATTTTAGACTATTTGTCTGACAGAAAATGTGCAAAAATTTTACTCCTTTCTAGCATCTCCCATCTATTCTCACAAAATGTCATGTTATATCTTGCACAGAGCGAGAGTATTATTTAGTCGGTCGACTGAGATTCTCCAACTCGTTATACCCTCACTTTAGTGATACGAGGGTATATATCATTTGCTACGGGCCAAAAGTGTAACACATCGAAGGAGTGATCTAAGACTAGGGTTGCCAGACACCGTATTCGAAAAGTCGAGATAACCGAGACTTAAAAGCGGGATTTGTCGGGACAAATAAAAAGATAATATTTTATTGGTTTTGGCATTTTAAAAAAACTTATTACAGTTTCAATAAAAGTCTAACATAAGAATATTCAAAATAACTTATATACACTATAGGTCAATATTATGTTTGCCACAAATACTTTCTTTGTGTTATTCTTCACGAAATTCGCTTTTACTTTAAAAAATATACACGCTGAAAAAAATCGCTTCTGTAGTATATTGTTCCAAACATATTCGGCTTAAAACATATATATGTTTATGGTACACTCTAAACATATAATATTTGGTACACACAAAAATTGTGTATTTGGGAAGATGTTATTCTAAACAAATATTTGTTTGCATCCCAATGTGACTGTTATTTCCGAAACAAATATTTATTTGCATTAAGTATTCATAAAATATATAAATTGTTTTAAATTTTTCTGTAATTCAAATTTATATTTTTAGAAATGTTTAATGTTCGTAAAATAATAACTGAAATCGTAAAATCTTAGATCAATATAAAGTACTTAGAGGATTGACAACTAATGATGGCTTGGAATACTCAGAAATTTGAAATGATTGATTTAAAAAGGAGTTATTGCTGCATATGGTATCATAACTGGGAGGTACAATTCGAAACCAAGAAGAAATTAAAACTGAAATTCGAAAAAGGCAGCAAAAGTTTTGGAAATATTTTTTAAATAAAATATATTTGGAAACATTCTTAAATAATAATTTTATTTGTACTTAAACACATATTTTATTTGAGAAATTTAGTTTGCAAATATTATTTGTTCAAAAATAATAATATATGCGTTCCAAATATATTATATTGATTTTCAAATAAAATTTATTTGCAAAGAAATATAAAATATTTAAAAATTGGTGTTCCAAATATATTTTGTTTCGATTCAAACATATCGAAAAAGCCGATTTTGCCCCGTGTAGCTTCTATAGAGCTTAAGGGCCAATTAGGACGAAACATATATATGGGATATAAATCTAAATCTGAACCGATTTTCGTCAAATTGAGCAAAGTTGTTCTCTGGATAAAAAACTCTACCATGCTAAATTTCAAAACAATTGCATGTAAAATACAGTGACGGAAAAATTACAAATGTACATAACAAGTACATATGAAAATAGCATTTTCTTGTACTTTCTTTATTATTTACTGCGCTTTTATTTTCCAATAGTGTAGAGAGTAAATGGAAAAAAGTCGGGATTTCCCCCCTAAATTACTTCAATAATCGGAACTCTGTAAATACGCGAAAAGTCGGGAAAATCCCGACCGTCTGGCAACCCTATCTAAGACCCTAAGTGTGTTCGGCGGATATTCGTTTGGGTCATTTAAAGTCGAATGAGAAATGTCCGTCCGTCTGTCTGCTGGCTGGTGCGCACGATAACTCTCAAAAGGAGTAACCGATTGACTTCAAATTTGGTCTACGGTAATATTTTTTCTATCTCCGGCTAAGTTCGAAGATGGGCCATATTGGTCCACTCCTTCTGGTGCCTCCCACACAAAGGGTTAACATTTAGTGAAATATTGATTCTTTAATAACATCTATACTACTTACTCGAATCTTCTGAAAATCCACACATGGTATTAGTTTGTTACTAAATAAAAATAAACTCGATATGAAAAATCTTAAGTAAATATGCACATATTTATTGTATATAAAATTAAAGCATGAGATCTATATTATATTTTAAGATAATAATTATAATACAATATTTTTTAAAAATAATATGGATTTCAATCTTTAATTTGATATAGAATATATATATATATTTTCTTTATGTTTTTCATACCGCATTAAAATTCATTTGTTTTTGGTTAGTGTACAATTTTTTTTTGCTGACTGTATATAGCGGAAATACTACATAAAATATATATCTAAAATATTTATTGTAAAAGTCGGATATAAAAAATGTTATAACTATAATGTTAATGCAAATAATATGTTTTCTCGGATGTATTAAATTTATTGTACTTATATTTTTATTTTTATTTTATTTGCTGCATTTATAGTTTAATGAAATGTACACTAAAAACCGTTTTGTCCAACAAAATGTCCAAGAAAATATTTGAATTGACCACCTCCTGCATTACCTTTTGTTAGAGAGGTGGGTAGTGCACAAGGCCTAGCCACATTACTAATTGCCACCTTCCAGTTGTAATGATACGCTACATTGAGCTAGCTATGTGCGTAGTTGAAATGAACTATCTACTGCACTAGCGATACGGGGACAATTTGCACACAATAATCTGCAGGGAGGGTATTCATTAGTCGGTTCACCTGACTGAACTTTCTTACTTGTTCTTTTATAAAAACCATTTGGGGGGGATTTCAAAAATTTCTTGAAGAAATTGTGGTCAGCGAAAGGATGATGGAATATTGTTTGTGATCATTATATACGAGTATATTATTGGAAAAATATACAACAGAAGAAATTGTTCAGAAGCAAATGTCTTGTTTGCAATCACTGTTTTAAGGTTCCAACAGTTCCACCAAGTGTTTCTCACATTTCAGTGATACACTGCCCACAGTGGTTAAATGATGCCTGAGGCACTTTAGCTGCAGCTGTGGTAGCGTTAGTGCATTTACTGACGCCCATGGTGCCACCAATGTTCGTACTCTGTGTACGGGGTGTACAACTGCCACGCCAAAAACGTTGCAAATAAATTGAATTTACATATGAACATTCATAGACAATTTTTTATTAAGAAATTTATTGTTATAAATATGTTATTGTCATATCTCTGGCAATGCCTTCATACGAGTATGAATGAATGAACATTGCACAATGTACTTGTACATGGCATTCCCCCGTAGTCCATAGACCGTGTGGGACAGCAGCTGAATTTATTGACCGCTTTGTTGTGGAAACGTTTTTCCTCTCCTCATATTTCTTCGTAATAAGATCTGCCCAAGCGACAAGATAAATTAAGTTATTTGCCATAATTGTGACCTTGTTGTGTAGTGCAGAAACATAATTTTGTGAAAATACTGTTTTTTTCGAATCGATAAAATATTTAGGCAATTATTTAATAGACGACGTATTGCAATAGGTTCGTCCTTCGGTATGACATATTTGTATTGATTGCAAATGGAAAGTTTTTAGTAACACCCAAACAGAAAAAAAATCATAGTTGATTTTAGCGATCTGCATAGAATCACTGTTTGAGTCGATTTAGCTATGTCCGCCTCTGGAGATATTTTTTGTTCAAAGTGCAGAACTCAGTATGAAGCGATCTTTACACAAATTTGCACAGCGACATTTATTGAACTAGAGCCAATTCCTACTCGCTTCTGTAGTATATTTTCCCAAACATATTCAGCTTGAAACATATATATGTTTAGGGTACACTCCAAATATATAATATAGGGTAATCCAAGTAGAGATACTTTTTTCAATAGCATTTCTGACAGATCAAGTGCTTTAACACATAAGTAATGCTATGTATGAAATTTTTAACTGGAATATAACGAGTGACTTTTTAAGAGCTTTCGGAGTTGATTAAAAAAAACATCAAATTTAGAGAAATGTATTGTCATCAGAAACGAAAAAGAGCGTAACAACACGAAAAATGGAAATTCAGTTTTCGATGGATTTCGATACACTACAACTGCATTAGCGATCTACTGTCAAAAATGGCGAATTTATTCACGAATTTCAGAAGGGCCTAACAACAAATTAATTCTTTTTTCATAGCTAAAAATTCCTATTTATATATGCATCATTATGTACAGGTATTATCCAGAAAATCATGTTTTTCTAATGATAACATTTTTCATTTTACATATTTTGTTTTTGCACTTTCGGAGTGGCTTCCGAAACAGATCTGTCTATTATTTTTATATTATTGTCTATATTAATATTTAACAAAGTTGTTTTCATATACTAAAAACAACAAAAACGATCTTGAGCCTAACTAAGTGCAAAAAGAAAATATGTAAAAAATCGCTTCTGTAGTATATTGTCCCAAACATATTCTGACACACACACATATTATATGTTTGGGAGGGTATTGTTTCAAGCAAATATATGGTTCCATTCTAATATTTTTTTATTTGGAACTAATATTTCCGACACAATGATTAATTTTTAGCTAAGTATTTTGACAATGTATCAATGCATCAGTGCAATTTTTTTATAAATATAAAGTTCATGGTATTATGTTTTATTATTATTAATGTAAAACAAAAGCTAATGCTGCTAAAGACATTTTTAACTATAAAGATCAACACAAAATCTAGGAAAAACCTACTAAAATTCGAAAAAGTCAAAAAAATTCGTTACCAAATATATTTTCCTTCAATTCAAACATATGAAAACTTGCGATTTCCCCCCGTGTATGAAAGCAGATCGAATAAAATAAAAAAAAAACAAAAATTTTTCATTTTATTTAGTTTTTTGCTTCTCTTCTACAATTTTCAATTTTCAAATATGATGATACGCCCTTTCTCGTTTCTGATAACGGCATGAAATCTTTATTTGAGTCGAGAGAACGGTCTACATACATAAATCTATGTTTAAAGATGATTTCATGCAAATGATGACCGCGGCTGCGCGTCAAATGGTTCATACGCTGGGTCCAATTTTTTTTTTATGAATATCATAAACAATAATTTTATTTGTATTTAATAAAAATAACAACATATATATTTATCCCCTCACCTTAGAGAGGAGGGAATATATCATTTGCTACGGCCAAAAGTGTAACACATCGAAGGAGTGACCTAAGACCCTAAGTATGTTCAGCGGATATCCGTTTTGGGTCATTTTAAGTCGAATGAGCAATGTCCGTCCGTCTGTCTGTCTGCTGCGCACGATAACTCTCGAAAGGAGTAACCAATTTACTTCAAATTTGGTATGTGGTAATATTTTCTTCTATCTCCGGCTAAGTTCGAAGATTGGCCATATTGGTCCACTCCTTCTAGTACCTCCCCCACAAAGTGTTAACATTTAGTTAAATTAGTTAGTTAATTAATTAATTAAATTGATTATTTAATAACTTCTATACTACTTATTTGAATCCTCTGAAATTCTACACATATTATTAGTTTATTAGTCACTATTACCTCGAGAAAAATGGGCGAAGCTGCCACGCCCCTTTTGGTACCTCCCACACAAATGGCCAATTTTGAACCAAAAGTTAATAGCTTATAACATTATTACCAGTGCATACAAAGACTTGAAATGTAGTACAGTGTAATGGTTTAATAGTACCTACAATACAGTAACAAATGGGCATTATTGCCACGCTACTTTTGGTACCTCCCACACAAATGGATCATTTTGTACCAAAAGTTATCAGCTTATAACTTTAATACCAGTACATACAAGTACTTGGAATTTTGTACAGTGTAATGCTTTTATAGTACCTAGAGTCCAGAGAAAAATGGGGGTTATTAGCCCGCCCCTTTTGGTACCTCCCACACAAATGGACCTTTTTGTACCAAAAGTTAGCAGCTTTCAACTGTAATACCAGTGCATATAAATACTTGAAATTTTGTACAGTATACCTAGAGTCCAGAGAAAAGTAACCGTTATTGGGACGCCCCTTTTGGTACCTCTAACGCAAATGGACCATTTTGTACCAAAAGTAAACAGCTTTTAACTTTAATACCAGTACATACTTTAAAGTTTTTAGCTGCAAATTTAAATTGATAATAACTTAAATAAAATAAAAAATAAATAAATTTACTAATATTTTTTTGAGACTCAAGGTGAGGGGATTCATTAGTCGATTTACCCGACTGAACTGTCTTACTTGTTTATTTAAAAAAATTAGTTCGCAAATATATTTTGTTCTAATATATAACCATATGCGTTCAAAAACATGTTATTGATTTTCAAATGCAAGTTAAGAACCCAGCAGGCTGTCCTGTCTGTTCCAAGCTGGACATAAGTCCACTACCGCGCCAAGATATACATACATACAAATTATTACCATAAATCGCTCTTTAAATTTAAATTTTACAAATAACCTGAGCACCCCTCTATTTCTGTGTTTAATTCTAAAACACAGATGATCCCGAACTGAACCAATTATGCAATTTTTAGCCCATTAATTTCCAGATATTCAAATGTCTCTGGTTTATCGGCGTATACGAGGGACTTTGCATAACCCCAAAGAAAACCAGTATGTAAAGGCAAAAGTCGGATGGAGCTGACTATATGATACATTAAATCATCGCATTAGAGCACTAAATCGGAAACGATTTCCGGTGAGAAAATGTGTTTTTAAAGACTATATGTAAAATTGGGAGATATATTATAGTAAGTTCTAAAAAATAAAGTAATCAACCCTGAATGCTAAAATTTGTATATGAATAGCATAACAGTAAGATCAGCAAAATATATTTTTTTTACAAATTTTCTACGGTTGATTTTAAAGGCTAATGAAGGACTACAATTTGGAAGGCCAGTTTTGCAAACTTTTTAGTTCCACTTTCTAAAAACAAAAAGAGAATTTAGATATCCCAAAATGTGTCCTTTTATTGGACGCCCATATAGTCTTACTAGGACTTTCAGAAAACTTACAAACAAATTTTAAACAAGTAAGAAAGTTTCAGTCGGGTAAACCGACTAAGGTATACCCTCACTTTGTGAGTAATGTAATATTGAATATTATTCGAATTATTCTGTCAATTTGTGTGGGGTTTATCAAATACACCTTTTTTTTGCTGAACATTAAATACTTTAAATTCATTGCACTGTGCCGACTTATAAGCATTTACGTGCACTGGTATAAACGTTATGAGACATTAAATTGTGGTATGATTTGGGCATTTAGTGTGGGAGGTACAAAAAGGGGCGTGGCAATAACGCCCATTTTTCACATGGCTATAGACACTATAAAAACATTACACTGTACAAAATTTCAAGTATTTTTATACACTGGTTTTAATGTTATAAGCTGTTAACTTTTAGTGCAAAAAGGTACCTTTGTGTGGGAGGTACCAAAAGGGGCGTGGCAACAGCACCCATTTTTCCCTGGACTGTAGGCAATATAAAAGCATAATACTGTATAAAATTTCAAGTATTTTTGTACACTGTTATTATTGTTATAAGCTGTTAACTTTTGGTGCAAAATGGTGCATTTGTGTGGGAGGTACCAAAAGGGACGTGGCGACTTCGCCCGTTTTTCTCGAGTTCATAGCGACTAATAAGCTAATACTATGTGTGGAATTTCAAAAGATTCGAATAAGTAGTATAGCAGTTATTAAAGAATCAATATTTCACAACATTTTAACCCTTTGTGGGGGAGGTACTAGAAGGAGTGGACCAATATGGCCCATCTTCGAACTTAGCCGGAGATAGAAAAAAATATTACCACATACCAAATTTGAGGTCAATCGGTTACTCCTTTCGAGAGTTATCGTGCGCACCAGCCAGCAGACAGACAAACAGACAGACGGACGGACATTGCTCATTCGACTTAAAATGACCCAAAACGGATTTCCTCCGAACATACTTGGGGTCTTAGGTCACTCCTTCGACGAGTTACACTTTTTTCCGTAGCAAATGATATATACCCTCGTCACACTAAAGTGAGGGTATAATAATTATATCCTTAAAAATGTTATGTCATTTTAAACGCGAACTATGCCAGAAAATACGCAACTGAGTACACAGTTTTGTTTTGTTTCTACACTATTTTCAATTGTAATTGAGAAAATCCAAATTGTAATTGAGAAATCGAAATTAAAGTCGAGAAAATCCAAATTGTAATTGAGAAATCGAAATTGAAATTGAGCAAATTCAAATTGTAATTGAGAAATCGAAATTGAAGTTGAGAAAATCCCAATTGTAATTGAGAAATCGAAATTTAAATTGAGTAAATTGAAATTGTAACGGCCGTTTTCAGGTAGCTCCGTTAAATGTTAACTGGTACTTTAACGAGCCGTTAAGAAAAAATGGCTTTCAAGGAGCTCTGTTAAAATTTAACTCACAGTTTTAACTGAAAATAAGTCGTTAAATTTAACTGGAATATTTTCACCAGTTACGTGCTTTAACTGGGGGAAATATGAATTGTCAATAAAATAAATAATAAAATGTATACTCTCTCTCTCTGTGAGTAGCGTAATGTAGATTATGGTACTTTGTGGGAGCCATAAAGGCCAATACCCAGCAAAATTTCTCATTACCAAATAATCCGACGAGTAAGCAAAGTTCGATAATGGTAAGTACTTATTATTTAGCCACTTTTCTCATTATTTTAACATGGGGATGTCATTGGAGGAAAGTAGTTCCAAAAAGCATACAATAAAGTAGCATAATAAGTACTTATTTGTAACATAGGCATACCACATAAATATGTGCTTATATTTTCACGATTTTAAATACTTGAATAATGCATTACCAATAAGTTATAAAATAAGTAGCAGTTATGTAGAAATGACCAATTAAAGTGATTTTTTGCATATTGTCGCGCATATTTCTCGAAACAGACAATTTCCCCATGCCAGATTCGAATTTTCTTCATGGTTTAACATTATACGATATATGTAAATATTTATGGTATTTTCATTTAAAACTGCACGTATTATTTGAAAAATTTTTAAAAAATAAATAAATCACATATAGCAAAAATTGTATTATCTTAAAATTTGTCAAAATGATTTTGAGAACAAAAAATCACTTATTTCTGTTATTATTGGTAAGTCATTATTAATAAGCCGAAAGTAATGCAGCAAATAATTAGATGTCATTATTTGGTAATGCAGGGAATAATGACAGGTACTTACCAATATTTTGCTGGGTAGCCATTGTAAAGGTGCCTAAAATAGGAAAATATTTATGTAGAATGTTCCTATAAAGTCATGGGGAAATTATTTCCGAATGAATATGTCTTTTTGTGTGGGGGTACCGGAAATGGGCTCGACAAACTCGAGTATACTTCTAAGACACCGCCCACTGTTAAAGTTACGAGATATTAAATTTTTGGTATGTTTTGGCCATCTTGTGTGTTAGGTACCAAAAGGGCGTGCTAATAACACCCATTTTTCACTGGGCTCTAGGCCCTATAAAAATATTACACTGCACGCAATTTGAAGTAATTGGATGCACTGGTACAAGGTGGCGCAAAAGTAATCCTCCTACCAGAAAATGCTATAAATTGACATTTGTGTAGTAAACACATGCGAAATACACGTTAATAAACAATGTTACGCTACACTGCTCCAGAACGCGGAATATTGCTGACTATTTATTTGACCAATAATAATAAAAATTACAGCCAAAAAACATCGAAAGGTTACTTTTGCGCCACCTGTTATTAAAGTTGTTAACTTTTTGTACAAAGTAGTAGTGTGGGATGTACGAAAAGGGGCCGGCAGAAAGGCTATAAAAATGTGTGGACTTACAGAAGATTCGGGTACATAGCATAGAAAATGGTACATAATCTATATTTCAATAAGATGAAACCTTTTGGGGGAGGAGTGGAACAATATGGCACGTCTTTGAACTGAGATAAATATATTGTGTTGTTACCCACATATCAAATTTCCACGGTTAACGTGCGCATCAGCCAGAAAGACAGGCGGAAGGATGGCACTGCTCAGCTAACATGAAATTTATCAAATTCCGCCTATACTTAAGTCATTCCCAATACACAAACAGCCTTCGACCAGGCTATGAAGCCGAAGCAGCGCAAATCGGCGGCGCGCCGCAGCCGGCCATTTTTTTCCAGCCGGCGCCGCCGCCGATTTCAGCGGCTCACACCGGCTGAAACTCAGCCGCCGAAGTTTATTTAGTGAGTCAAAAAGATGTATTTTATGCAACCATGAAAATTAAGAAAGTGACTACTAAGTAATGCAGTAGGGTGAGAATTTTTAATATCGACCTATGAAGTTCATTTTAGCGTTTCTGAAGTTCATAAAAGTTTATAAATGGATCTTGCTATCATTTATTTAAAAAAATCCAAAAATGTTATGGGGATTGAAATTAAAAAATGAGTTGTTGGTTTTTAAGGAAATTGTTTGGTTTTTACGGAAATTACAATAGCTCTTGAACCGCCGAACCTATTTTCACAAGTCTACGTCGTTTTAAAGAGAACGCAGTGGGCACTTTATCTTTCACAATAAATCTCTTTCACAACAAAAACTAATAAGTAGAGGTTTATTGAGCTGATTTTCGACATTACATCAAAACTTCCATAACTTTTCCTAAGTTTTTTCCACTAATTGTAAATATCTCAAAGCGCCATCTTTGCCGGAGAATGTCATTAGTGCGCCATCGTTAGTAGGAATTTATCGGCTCAGCCGATTGTTGAAATTTGATCGGCTCAGCCGATCAGCCGCCGCCGCCGATCCGTATTTTTCCATGCGCCGCCGCCGCCGATAATTTTGGTCGGCTTCATTGCCTGCCTTCGACTGTCGCAGATCGCTTAACGAGAAGGCTGAGCAGTTTAGCATACACCTCATATGGGTTCCTGGACATAGGGATATCCCGGGGAACTGCAAAGCTGATGAAGGGGACGACATTACAAATTCTCGAAGAATTTGCATATATTGGGGCGCCACTGCCTACATGCAAGCTTTGGCATAGGGAGGAGGCGATTAGACAGTCAAGACAAGATATGGCCTAGGAAGATCAAAGTATCTTCATCACGGCAGAGGAAAATACTGTCTACGATGGTGTCAGTTTTGATCACGCTAGAATGTTGGGTATTGCCTCCAATGACTTCTGTAGGAGAGCTGTGGTAATGAGGAAGATGTGGAGCGCATTGAGCACTTGCTTTGTTACTGTCGCGCATTAACTAGACGACCACTGGATTTACTGGAAGTCGTACATATCTTTCTGTGTTCGTGCTATTGATAGCTTTGTCTATCATACTGGTTGGTTTCGATGAGGGGCTTCCGAGTCCGTGGTAAAACCTAGGGGTATACATTGGTATATGTATCTAGGCCATTCCCTCGATGTGTTATAATTTTGGTCCATAGCATACGAAATATTTATATTCTCCTCCATTAAAATCCATCTCCAGAAAAAAGTGCGAAATTGCCTTGTCCCTGCTGGTACCTTTCATACAAAGGAGTCAAATGGTGCTACAACTGAATAACTAATAGAATTGAATGGAATTACACGTTTTCTTAAAATTTAAAATATAAATATTGCGCACGATTTTAAAAACCAAACATATAGAAATGTCAAAAAATTTTAGGATTTATTCACCGTAGTAATATACTTCAAGTTATCTAACGGAACCTTCCTGGAAACGAATTTTTTAACGGGCCGTTTAAAATGTTCGTTAGACTAACGGTCTGTTAGCTAACTTTTTCAACAAATATAACTAACGGAGCTACCTGAAAACGGCCGTAAGTGGGAAAACCAAAATATAAATTGAGAAAAGACAAGTTGGAATTGAGAAAATCCAAATTGAAATTGAGAATATACAGATTGTAATTGAGCAAAGACAATTTGAAATTGAGAAAATGTAAATTGAAATTGAGAAAATACAAATTGAAAAGTTAATAATAAGAAGTCAGAATATAAAAAAAGTTAAACAGACTTAATGTTTGGCAGGGCCGACACTTATTGGATTGCGTCCCAAATAATGGTACGAGTAGGGTTAATTTGGAGGCGACCTTTGAATTACCGCTGAATACATGAATCTATTGTCAGAGATGATTCTGGATGCAGCTCAACAACATACACCAAATTTAAGCCAACTCCTTTGACATTTGTGGCTCCTATGGGGCAAAGACGGTAAATCCGAAGGAAACTTTGTATGGGGGCTATATCATAAGATGGGCCTATGAAAAATTGTATTCGTACAAAGGACGGATGCAGTCTAACTTAAAATACCAGCTTTTGGCCAAATTCGTTGAAATGCATGGCAAGAAGTAAATTCTAATCGGACCCTAACATTCTTAAAAATGAATTCGAAAATTGCATTGCCCATGTCCTCTTTGGCGTTTTAAATTTTTGGTTTGGACAAAATATACAAACACTGTTAAATTTTTAATATTAAAAAAATTAAATCAAAAGTTCATCACAATGTCATTGAAAAATTATTTGACAATATATACCACACTAAAACATATGTCAACCAAAAATTGTTTATTTGCAAAATTGAATTTAAAGACAAGTGTGGCATATGTCGCATTGCGATGACCCGAGGACAAATTTCGAAAATTATGCCTTGTTAGCATATATTTCATTCAAAATGTTTGGATCCTATAAGCGAGGAAGATGTATGTCCCCTATGTAGGGACGTAATTGATGGTAAGTTACCTACATTATAATAATATTAAGCATAATGTCGTATTCTTCTATATTTCAGGCACTTGAGTTTTGGACAACAAATATAATAAGGAGGGCCGAAAGCGAATAGTTGAAGCCGCGAAGATTGGAAAGCGCTAGCAACGACTTTGGGGATCAATTATAAAAGTGCACATCCCTGGATTATGGAAGGAAGAGTGGAATCGGGAAAAATTGGTGGTGGAAACCCCAAGATTTTAAATCAAGACCAAATACGGGAAATAATAAAATGGATAGAAATAAACCCTGCAATAACGCTCCAAGCGATACGAGTAAAAGTTGGATACGATTTCAAAAGTGTGGTATGATGTATTCCATATAATCATTTCGTTATGAGCCAACTGCAATGAATACCCAAACGAACAAACAAAAACGTGCTCTATGTGTATGTACAATAGCTGAATGAATTTATTCGAAATGGAAAACAAATTATCAGTGCAAATTATGCTCAATTCTCGTGGACCAAATGTCCATCTAATCGGAGCAATATCATCATCTGGTGTTGCTATGATGACAAAAAGACGTGGGGCATTTAAATCAGCAGATGAAGTGGCAACCTTAGTTACCAGCTTACATAGACCATTTGAGGACCCTAGTGCTACAACGGGTCCAGTTGCCCCACGTCGGAACCAACCTTTTTGATACACAAGTTATCTATAATGCGATTATCGGTACCGGACAGATCTTTAATTTTAGCCTTGGCAGATCGTATCATGGTCTGTTTTGTCTACATGGCTCAATTTCCGTCCGTCTCTCATTGGACAACCTGTCTGCCTCATGCCTAAGCCAAAGCTTGCACGTGGATAGTGGCGCACCAATATATGCAAATTCTTCTAGAATTTGTAATGTCGTCGCTTCCCTAGAAAGTTTATCGGCTATGCAGTTCCCCGGAATATACCTAAGCCCAGGCACCCATATGAGGTGTATGTTAAACTGCTCTGTCATCTCGTTAAGAGATCTGCGCTGTTTATGAATTTAGGGATGTAGCCTTGCTTGGAATAAATGGCGTTAAGAAAGCCAATCGGGAAGTGCCTTATATGGTGACGATAATACCCGTTATCAATCCCAAATGGCTTACTGTTACAGTATTAGTATTTGTACCATATTTCAGTCATCTAGTGGAGTTAGTCATATAGATTATTGTAGAATGTATCGTGGTTACAACAGACGGACATAGCTACATCGTCTTAGAACGTTTAGAATATATCGCTCACTCATTTCAAGAGTGACATAACTCAAAATTGAAAATTGCCAAGATGTATAACTTTAAGTCCGTATAAAAACATAAGTAACATGAAATAAGATGTTAAAAAACGCTTGAATAATCCGAATATGGTTGTTTACTTATAGACCAAATTTCGCTGAGATTAATTTATGACCATTTGCAAAATTCGCATTTTTGTAAGGCAACCTCAAAAATTATAAATTTTGAGTTATGTCACTCTTGAAGTGAGTGAGCGATATGTACTTTGTGGGGTCCTTGAACAATATTTCGAGGTATTACGTTTATGGTGGAGTGTATTACAAGTTATCAATGTTGTGTTAAGGCTCATAACTGACGTATTTATTAAATTCGAATGTTCTGCAATACGTCGAATGGGAAAATCTTAAAATCAATTAGAATCCGTGCAACTTTAGGATAATTTTCGATTACACACTTTACCTCACACATTACCAATTCTTCGATTTGTTACTTCTCAAACTCATAAGCAGCCTTCCTACTAAGATTAAAACATCTGTCGAGTTTTTTGAACTGTAGATGATAACCTTACAAAACACATGATCTCCAGGGAGGTCACCAGACATAAGTCAGATCAGATACTTCTGTGCTGAATTATCAAACTGAAGTGTGGCTATCAGTCCATCTATAAATGTATTGAAGAACTATGTCAGCAATCAGTTCAAAAGATCTCTTTGCAAAATGATCATCAGACATATTGTATTGCTCACATTATCACTGCGTTTAGTCAATAGTCGCGTTAACTTACGATCTCCCCGTATTGTTGGCGGTAAGCGAGTCCATGTGGAACAAATTCCGTATATGGTGAATATACGTCATAATGGTAGTTTCCACTGTGGTGGATCTCTGCTGACACCCAAATGTGTCTTGACCGCAGCCCATTGTGCGTACCGCCGTAAACCCCAGGAAATGGCTGTACGCGCTGGCATTACATTCCTAAAGGAACGCCGCAATAAGAGATGGGTCAAGAACATTTTCATCTCTCCCCGATATAATACCACTGCGCGGTTATAACATACAAACTATAGAACTCGCCAATAACTCACCACCAGAGGGAGCCATTGTACAGGTTTCTGGGTGGGGCTTAACCAGGGAAAACGGTTTTGTGTCCAAGCAACTAAGATCCGTCTATCTCGAGGTATTACCTCAGCAGGAGTGCCGCAGGTACTACACCGGTTTTCGTAATGTTACGAATAACATGTTTTGTGCTTTTATACCGGGTGTAAAAGATGCCTGCCTTGCCGATTCGGGTGGACCAGCGGTCTTCGACAATCAAGTGGTGGGCATTGTCTCTTGGGGCCGACGAAAGGAATGTGCCCGTTCACGATCACCGGGTGTCTATGCAACTATTAAAAACGCCAGACCTTGGCTGGAAAATGTAATGCTGAAAAATTGTTATTGATAATACGAGTAATAAAAAATAAAATCTATTAAAGACGTCATTTAACCAACTAAATATTTTACTATCTACAAAGCTTTGGGCAAAAACACACAGCTATATAAATACGAAGAAATCCGTTTTCATTATTTACACACGCACTTTGTATGTACATAATATTTGAACAACTGTTTCGAACTTTTACTAATATAAGAATTAAGAGTTACAGTAAATTTCCATATAATTTTAGTTTAAAAAGAGGTCTTAGTGCTTATTAAATAAGTATAGTTGCCGATGTAATGATAAAACGTTCGTATTTTCTTTAAACAACCATTTAATTATATTTATTAATACTAGTTTACAAAATCTGACGTACTACTTGAAATGATACAGCTGTAGAGCGATAAACTTCTCGAGGAATGGTGGAGGAATAGAATGGTGGCATTACTTGTCGCAGGAAAATCGTGAACTTCTATACAGACCTAACGACCAATGGTCTTTGGTGTTTTTGCAAAGGATTTATAAATATATATTGCCAAAATACTACCTGAACACTGTAGTGTTTACCAGGCAGTACTCGAATATTAGATAGGTATAAATATTTTCCTATGACAGTCAGGCTGCAATAAAGTCTCTGGAAATTGTAAAGGGTGTCCCAAGAAGAGCGCAATTTGAATTGTTTCTCTGGCTGTATGACATGTGGCGCCGTCTTGTTGGAACCACATGCCCTCCGCATTCATTTCTTCAATTCTAGGCAAGAAAAAACTGGTTATCATTTCACGATACCGAACACCATTGACTGTTTGCGCTTGACCTGCCTCATTTTCATAAAAAAAGGTCCACTGATTCCTCCAGCCCAAAAACCACACCACACAGTGACACGTTGAGGATGCATTTGCTTCTCGTGAATCACTCGAGGATTTTCCGCACCCCAAATGCGACAATTCTGCCTATTGACGAAGCCATCAAGATGAAAATGGGCTCGTCACTGAAGATGATTTTATCGGCAAAATCAGCATTTTCATGTTGTCTCTCCAATACCCAATTAACGAACTCCCTTCGCTGTCCATGGTCAGTTGGCTTCAGTTCCTGAGTCAATTGAACTTTGTATGCATGAAGATGCAAATCTTTCGTCAAAATTCGCTGCAAAGTGGATTTGGAGACACCAATTTGCTGAGCTCGGTGTCGAATTGAGGTGGATGGAGTTTGAGCGACATCATCACGTACAGCTGCGACATTTTCGGTCGATCGACCTGGTCAATGGCGCGTTGTTGTCTTTACATCACTAACAGACCCAGTTTCGGCAAATTTATCCATTAATCTCTTTACAGTTGACTCTTTTGGAGCATAATTGTGACCCCAAATTGATCGCAATTTGCGAACTGTAGCCGCAAAACTTTCACCATTTTGTTGAAACAATTTCACAATGAGAATGCGTTGTTCATTCGTGTAGCGCTCCATTTTTACTAACCTCGTACCTTCTACTAACAAACAATAACAATTATTCAAATGTCAAACAATGACACTTCGAATGTTGCGAGATTTAAAAATTGCGCTCTTCTTGGACACCCTTTATTATAACAGCTGGTGATTGTGCCAGAGCTGTTAAACATTCAACAACATTTTACCAACGAGCCATTGACTCGGAAGGCATAGCTGTTGGCCAGTAGAATATTATTTCTCTTATATTTTCCCTTATTCATATACTTATAAACAATTGATATATTTTTATTAAATTAATTTTCAATTTTTATATTCTTAATTTCAATTTGCATTTTCTCAATTTAAATTTGGGGTTTCTCAATTACAATTTGTCTTTTCCCAATTTCAATTTGGGTTTTCGCAATTACAATTTGAATTTTCTCAATTTCAATTTGGGTTTTCGCAATTACAATTTGAATTTTCTCAACTTCAATTTTGATTTCTCAGTTACAGTTTGAATTATCTCAACTTGAATTTTGATTTCTCAATTACAATTGGGATTTTCTCAACTTCAATTTCGAGTTCTCAATTACAATTTAAATTTTCTCAATTTCAATTTCGATTTCTCAATTACAATTTTGATTTTCCCAATTTCAATTTCGATTTCTCAATTACAATTTGGGTTTTCTCAATTTAATTTTCGATTTCTCAATTACAATTTGAATTTTCTCAATTTCGATTTCTCAATTACAATTTGGATTTTCTCAATGTTAATTCTATTTTCTCAATTTCAAATGAAAATGGCATAGTCCGCTTTTAGAATTATATAGGCATTTACATGATCATTAATTATACCCCCACTTTAGTGTAACGAGGGTATACGAGTATATCATTTGCTACGGACCAAAAGTGTAACACATCGAAGGAGCGACCTAAAACCGCAAGTATGGTCGGCGTAAATCCGTTTTAGAAAATTTTATGTAATTTGAGCAATGCCCGTCCGTCCGTCTGTTTGTATGGCTTGAGCGCATGATAACCCTCGAAAGGAGTATTTCAAATTTGGTATGTGATAATATTTTTTCTATCCCAGGCTAAGTTCGAAGATGTGCCATATTGGTCCAGTCCTTCTAGTACCTCTCTCACAATGTGTTAACATTTAGTGAAATATTGATTCTCTAATAACTTCTATACTACTTATTCGAATCATCTGTAATCCCTCACATAGTAATAGTTTATCCGTCGCTATCAGCTTCAAAAAAATGGGCGAAGTGTCGCCAGCCTTTTTGGTACATCTCACACAAAGGCACCATTTTTGTACAACTGCTTATATCTTTAATAAAAGTGCATATAAATAAAAAAAATTGTCCAGTGTAATACTTTTACAGTGAAAAGTGGGCACACAAATGGAGCTTTTTGTACCAAAAGTTAACAGCTTTTAACTTTAATACCAGTGCATATAAATACTTGAAATTTTGTACAGTGTAATGTTTTTAGAGCATCTAGAGTCCAAAGAAATTGACCCTTATTGGAACGCCGCTTTTGGTACCTCTCACACAAATGGACCATTTTGTACCAAAAACAAGTAAGAAAGTTTCAGTCGGGTAAACCGACTAAGGTATACCCTCACTTTGTGAGTAATGTAATATTGAATATTACACAAATTATTCTGTCAATTTTTGTGGAAGGTACCAGAAGGGGTTTAAGAAATACACCTATATTTCGCTGAACAGTAGATACTTTAAATACATTGCACTGTGCCGAATTGTAACCGTTTATATGGAGTGGTATATAAACGTTGAGATATTAAACTGTGGTATAATTTGGCCATTTTGTGTGGGAGGTACAAAAAGGGGCGTGGTGATAACGCTCATTTTTCACTGGACTATAGGCATTATAAAAGCATTACACTGTACAAAATTTCAAGTAATTGTATACACTGATATTAATATTATAAACTGTTAACTTTTGGCGCAAAATGGTACATTTGTGGGAGAGGTACCAAAAGGGGGGTGACAATAACGCCAATTTTTCAATGGACTGTAGGCACTATAAAAACATTACGCTGTACAAAATTTCAAGTATTTTTATACACTGGTATTAATGTTATAAGCTCTTAACTTTTGGTGCAAAATGGTGCATTTGTGTGGGAGGTACCAAAAGGGGCCCGGCAATAACGCCCATTTTCCTCGAGCTGACAGCGACTAACAAACTAATACTATGTGTGGAATTTCAGAAGATTCGAATACGTATAATAGTAGTTATTAAAGAATCAATATTTCACAACATTTTAACCCTTTGTGGGGGAGGTACCAGAAGGAGTGGACCAATATGGCCCATCTTCGAACTTAGCCGGAGATAGAAAAAAATATTAGCACATACGAAATTTGAAGTCAATCGGTTACTCCTTTCAAGAGTTATCGTGCGCACCAGCCAGCAGACACACAGACAGACAGACGGACGGACATTGCTCATTCGACTTAAAATGACCCAAAACTTATTTCCGCCGAACATACTTGGGGTCTTAGGTCACTCCTTCGATGTGTTACACTTTTTTCCGTAGCAAATGATATATACCCTCGTCACACTAAAGTGAGGGTATAATTAACAGCTTTGAACTTTAATACCGGTACATATTTTAATGTTATTAAATGCAATTTAAATTGATAATAATTTAAATAAAACAAAAAATAAATAAATTTACTAAACGTTTTTTTTTTAAACTCAGGGTGAGGGGATTCTTTAGTCGGTTTACCCGACTGAACTTTCTTACTTGTTCTATTTTCATTTACGATTTACGTCCATTCAGAAAAAAATCTAAAAAATACTTCGACGCCACATTCACGCCTTGTGGAACAAATAAAAATTCCGGGGAACTCCGATTTCTACTGTTCCGTAAGTAATCCAAATTTTTTTTTTTATTTATTAGATTCAAAATTTCATCTATATATATAAAAATGGAAAAATGTTTGTATGTATGTATGTATGTGTTTTATAGACGCTTAAACCACTGGACCGATATCAAAATATTTTCTTTTGTTTGAAAGCTATTTGGTCTGAGAAGGTTTTGGAAAAAAAAATGTTTGCAAAAAGTGGGCGTGACAAATCGCCCGCTTGACCGCTGAGGCTCCTGTTACAGCTAGAGCGCTGACATTTTGCATACACAAAGACAGGATTTTTGTATAAACCACGTGCTACTTACTTAATCACTTTTCGGCCTGTTGTCAGTTCTAGCGCTATCAAAAACTTGAGTTTTGTTTTTGTTCTTTCAGAAACCTCTTATAAAATACAAAATTAAAACTTTGCACGGCAAATATACGCTCGAAAAATAAATTTTAGTTCTTTGAATGTGGTCAATGTAGCATTGGTCAAAACAATTTTCATTATTTCACTGATTTTAAAAGATCCTTAAGAGCTAAGGATATACTAAAGTATATGTACACACTGATATTAATGGAGATGCGAAAACAATATTTCGGTGTCCAATCTGAAGTCAAAACGGAAATAAAATGGCGTTTTAAAATTGTTAAATCCCTTTTCAAAATATATCGCTCACCACTTACTGTAACATATCTAATATAGTCAGATCGGTCAAATCTCAGACTTTGGCCAGTTTAGCAGTGACCAAAGGATTTCGATCTTTTTAAAAGTCCTTTACAAGAAATGGTCCTACTAATTTATGTGTGTGTACTGATCGCCAACGGATGGTATTTTGCACCAAGCGACTTTTAAAAAATTCCATAAGGAGCTATGCACCTACTTATATATGTATATATACCGATCTTTAAGGAAATGCGTCGTCCGCCCTGAGGTCAAAATGGACCAAAAATCACGACCAACATTTTTAATTTTTTTTTTAAGAAATATTCTATTGCAACGTATTTAACTTTGGCTGTGGTCAATATGTGATCAGGTTTTGAATTATGTGATATAATTTTAGTTATCATGACTAAACGATTATTCCGAATTTGGAACATACGTAACATATTAAGCATATCTTTCTCCGCTACGCGTTTGGTGACCCTTGACCACTGAGCCCATGTAAAAATATTAATCTGAAAGTTTACACACGGTTTGAGCTGCGGTCAGTGCTATAGTGACCAAAACTATCTTCAATCTTCCAAAAGTCACTTAGGAGCTAAATATCTATAAAATAATGTACATATACTTTCTACTATAACAAATAAACCGATTAAATCGAAACATGGAACGAAGATATCTTTGTATTAAATGTGCCATAGTATAATAAAAACCTTTTGATTTTTCGAGACGCGTTTTGCGACCTCTTGAACTCTGACTTATAGTGAATAATACCCTACTCAGATAAACGAAATTTGAACAGTTGCGACCAGAATAATAGCATAATTCTTTCTGATATTTAAAGGGTCGATTAAGAGCTAAAATGCTATATGATGCGCTGGCTAAGATATATTCACACATTCTAATTTGCAGTTTGTGGAAAATGCAGTCGTGATCAAAAATATGTTTATACCGTTTGGGTTTTTGAGGTCATTTCTTATTATTTTCAGGAGTCTGAAAGACTCTCAAGTTGACTGATCCGAGATTATTATTAGAAAAATCTTCAAGCTTACGAAGTTTGGTATAGATGTATTTGATATCACTTTGAGGCCATGATCACTGGATCAGTGTAAGAAATTATTAGTTTAAGTATCAATGTAAACATTCAATTGTGTTAAAGCGAGAACATCAATACTTTGAGAATGTGCGTTTGCATTTAGTAGTCTTATAATTTATATAAAACTATACTACATCACATGTCTATATCACTAAAATAACATTTTGGGGGCTACAAAGTGCACCGGGTATCGGCTAGTAATATATATAATACAAATATGTGTTGCCTCGCGCCTATGTAGGCTTAAAGAGGCATGTTGACAAAAAATATTTATACTAAAATATGCATATGCATATATAAAATAAATATGTACATATGTATATAAATATTTGCTTTAGAATATTGTTTACTTCATTTCGTATTAGGTGAGCAAAAAAAAAAAAAAAAAAAAATATTAATAATATATTATACTAGCTGGACCCGGTCCACTTCGTTGCCCCAGACTTCAGATTTCCGATACCGTCAATTTATCAAAACATGGTTCATGTAGATAGCGACAGTAGGAATCTCGTTAATTTATTCATAGGTACGGACAGTAGGAATCACAAAAAACATTGGCTTATATGGGCGGACCCACGCCCCTCAATCAAGAACTTATAAAGCCTATGCCACTCTCTTGGCTTATCTGAACATTCCTGAAAATGTCATCAAAACCGATCCAGACGTTTTGGAGTCCATACGTAACATACACACATCCATGTATATATATATAGCTGGACCCGGTCCACTTGGTTGCCCCAGATTTAGATTTCCGCTTTCGTCCATTTTTGAACCAATCACGAATACTTCCACCAAAAACATCTCCATAAAATAAGAGCACTCTCGCTAAAAAATTTTGAAGATATCTCAATTTCACGCCCATCGATCCCATTCCTCCCAGTTTTAGACCAATCACGTAGACTACCACCAGATACATATGCACAAACTTACAGCACCCTCGCTAACAAATTGTGCAAGATATCTTAATTTTAAGATTTGGCTTACATGGGCCGGGCCACGCCCTTTAGTCCGATCCCGCCCATTTTTGTGGACCAATCACGTAGACTACCACCAGATACATGTGCACAAAATTACAGCACTCTCGATAAGCAATTGTGCAAGATATCTTAATTTTAAAATTTGGCTTATATGGGGCGGGGCCACGCCCTTTGGTCCGATCCCGGCTATTTTTGGAACAATTACGTAGACTACCACCAGATATATATGTACAAAATTACAGCACACTCTCTAACATATTGTGATAAATATCTAAATTTCAAAATTTGACTTATATGGGCGCCCATTGGTCCGCTTCCACCCATTTTTGGACCAATTTCGTAGACTACCACCAGATACATATGCACAAAATTACAGCACTCTCACTAACAAAATGTGCAAGATAAGTCAATTTCAAAATTTGGCTTATATGAGCGGTGCCACGCCCATTGACCCGATTCCGCCCATTTTTAGACCATTCACGTAGACTACCACCAGATACGTATACACAAAATTCCAGCACTCTCGCTAACACATTGTGCAAGATATAACAATTTTAAATTTGGCTCATATGGGCGGTGCCACGCCCATTGCTGCGATCCCGCCCATTTTTGGACCAATCACGTAGACTGCCACCAGATACATATGTACAAAATTTCAGCACTCTCGCTAACTAATTGTGGAAGATATCTTAATTTAAAAATTTGGCTTATATGGGCGGGGCCCTTTGGTCCGATCCCGGCTATTTTTGGAACAATCACGTAGACTACCACCAGACATATATCTTCAAAATTACGGCACTCTCTCTAACATATTGTGAAAAATATCAAAAATTCAAAATTTGACTTATATGGACGGTGCCAAGCCCAGTGGTCCGCTTCCGCCCATTTTTGGACCAATCACGTAGACTACCACCAGATACATGTGCACAAAATTACATCACTTTCGATAACAAATTGTGCAAGATATCTTCATTTCAAAATTTGACTTATATGGGCGGTGCCACGCCCATTGGTCCGATACCGCCCATTTTTGGACCAATCACGTAGACTACCATTAGATACATATGCACAAAATTACAGCACTCTCGCTAACAAAATGTGCAAGATAAGACAATTTCAAAATTTGGCTTATATGGGCGGTGCCACGCCCATTGACCCGATTCCGCCCATTTTTAGACCAGTAACGTAGACTGCTACCAGATACGTATACACAAAATTCCAGCACTCTCGCTAACAAATTGTGCAAGATATAACATTTTTAAATTTGGCTTATATGGGCGGTGCCACGCACATTGCTGCGATCACGCCCATTTTTGGACCAATCACGTAGACTACCACCAGATACATATGCACAAAATTACAGCACTCTCGCTAACAAAATGTGCAAGATAAGACAATTTCAAAATTTGGCTTATATGGGCGGTGCCACGCCCATTGACCCGATTCCGCCCATTTTTAGACCATTCACGTAGACTGCCACCAGATACGTATACACAAAATTCCAGCACTCTCGCTAACACATTGTGCAAGATATACCAATTTTAAATTTGGCTTATATGGGCGGTGCCACGCCCATTGCTGCGATCCCGCCCATTTTTGGACCAATCACGTAGACTGCCACCAGATACATATGTACAAAATTTCAGCACTCTCGCTAACTAATTGTGGAAGATATCTTAATTTAAAAATTTGGCTTATATGGGCGGGGCCACGCCCTTTGGTCCGATCTCGGTTATTTTTGGAACAATCACGTAGACTACCACCAGATATATATCTACAAAATTACGGCACTCTCTCTAACATATTGTGAAAAATATCAAAAATTCAAAATTTGACTTATATGGGCGGTGCCACGCCCATTGGTCCGATTCCGCCCATTTTTGGACCAATCACGTAGACTACCACCAGATACATATGCACAAAATTACAGCACTCTCGCTAACAAAATGTGCAAGATAAGACAATTTCAAAATTTGGCCTATATGGGCGGTGCCACGCCCATTGACCCGCTTCCGCCCATTTTTAGACCAGTAACGTAGACTGCTACCAGATACGTATACACAAAATTCCAGCACTCTCGCTAGCAAATTGTGCAAGATATAACATTTTTTAAATTTGGCTTATATGGGCGGTGCCACGCCCATTGCTGCGATCACGCCCATTTTTGGACCAATCACGTAGACTTCCACCAAATACATATGTACAAAATTACAGCACTCTCGCTAAGAAATTTTGCAAGATATCTCAATTTTAAAATTTGTCTTATGTGGGCGGGGCCACGCCCACTTGATATATCGAAAATTCAAGTACCCTATTTTCACCACGCCCCACACATGTACATTCTGTGAAAATTTCAAGAAGATCGGTCCAGCCGTTTAGACGTCTATACGGTACAAACAAACCAACAAACAAACAAACAAACACACATTCTTCTTTATATATATAGATAGCAGTGTTCGGCGGCTGGTTAGGCCGAGCCCCGAACGCAATCGGGTTTTCACACGTACACAACACGAACAGCATAACAAAGAGCACAAAAGTAAGAAAAAAATGTGTCAGTCGCTCATCAGCGTTCAACAAAGCAGGTTCATGTCGCTTTTTATCGGAAAGTTGGTACACTGAGAAATTATACATATTTCCAAAGCGGAGCAAATATTGAGCATCAAAATGTGCAATCGGCATATGACAAAATGTGACAATTACATAACACTATGCAATGAGAAATGCAGAAAAATAATGAACGCATATTTAAGTGTTACATATGGGAAAATATGGATCTCTATTGTAAATGTAAAATGTATTAAGACCAAAAACACCTATAAAAATCTAATTTTGTAGATAGACATATACATATATCAGTAAAAATATTTAGTATATGAAGATCAAAATAAAATGAGTATATGACCAACGAAATTTACATACGACTGATTTGCCGTAACCAAAAAAAGTTGGACACTTTAGAATACGTGCTGGTAATAACACTAGTTTATTTTTTTGTCGAAGGGAGGTATATAACATGTTCTAGTTTAATTTGGTATTCTAAGTTTTTTAAAAAAAGGTTGTTTGTACCTTATTTTTTGATGTACCCAATGAAAAGATTGTAGCATATTTTCTGGAAATAAAGGGTCCGCCAAATAATGTTTTTTTTGAAAATGCTATAAAAAAGAAAGTACGGAATATTTTCTCAAATTTCTTTTTTTTATTTGAAAGTACAATCTTTCGGCTGGCCATGCAGTAGCCTACACGATCGGTCAAATTTTTAAGCACATTATCGATTATGTGCAGCTGTATTTCACGAATATTGTCCTTTAAAGCGTCAATTGTCTCTGGCTTGTCGGCGTAACACTTATCTTTGAGGGCACCCCACAAATAATAGTCCAACGGTGTCAAGTCGCAGCTCCGAGGTGGCCAAACGACATCAGCTCTGCGGCTGATAATGCGATCTTCAAAAACAGGGCGCAAAACATCGAGTGTAGCTTCGGCTGTGTGACACGTAGCGCCGTCCTGTTGAAACCAAATGTTGCCAATATCCTCCTCTTCAATTTTTGTGAACAAAAATTCGTTCAACATGGCCCGATAACGATCGCCATTGGCTGTAACGGCCACTCCTTGCTCATGGTATTGGTATTAAGTTATATATCAATGGTATTAAGTTAAATACATTTTATGTTCTACTTCTATTTTAAAACTAAGGACTAATTAATGAATTTTTAACATTTACTTTATTAAAACATTCGTATTTTTCAAATTTTTATCTACGTCAAAAATAAACTTGCACATTAACTTTACTTCTATTTAAAAATGAAGGACAAATAATCTGAATTTTCAACATTTACTTTATTAAAACATTCACATTATTTCTAATTTTTATCAACGGAAAAAATAAACTTGTACATTAATAATATTAGTAAAATTTTTCATTTTAATCAATAAAATTTTGTTTGTCGAAATCATTGGTAGTAATCAACGGGAATGAAAATTATTTTTATTTAATTAAAATATATTTTTCAATTCTTTTAAAATAAAAACTTTGATTCGAATTTGCAACATTTGCGTTATTAAGACGTTCACACCAATTCACATTATACTTAGTCAGTAAAAAAATAATTTTCCACTCTGTATAACACAGCACATAATAACAAAACCAACAATTTTGTTCAGTGCAAACACACCAATACAGACACAATTTTGGCACGTTCTCTTTACGCCGAACACTGTTATATAGAATATAATCAGTAATCAAGAAGAATTTCAATATTATGCAAAATATACTGTTTCACAGTTCTTTTAAAAATAGATATTGAAGTAGAATTTTTAACATTACTTGGCAAATTATTAAAAATTACACATCCAGCATATTTAATCCGCTGCCGAGTAGTTTCGAGCCTGCATCTTGCGATTCTAAGATTTGATGAGTTTCTTGTGTTACAAATATTCTGATTTACCGATAAGTTGATAAATCTAGATCCAATGTTATGCACTGATTTATATACGTACAATAATAGTTGTTTCTTATATAATCCATAAATAGGCATTATAGTTTTACAATAATCTTTATATAAACCTATCGTATTATGTCTGATATCCAAATTAAAAACACATTTCAAAGCTTTATTCTGTGCTGATTGAAGAATTTTCAATTCATTAGTTTTCTTGAAAGCATAAACTATTGCCATATACTCGAGATGGCTGTGAATTAAATACTGATATATCAATAGTTTATTTTTAGTCGCCAGTTTCCTACTTAATTTGAATAGCAATCCGGACGCAGATGAAATTTTTTGCTCTTAAAGATTTAATGTGACCATCCCAAGACAAATTGCTTATTAGAACAATTCCCAAATATGTGATTTCATGTTTCTCTCTTACTAATTTTCCATTGATATATATGGAGAAATCGCTGTTTATTGACGGTGAGTGTGGTCTAAGTCGTAACAATTTAGTCTTATCTGGGTTCAGAACAAGACCGTTTATTCTAGCTTATTCGATTATTAATGATGCGTCTCTTTCTATTTGCGTTTTCAGAACCAAATCATTCTTATAGGGGTAAAAAATGGAAACATCATCAGCGTAAAGATTTAATGTGACCATCCCAAGACAAATTGCTTTTTAGAACAATTCCCAAATATTTGATTTCATGTTCCTCTCTTACTAATTTTCCATTGATATATATGGAGAAATCGCTGTTTATTGACGGTGAGTGTGGTCTAAATCGTAACAATTTAGTCTTATCTGGGTTCAGAACAAGACCGTTTATTCTAGCATATTCGATTATTAATGATGCGTCTCTTTCTATTTGCGTTTTCAGAACCAAATCATTCTTATAGGGGTAAAAAATGGAAACATCATCAGCAAACATCACAATGGTGCCAAACAAACCAAGATTATTAAGGTCATTCAAATAAATTGTAAATAGGAGAGGACGTAAAACGCTTCCCTGTGGAACTCCACAACCTATGGGAAGTATAGAACTTTTATACTCGCCAAAAAATGGAAACATCATCAGCAAACATCACAATGGTGCCAAACAAACCAAGATTATTAAGGTCATTCAAATAAATTGTAAATAGGAGAGGACCTAAAACGCTTCCCTGTGGAACTCCACAATCTATGGGAAGTATAGAACTTTTATACTCGCCAATTTGGACGTATTGCCTTCTGTCTGCTAAATAACTTTCCATGAGTTTCACTGCATTTCCACTTAAACCATAGTACGTAAGTTTCTGGAGAAGAATCTTATGATCAACCAGATCAAAGGCTTTGCTGAAATCATAAAAAATACCCGCTACGCCATTGAATCTCTTGTCCAGTCCTTCACATATGATATTAACTACTTTGACAAACGCATCATTCGTACCAACTCCCTTCACAAACCCAAAGTGATTCCTGCTTAAAAGCGATTCCCTTCCCATAAACTCCAAAAGTTGCGTATGCATAACCCGTTCAAATATTTTATCAACAATAGACAATAATGCTATAGGTCTATAATGTGTTAATGTATGTATTCGCTTGTGATATTTTTGGTATGGGTATGATCTTATGCAGTTTCAAAATATCTGGGTATGTGCTCGTATCTACCAAAGAATTGAAAACCCTTGTCAAATGCGGTACTAAAACATCGCAAGAACTTATTAACATGCCCAGGACTTTTCGATTTATTTAAATTCATTATAATTTCACGCAAATCTTCCGATGTAACACTTTTGAACAAGAAACGACAGCAGTGACTTCTCAAAGTCCTTAATAAATTACAATGGTCGTACTGATATTTTGGAATATTGCTTTTCAGATCTTTCACCATATCCACGAAATATCTATTCAAAAGTTCACATTTTACGCTATTGTCTGTCACAAGTAGACCATTTGCATATACTATATCGTTTGAACGTTTCTTTACACGACCCATTATGTCATTTAAAAATTTCCAGCAACTCCTAGGATCTCCTTTATACTTTAAAAGATTTTTCTCATAGTAATCATTCATACATTTCCGTGTACTCCTTCTTATAACCTTACTAATTCTTTTAAGTTTCTCATTGATTTCTTGGCTATTTCTATTCCTTCTTCTCAACTTCAAAAGTTTATTTTTTACCTCCATAAGAGACCACAAATTTGAATTTATCCAAGGTGCTATTTCCCGTTTTATATTTTTTGTTACTGTGGTTTTTGATGTACTTGACATAATTGCTTCATTAACTACGTCAATCAGATTTGAAGTAATTTCAGAGGGATTACCACAAAACGTAATATTGGGTATATTAATATTTAAGTAATTTGTAATTAACGTGTGACAATTTTCAAAACCAAAACTGTTTAATAATTCCATAATATCACTGGATGACGCATTTTCCTCAAGCAGGTCTATATTGGAATCACCCACAATCACAAATGGATTTCGCCCAAAAAGTTCCAGTTTGCTTTCCAGAATTGTCAAGAAAGTGGTAACTCTACATTTTTGTGAACGATAGAACGACATGAATTCAAGTGGTTTGCCAAAAATTTTAAAATTATTAATTTTAAGATGTATCAAATCAACATAATTATCGCTTTCACAAACATTTACAGTGGATTTGAGTCTCTCACTAATAAAAATCGACGTTCCTCCATAATTTTCACTTCTACAGCAGTGAATATGATTGAAATGTGGTATTGTATACATTTGAGAAATCTTTTCATCAAACCAAGTTTCCTGTATTGCTAAGATATCAGGTAATATCGGAAAAGTCGCAAGAGCGTTCTTGAAGTTGTTGAATTTTTTAACAGATGAAATACTGAATACTTAAATATGTGTAAGAAATTTTATCCAAAAAATATTTAAAGGAATTTATATTATTAAAATAATGATTCATAATATATATGTATATAAATTTATTACAAAACAAGTAAGAAAGTTTCAGTCGGGTAAACCGACTAAGGTATACCCTCACTTTGTGAGTAATATAATATTGAATATTACACGATTTATTCAGTCAATTTGTGTCACTTTGTGAGTAATGTAATATAGAATATTACACGAATTATTCTGTCAATTTGTGTGGGAGCTACCAGAAAGTGTTTAACAAATACACCTATTTTTCGCTGAACAGTAGATACTTTAAATTCATTGCACTGCGCCGAATTATAAGCGTTTATGTGCACTGGTATAAACGTTATGAGATATTAAATTGTGGTATGATTTGGCCAATTTGTGTGGGAGGTACTAAAAGGGGCGTGGCGATAACGCCCATTTTTCACAGGACTATAGGCACTATAAAAACATTACACTGTACAAAATTTCAAGTATTATTATAAACTTGTATTAATATTATAAGATGTTAACTTTTGGTGCAAAATGGTACCTTTGTATGGGAGGTACCAAAAGGGGCGTGGCAACAACGCCCATTTTTCTCTGGACTGTAGGCAATATAAAAGCATAACACTGTGCAAAATTTCAAGTATTTTTATACACCGTTATTAATGTTATAAGCTGTTAATTTTTGGTGCAAAACGGTGCATTTGTGTGGGAGGTACCTAAAGGGACGTGGCAACTTCGCCCATTTTTCTCGAGTTGATAGCGACTAATAAACTAATACTATGTGTGGAATTTCAGAAGATTAGAATAAGTAGTATAGTAGTTATTAAAGAATCAATATTTCACAACATTTTAACCCTTTGTGGGGGAGGTACTAGAAGGAATGGACCAATATGGCCCATCTTCGAACTTAGCCGGAGATAGAAAAAAATATTACCACATACCAAATTTGAAGTCAATCGGTTATTCCTTTCGAGAGTTATCGTGCGCACCAGCCAGCAGACACACAGACAGACAGACAGACGGACGGACATTGCTCATTCGACTTAAAATGACCCAAAACGGATTTCCTTCGAACATACTTAGGGTCTTAGATCACTCCTTCGATGTGTTACACTTTTTTCCGTAGCAAATGATATATACCCTCGTCACACTAAAGTGAGGGTATAAAAATATATTTGAAATAATTATGATTAATGTCGTACAGGTGACACAAAATCTCCTTCTGCTTCTTCATCACTAGTTTCAACATTGCAAGCAGCTGCTGCACCTCTGTTCAAAGATCTTCCTCTTGACTTCTCTGTGCTCGCTCCCAACAGTAGTGCATCAACATCATCTTCATTCCTTAAAACTCGTGCTCGATATATTTCGTTTTTTTAACCAATATTTTCCCGTTTCTCGGATAAACAAATTTATATCCAACACTCTTTAAGGTTTTAGCATAGTTGAACAAGGCTAGAGTCTCTTTACTGAGGAAATCATTAACAAATGTTTTTTTAGTTTCTTCACTTTTTTGCAGTTCCGATTTAGCAGCCATAAATTTTATTTTCGAATTATTATCGGCAAATTTAACAATTATATTTTTATTTTCAACATTGCTCCTACGATTATTTAGGAAATAGGCATCGGTAGTATTTTCTTTTGATATTTCAACTCCAACATTTTTAGCCAAATTAACTATGGCATCAACAGCAGACACATCAGTTGTATTTTTCACACCGATAACAATGCATTGATTTTTTACCCGTTCATCATTTAAAATTTTAACGGATGTTTTAAGATTTTTAACTTCTTCTTTCAACTGTCGATTTTCTTTTTTTATATCGTCCAGCTGTTTTTTGTTGTCTTTCATCACTTTAATGACATCATCGTACTGTTCCGATAAAAAAGTTATCGATTTTTGAATTGTTGTCAGCTGACTTAATTGACATCTGATAAACTTCAATTCTTCTTTGATTGACATGTCGTCCAGAGAACGAAGCCGAGGCAAAATTGTCGGCGGCGGCGGCTTTTCGGCTTGATTTCGACTTACGATTTATTGTGCAACATAACAGATACACATTTATTGTACAACTTAGTTGGAAGTATGAGCACAGTGTAAAAATATATTTTTCCCTTAAAAATTAAATCGAGCAAAAGAGAAATAATTAAAAAATGGTCTGAAATTAAACATGTTTCCTGTACAAACGCATATCTGACAAATCTAGAAAGATCTGAAAGACTTCTTCTATTTGAAGTTTATTAATATTTGTAAATTTTTGATATTAAATACCGATTATTTTCAATTCCACCGGTCGACACGATTTTGGGATTTAGCTAAGTGTAAAATTTTGGTTTCTTTTTTGTTACTAATAAAGGGAAAAAATGTTTTGTTTGCTACTATCTATTTTGTGGCTCAACAAAAAAAAATCCCTTCGGCGGCTGATTGCCTATAACCTGGCTGGCTTCGTTCTCTGATGTCGTCTCCTTCACACAAATGACATATACATATATTCAACACTCTCATTCTCCAACAGGTGATCGTATTGTTTCTTGTCTAACTTTGTGCATTGAGCATGGAATACTTTGTCACATTTATCGCATGCGATATTCTCTTCCTTTTCTTTTATTTCGAGTTTGCACTGTCCACATTTTATTGTTTTTTTAACACTTCTGCGACTTGTCATGGGCATATTTTAATAAAATTCGAAACTTCAGAATTTTCTAATGCTTATAAAAGTTATTTCAAATGTTTGTACTTGTTTAATATATTTTAATTTATTTTTTACAGGAGTCGGTACGGAGCCTCTTCACAGTTGCACTTGCTTCAGCCAGGGTTGCCAACACTAACGTGTACCTTCTGTAACAATCACAATTCACGAAACAATCCAGGATGTATGAATGATCAATCACACAACTTTGAAAATAATTAAAAGTACGCAAAGGAAATTGTAAAAAAAACAGAAAGACAAGTTATACAAGGTGGCGCAAAAGTAATCCTCCTATCAGAAAATGCTATAAATTTTGCGATTGGCCCCTAATGTCAGTTCTGTTTTGACATTTGTGTAGTAAACACATGCGAAATACATGTTAATAAACAATGTTACGCTACACTGCTCCAGAACGCGGAATATTGCTGACTATTTATTTGACCAGATTTCCTGGCCGTCCAACGCCTACTGGTGAAACACTGCGACGTTTAGTCGCTCGCCTCGAAGAGACTGGCACAACACGAGATGCTGCCAGGCGTGGCAGACCCCGGAGTAGCCGTTCTGCAGAGAATATTGCTGCTGTAGCCGAGGATGTCATGGAAGCGCCGTCGACATCGACCAGACGACGTGCCACGCAAATGGGTATCAGTCGACGGCCTCTACAGCGAATTTTGGTACAAGATTTGAAGATGTTTCCGTACAAAGTCCAGACGGTGCATCAGCTGTTAGCTGCTGACCGCCAATCGCGTCTAACATACGCTCAAGCCATCCTTAATCACCACCAAGAGGAAGATGATTTTTCATCAAAAATAATCATGAGTGATGAGGCCCATTTCCATCTTAGCGGGTACGTAAATAAGCAAAATTTACGCTTCTGGGGCACTGAAAACCCGCGTGTTACCCACGAAGAGCCATTACACCCGCTCAAAGTCACTGTATGGTGTGCTGTTTTCGCTGGAGGAGTCATCGGACCTTTTATTCTTCGAAGACGTCGCGGGCCAAACGGTTACTGTGAATGGTGAGCGCTACAGAGCAATGATCAACGAGTTCTTTTTGCCGCAACTTGATGAATTGGGATTGGAAAATATGTGGTTCCAACAGGACGGTGCAACGGCACACACTGCACGTGCCACAACCGATATGCTGAAGGATGCATTTCCCGGGCGCCTAATCTCCCGTTTTGGCGATTTGCACTGGCCACCAAGATCGCCTGATTTGACCGCTCCAGACTTCTTTTTGTGGGGCTTTTTTAAGTCGCGGGTTTATGTCAACAAGCCTCAGACTCTTGCAGCTCTTAAAGACAATATCCGTCAAGAATGTGAGGACCTATCGCCGGAAGTTTTGGCCAAAGTGATGGAAAATGCCATAAAAAGGGCTCAAATGACAACCAACTGTGGCGGCGGCCATTTAAATGACATCATATTCTCGACTTGATGTAAAAAAAATTAAAAGACCAAATAAAAATAATCCACAAGTAGAATCAAAGTTTTTCATTTTTTTTAAATTACAGCCAAAAAACATCGAAAGGTTACTTTTGCGCCACCTTGTATTATGCGAAAGTGCTAAAAATATATTTTTATTTGTATACTAGTGTTTTAATACCCGGTGTTGCTCGGGTTACATTTTATTGCCATGATGTAACTATCTTAAGCTGAAAAATATTCCAACGGAAAAATAGAATTAAAAAACAAGTAAGAAAGTTTCAGTCGGGTAAACCGACTAAGGTATACCCTTACTTTGTGAGTAATGTAATATTGAATATTACTCGAATTATTCTGTCAATTTGTGTGGGAGGTACCAGAAGGGGTTTATCAAATACACCTTTTTTTCGCTGAACATTATATACTTTAAATTCATTGCACTGTGCCGACTTATAAGCATTTATGTGCTCTGGTATAAAAGTTATGAGACATTAAATTGTGGTATGATTTGGACATTTTGTGTGGGAGGTACAAAAAGGGGCGTGGCAACAACACCCATTATTCACAGGGCTATAGACACTATAAAAACATTACACTGTACAAAATTTCGAGTATTTTTATACACTGTTAATAATGTTATAAGCTGTTAACTTTTGGTGCAAAATGGTGCATTTGTGTGGGAGGTACCAAAAGGGACGTGGCGACTTCACCCATTTTTCTCGAGTTGATAGCGACTAATAAGCTTATACTATGTGTGGAATTTCAAAAGATTCGAATAAGTAGTATAGCAGTTATTAAAGAATCAATTTTTCACAACATTTTAACCCTTTGTGGGGGAGGTACTAGAAGGAGTGGACCAATATGGCCCATCTTCGAACTTAGCCGGAGATAGAAAAAAATATTACCACATACCAAATTTGAGGTCAATCGGTTACTCCTTTCGAGAGTTATCGTGCGCACCGGCCAGCAGACAGACAGACAGACGGACGGACATTGCTCATTCGACTTAAAATGACCCAAAACGGATTTCCTCCGATCATACTTGGGGTCTTAGGTCACTCCTTCGACGTGTTACACTTTTTTCCGTAGCAAATGATATCGTCACACTAAAGTGAGGGTATAATAACTGCAAAACTTACCATATTGAAATTCCCTTAGCGAGGGAAACTGGAGAAGGAAAATCTTTCCACAAAAACGGAATTGTAGAACAATGTGTACTTCCGATCATTTCAAATTGAGTGTAATATTTTGCTTGTTTATCAAAGAACATTTCGTTTACCGCAAATACTTTGTGTTTAGTGGTTATATCCCAAAAATAATAAATGTTATACCTATAAGGGGTAAGAGTATTTTAGATTTTTGATTCCGGTGTGACCACAGGCCGAATCAAATCGTTAATATTCGGTGATCAGTCTATCTGTATGTCTATCAGACCACTTTGAAAAAACAATTGATTGCGACTGCACTGACCAAAATTTGGAAGCAAAAAAAAGAAGAACGTGCCCTGTCAAATGTATTTTTTTTAGCTTCTAACAGACGGTTAAAATGTCTGAAAGAATGAAAACATCGTAATCACAACTGTTCTGACCACTGATCAAATCTTGTGAATCTGAATATCGTATTATTACTGATATGCTCTTAGCTATATGTGTACAAACTTTCAGCTAAATAACTCTCAGAGAGTCTCTCAGTTGGCAAGAAGTCGCAAATGGCATGCCGGAGAATCAAATGGTTTATTATACTATTGGACATTTCACATAATATTTGTCCCATGGTCCAAGATGCAGTGTAATCGGATTAGCCCGAGTCTACCTTTTGATAACGCTTATATTGACTGTAATCTACAATTACCACACCTTTTTTGTTGTTCTGTGTGGTTTTGTTGTCCTGTGTGACCTCTTAGTGGACATCGAATAGCTGCAAGAACAGTATATTCAAATGAATTTATAGATTAATAGCTATTAAGCGATTTTAAAAGTACTGAAACAATGAAAATGTCTTTGGGCACTGTTATACTGACCAAATTCTTAGAATACAAAATTGCTTTTCCCGTGTATATTTGCGGCACAAGGTACTATATATTATTTTATCTTTGTATATTTAAAGAGGCTTCTGATAGGACAAATATAGTATTAAGGTTTACGGTAGATCGAGAACTGACCACGGGCCAAAACTGACTATGTGAATAGTCCGTGGGTTATACAGCACTCAGATCTATTGATATGCAAAATTTCCGCTTTCTAGCTCTTACAGGGGCATTAGCGGTCAAGTGGTCAAAAATCACTAGACGTGAAATTTCATCCATTAGAGATTAGCACATATATCATAAATTTGAAGACTCATATCTCTTTTTACAACCTACACCACACTGTGGTACAGGGTATTATGACGTTGTGCATTTGTTTGTAACTCGGAAAAGGAGAAGAGATAGACCCATTGTTTATTATACCGATGGACTTGTTATCACATTCTGAGTCGATGTAGCTATGCCCGTCTGTCTGTAGATGTATTCTTGTAATCAAAGTACAGGTCGCAATTTGGTTAAAATCGGTTCAGATTTACAAATAGCTCCCATATATACTCGTATGTACCTCCGATTTAGCATATTTGCACTGTATAAGCAACATTTTTTAACCGATATGTATAAAAATTGACAGAGAAAAGTCACTTGATACAATTAGATATAATAATAAATTTGTGGAAATATGTTATCCCCAAATCGACCAACATAAAAAAATACCCCCTCGGATTTAAAAGATATTCTGCACACTTGTTCTCCTAGTGTGTGGGAATTTTATAGCGCTTTTATTTTGTCGAATTTCGTGGAGGATCCTGTGATATAGAGGTCCAAAGTTGCCAACCTCAAGGATTTTTCTCAAATCCTCCCTTTCTTCAAATGCTCATATCTTCTTAACCACTTGACATAAATTCATATCAATATAAAGTAGGGTTGCCAGACACCGTATTCGAAAAGTCGGGATAACCGAGACTTAAAAGCGGGATTTGTCGGGACAAATAAAAAGATAATATTTTATTGGTTTTGGCATTTAAAAAAAAAACTCGTTACAGTTTCAATAAAAGTCTAACATAGGAATATTCAAAATAGCTTATATACACTATAGGTCAATATTATGTTTGCCACAAATACGTTCTTTGTGTTATTCATCACGAAATTCGCTTTTACCTTAAAACGGTTGGATGTAAACTATACACGCTGAAAAAATCGCTTCTGTAGTATATTGTCCCAAACATATTCCGCTTGAAACATATATATGTTTATGGTACACTCTAAACATATAATATTTGGTAGACACACAAATTGTGTATTTGGGAAGATGTTATTCTAAACAAATATTTGTTTGCGTCCCAATGTGACTGTTATTTCCGAAACAAATATTTATTTGCATTAAGTATTCATAAAAAAATAAATTGTCCTAATTCAAAGTAAAATTTTTAGAAATGTTTAATGTTCGTAAAAATAATAATTGAAATCGAAAAATCTTAGATCAATATAAAGTACTTAGAGGATTGACAACTAATGATGGCTTGGAATACTCAGAAATTTGCAATGATTGATTTAAAAAGGAGTTATTGCTGCATATGGTATCATAACTGGGAGGTACAATTCGAAACCAAGACAAAATTAAAACTGAAGTTCGAAAAAGGCAGCAAAAGTTTTGGAAATATTTTTTAAATAAAATATATTTGAAAAAATTCCTAAATAATAATTTTATTTGTACTTAAACATATATTTTATTTGAGAAATTTAGTTTGCAAATATTATTTGTTGAAAAATAATAATATATGCGTTCCAAATATATTATATTGGTTTTCAAATAAAATTTCTTTGCAAAGAAACAAAATATTTAAAAATTGGTGTCCCAAATATATTTTGTTTCGATTGAAACATATCAAAAAAGTCGATTTTGCCCCGTGTAGCTTCTATTGGGCTAAAGGGCCAGTTAGGACGAAACATATATATGGGATATAAATCTAAATCTGAACCCATTTTCGTCAAATTGAGCAAAGTTGTTCTCTGGATAAAAAACTCTACCATGCTAAATTTCAAAACAATTGCATGTACACGCTGAAAAAAAATCGCTTCTGTAGTATATTGTTCCAAACATATTCTGCTGGAAACGTACATATGTTTAGGGTACACTCCAAATATATAATATTTGACACTCGCAAATATTATATGTTTGTGAGGATGTTGTTCTAAACAAAATTATGTTTTCATCCTAATATTTTTTTTATTTGGAAATAATATTTCCAAAACAATGATTAATTTATATTTAAGTATTTTGGCAATGTATCGATGTCTTAATTTAAAGGAAATTTTTTAGTGTTTTAGAAATTTTATATGTATGTTTGAAAAATTTAATTCGTATAATTTTGGGTTACGACAAATAGCACTGATGGATTAAGAATTGGACTATAAATATAATTAAAAACAAGTAAGAAAGTTTCAGTCGGGTAAACCGACTAAGGTATACCCTCACTTTGTGAGTAATGTAATATTGAATATTACTCGAATTATTCTGTCAATTTGTGTGGGAGGTACCAGAAGGGGTTTATCAAATACACCTTTTTTTTGCTGAACATTAGATACTTTAAATTCATTGCACTGTGCCGACTTATAAGCATTTATGTGCTCTGGTATAAACGTTATGAGACATTAAATTGTGGTATGATTTGGGCATTTTGTGTGGGAGGTACAAAGAGGGGCGTGGCAATAACGCCCATTTTTCACAGGGCTATAGACACTATAAAAACATTACACTGTACAAAATTTCAAGTATTTTTATACACTGGTTTTAATGTTATAAGCTGTTAACTTTTGGTGCAAAAAGGTACCTTTGTGTGGGAGGTACCAAAAGGGGCGTGACAACAACACCCATTTTTCCCTGGACTGTAGGCAATATAAAAGCATAATACTGTACAAAATTTCAAGTATTTTTATACACTGTTATTAATGTTATAAGCTGTTAACTTTTGGTGCAAAATGGTGCATTTGTGTGGGAGGTACCAAAAGGGACGTGGCGACTTTGCCCATTTTTCTCGAGTTGATAACGACTAATAAGCCAATACTATGTGTGGAATTTCAAAAGATTCGAATAAGTAGTATAGCAGTTATTAAAGAATCAATATTTCACAACATTTTAACCCTTTGTGGGGGAGGTACTAGAAGGAGTGGACCAATATGGCCCATCTTCGAACTTAGCCGGAGATAGAAAAAAATATTACCACATACCAAATTTGAGGTCAATCGGTTACTCCTTTCGAGAGTTATCGTGCGCACCAGCCAGCAGACAGACAGACAGACAGACAGACAGACAGACAGACAGACAGACGGACGGACATTGCTCATTCGACTTAAAATGACCCAAAACGGATTTCCTCCGAACATACTTGGGATCTTAGGTCACTCCTTCGACGTGTTACACTTTTTTCCGTAGCAAATGATATATACCCTCGTCACACTAAAGTGAGGGTATAATTAGTGCTGTAAAACAAAAGAAAATGCTGCTTATGACATTATTACTTATAAAGTATAACACAAAATCGAGGAAAAATCTATATATATAAAGAAGAATGTGTGTTTGTTTGTTTGTTTGTTGGTTTGTTTGTACCGTATAGACGTCTAAACGGCTGGACCGATCTTCTTGAAATTTTCACAGAATGTACATGTGTGGGGCGTGGTGAAAATAGGGTACTTGAATTTTTGATATATCAAGTGGGCGTGGCCCCGCCCACATAAGACAAATTTTAAAATTGAGATATCTTGCACAATTTCTTAGCGAGAGTGCTGTAATTTTGTACATATCTGGTGGAAGTCTACGTGATTGGTCCAAAAATGGGCGTGATCGCAGCAATGGGCGTGGCACCGCCCATATAAGCCAAATTTAAAAAATGTTATATCTTGCACAATTTGCTAGCGAGAGTGCTGGAATTTTGTGTATACGTATCTGGTAGCAGTCTACGTTACTGGTCTAAAAATGGGCGGAAGCGGGTCAATGGGCGTGGCACCGCCCATATAAGCCAAATTTTGAAATTGTCTTATCTTGCACATTTTGTTAGCGAGAGTGCTGTAATTTTGTGCATATGTATCTGGTGGTAGTCTACGTGATTGGTCCAAAAATGGGCGGAATCGGACCAATGGGCGTGGCACCGCCCATATAAGTCAAATTTTTAAATGAAGATATCTTGCACAATTTGTTATCGAAAGTGATGTAATTTTGTGCACATGTATCTGGTGGTAGTCTACGTGATTGGTCCAAAAATGGGCGGAAGCGGACCAATGGGCGTGGCACCGCCCATATAAGTCAAATTTTGAATATTTGATATTTTTCACAATATGTTAGAGAGAGTGCCGTAATTTTGTAGATATATATCTGGTGGTAGTCTACGTGATTGTTCCAAAAATAGCCAGGATCGGACCAAAGGGCGTGGCCCCGCCCATATAAGCCAAATTTTTAAATTAAGATATCTTCCACAATTAGTTAGCGAGAGTGCTGAAATTTTGTACATATGTATCTGGTGGCAGTCTACGTGATTGGTCCAAAAATGGGCGGGATCGCAGCAATGGGCGTGGCACCGCCCATATAAGCCAAATTTAAAAATGGTATATCTTGCACAATGTGTTAGCGAGAGTGCTGGAATTTTGTGTATACGTATCTGGTGGCAGTCTACGTGAATGGTCTAAAAATGGGCGGAATCGGGTCAATGGGCGTGGCACCGCCCATATAAGCCAAATTTTGAAATTGTCTTATCTTGCACATTTTGTTAGCGAGAGTGCTGTAATTTTGTGCATATGTATCTAGTGGTAGTCTACGTGATTGGTCCAAAAATGGGCGGTATCGGACCAATGGGCGTGGCACCGCCCATATAAGTCAAATTTTGAAATGAAGATATCTTGCACAATTTGTTATCGAAAGTGATGTAATTTTGTGCACATGTATCTGGTGGTAGTCTACGTGATTGGTCCAAAAATGGGCGGAAGCGGACCACTGGGCGTGGCACCGTCCATATAAGTCAAATTTTGAAATTTAGATATTTATCACAATATGTTAGAGAGTGTGCTGTAATTTTGTACATATATATCTGGTGGTAGTCTACGTGATTGTTCCAAAAATAGCCGGGATCGGACCAAAGGGCGTGGCCCTGCCCATATAAGCCAAATTTTAAAATTAAGATATCTTGCACAATTGCTTATCGAGAGTGCTGTAATTTTGTGCACATGTATCTGGTGGTAGTCTACGTGATTGGTCCACAAAAATGGGCGGGATCGGACTAAAGGGCGTGGCCCGGCCCATATAAGCCAAATCTTAAAATTAAGATATCTTGCACAATTTGTTAGCGAGGGTGCTGTAATTTTGTGCATATGTATCTGGTGGTAGTCTACGTGATTGGTCTAAAACTGGGAGGAATGGGATCGATGGGCGTGAAATTGAGATATCTTCAAAATTTTTTAGCGAGAGTGCTCTTATTTTATGGAGATGTTTTTGGTGGAAGTATTCGTGATTGGTTCAAAAATGGACGAAATCGGAAATCTAAATCTGGGGCAACCAAGTGGACCGGGTCCAGCTATATATATATACATGGATGTGTGTATGTTACGTATGGACTCCAAAACATTTGGATCGGTTTTGATGACATTTTCAGGAATGTTCAGATAAGCCAAGAGAGTGGCATAGGCTTTATAAGTTCTTGATTGAGGGGCGTGGGTCCGCCCATATAAGCCAATGTTTTTTGTGATTCCCACTGTCCGTACCTATGAATAAATTAACGAGATTCCTACTGTCGCTATCTACATGAACCATGTTGTGATAAATTGACGGTATCGGAAATCTGAAGTCTGGGGCATCGAAGTGGACCGGGTCCAGCTAGTTATATAATATAATATTAAAAATTGCCAAAGTCAACAAAGTTTTAACATTTTTTTTTAATATAATGTATTTGGATAAATTCTTAAACAATATCTTTGTTTGTTTGCAAACACATATTTTATTTGTGACAGTATGTGCGCAAATATATTTTGTTGTAATATATTAATATATGCGTTCCAAACAAAATTTCTTGATTTGTTAATTTTATTTATTGTTGACCTTTTTATTTAATGAAATTGTTGATGGTTAGGCTTGAGGTCATGTATTAATTAAAAAAAACTGGTGGTTAAGTTTTTTTAAATTTTATTGTTTCCAATATTTCGAATGTCTTCGACAATCATCATCAGGGAACTTCACTTTAAAATACAAACAATAACAAATTATACAAAAATTTAAAAAACAATAATAAAAGCACAATAATTACATTTAAAACAAAACTATGGACTTCTTCTCTTCAGAGTTAACAATCAACTAAACAATTATTTTCTTCGTCCGTATTTTTCAACTAGATTTCTATAAATTTGCGCACAATGGTCCGTATCAGTCTTATAATTCATTCGTTTGTCATTCGGTACATTTATAATATGTAGCATTTCTAGTGTATATCTCCTTTTGTAATGATTCTCCTGTGTCAATATGTCAACTTCCTTAAGATTTGGTTTGTGTCCCGTCAAAGTGCAATGTGCTGCAAGTGCCGTCTTTTGTTCAATTGGTTTATCAGTTGCGTTCTGATCAGACTTGTGTCCGGAAATAAAAAATATTTATTCAAAAATATATAATATTTAAAAAATTTGGTTCCAAGTATATTTTCTTTGAATTCAAACATATCAAAAATGACGATTTTCCTCCGTGTAAAATACAGCTTTTATAACTAATGAGCTATGTATAACTATATCTGATTCTTAGTCGATCGGTATACTTTAAGGTGGGTCTAGCTGTAGCATTTCTATTTCTGACAAACATCTGCCATGAAACAAGGGTATACATATCCGTGGCAATTCTTTACAAATAGCTCGAAGATTGCAGTAGTCGATGCACAACATGTCATAGGACACTGCATCTAAAATTTGTATAACTTTTTAAATTTTCACCAAATTCGCCCACGTTAATTCTTTTATTCTATTCTATTCTTTTAGATAAGTTGCTGAATTCGTTCACAATTTACATTTCTTGAAAGATGAAAGATTAGTGACGGAAAAATTACAAATGTACATAACAAGTACATATGAAAATAGCATTTTCTTGTACTTTCTTTATTATTTTTTTTACTGCGCCTTTAATTTGCCATAGTGTAGAGAGTATATGGAAAAAAGTCGGGATTTCCCCCCTAAATTACATCAATAATCGGGACTCTGTAAATACGCGAAAAGTCGGGAAAATCGCGACGAATCCCGACCGTCTGGCAACCCTAATATAAAGCCCTTCTACTCCTCTTAAAAACTGAGCCAAAAATAAGTATGTATTTTTGGAGGCAGGAGATGAAAATATAAAAAACATTTGTAATCCTTGAATATCCTGAAAAACTATCAGTTGATTTCCTTAATTTGTATACCCTACACCACACTGTGGTACAGGGTATTATAACTTTGTGCATTTGTTTGTAACACCCAAAAGGAGAAGAAATAGACCCATCGTTTATTATACCGATCGACTTAGAATCACTTTCTGAGTTGATTTAGCTATGTCCGTCTGTCCGTCTGTCTGTGCATGTATTCTTGTAATCAAAGTACAGGTCGCAATTATGGTCCGATCTCGACGAAACTTTACACATATCTTTTTTTTGGCCCAAGGACGATCCCTACTGAATTTGGTTAAAATCGGTTCAGATTTAGATATAGCCCCCATATATATGTTACCCCGATTTGATATGTAAGCGCTGTAAAAACTTTATTTTATATCCGATCAGTATGAAATTCGGCAGAAAGAGGTTTCTTATTATATGAATGAACATCGTTAAATTTGGAAGAAATCGGTTCAGATTTAGATATAGCCCCCATATATATGCTACCCCCGATTTGACATGTAAGCGCTGTAAAAACTGTATTTTATATATCCGATCAGTGCTAAATTCGGCAGAAAGAGGTTTCCTATTATATGAATGAACACTATTAAATTTAGAAGAAATCGGTTCAGATTTAAATATAGCCCCCATATATACGTTACCCCCGATTTGACATGTGAGCGCTGTCAAAATGTTATTTTATATCCGATCAGTGCGAAAGTCGGCAAAAAGAAGTTTCTTTCTACATGAAGGAATACTGCCAAATTCGGAGAAAATCGGTTCAGATTTAGATATAGCTCCCATATATATGTTACCCCCGATTTGACATGTAAGCGCTGTAGAGACTGTATTTTATATCCGATCAGTACGCAATTCCTCCTGATTTGGTATCAAACCGCTATAGAAGTTGTATTTTACTTCCGATCATTAAAATTTTCCAGAAAGATGTTTCTCAATTTAGGAACGAATATTGCCTAATTTAGCGATTATCGTTTTAGAATTAGATAATATGTTTCTACCCATTTACCAATTATTCCAAATTATTATGGCAATTGTTAGGGAGGTGTAGGGTATTATATAGTCGGCCCCGCCCGACTTTCTGCCTTTCCTTACTGGTTTTCGTATAAAAAGGTGCAACTACAATGCACGGACCGTAAAAATCTTAAGTTGGAACCGCAATGGACTCGAGAGTTATACCAATTTTATTTATGCTATTCTCATTTTTTCCCATATTTCTTACACAAACGTTTGTTGTTACATTTTTTATTTTCATTTAAATTTTGAACATGTCGATAAATTTACGTGATACATTCATCATACCCGTATATGCATCTTGCTGTTAGTGCAATGCGTATTGGGCGGGGAACCGATAGTTTGCGGAGCGGTCAAGTTCTTTTAAGCAATTTATACACATTCATGTCAGATATGCAATTTCCAAAGTATAGAACAAGTATGGAGGAAATTTACCACTTCGGTTCTTAGTACATGAATGCAGGTGGATTTGGTTATCGCGTATGTGTCAGTTTATGCTTCAAAACGTTGATTATTTTTGAGTAAGATTTACTTAATATTTCTTCTTGATTTTCTGCACTAAATTAGTTATTCCATGAAATTACTGTTGTGTTAGCTGTCATATACATCTTATTAATTTATATAAACTTAACGTACAAAGAATAGAAATATAATGTCCCGTATATCAGCAGATTGTTGTAACCCCATGGGTTTAAAGGAAACAAAACGTAACCAATCAAATTTGAGACCTGTTCCAGAATTTGTTCGCAAAATGTATACAAATATAAATACAGAGCGAAAATATGTGTAAGATGCGAAATTAAATTCACCAGCTGTGTGGTCCAGTTATATAATGCACCATAACTCTGTTTTAGTGCGATTTTTATACCCTACACCACACTGTGGTACAGGGTATTATGACTTTGTGCATTTGTTTGTAACACCTAAAAGGAGAAGAGATAACCCATTGTTTATTATACCGATCGACTCAGAATCACTTTCTGAGTCGATTTAGCCATGTCCGTCTGTCTATCCGTCTGTCCGTCCGTCTGTCTGTTCGTCTGTCTGTCTGTCCATGTATTCTTGTAATCAAAGTGCAGGTCGTATTTATGGTCCGATTGTGATTAAATTTAGTACTCTTTTTTTAGATATAGATATAGTACTCTTTTTTGGCCCAAGGACGATCCCTATTGAAATTGGTTAAAATCGGTTCAGATTTGGATATAGTCCCCATATATATGTTTCACCCGATTTGACATGTAAGCGCTGTAGAAACCACATTTTGCATCCGATCTTTATGAAATTCGGCAGAGAGAGTTTTATTATTACGTGAATGAACACTACCAAATTCGGAGAAAATCCGTTCAGATTTAGATATAGCCCCCATATATATGTTTCACCCGATTTGACATGTAAGCGCTGTTGGAACTGTATTTTAAATCAGATCAGTACGAAATTTGGCAGAGAGAGTTCTCTTATTACATGAATAAACACTGCCAAATTCGGGGAAAATCGGTTCAGATTTAGATATAGTCCCCATATATATGTTTCACCCGATTTGACATGAAATCGCTGTAGAAACCGTATTTTACATCCGACCTGTACGAAATTCGGCAGAGAAAGTTTTCTTATTACATGAAAAAACACTGCGCAATTCGTGGAAAATCGGTTCAGATTTAGATATAGCCCCCATATATATGTTTCACCCGATTTCACATTTAAGCGCTGTAGAAATCGTGTTTTATAACCGAAATTTAACAGAGAGAGTTTTCTTATTACATGTATGAACACTGCCAAATTCGTGGAAAATCGGTTCAGATTTAAACATAGTCCCAATATATATGTTACACCCGATTTGACATGTAAGCATTCCACACAGTTTTGTGAGCTATCACTGCCCAGTGCTTCAACTCATCCTTCGTGGTTTCGAAAGGTTTCCAATTTTCCAAGTTTATTTCTCGAAGTTCTCTGCCCTTTGAAGCCAAGCTGTTTGCTCGTTCATTTCCAATTACTCCGTTGTGTCCCGGTACCCAGAAAATACGCAGTCCCCGACCCGTCCTTCCTTCTAGCCTGGACCCATCAGTGTAGCAGCTGGTTCCCACTGGGTTGACAATGGACTGAGTAATTATTTATCGTTCTTTTACAGTCTAACACTGTTCTGGATTTTACCTTTTTCGATGTTATTGCTTTGATCGTCATTTGGCTATCCGAGAATATGTTGGCATATTTTTAGGTATTACTGAACAAATTAACACACTCCGTGATTGCTCGAACTTCTGCTTGAAATACTGTGTTATGGTCTGGGAGGGGGAAGTAAAGTTCGACTTCTGGTTCATCAATAAAAAGTCCCCGACCCGTCCTTCCTTCTAGCCTGGACCCATCAGTGTAGCAGCTGGTTCCCACTGGCGCATGAGCTAGTGTTCCGTTTTCCCAGGAGCGTCTGTCTGGCACGAACGAATCACTGGTAGCTGTAAGCCGCACTTCAGGAATGCGGTCGGAGATTTCCGTTGTTTGAAAATGACCGACCAGTGATTGTAACATCTTCTGATGGTACGACTTGTGGTCTCGATTTATCCATTCACCCATCTCTTGTAGACGTCTTGCAGTGAGGGCTGCTTCATACTTTATACGGATATCTATTGGTTGGATGTGCAGTATAGTCTCCAACGGTCTTGTTGGTGCGGTTCTAATTGCCCCGCTTATGCCTAGACAGCACATACGTTGCACTTTTTTCAATGGTATTACGTTGTACTTTTTGTCCATTGATGTCCACCACACTACAGAGACGTAGGTTATTATTGGTCTAATCACGCTCGTGTAAAGCCAGTGTGTCATATTTGGACGTAGTCCCCATTTTGAACCTATAGCTCTTCTGCACAACGACCACCACAGATGTTGGTTAAATTTTTAACTCTTTCTTCAATATGATCTTTCCAGTACAGTTTCTGATCCAAGATTACTCCCAAGTATTTTATCTTTTTAGATATGGCAATATTCTTATCCAGGAAACGAGGCACGGTAAAAGGATGAATCTTCCTTTTCCTTGTAAATAGACATATTTCTGTTTTGTCTGGATTGACATTTAGTCCCCTTGGTTGTGCCCAGTTATATGCTATGTTAAGTGCCTCCTCAGCTCTTCTGCATAGTTGGTTTGGATGTGTGCCCCTTAGAAGTATTATAACGTCGTCTGCATAACAGACTGGTTTAAGTCCTTCATTGTCGAGGGCTTTAAGGAGACTGTGTATCGTCGTAACCCATAGGAGAGGCGATAAAATGCCCCCCTGAGGTATAGCACGATTTACCTTGTCTCTGATTTTTACGTCATATGACCCACAAATAATCCACCTATTCCTTAGCATATTGTTGATCCAGTTTATCAACGCCCGGTCAACCTGAAACTCGTCTAAGGACTGGATGAGTGTATCGGTCTGAACGTTGTTAAAAGCGCCCTCAATGTCTATACAAACGGCAAGTGTGTACATTTCTTCACTGAAGGACTGTTCTATGTGGTGTACTACCTCATGTAGAGCTGTTTCCACTGATCTTCCTTTAACATATGCGTGTTGCTTGAATTTTAGCTTGTCATCGGCTATCTTACTTTTGATCATGTCGTCAATTATTCGCTCCATTGTTTTTAACAGGAAAGAAGTTAGGCTAATAGGTCGATAAGCCTTTGGGATCTTATAACTCGCCTTGCCAGGCTTAGTATGAAGACCACACTTGATTCCTGCCAATTTTTTGGGGTATATGCATGAGTTAGGCATGCAGTAAAAACTCCAACCAGATGAGTTGATACCAGATCCACCTCATTCTAAAGAAGCGCTGGAAATATTCATTCCGGTCCCGCAGCCTTAAAAGGAGAGAAGCTTTTTATTGCTTCTTTAACCATAGCATCCGTAATAGGTACTTGGTGCATTACATTTTCGGTCTGTAACTGTTCCTCTGTTGGCCCAGCATTACCACTCGGAAAATGAGTTTTCATCAAAAGCCTTACGGTATCATCTATAGTTTCCATACTTATACCCGTTTCATCCACCAGTGTTTCGGTTTGGATATGAGTTTTTGAGAGGAACATTTTATACCCTACACCACACTGTGGTACAGGGTATTATGACTTTGTGCATTTGTTTGTAACGCCCAAAAAGAGAAGAAATAGAACCATAGTTTATTATACCGATCGTCATAGAATCAATTTTTGGGTCGATTTAGCCATGTCCGTCTGTCCGTCTGTCTGTCCGTCTGTCCATGTATTCTTGTAATCAAAGTGCAGGTCGTATTTATGGTCCGATTGTGTTGAAATTTAGCACAGTGCTCTTTTTTGGCCCAAGGACGATCCCTATTGAAATTGGTCAAAATCGGTTCAGATTTAGATATAGCCCCCATATATATGTTACCCCCGATTTGACATGTAAGCGCTGTAGAAACTGTATTTTATATCAGATCAGTACGAAATTTGGCAGAGAGAGTTCCCTTATTACATGAATGAACACTGCTAAATTCGGGGAAAATCAGTTCAGATTTAGATATAGTCCCAATATATATGTTTCACCCGATTTGACATGTTAGCGCTATAGAAATATATTTTATATCCGATCTGTGCAAAATTCGGCTGAGAGAGTTTTCTTGTTACGTGAAGGGATACTTCCAAGTTTGGAGAAAATCGGTTCAGATTTAGATATAGCCCCCATATATACGTTACCCCCGATTTGACATGTAAGCGCTGTAAAAACTGTATTTTATATCCGATCAGTACGAAAATCGGCAGAAAAAGGTTTCCTATTATATGAATGAACAATTTTAAATTTGTATGAAATCGGTTCAGATTTAGAGATAGCCCCCATATATACTTTACCCCCGATTTGACATGTAAGCGCTGTAAAAACTTTATTTTATATCCGATCAGTACGAAATTCGACAGAAAGAGGTCGTTTTGCATGAATGAGTATTCAGGGAAAATCAGTTCAGATTTATATATAACCTCCATATATATGTTCCTCCTGATTTGGTTACAAATCGCTATAGAAGTTGTACTTTACTTCCGATCATTAAAATTTTCCAGAATGATGTTTCTCAATTTAGGAACGAATATTGCTTAATTTAGCGATTCAGAATTAGATAATATGTTTCTACCCATTTACCAATTATTCCAAATTCTTATCGCAGTGACCCTTATCGCATTGTTAGGGAGGTGTAAGGTATTATATAGTCGGCCCCGCCCGACTTTCTGCCTTTCCTTACTGGTTTATTTTAGACATGTTGTTAACACTGTCTACCTGCACACAGAAAAGCCTCCAGGAGTTACGTTTCGCCAGTCTAATGATTTTATTGTATTCTATGAGTCTTCTGTGGTAGTCATCCCAATATACTGATAGCTTTTTACGTCGACCTCTGTTGTAAAGTCTGCGGACATCCTTGCCAATCGAGCGAATTTGCCCTGTCATCCACGGTTTCTCATAGGCAGATTTCCTCTCTCGAAGCGGGAAACTATCTTCGACTGATTTTACAAGGGTCTCCGTAATCCTCCTCACATTGATATCAATGTCTTCTGTACTTGGATAATCGTGTTTAGGCTGGCCCATTCGATTTCTAAGTAGATTGCCGAATTTGGTCCAGTCGGTTTTAGCCTTATTACGGAAACTTATTGGGTTAGGCGGTGGCCGTGAAATTTTCCCTCCACTCATGGATCTCATCAATGAGGTTTTCCGAGCATATCGTTATATCTAATACTTCTTCCCTAATTTTGTTAACAAAGGTCGCCTTGTTCCCTATGTTGAGAGTTAGGAGATCGTTAGTATTCAAAAATGGAGGTATTATATACTCGGCCCTGTCCGGTTCCTTAATGGTTTTAATAGAATGGCAAATCCTATCAAAACCGAAACCAATTAGTTTAGACGAATATTATGGCGTGCTTACATAACGGTACCCACTTATCTGTTTATATGAGAGGTACCAGAAGTCGTGGTCAAATTTGCGAGAAGGTGTAGGACAATATTGTCCATCTTCCAAACTAAACATACTAGTAACAAACTAATCATTATAGACAATATAATCACATTCAACCGGTCATAGCTCCAATGATCTAAGATGTTTTAAATGGATTGCCCCAAAACACATATAGGATCTTAGGTCACTTCTTCATGTATCAAATAAAGCATACACACCAACCAATAATGTAGGGTACACAAATAATTATAAAGAATTCTACCACCACAATTGTTCTACAAAATTTTTGTATACGATTTCTAAGGGCGTATCTCAGTATTATGCGCAAAGATTTTTATAAAGTTTTCACATTAAATCTCTGTAAAATGAGATGGAAAATTTTCAAAACTCTCATCTATATTAATCGTATTCAAATGGGACTATAATATACTCGAATAATCCTTTAAATATGAACTTTGTTTGTTAGGTTTTGAAGAGCAACGACGAGTGCGACTATTTAGCATTTGTTTCTCCTTCGTACAAGTCCAACTCTTAACACTGGAGCCTCATTATAATGCTCCCCGTCCAGCCATTCATTCGTACTCGAGTACCGCATCCACCACAACCATTCACCGCAACCATCAACGAACCGCACCTATTATGAGATGAGGAACAACTGTAATTAAAACTTGAACTTGTAACTCGGAATGCATTATTCAATTTGCCGGAATGAAGGGGCACAAAAAGGGGGGAATGGAAGATGAGAATGGGGTATTTTGAATTGTAAAAAAAAGAGTTGGAAAATATTTCAATTCAAACATTTGAATTGAAACACAACAACGACGAGAGTTGCCTTTTGCTTGCGTTGCATTGCATTGTTGTTAATTAAATGAAATTTTTATGAAATAATCATAACGAAGTTGTTGTTGCTACTGCTCCCCACCGCCTCGCAGTTATCGTTCATAGCAATGGCCCTGGCCATGGCCCTGGAATCCTAACTGAAAATGGAGATGATGAGGGGGATTGCAATGAAGAGCAGAGCAACTGAAAGAGAACTCACAAAAAAAGAAGAACTACACAAATTCAAAGGCAAATTATTTCAACCTGAAGCAATGACTGAACGACTGAAAAAAATATATTCCAATGCTGAATGCATGAATAGATTTTGTGGCCAGGATACAGAAAGGAAACATACCTTCACACTAAAAATGCAGAATACACACATGACCTTTAATCTAGCAGATCCGTTAAGTAAATGGTGATTTTACAGAGTCGTGGTGGAAGTAAGGCGATCGTTTTGTTTTATGGTTTCATGGAAAGAAGTACTTTAATTAAAAACCAGTAAGGAAAGACAAAAGTCGGCCGGGGCAGACTAAATAATACCCTACACCACCCTCAAAATACGAAAATGGGCATTGCGATCATAATTTGGAATAATTGGTTTATTTTCAGTTAACAAAGTACTTAGCTCCACCTCCTCATCGAGGCTTATTCCAAGGAGAAGTTGATGATGTTAATCATAATAAACTAGATCTAATACGATAATCTTAAAATGCGCAGTATTTTTTCATAGATCAAAAATCGAAAGTTACAAAAAGATGTGGCTATACATAATCTAAACTGATTTTCATTAACTTGGATCAAAAACAGCATCTCTGCCAAATAATATAAAGATCGGGCGTAAAATACGGTTTCAATAGCGTTATAAAATGCACAGGCAGGACCGCAGTATATATGTGGCTATATCTAAATCTGAACCGATTAACCCCAATAAGAAGTATTAGTTCCTAAATAAGGAAACCTCTCTCTGCCGAATTTCGACTTATCGGATATAAAATACGGTTTCTACAGCGCTTACATGTCAAATCGGGTGAAACATATATATGGGGGGGCTATATCTAAATCTGAACGATTTTTCCCCGAATTTGGTAGTGTTAATTTACGTAACAGGAAAACTCTCTCTGCCGAATTTCGTACTGATCGGATATAAAATACGGTTTCTACAGCGCTTACATATCAACTCGGGTGAAACCTATATGTAGTGGCTATATCTAATTCTGAACCGGATTTCGCCGATTTTGGCAGTGTTCATTCATGTTATAAGATAACTCTCTTTACCAAACTTCGTACTGATCTGATATAAAGTACAAATCAGGGGGTAACATATATAGGGTGATCCATTTCGAGTTTCCTTACTTTTTTAAGAAAAAAAAAAAACAGAAAATTCAAATTGAATGGGGAATGTTTATTATCATTTGAAAGAACATTCTTTGGCATTTATGTTTTGAAGATTATATCTATCAAATGTTGGCCGCGGCTACGTCTCAGGTGGTCCATCCGTTGAGTCCAATTTTCGATAACTCGTTCGAGCATTTCGACTGGTAACTGGCGAATGGCACGCGTGATGTTTTGCTCCAAGGCCTGAATCGAAGCGGGTTTGTCCGCATAAACTGTAGACTTAACATATCCCCATAGGAAAAAGTCTAACGATGTGATATCACACGATCTTGGTGACCAATCGAACGGCCCAAAACGTGAAATTATCTGCTCACCGAAGCGTTCTCTCAATAAATCCATTGATTGATGCGATGTGTGGGAAGTGGAGCCGTCTTGTTGAAACCAAATGTCGCCGAGATCACGAGCTTAAATTTCAGGCATCAAATAGTCGGTTATCATGGCAAGATAACAGTCGCCATTGACGGTTACGTTCTCACCGGCATCATTTTTGAAGAAATATGGACCGAAGATTCCGGTACGTCGGATCGGGAATTCTGTCAATGGCAAAAAGATAGCTCTTAACGAGAGCTAAAATATTGCTGATGGGTGTCTAGGTCGTGGGTCGACTGGAAAGTTTTTGTTTTGGATTTAGAAAAAAATGGACTTAGCGCAGTTGGCGAACGATTATTTTGATAATAAAACTGAATAATTTGTTCAGGCGTAAGTCTTTCCATTTCGAAATGCCAAACAATACTTAACAAAAATAACATGACAGCATGACACGACTCACACGTGATCTGTCAAAAAAAGGCTGTTGAAAAAAAGTATCTCTAAAAGTACATCTAAAAGATCACCCTTTATATGAAGGCTATATCTAAATCGGAACCGATTTTGACCAATTTCAATGGGGATCGTCCTTGGGCCCAAAAAAAGAGCACTGTGCTAAATTTCATAGCAATCGGACCATAAATACGACCTGCACTTTGAGTACAACGATACATCTACAGACGGACGGACAGACGGACATGGTTAAATCGTCTCAGGGAGTGAATCCAAGTCGATCGGTATAATAAACGATGGGTCTATCTATTCTCCTTCTGGGTGCTACAAACAAATGCACAAACTCATAATACCCTGGACCACAGTGTGGTGTAGGGTATAATAAAGGCCTCATTAAAAAATCAAAAATATGCAACAATATTTTTGTCAAAGGGCGGTGCATAACATTTTCTAGTATCCAAAAGACGAAAAAAAAAATATTAAAAAAAATTGTATGGTATTTTTTTTTTTATATTTTGATTATTTTATTAATTGAGCTCAAGCCCAAATTAAAAAAAATCTTTAAAGTTTCCATTTTCTTCGAAGGTGTATTTGTACCACATTTTTTGAAGCATAAGATCAATAAAGCCGGGATATAATTTAAATTATAGGAAATTATGAGTACTTCAAATGTTAACAATGACACTTTCATTTGGAAACAGAAGTTTAGTAACTGTCGTAAAAACATCACAAAAATTTGTTTTTTGTTGGCACGTAACATAAAAATAGAACAAAATAACAAACAATTTTTTGTTCCAATTTTTGAAAGGTAGCATCTTAGCGAAAGAAACAATGGCTACATATGTGAAGAAAATCTATGGATAAACGAATAAATCATAGAACTTTTGGAGAATTTCAACATAATCCTGTTTTCATACCCTGCACCATAGGATGAGGGGTATAATATACACATAAATTCTAAGACGATTTGTCTATTCATGACGATTTGTAATCACTGTATATATCATTTGCTAGGAGCCAAAAGTGTAACATATAGAAGGAGTGACCTAAGACCCTAAGTATGTTTGGCGAATATCCGTTTTCGGTCATTTTAAGTCGAATGAGCAATGGACGGACATTGCTGTCATTGATGTCTGTCTGTCTGCTTGCTGGTGCGCACTATAACTCTCGAAAGGAGTAACCGATTGACTTCAAATTTGGTATGTGGTAATATTTTCTTCTATCTCCGGCTAATTTCGAATATGGGCCATATTGGTCCACTCTTTCTAGTACATCCCCCACAAAGGGTTAACATTTAGTAAAATATTGATTAAATAACTTCTAACTACTTATTTGAATCCTCTGAAATTCTACATATAGTATTAGTTTATTAGTCACTATTACCTCGAGAAAAATGGGCGAATTTGCAACGCCCCACGTACCTCCCACACAAATGAACAATTTTGAACCAAAAGTTAAAAGCTTATAACTTTATTACCAGTGCATACAAAGAGTTGAAATTTTGTACAGTGTAATGGTTTAGTAGTACCTAAAATACAATGAAAAATGTGATTATTGCAACGCTCCTTTTTGTACCTCGCACACAAATGGACCATTTTGTACCAAAAGTTACCAGCTTATAACGTTAATAGCAGTGCATACAAAAAACGTGAAATGTTGTACAGTGTATTGCTTTTACAGTACCTAGAGTCCAGAGTTTCTGTACCAAAAGTAAACAGCTTTTAACTTTAATACCAGTGCATACAAATAATTGAAATTTCGTACAGTGAAATGCTTTTATAGTGGCAGTAATTGGCACGCCCCTTTTGGTACCTCCCTCACAAATGGACCATTTTACACCAAAAGTTAACAGGTTATAACTTTAATCTAGTGCATATAAATACTTAAAATGTTGTACAGTGTAATGCTTTTATAGTACTTAGAGTCCAGAGAAAAGTGACCGTTATTGGGAAGCCCCTTTTGGTACCTCCCACACAAAAGTAAACTGCTTTTAATTTTAATACCAGTACATACTTTAAAGATATTAAGGCAATTTAAATTGACAATAATTACATTAAAACTAAAAAATAAATAAATTTCCTAATATTTTTTTGGGACTCAATCAAGTTGAGGGGATTCATAAGTCGGTTTACCTGACTGAACTTTCTTACTTGTTTTGTTATAAATGTTTCTTTTATGGGTTTTTCAATGGTGATAATCTTTTTCTGCAGAACCGTTATTTTGACATTGAAATTCAAGGACGAAATATTAATTTGCGAATATCAAAAAAGCGTACGCAAGCGATTTTACTCAAAAATTTTCAGAGTATTGTTTTTTAAGCGTACTAACGATGGATAACATTTTGGAAATGCGTGTTTCATAATTTCTGCGATATTCCAATTTTAAGAGAAGCACCTTAAATTTGTTCTACAACACCTCGCGACAAAATTGAACAACAATTATTGGTCTATATAATTCGAAAAGCTGATTAGAAACACAACAAAACTGTGTACTCATTTTTATACCCTACACCACTCTGTGGTACAGGGTATTATAAGTTTGTTCCACGGCAGATGTTTGTAACACCTGAAAATAACACAGCTAGACCCACCTTAAAGTATACCGATCGACTCAGAATCACTAGCTGAGTCGATTTAACGATGTCTGTCCTTCCATCCGTCCGTCCGTCTGTCCATGCAAAGTTGTTCGTCGACTACAGGTCGCAATTTCACTCCGATCGTTCTGAAATTTTGCAGTTTAGAGTATTTCGCTGCTGTTAAGATCGCTATTGAATTTGGTTGAAATCAGTTCAGATTTAGATATAGCTCCCATATATATCTTTCGTCCGATTTGGCCCTTTAGTCCTATAGAAGCTGTATTTTGCATCCGATCGTTTTGAAATTTAGAATGGTAGAGTTTCTTGATCCATGAACCAACATTGCCGAATTTGAAGAAAATCGGTTAAGATTTAGCTATAGCTCCCATATATATGTTTCGTCCGATTTGGCCCTTTAGTCCTATAGAAGCTGTATTTTACATCCGATCGTTTTGAAATTTAGAATGGTAGAGTTTCTTAATCCATGAACCAACATTGCCGAATTTGAAGAAAATCGGTTCAGATTTAGATATAGCTCCCATATATATCTTTCGTCCGATTTGGTCCTTTAGTCCTATAGAAGCTGTATTTTACATCCGATCGTTTTGAAATTTAGAATGGTAGTTTCTTGATCCATGAACCAACATTGCCGAATTTAAAGAAAATCGGTTAAGATTTAACTATAGCTCCCATATATATGTTTCGTCCGATTTGGCCCTTTAGTCCTATAGAAGCTGTATTTTACATCCGATCGTTTTGAAATTAAGAATTATAGAGTTTCTTGATCCATGAACCAACATTGTCGAGTTTGAAGAAAATCGGTTCAGATTTAGATATAGCTCCCATATATATGTTTCGTCCGATTTTGCTCTTTAGTCCTGAAGAAGCTGTATTTTACATCCAATCATTTTGAAATTTAGAATGGTAAAGTTTCTTGATCCATGAATCAACACTACCGAATTTGAAAAAAATCGGTTAAGATTTAGCTATAGCTCCCATATATATTTTTCGTCCGATTTGGCCCTTTAGTCCTATAAAAGCTGTATTTTACATCCAATCGTGTTGAAATTTAGAATGGTAGAGTTTCTTGATCCATGAGATTTAGCTATAGCTCCCATATATATGTTTCGTCCGATTTGGCCCTTTAGTTCTATAGAAGCTGTATTTTACATCCAATCGTTTTGAAATTTAGAACGGTAGAGTTAATTGATCCATGAACCAACACTACCGAATTTGAAGAAAATCGGTGAAGATTTAGCTATAGCTCCCATATATATGTTTCATCCGATTTGGCCCTTTAGTCCTGTAGAAGCTGTATTTTACATCCAATCGTTTTGAAATTTAGAATGGTAGAGTTTCTTGATCCACGATTTGGCTCTTTAGATCCAATCGTTTTTATACCCTACACCACACTGTGGTACAGGGTATTATTTAAGTACACTGAAAAAAAAAATAGTAATAAAACTAATGATGACACATTCTTATATTAAGTATGCTACTTCGGCGTCAATTCAATGACAATTTTCATTAAAATAATGAAAATTTACACGTTTTTTACGAAATTTTCCTTAATATAAAGTTTTTTGAATTTGAATTAATGACTATCTAATCATTAGTTTTGTATACGCGCTTCTTTAAATGTACGCATTTAAATTAAAGAAAAAAAACATTATTTTTGTGCCAATCCGCATTATTTTAAGTAATATTTCAATACTTTTAAGGATTTTCTACATTAACACTATGACGTAGACATGTCATAGTTTTAATGCCGAATCAGACTTAATTAACAGTATGAAATATTTGAGTAATAAATTTAAGGCTATGCTCCCCTTAAAGGAAAGGCTGTCTTGGTAATACATTTTATGACTTTTGTCATTATTTTTAAGAATACATACGAGAGAATTATACAATCTCTCCCTCCCTCTCTCGCTCGGGGAATCAGTTTTGTTTGGTAATGTGTGAATCAATAATTGTTATGGAATGTTAGAAGAGAAAATAGAGAACAGTTCTGTTCGTTTTCTTTTAAATCGTCAGTTATTTACAAGCGATGGAAGGAAGCGGTTGTCTGTTTACGGGACGCGGATTGTGAAAAAATGTGGTTGCTGTGAATATGTAAGTATACGTGCATACATACGTGCATATTGCACCGAAAATAATTTTAATATGGGCTGTTAACAGTTATTTTTGCTAAAGCATAGCAACAACAACAAATGAAACCGTCGTGTACATGTCTGTATGCATGTGGTTATGCCGTCGGCGTCACCATCGATCTCTGTGATAAGGGAGTACGTGTGTCATAGTTATTTTTGCTGTATGTTATTTATGGCGATGTACATGCGTTTTTGAAGGAGATCTTGTTTGTAAGTCCTGTGAAGAGATTTGTGCCAAATGGATGATAAAAATGTGAGTAATAGATTTTGTAATACTGAAAGAGACAATGGGAAAATGTTTAGGTACGTGAAAAATAATATTATTATCCTGAAATAAACATCTTATTGGCAATTACAAAATTAACAAAACACATTTTAATTGAAAGTATTTATTTATTAAAAATACCAGCGCATAATGCAGAAATGTAAAATTATTTGTGGCAATATATTAATTTATTATTAATAATATGTTATACATATAACTATCTTTTTTAGTAAAATAATTTTAGAATGGGTCTTTTGTGAGAAGAGTGGCAAATTTTACAAAATATTTCAACGTAAGTATTATATATGAACGGCTGAAATATTTCTCTTAGTTTTCAGCGTTTTCCAATTGTGATATGATAAAATTTATTTGCATTTTTTTTTGTTTATAGATAATTTTATTTGATTTATTTTCAGAAAAAATTTAATTATTTTAATTTTAGATCACGCAATATTTGAAGATAAATGTGATGGATATATGAAAAATGCAGTGCTGAATGCCATTTATAAATTACAACAAATAAGTGAGATTTGGAAACAATAGATTTGGAAACAATATTTGTAAGTATTATGTATTTCTGAACAAATATATTTTATTTGAAAATCAAGAAATTTAATTTGGAACGCATATATTAATGTATTAGAACAAAATATATTTGCGAACTGACGTTCACATATAAAATACGTGTTTTCACACAAACAAAGTTATTGTTAAAAAGTTTTCCAAATATAATTTATTTAAAAAGATGTTTTCCTTTTTTGAATTTTAGTTTATTCGTGTTAGTTTGATTTCGTGTTCATAATTGCTTCATAAGTACTTCATAATTAAACCTGCTGTTAGATTAGGCCCGTTTGGTCTAATTTTTGTATCTTTTCCTTTATAAACGGTAATATATGTATGTATAAATATTGCCTTATAATTTGGTCCAAGGGATATTTTTGTTTTACTAAAATCAAAATAATAAGCGTTTTTGCTCAAAAATAATTGTAAATAAGCTGCTTTCTTTTCACGAAGTATTGAATAAAAATAAATATGAAATATTGTCTTCCATATTCATTTTATATGAAAAATGTAATGTTGACCAAATGGACTCTTAATCTAGGAATCGTACAGATTTGGTCATCTAACACCAGGGTTAAGAATGTCATAAGCAGCATTAGCTTTTGTTTTACAGAAGTAATTTTTAATAGGTTTTTGTAGTTTTGTTTGCTAACAAAACTTAAGATTTTAAAATCTAAGTCACGATTGATTTTTTTGAGAAAATTATTTTTGATAACTCAATTTATATGAAAAATGTCACTTTCGCCACTTTCAAAACAATCAGTTTCTATTATTAATAATATCTTACATAAATATTTTTTTTAACTTTTAGTACAGCAAATTTTGTATGGATCTATTATGAGAATTTGTGTCGTAGAAGAGTGACTAAGTATTCCAGTGTAAGTAAGTATATTCCAAAGATTTTAATATATCTCTTATTATTCAACATTTTGTGACAGTTATATGATAAAATTTATTTTAATACTTTATCGTATATAAATCATTCTGTTTGATTTCTATTCAAATTATTTTTATTTTAGTTCGCGCAATTGAACTTTATTTGGATATATGAAAAATGCAGTGGGGAATTAAAAATTTACAAATTGCAGGAAATGAGTGAGCATACAAACTATGTATATGATATAATAATATAATACAGGGTTGCCCATATTCGACGGACCCATCTGGCAACGCCATAACTTTTGACAGAGATGTCAGATCGCTTAATGACATACCGCGTTGAGAAGTGCGCCTTCTAAGAACACCATTAAGCGTTTATACGAAAAATTTTCGACTGGTGAGGCTCTTTCTAATCCGAAGAGGCCAAATAAAAGTCGACCAAGGCGATCGGCCGAGAATATCGCTGCCGTACGAGCCAGTGTTGAGAGGTCCCCAAGAACATCCCAAAAACGCCGTTCTCAGCAGTTGGGAATGGCTCGGTCCACTTTACAACGGATTATTCGCGTTGATTTGCATTTGTTCCCGTACAAAATTCAATTGATGCAAAGATTGTTGCCTGCGGACAAGCCTCGTCGATTGGAATGGGCCCAACGAGTCCGTGGGTCCGTCGAATATGGGCAACCCTGTATTTGTTTTATATAATTTCTATTTAAATTCCAGCCAAATTCTGGGTTAAAAATCATTAAGGTCTGTTCCGATAAAAATTGTTCATGGACAACAAATAGAGAAACGAATCCCGCTATAGAATCGATACATAACAATACAATATTCGAATAAAAGTCAAACTTCATAGTGTGTTGGCCGATTTGTCTTTATACAATTACATATTGTTTTAAATTATAAAATGTTCAAGGTTATCCGTAATATGTATTAAATTTTTTTGTATTTTCCAATATAAATATAACAAATAAAATATTTATTTAGAAAGATAAAGTGTTGTGTTATTGAATTTGTTATGAATAGTAAATGATTTCAAAGAAAATGATTCATTTAAAAGAGTAACATTATAATCAACATAATGTAATGAATTTTCCATACATATTTAAAAAAACTGTATTTAAATTCATGTATGCCCTACATTAATTACCAGTATATTCTTATATGAAGGACAAGCATTTTAAATTTTATTACGATAATGTTTTAAATTATATGATATTTTACTAAAAATAAGCACGCGCCATACTTAAATTTACGGAAAAATGTGCTTATTTTAAGACCAAACTTAATTAGTTTTATTACCCAAAATTCTTAATTCTATGAAATGCATCCTCAAAACAAATACTATTCACGTCTTTAAATTAACTATAAAACCTTCTTATTTTTATAGCGATTGTCTTTGGCTCGAAATCATTGCCGAAATCTTAAACTTTACGAAAAATTCATTGATTTTCAGTACGCTTTTTTTTTAGTGTATAAAATGTACCAAAAGTAAATTTATGTAAACAATTTATACATGAATTACAAAATTTATATATCAGAGTTATTCAATATTACGAGAGTGGTGTAGGGTATTATATAGTCGGCACCGCCCGACTTTAGCCTTTCCTTACTGGTTTTCTTTTTTTTTCTGGCCGAGATCGCGTTTAAAAGGACATGACATTTTTTAAGGCCTTAATTATTAAATTTTTATTTGTAATTTTTCTGAAAGTACTAATAACACGATATTGGTGCCAAATGAAAGGGTACATTTTGGGCTCTCTAAATACTCTTTTTGATTTTAGAAACTGAAATGTTGCAAAAATCACATTTTAGTCTTTTTAGTTCCAGTTTCTAAAAACAAAACGAGTATTTAGATAGCCCAAAATGAGCCCTTTAATTTGACACCAATATCGTTTTACTAGGACTTTTAGAAAAACTAAAAAAAATAATAATTATATCCTGAAAAAATGTCATGTCCTATAAAACGCGAACTCGACCAGAAAATAAAAAAACTGAGTACACAGGTTTGTTGTGTTTCTAGTCATCTTTCAGAATTATAAAGACATTTCCATGACCAATATTTTTTGTTCAATTTTGTCGCACGGTGTTAAGGTGCTTTTATTAAAATTGGAATATCGCGAAAACTAGGAAAAACGCCTCTCCAAAATTTTGTCCATCGTTAGTACGCTAAAATAGCATTCTCCTGAAAAATTTTGAATAAAATGGGTTGACCACGCTTTTTGCTATTCGCAAATAAATAGTTTGACCTTGAATTTCAACGTCAAAATATTGTTTCTGCAAAAAATTATTATCGCCATTGAAAAACACATAACAAATCTTTGAGAAACATTTATTACATATTGCATGTCGTTCACCAAATTTGACATAAAGGCGAAGAATACACGCTGAAAAAAAATCGCTTCTGTAGTATATTGTCCCAAACATATTCGGCTTGAAGCATATATATGTTTATGGTACACTCTAAATATATAATATTTGGTACACACAAAAATTATATATTTTGGAAGATGTTGTTCTGAACAAATCCTTGTTTTCACCCTAATACCTTTTATTTGGGATTTTAATTCCGAAACAAAAATGTATTTAAATTTAAGTATTCCGAAAATATCGAACCTTAATTGTGTTAAGTTTTTCAGTAATTTAATGATAATTTTTTAGAAATTTTTAATTGAAATCGTATAATTTTTGATAACATTAATTTACTGGAAGGATTGAAAAAAATGCTGACATGAAATACCCAGAAATTTAAAATGAGTCCCTTAAAGCAGAATGCAATGCTGCTAATGGTTTGTTTGACTGGGAGAAATAATTCGAAACGAAGGAAAAATTAAAAATGAAATTAGAAAAATTCACCAAAGTTTTGAAAATCTTTCTTAAATTATATATATTTGAAGATATTCCTAAACAATAATTTTATTGGTATATAAATACATATTTTATTTGAGAAAATTAGTTTGCAAATATATTTTGTTGTAATATATTAATATATGCGTTCCAAGTAAATTTTATTGATTTTCAAATAAAATTTATTTACTCAGAAATAGAAAACATTTAAAAATTTGTGTTCCAAATATATTTTCTTTCGATTCAAACATATCAAAAAAGGCGATTTTGCCCCGTGTAGGAGTAAATTTTTTAAAATCGACTAAATTAAATTGCATACAACTGCAGTTGTGGTCACCAGAATGCAGTCGTATTTTAGATTAATACTATTTAGGCATACGCCAACATGTCCACCAAATTTCATCAAATCGCAAAACATTACTAAAAAAACTGGCTTCATATACACAATTAATAGCTGCAGGTAACTTGGGATTGAAAATGGGGAATATCGGTCCATATTTTGATATGGCCCCCATAGAAGAGTCCCCTAGATATTACTTTTTAACGCAACAAAAACCACATACTTCAACGAATCGGGCTGAAATTTGTAATCTGACTTTAATTGTGCCCGAAACCATTCACATGCTATCCATGGTGTAGGGTATATCAGATTCGGCATGACCGAACTTAACGCTTTTTTACCTCCATTATTGTGAACGAGGGTATATACCAGTTGCTCGGGCTAAAAGGGTAACACATCGAAGGAGTGCCCTAAGAGACCCCAAGACAATTTGGCGGAAATCCGTTTTGGTTCATTTTAAGCCATTTGAGCAACGTTCGTCAGCCCGTCCGTTTGTCTGTCTGTCTGGTGAGCACGACAACTTTCGAGGAGAGGAACCAATTGCCTCAAAATTTGGTATGTGTTAACATTTTGTTTTATCGCATGCTAAGATAAAAGATGGATTACGTTGGACCACTCCTTCGAGTAACTCCCCCACGAAAGGCCAAAATTTAGTGAAATATTCATTATTTCATAATTAATATACTACGACCAAAATCTTGCACAAATCGGTATCATCTTGAGAAAACTGGGCGAAGTGACACCGCCTCATTTGGTATCTCCCACACAAAGGGCCCACTTTGTACAAAAAGTTAACTGCTGATTACTTTAATACCAGTACATTTAAATACTTGAAATTTTGTGCAGTGTAATGCTTCTATAGTGCCTTTGGCCCGGTAAAAAATTGGCGTTATTGCCACTTCACGTTTGATACCAATTTTCGATGAATCGTTCGAGCATCGGGAATCGGTCAATGGCAAAAAGATAGCTCTTAACGAGAGCTAAAATATTGCTCATGTGTGTCAAGGTCATGGGTCGACTGCAAAGTGTTTTTTTTTTGATTTAAAAAAAAACTGGATTTAGCGCAATTGGCGAACGATTATTTTGATAATAAAACTGAATAATTTGTAAACGTTGCTCAGGCGTAAGTCTTTCCATGATGAAATGCCAAACAATCCTTAACAAAAATAACATGACAGCATGACACGACTCACACGTGATCTGTCAGAAATGGGCTATTGAAAAAAGTATATCTACTTAGATCAGCCTATAGCACCATTTATATGGCAGCGCCATCTAGCGTGAGTTGTAGGTAATAAATGAATTTCTCGAGCCCAAAAACAGTAAGATATCACAACTTTCCATGATAATAAAAAGAAATAAGCATTATTTTATCAAATTTTCAATGATCTTTTCTTGTTAGACAGCGTTCCAAAATCACCAACTTTAAATGCGTATAAAAAAAATCTCGCACTGACCTGAACAAAACCCTTGAAGGTTTTGTTATGGATAATGTCAACTTTCATTTGCAATTGGTCTCATCCCATTCCCATTCGGAATGTTCGATTTTGTATCACAGTGTAATTTATAGTACTTTTCCGATGTTAATGCGTTGATCGCCATTTGGTTATATGTGAAGATGTTGGCATATTTAGGCTTTGTGGTATTACTGAGCCAGTTACCACACTCCATGACTGCTCGAACTTTTGCTTGAAATACTGTGTTATGGTCTGGGAGGCGGAAGTAAGGTTCGACTTCTGGTTCATCAATGAGAAGTCCCAGACCCATTATTCTTAGCCTGGACCCATCAGTATAGCATCTGGTTCCCACTGGTACATGAGCTAGTGTTCCGTATCGCCCTCAGGAGCGTCTGTCTGGCACGAACGAATCACAGGTAGCTGTAAGCCGCACTTCGGGAATGCGGTCGGAGATTTCCGTTGTTTGAATATGACCGACCAGTGACTGTAATATCTTCTGATGGTACGATTTGTGGTCTCGATTTATCCACTCGCCGATCACTTGTAGACGTCTTGCTGTGAGGGTTGCCTCATACTTTATAGGGATATCTATTGGTTGGATGTGCAGTATAGTCTCCAACGCTCTTGTTGGTGCAATTATAATTGCCCCGCATATGCCTATACAGCACATACGTTGCACTTTTTGCAATGGTATTACGTTGTACTTTTTGTCCATTGATGTCCACCACACTACAGAGGCGTAGGTTATTATTGGTCTAATCACGCTCATGTAAAGCCAGTGTGTCATATTTGGACGTAGTCCCCATTTTGAACCTATAGCTCTTCTGCACAACGACCAACATCTGTGGGCCTTTGTAACTCTTTCTTCAGTATGATGCTTCCAGTACAGTTTCTGATCCAAGATTACTCCCAAGTATTTTATCTTTTTAGATATGGCAATATTCTTATCCAGGAATCGAGGCACGGTAAAAGGATGAATCTTCGTTTTCCTTGTAAATAGACATATTTATGTTTTGTCTGTCTCTTCGTTGTGCCCAGTTATATGCTATGTTAAGTGCCTCCTCAGCTCTTCTGCATAGTTGGTTTGGTTCTGTGTCGTCTACATAACAGACTGGTTTAAGTCCTTCATTGGTGAGGGCTTTAAGGAGACTGTGTATCGTGGTAACCCATAGGAGAGGCGATAAAATGCCCGCTGAGGTATACCACGATTTACCTTGTCTCTAATTCTTACGCATGACCCACAGATAATCCACCTATTCCTTAGCATATTGTTGATCCAGTTTTTCAACGCCCGATCAACCTGAAACTCGTCTAAAGACTGGATAAGTTTATCGGTCTGAACGTTGTTAAAAGCGCCTTTAATGTAACGGCAAACAGACAAACGGTGTACAGTTCTATGTGGTGTACTACCTCATGTAGAGCTGTTTCCACTGATCTTCCTTTAACATATGCGAGTTGTTTGAATTTTTCTTGTAATCTGTTATCTTACTTTTGACCATGTCGTCGTAATAGGTCGATAAGCCTTGGGGATCGTATAACTCGTCTTGCCACACAGAAAAACCAAATTATTTAATTCAACAACAGTTTTACAAAACTCAAATGCAAAAATTTTCAAAATTCCTGTGATAAAGAAAATTGAAGTTTCATCAACGAAAATTGTGGCTTGTTCATTGAATATTTTTCCTTTTTTACTCAACAAATTTATTTTCATTTCAACGACAATATTTGTAATTTGTTTATTAAAAATATTTTTGGTTTTGTTCGACAAATATATTTTCAAATCGTTTATTGAAAATATATTGCCTTTAAATTCAACAAATATATTGTCATATTAACTACCAAATTTGTTATTTGTCCTGCAAATTAATGGGTTTTATATAACAAATAATATCATTATTGAATAAAACAATATTGTAATTGGCTTCGTTATATCGAAATTTATTTACATTTAAGGATAGTTAATTTGCGAAAATAAACATAGAAGTATACATGATACCTGTGAGAAATCAACATCGAAAGTTTTCATATAGTACTGAAATCTTCATTATTTACATTTAGTCGAGGTAGAAATAGAGGTGCAGCAGTTTCCACAATAAATCGTATACATCTGACTTTAAAAAAAAACATTAGACGAAAGTTCAAACAAAATATACAAAACATGTTATTTGATGCACTTACCTTTATCGCAGAATCTAAGGGAGAGAATTATGTTTTCGACTTCATTAAGTACAAAATCTTGGTCTCATTAAGGCGCTATGCAGGTGAATCTACTTGTTGAAGTGTCAACAGCTGATCTTTAACAGCAGCGCCCCCAGTTGTTCTACTTTGCATTATAACAACATCGCCGCCTATCGACATCGGTTGCAACTAAAAAATCTGTGATTGTAACGCCGTCACTGTGACATTTTGGTAGCCAGTTCTAAACTCACCCGCACCGCTTTTGGCTCACGGCCAAAATAAAATATTTAATAAAATATAAATTTTTGTGTGTTATTTTAGTTTTAACTCCCGACACTCTGGCGCGGAGTTAAACACTACTATTGCTTTAATACTTTTTCCAAAACAGGTTCAATTCATCTGCTGTAACCCAGGTCCAATTGAACGGTCCAAATTCTAGTAATGAATTTCTAAAGCCGGGCAGGGCCGACCATTTGATACCCTAGACTAAGAATTAGTGTCAAGTTTGATCAATTTTGTTTTCTAATACAATGATCCAAATGATAATGTCCAAAAGTCTGTATTTTATTATACTTAGCATAAAATTTGAAATATAAGCATATACGGGGGCTATATCTAAATGTGGACCGCATTTCGTTTTTGAATCAATAAACTGTTATTTACTAAATCTTTTAAAAATCTATTAAGAAATGCGGATTTGATAGCGCTTATATGAAAATCTGGATGTAGATTTCTAATTCTGATCCGATTTTCATAAAATTTGGCCCGAATTGTTCTTAGCTCATGAAATTATTATCTGCTATATTTTATAAAGATCTGTTGAGAAATGAGGATTTTTTAGAGCTAAGATGCAAAATCGAGTTATAGCTATATATGGGGGCTATATCTAAATCTGAACCACTTTTTTTCAATCTTGGCAGTGTTCTATGTAATGCGGATCCTATAGCTCTGACCCAAATCGGGATATAGGTATATATGGGGGATATATATAAATCTGAGTCGATTTTGACCAACTCCTATCTTTTTGATGTGAAAAAGTTCTTTGTACCAAATTTCAACAAGATCAGAGTGAAATTCCGACATGTAAATACTTTGCGAACAACTTAAAATGGATCAGATAGTGATTCCTAGTAGATGTGCACTAAACAAACATATAACACCCTGTACCACAGTGTGACACTTCATTTAACTTACCTCTTTATCCGCACTCTTTCTATTTCTTTAATACAAATTAAAAACGCGTTCGTTTGCGGCGGAAATGGCACGACAATGTACACTGTGGTACAGGGTATTATAATTTTGTTTCACGGCAGATGTTTGTAACACCTGAAAATAACACAGCTAGACCCAAAAATAATAAATAATAAGATATGTCATCCCGGAGCGAGTAAGTTGTCAGTTACGAACGAGTGAGGTTTTCCGCGGATTTCGGACCGATTTTCCCAAATTTTTTGTGATTGTCACAATTAAAAAATTAATATTAATTGATTAGTGCGAAGAAAGTTCTAACTATGTTCGCGGAAAAGTGTTTTTTCGCGTGTGAAATTTCATTCCTATTCGTTCGTAACTGATAGATTTTGACGTTTCTGGCTGACGGCACATCTGTATAATTTAAGGTCTGTGGCTAGACCCACCTTAAAGTATACCGATCGACTCAGAATCACTAGCTGAGTCGATTTAACCATGTCTGTCCGTCCGTCCGTCTGTCCATGTAAAGTTGTCGCAATTTCACTCCGATCGTTCTGCAATTTTGCAGTTTAGAGTATTTCGCAGCTGTAAAGATCCCTATTGAATTTGGTTGAAATCGGTTAAGATTTAGATATAGCTCCCATATATATCTTTCGTCCGATTTGGCCCTTTAGTCCTATAGAAGCTGTATTTTACATCCAATCGTTTTGAAATTTAGAATGGTAGAGTTTCTTGATTCATGAACCAACGTTGCCGAATTTGAAGAAAATCGGTTAAGATTTAGCTATAGCTCCCATATATATGTTTCGTCCGATCTTGCTCTTTAGTCCTGTAGAAGCTGTAGTTTACATCCAATCATTTTGAAATTTAGAATGGTAGAGTTTCTTGATCCATGAACCAACACTACCGAATTTGAAGAAAATCGGTTAATATTTAGATATATCTCCCATACATATCTTTCGTCCGATTTGACTCGTTAGTCCTATAGATGCTGTAGTTTACATCCTATCGTTTTGATATTTAGAATGATAGAGTGGTACGCTGTGGTACAGGGTGTTATTTAAGTATAAAATGTCCCAAAAGTAAATTTATTTAAACAATTTATATATGAATTACAACATTTATATTTCAGAGTTATTCAATATTACGAGAGTGGTGTAGGGTATTATATAGTCGGCCCCCCCCGACTTTAGCCTTTCCTTACTGGTTTATGTATATATTGTGTGTATAATTTTGAACAACAAACTCAAAATACGAAAAATATTACAAGAAATAAGAAAAACTTTGACAAATTTATCATTTGGTTAGTTTTGGAATAATTTGGAAAACTTATTTTCCAAATTTGATTAAAAATATTTGTTCAACTTAAAAATGTTAACATACTCGTACAGATACATTTGTTGGGATATGTGCATGAGTAAGGCATGCAGTGAAAACTCCAGCCAGATGAGTTGATACCAGATCCACCTCATTCTAAAGAAGCGCTGGAAATATTCCGTCCGGTCCCGCAGCCTTGAAAAAAGAGAAGCTTTTTATTGCTTCTTTAACCATAGCATCTGTTATATCCGTAATAGGTACTTGATGCATCACATTTTCGATCTGTAGCTGTTTCTCTGTTGGCCCAGCATTACCAGCGGGAAAATCAAGAGCCTTACGGTATCATCTATAGTTTCCATCCTTTTACCCGTTTCATACACCAGTGTTTCGTTGTCTACCTGTCACGCTGCCTACCTGGTACCACACTTAATATTTTCAACAAGTTTCATCAAAATCGGAGACCTTAAGAAAATTATTTTCTGAAGCTGTGCTACCTTATTGTCCACATTCATTCCAGGAAAATCGCCCCCAATTGCAGTACAATCGAAGTTGCTGCTGTTGTTGTTGTAGTTGTTGCTCCCGGTGCTTTCCGCAGAATGTTGAACGTAAAAGCTCTCGTATTTCAATGGATGCATGCGAAAGTTGTTGTATTCACCGGAATAAAACAAAGTCGGTGGTAAAAACAAATGAGCTATAGTTTAACCGACGAACCGGAAGTTGGAAAAAATAACGATTGCCCACATACAAGCGCACAACTAAAAGTTGCATGAAAAGTTGTACGATGGCGAACATAATGGGACTGCCATTTTGTATTTCAAACCACTTTTCCTCCAAATTTTGTCTGCTTTTTTTGTGACTTTTTGTTCTCCCACTCAGGAACCACAACCAGTGGTGGCTACGAATGAGCCAAATAGCCAAAAGCAACAAAGCAATTTTTTTTGTGCAGAGCCGCCCAAAAAGGTGAGAAAAGGAAATGAAAGGAGCATATCTTTAATGGCAGTGCCACGATTATGCAGATCTGTTTTCTTCTTTTTTCTCTCCATTTAAATGCCGAATTACATTTCCTCAATTTCAAACATATTTTCCACAATATTTCTTAATTACAACGGTTCCCGGTGGTGGTGGTGGTGGTGGTGGTGGTGGTGGTGCTGGTGCTGGTGGTCCGTCTGTCAGGCCACTCAGAAATGTGGCAAAACGTGGTAAAGGCAACAGGAAACGTATTTTCTGCATGGAAACATAAATTTTCTCAACCAAAGGAAGGTGACCAAATGAATGGTTGTTTGAAATTACAACGCGATATTGTAGACGTATCTTTTTTACACATAATGTCACCACAAGATATTTAAAAACGGCGCTATTTCAGCCACGCCAAAACATACACAGTACAACACATGATTTTGGGACTCAATTCTTAGAATTGGACTTGAAAGTAGCCCCAAAAATAAGAACTTCTGCATCAGTCGTTTAGTCAAGTTGGCTCAACAAATAATTTAATGGACTTACGATTTTTTTTGCTCAAGGTGGATTTTTTGCACTTTTTCTATATTTTTTTCTCGGTATACCGTACGGAATATCTCTATGAGGGCTATTTCAATCCCACCTAACATGCACCTTTACAGTACATTTGTGCCAGTGCACTGTGGGCTGGAAACACGGAAAAGTGTCCAAAATTCAATATTGGAGCTCCGACTTGCGACAAATATTTTCTGCATCTGAACTCGTGTGAAGTAAATGTTCCGCGGTTCGCACGTACACGCTAAAAAAATCGCTTTTATAACGATTAAAAGAGGTGTTACAAATGTAGTGACTAGGTGAATATATCTTCCTCTCATCCTATGGTGGAGGGCATCTCAAACATCTCAAACTGGATCTTAACCAATGAATTTAGAAGGAAATGTCGCTGCAGGATGCCATTCATTCCCGGAAAAGTGTCAAAAAGTCAATATTGTAGCTCCGACTTGCGACAAATATTTTCTGTATCTGAAATCGTGTGAAGTATAGATAGTAAGTATAGGTTCCGCGGTTCGCACGTACACGCTAAAAAGTCGCTTCTGTAGTATATTGTCGGAAACATTTTCTGATTGAAACATACATATGTTTAGGGTACACTCGAAGTATATACAAGGTGGCGCAAAAGTAACCTTTCGATGTTTTTTGGCTGTAATTTAAAAAAAAAATGAAAAACTTTGATTCTTCTTGTGAATTATTTTTATTTGGTCTTTTAATTTTTTTTACATCAAGTCGAGAATATGATGTCATGTAAATGGCCGCCGCCACAGTTGATTGTCATTTGAGCCCTTTTTATGGCATTTTCCATCACTTTGGCCAAAACTTCCGGCGATAGGTCCTCACATTCTTGACGGATATTGTCTTTAAGAGCTGTAAGAGTCTGAGGCTTGTTGACGTAAACCCGCGACTTAAAAAAGCCTCACAAAAAGAAGTCTGGAGCGGTCAAATCAGGCGATCTTGCTGGCCAGTGCAAATCGCCAAAACGGGAGATTAGGCGCCCGGGAAATGCATCCTTTAGCATATCGGTTGTGGCACGTGCAGTGTGTGCCGTTGCACCGTCCTGTTGGAACCACATGTTTTCCAATCCCAATTCATCAAGTTGCGGCAAAAAGAACTCGTTGATCATTGTTCTGTAGCGCTCACCATTCACAGTAACCGTTTGGCCCGCGACGTCTTCGAAGAAAAAAGGTCCGATGACTCCTCCAGCGAAAACAGCACACCATACAGTGACTTTGAGCGGGTGTAATGGCTCTTTGTGGGTTACACGCGGATTTTCAGTGCCCCAGAAGCGTAAATTTTGCTTATTTACGTACCCGCTAAGATGGAAATGGGCCTCATCACTCATGATTATTTTTGATGAAAAATCATCTTCCTCTTGGTGGTCAGCAATATTCCGCGTTCTGGAGCAGTGTAGCGTAACATTGTTTATTAACGTGTATTTCGCATGTGTTTACTACACAAATGTCAAAACAGAACTGACATTAGGGGCCAATCGCAAAATTTATAGCATTTTCTGATAGGAGGATTACTTTTGCGCCACCTTGTATTATACATACATACATATTCCGGACCTGTTTCTTCCTTGCAGTGTAAAGGTTTACCAATAGTTCTTGTTACCAATAATTCTTGCTTCAAACACTCGCTTTGGCAGGCGGGCTTCTGACATTCTGGCAACATGTTCAAACCATCTTAGTTTGTTGCGCTCGATTTTATTGTATAGCGACTTTGTTGCTAGATTGACCATTTTTCCTGCAACGCGGCGTAAGTATTTCATTAAGGGCCCATATCATCCATAAGTGAGAGTTGGTACATATGTGGAATTATGTACAGCTAGTTTTGTACCCACTGGGGTTTAATTATATCCAGAATCCTTCATACGAACAACGATAGTCATAGGTCCATGTTTTGATATAGCACCCATACAAAGATCCCTCTAGATTTGACTTCGTATCGCCACAAAAACCTCAAATTTCAACGAATTGGCCTGAAATTTAGAATATACGTAATTACTTTGTTTTTACCCGAAAACATTCACATGCGATCCATGGTGGATAAGATTCGACAGGTCCGAACTTAATTCGTCTTTACTTGTTTTATTCGGGACTATTATTTCCTTTACCCTAGGACGATCATTATTACTGTGATACGATCCTTATTACGTATAATCACTTTCTGAGTAGATTTAGCTATGTCCGTCTGTCTGTCCACGTATTCTTGTTATCAAAGTGCAGGTCGTAAATATAAAGCAATCTTTACTAAAATTGGTACAGTGGCATATCTTAGACTAGGGACGATCCATATTGTTAATGCGACCTATCGGTCCATGTTTCGGTATAGCCCCTATATAAAGGACATCACCGATGTCATTTCTTGACGCTCTAGAGAACACATTTTTCAATTTATCTGCCTGATATTTTATAATTTATACTTTATATTGTACCTAATCATATCTAGTAAAATAGGGTACATCGGTTCATGTTTTGGTACATCCTCCATATGAAGTTCCCCACCGGACCAACTCCATGACGCTCTAGAGAACACATTTTTCAATTGATCTGGCTGAAATTTAAGAATTTATAGTTTATATTGGACCTAGTCGTCCCTAATAAAAATGGAGTACATCGGCTCATGTTTTGGTATAGCCCCTTTATATGTATGTATATGTAAAGGTCACCACCGATGTCACTCCTTGACGCTCTAGAGCATACATTTTTCAATTTATCTGGCTGAAATTTAAGAATTAATACTTTATATTAGACCTAATCGTCCCTGATAAAAACGGGGTACATGGGTTTATGTTTTGGTACACTGATAGAAAAACCGTTCGTCACCATGACGAATCAGTTTCGTCAATATATCTTCGTACTGGTGACGAAAAGTTTCGAACATGCGATGTTTTTGTACGTCAATAGAACGAACACGATCATCATGTCATGCTTTTGGTGATTTCGAAATTCGTCGAGAGAACGATAAGGTTTCATTCACACGACGAAAAGATTTATTTGGCCATTTTGCTGAAAATATGATCAAACGAAGCAATCAATTTATAGTTTCTGCTTAAATGTACTGTTCTAAAGGGTGTCCCAAGAAGAACGCAATTTTTAAATTTTTTTTTACGATATAATAAAGTTTCACGATTTTTTCTTAAATATCTGTGTTTTATTTAAAATTAAAAAATTGCGCTCTTCTTGGGACACCCTTTATATGCGTTCTGATTACCTTTGTTAAATAATTTGTTGTATAAGATCAATTTAAACCAGTAAGGAAAGGGAGAAAGTCGGCCGGAGCCGACTATATAATACCCTACACCTCCCTAACAATGCGATGAGGGTCATTGCCATAATAATTTGGAATAATTGGTAAATGGGTAGAAACATATTATCTAATTCTGAAACGATAATCGCTAAATTAAGCAATATTCGTTCCTAAATTGAGAAACATCTTTCTGGAAAATTTTAATGATCGGAAGTAAAATACAACTTCTATAGCGGTTTGATACCAAATCAGGAGGAACATATATATGGAGCTTTAATATAAATCTGAACCGATCTTCCCTGAATACTCATTCATGTAAAAAGACCTCCTTCTGTCGAATTTCGTACTGATCGGATATAAAATACAGTCTCTACAGCGCTTACATGTCAAATCGGGGTTAACATATATATGGGAGCTATATCTAAATCTGAACCGATTTTCTCCGAATTTGGCAGTATTCCTTCATGTAATAAGAAACCTCTTTCTGCCAAATTTTGCACTGATCGGATATAAAATACAGTTTTTACAGCGCTCACATGTCAAATCGGGGGTAACGTATATATGGGGGCTATATCAAAATCTGAACCGATTTCTTCCAAATTTAAAAGTGTTCATTCATATAATAGGAAACCTCTTTCTGACGAATTTCATACTGATCGGATATAAAATACAGTTTTTACAGCGCTTACATGTGAAATCGGGGTAACATATCGTCGGCTTAATGCTATTTTGGTCCATACGCCATTTTTGTGTTTTTTGAGTTAGGAGTTGATAATATGGGTTCCAAACATGCTCTTTCAGAATCTGCAATCATTTTTTTCCTATCTCGCCTAGTTTTCGAGATATTGGTAGGGTACATTTGTTTTACTCTGAATAACGGGAAATAATTTCGATATTTTTGTTCTATGTCTCAATTTTTCTATCGCCCTATATTTTTCACTCAGTATTTTACGTTCTTTCGATCACAATATGTAAATTAGTGTCCATCCATACCGACCCTTTTTGTGGTCCATGTAATACAAATACGAAAAAATAGTAAAATAAAAGTGGATATGGACCAAAATGCCAAGTACAAAAATTGTTATAACTTGTTTATTTTTGGATGTAATGACATAGAAATGCATGAGAATCATACAAACACTGTTGGGAACCCTATGAAAAAAAAATTGTGTAACTCTTCAGTCCCGTTTTTACTCAAACAATAAATTGCGTTTTTCTCCGTTCATAAAAAATGGCGTATGGAACAAAATAGCATTAAGCCGACGATATATATGGGGGCTATATCTAAATCCGAACCGATTTTCTCCGAATTTGGCAGTATTCCTTCATGTAATAAGAAACCTCTTTCTGCCAAATTTTGCACTGATCGGATATAAAATACAGTTTTTACAGCGTTTACATGTCAAATCGGGGGTAACATATATATGGGGGCTATATCTAAATCTGAACCGATTTTCTCCGAATTTAGCAGTATTCCTTCGTGTAATAAGAAACCTCTCTTTGCCGAATTTCGCACTGATCGGATATAAAATAACATTTTTACAGCGCTTACATGTCAAATCGGGGGTAACGTATATATGGGGGCTATAGCTAAATCTAAACCGATTTCTTCCAAATTTAACAGTGTTCATTCATATAATAAGAAACCTTTTTCTGCCGAATTTCATACTGATCGGATATAAAATAAAGTTTTTACAGCGCTTATATGCCAAATCGGGGCTAACATATATATGGGGGCTATATCTAAATCTGAACCGATTTTAACCAAATTCAATAGGGATCGTCCTTGGGCCAAAAAAAGATATGTGTAAAGTTTCGTCGAGATCGGACCATAATTGCGACCTGTACTTTGATTACAAGAATACATGCACAGGTACAGGTCGCAATTATGGTCCGATCTCGACGAAACTTTACACATATCTTTTTTTTGGCCCAAGGACGATCCCTATTGAATTTGGTTAAAATCGGTTCAGATTTAGATATATATATGTTAGCCCAGATTTGGCATGTAAGCGCTGTAAAAACTTTATTTTATATCCGATCAGTATGAAATTCGGCAGAAAGAGGTTTCTTATTATATGAATGAACACTGTTAAATTTGGAAGAAATCGGTTTAGATTTAGCTATAGCCCCCATATATACGTTACCCCCGATTTGACATGTAAGCGCTGTAAAAAATGTTATTTTATATCCGATCAGTGCGAAATTCGGCATAGAGAGGTTTCTTATTACACGAAGGAATACTGCTAAGTTCGGAGAAAATCGGTTCAGATTTAGATATAGCCCCCATATATATGTTACCCCCGATTTGACATGTAAACGCTGTAAAAACTGTATTTTATATCCGATCAGTGCAAACTTTGGCAGAAAGAGGTTTCTTATTACATGAAGGAATACTGCCAAATTCGGAGAAAATCGGTTCGGATTTAGATATAGCCCCCATATATATGTTACCCCGATTTCACATGTAAGCGCTGTAAAAACTGTATTTTATATCCGATCAGTATGAAATTCGTCAGAAAGAGGTTTCCTATTATATGAATGAACACTTTTAAATTTGGAAGAAATCGGTTCAGATTTAGATATAGCCCCCATGTATACGTTACCCCCGATTTGACATGTGAGCGCTGTAAAAATGTTATTTTATATCCGATCAGTGCGAAATTCGGCAGAAAGATGTTTCTTATTACTCGAAGGAATACTGCCAAATTCGGAGAAAATCGGTTCAGATTTAGATATAGCCCCCATACATATGTTACCCCCGATTTGACATATAAATGCTGTAGAAACTGTATTTTATATACGATCAGTGCGAAATTCGGCAGAAAGAGGTTTCTTATTACTCGAAGGAATACTGCCAAATACGGAGAAAATCGGTTCAGATTTAGATATAGCCCCCATATATATGTTACCACCGATTTGACATGTAAGCGCTGTAGAGACTGTATTTTATATCCGATCAGTACGAAATTCTACAGAAAGAGGTATTTTTACATGAATGAGTATTCAGGGAAAATCGGTTCAGATTTATATATAACCTCCATATACATGTTCCTCCTGATTTGGTATCAAAGCGCTATAGAAGTTATACTTTACTTCCGATCATTAATATTTACCGGAAATATGTTTCTCAATTTAGGAACGAATATTGCTTAATTTAGCGATTATCGTTTCAGAATTAGATAATATGTTTCTACCCATTTACCAATTATTCCAAATTTTTATGGCAATGACCCTTATCGCATTGTTAGGGAGGTGTAGGGTATTATATAGTCGGCCCCGGCCGACTTTCTGCCTTTCCTTACTGGTTTTTGATTTAAAATAGCAGAAGTAAAGAATACTTCTCGTTTGTTTAATTTCAGCCTTACCTGATAAGAGCTGCGTCTCGAAACGAATATTCACAACTGAACCTAGCAATGCAGTCAAATAATTTTATTTTCCATACCATTTTAAATGGTTTAAAACTAGAAGAACATTTATTGGAATTTTTAAAATTTAAATAGTCATGGGCATGAATTCGTCGTGGTGATGAATGGGATTCGTCGTGATAATGAATGGAATTCGTCGTGGTGACGAATGGAATTCGTCGTGGTGATGAATGGAGTTCAGCATGGTGATGAATGCTATTCGTCGTGATGATGAATGGGGTTCGTCATGATGATGAATGGGGTTCGTCGTGGTGATGAATGGATCATCCAGAGGACGAAAGTTTTTGGAAACAAAAATTCGTCATGGTGACGAACAAATTCATCAAGAGGATTATTCCGTACGTTAGCTGACTTTTGACGAAAAAATAATCGTGTTGATGTACAAATTCGTCGTCATGACGAAGCTTTTTCTATCAGTGTATAGCCCCCATATGAAGGTCTCCACTGAAGACAGTTCTCGGCACCGGCACTATCACGTTGTACTAATCAGTTGTTTACATGGCTATCAAATGTATAAACTAAACACTTCGAGGCGATTGATGCAATGATTTTGTTTTCGGCATTGCATTCATATGGGTTACGCGCTTGCTAATTCGTTATACCGCGAAATATTATATTTTTTGTGTGGAAGGTACCACACTCGTGAAAATCGAAAGATCTGTTCTCGAGTTATGATTAGGGTGTCAAAAAATCCGTTTATTTCGAAAAAGCGGTTTCCGGTTTAACCGAAATATTTCATTTTTTAAAACCCGGTTTTCGGTTAATATTTTTTGTCGAACCCGGTTAACCGGTTTTTAAATAATATACGAAAGTGATTAAAATGTCATTAAATGTTTATTGTAAAACAAAAAACAACTAACAATCATTTGTATTAAAAATTACTAAAGAAAAATAGATTATTATTTCGTTTATTACAGGTTTAATTTTTTGGTTTACATTAAATAGAAAGTATTATATTTCTGAAATTACCTAAAAAAAATAATAAATCATTTAGAGTGTTTTTTTATAATAACATCTTAAGAATAGAATAAAATTTAAATGATTATTTTTAAACGATTTTTCTTTTAATTTTTTATGCAAATTGACGTTGAAAAAGCTCACAAACTTTGATGTAGTCAATATTAGTCCGATAGTTATTAAAGCATTGTGTAAGTAACACAGCTTCTCCGATTTCTTCTTAAATTTTTAAAAAAAAGCAAAGTCATCATACAATATTGCTTGCCTTTCGTTTTTCGATTCTGTGTGTGACATAAATTCAAAATTAAATTATTTGACTCATCAACATAACAACTTATATGTCAAACCGAATCAGGGGTATCTGGCTGTTCTGTAGGGATTTAACATTACAAAACCAGTAAGGAAAGGCAGAAAGTCGGCCGGGGCCGACTATATAATACCCTACACATCCCTAACAATGCGATAAGGGTCATTGCCATAATAATTTGGAATAATTGGTAAATGGGTAGAAACATATTATCTAATTCTGAAACGATAATCGCTAAATTAAGCAATATTCGTTCCTAAATTGAGAAACATCTTTCTGGAAAATTTTAATGATCGGAAGTAAAATACAACTTTTATAGCGGTTTGATACCAAATCAGGAGGAACATATATATGGAGCTTTAATATAAATCTGAACCGATCTTCCCTGAATACTCATTCATGTAAAAAGACCTCCTTCTGTCGAATTTCGTACTGATCGGATATAAAATACAGTCTCTACAGCGCTTACATGTCAAATCGGGGTTAACATATATATGGGAGCTATATCTAAACCGAGTTTCTCCAAATTTGGCAGTATTCCTTCATGTAGAAAGAAACCTCTTTTTGCCGACTTTCGCACTGATCGGATATAAAATAACATTTTTACAGCGCTCACATGTCAAATCGGGGGTAACGTATATATGGGGGCTATATCTAAATCTGAACCGATTTCTTCCAAATTTAAAAGTGTTCATTCATATAATAGGAAACCTCTTTCTGACGAATTTCATACTGATCGGATATAAAATAAAGTTTTTACAGCGCTTACATGCCAAATCGGGGTAACATATATATGGGGGCTATATCTAAATCTAAACCGATTTTAACCAAATTCAATAGGGATCGTCCTTGGGCCAAAAAAAAGATATGTGTAAAGTTTCGTCGAGATCGGACCATAATTGCGACCTGTACTTTGATTACAAGAATACATGCACAGACAGACGGACAGACGGACATAGCTAAATCAACTCAGAAAGTGATTCTAAGTCGATCGGTATAATAAACGATGGGTCTATTTCTTCTCCTTTTGGGTGTTACAAACAAATGCACAAAGTTATAATACCCTGTACCACAGTGTGGTGTAGGGTATAAAAAGTCGAAGCTATTTGTCTTTCCGTTCGTGAACGTATGCTTGAAGTGTTCTGTGCTTTATGGACGACTTATTGAATGCTTTGCTGTACTTCCTGACTTTATTTATTACATCATGGATATCAGGAATAAAGCCAAAATAATGTTCAAGATCAGTGAATTCATATTCACTGTCAGAATATTCAGAACAACTGTCAGATTTATCCACCTCATCATTGTTATTTGTTGCATCTTGTATAAATGGTATCCACAACAAATTGAAAAAATAGATCAATACTTTAATTTTTGTTTTAAACAATAAATAAAAACACCGGTTAACCGACATGAAAAACCCGGCTTTCTCGGTTAACCGAAAATTACATTTTTTAAGAAACCGGTTACGGGTTTGGTTTACAAAACCGGTTAACCGGATAACCAGTCCCGGTTTTGGACACCCTAGTTATGATATTGTGTTGCTGTGACACGCTCAGTTTACTAATCCCAAAGTTTCCTCAATAGTTTCCTTCCTTGGACCAATACGAACCCATAAAGCGCAAAATTGTGATGGCCGTCTCGCATAACTTTAAACAATCCTAAAGTTTCATCCGTGGTGTCCCCCACTGATGCTAAATGTGAAAATCGAACGATCCATTATTGACCTATGAGGTTTTGATGGCCGTTTCGCGCCGGTTTGAACAATCCTAAATTTTGCTCCGCTGTGTGTCTCCTTGGGTTAATACCATCAAGACCAAAATCGTGAACATTCGAACGATCCGTACACGACCTATGAGGTAAGGATGGTCGCGCAACGCCCTTTTCACAAATCCTAAATTTTTCTCCCGAGAGACCTTCTTTGAGCTAATACAAATACATCAAGTTCAATATCGTAAAATTCGAAAGATCCGTTCTCTAATTATGAGGTTATGTTGGTCGCGACACTCCCGTAATCGTAAAAAACCCCGACCAATACTAAACATTCCTCTTTAGTATCGAGTGGTTAAATTTTCATTGTATAGTACTGCATATTTAAAATGATTTAGGTTTGTTTCTTATAAAAGATAAAAATAACACTCACGTATTTGATAGCGCGACAACTGACCACTGGCCAAAATCCTATTCTGTGAAAAGTTCGGCGTTCATACAACACTCGATTCTATCCATATGCAAAATTTCAGCATTGTAACTCTACTACAGGCTACTCAGCGGCCAAGCGGTCAAAAATCAGTTGGCGCATAAAAAATACTTTTTAAGTACTGAAAAAGTTACAATTGCTTCGGTCACTCCAGTTTGACCTCAGGCTGGACATTGAATAGTAGTTTTCGTATCTCCTTTGATATATGTATGAACATTGACATTTGTAGATACTTACATAGCTCTTAAATAACTTTTAAAATTACTGAAATAATGACAAACAAGTAAAAGCGTTAAGTTCGGCCATGCCGAATCTTATATACCCTCCACCATGGATTGCATTCAATTCTATTACTGGAAAAATCTTTGGATATGGAGCAAAACATGAAACGATCCTTTTTGTTTAACGAAAAACGATAGCTGCAATTTTTAGGGCGCAAATTCTTTAACCAAACTCTTTAGCTGAAAAATGTGGTATTTATGGCTTAAAATTGCTTTTACGAGAGCTACATACATCTATACGGGGACAACAACAAAATACAATTTTATTTGTATACATTTTATTAAGATGAATTCTTGCCAAAATCTATATAAATATATAAAAGAGAGTGATGTTAGTTATTACACTAAAAAAAAAGCGTACTGAAAATCAATGAATTTTTCGTAAAGTTTAAGATTTCGGCAATGATTTCGAGCCAAAGACAATCGCTATAAAAATAAGAAGGTTTTATAGTTAATTTAAAGACGTGAATAGTATTTGTTTTGAGGATGCATTTCATAGAATTAAGAATTTTGGGTAATAAAACTAATTAAGTTTGGTCTTAAAATAAGCACATTTTTGCGTAAATTTAAGTATGGCGCGTGCTTATTTTTAGTAAAATATCATATAATTTAAAACATTATCGTAGTAAAATTTAAAATGTTTGTCCTTGATATAAGAATATACTGGTAATTAATTTAAGGCATACATGAATTTAAATACAGTCTTTTTAAATATGTATGGAAAATTCGTTACATTATATTGATTATAATGTTACTCTTTTAAATGAATCATTTTCTTTGAAATCATTTACGATTCATAGAAAATTCAATAACACAACACTTTATCCTTCTAAATAAATATTTTATTTGTTATATTTTATATTGGAAAATACAAAAAAATATAATACACATTACGGATAACCTTGAACATTTTATAATTTAAAACAATATGTAATTGTATAACGACAAATCGGCCAACACACTATGAAGTTTGACTTTTATTCGAATATTGTATTGTTACACGCTGAAAAAAAATCACTTTTGTAGTATATTGTCCCAAACATATTCGGCTTGAAACATATATATGTTTAGGGTACACTCTAAACATATAATATTGGGTACACACAAAAAGTATATATTTGGGAAAACGTTATTCTAAAGGAGTCTTTGTTTACATCCCAATATTTTTTTTTTTGGGACTGTTATTTCCGAAACAAATATTTATTTGCACTTAAAAATTCAGAAAATGCGTTAATTGTGTTAAATTTTTTACTAATTCAAAGTTATTGTTTTTAAAAAATGTAAATGTTCTTTAAAATTATAAATAACAATAATTGAAATCGTATAATCTTGGATCATAATAAATGAATTGGAGGATTGACAAGTAATGTGACTTGGAATACTAAGTCAGAAATTTGAAATGATTGATTTAAAACATATGTTAATGCAGCATATGGTATAACTGGGAGGTGCATTCGAAACCAAGAAAAAATTAAAACTGAAATTCGAAAAAGTCAGCAAAAGTTTTGAAAATCTTTTGAAAATCTTTTTAAATAAAATATATTTGGAAAAATTCCTAAATAATAATGTTTTTTATATTTAAAGACATATTTTATTTGAGAAATTTAGTTTGCAAATATAATTTGTTGTAATATATTAATATATGCGTTCCAAATATATTTTATTGATCTTCAAATAAAATTTATTTGCTCAGAAATATGTAATATTTAAAAATTAGTGTTCCAAATATATTTTCTTTCTATTCAAACATATCAAAAGAGGCGATTTTGCTCCGTGTATGTATCGATTCTATAGCGGGATTCGTTTCTCTATTTGTTTGACCATGAACAATTTTTATCGGAACCGACCTTAATGATTTTTAACCTAGAATTTGGCTGGAATTTAAATAGAAATTATATAAAACAAATATTATATTATTATATCATATACATAGTTTGTATGCTCACTCATTTCCTGCAATTTGTACATTTTTAATTCCCCACTGCATTTTTCATATATCCAAATAAAGTTCAATTGCGCGAACTGAAATAAAAATAATTTGAATAGAAATCAAACAGAATGATTTATATACGATAAAGCATTAAAATAAATTTTATCATATAACTGTCACAAAATGTTGAAAAATAAGAGATATATTAATATCTTTGGAATATACTTACTTGCACTGAAACATTTAGTCACTCTTCTACGACACATATTCTCATAATAGATCCATAAAAAATTTTCTGTACTAAAAGTTAAAAAAAAATATTTATGTAAGATATTATTAATAATAGAAACTGATTGTTTTGAAAGTGGCGAAAGTGACATTTTTCATATAAATTGAGTTATCAAAAATAATTTTCTCAAAAAAATCAATCGTGACTTAGATTTTAAAATCTTAAGTTTTGTTAGCAAACAAAACTACAAAAACTTATTAAAAATTACTTCTGTAAAACAAAAGCTAATGCTGCTTATGACATTCTTAACCCTGGTGTTAGATGAGCAAATCTGTACGGATCCTAGATTAAGAGTCCATTTGGTCAACATTACATTTTTCATATAAAATGAATATGGAAGACAATATTTTATATTTATTTTTATTCAATACTTCGTGAAAAGAAAGCAGCTTATTTACAATTATTTTTGAGCAAAAACGCTTATTATCTTGATTTTAGTAAAACAAAAATATCCCTTGGACCAAATTATAAGGCAATATTTATACATACATATATTACCGTTTATAAAGGAAACGATACAAAAATTAGACCAAACGGGCCTAATCTAACAGCAGGTTTAATTATGAAGTACTTATGAAGCAATTATGAACACGAAATCAAGGAAAAATTTAAACTAAAATTCAAAAAAGGAAAACATCTATTTAAATAAATTATATTTGGAAAACTTTTTAACAATAACTTTGTTTGTGTGAAAACACGTATTTTATATGTGAACGTCATTTCGCAAATATATTTTGTTCTAATACATTAATATATGCGTTCCAAATTAAATTTCTTGATTTTCAAATAAAATATATTTGTTCAGAAATGCATAATACTTACAAATATTGTTTCCAAATGTCACTTATTTGTTGTAATTTATAAATGGCATTCAGCACTGCATTTTTCATATATCCATCACATTTATCTTCAAATATTGCGTGATCGGAAATTAAAATAATTAAAGTTTTTCTGAAAATAAATCAAATAAAATTATCTATAAACAAAAAAAAGCAAAAAAAAATTTATCATATCACAATTGGAAAACGCTGAAAACTAAGAGAAATATTTCAACCGTTCATATATAATACTTACGTTGAAATATTTTGTAAAATTTGCCACTCTTCTCACAAAAGACCCATTCTAAAATTGTTTTACTAAAAAAATTAAAAAAGATAGTTATATGTATAACATATTATTAATAATAAATTTCTATATTGCCACAAATAATTTTACATTTCTGCATTATGCGCTGGCATTTTTAATAAATAAATACTTTCAATTAAAATGTGTTTTGTTAATTTTGTAATTGCCAATAAGATGTTTATTTCAGGATAATAATATTATTTTTCACGTACCTAAACATTTTCCCATTGTCTCTTTCAGTATTACAAAATCTATTACTCACATTTTTGTCATCCATTTGGCACAAATATCTTCACAGGACTTACAAACAAGATCTCCTTCAAAAACGCATGTACATCGCCATAAATAACACACAGCAAAAATAACTATGACACACGCACTCCCTTATCACAGAGATCGATGGTGACGCCGACGGCATAACCACATGCATACACACATGTACGCGACGGTTTCATTTGTTGTTGTTGCTATGCTTTAGCAAAAATAACTGTTAACAGCCCATATTAAAATTATTTTCGGTGCAACATGCACGTTTGTATGCACGTATACTTACATATTCACAGCAATCAAATTTTTTCACAATCCGCGTCCCGAAAACAGACAACCGTTTCCTTCCATCGCTTGTAAATAACTGCCGATTTAAAAGAAAACGAACAACACAACTGTTCTCTATTTTCTCTTCTAGCATTCCATAACAATTATTAATTCACACATTACCAAACAAAATAGATTCTCCGAGCGAGAGGGGGAGCGAGAGATTGTATATTTCTCTCGTATGTATTCTTAAAAATAATGACAATAGTCATAAAATTTATTACCAAGACAGCCTTTCCTTAAAGGGGAGCATAGCCTTAAATTTATTACTCAACTATCTCATACTGTTAATTAAGTCCGATTCGGCATTAAAACTATGACATGTCTACGTCGTAGTGTTAATGTAGAAAATCCTTAAAAGTATTGAAATATTACTTAAAATAATGCGGATTGTCACAAAAATAATGATTTTTTTCTTTAATTTAAATGCGTACATTTAAAGAAGCGCGTACACAAAACTAATGATTAGATATACATTAATTCAAATTCAAAAAACTTTATATTAAGGAAAATTTCGTAAAAAACGTGTAAATTTTCATTATTTTTATGAAAATTGTGATTGAATTGGTGCCGAGGTAGCATACTTAATATAAGAATGTGTCATCATTACTTTTATTACTATTTTTTTTTCAGTGTACGCTTATAACTCAAGAATGCCTAGACCGATTTCGACGATTCGCACGAATTCGATCTGGTCTCCGGCCAAACAAGAAGATACCCAAGAAAATTCCCCAAAAATCCCCAAAATGGCTGACCACTTGACCGCTGAAGGTTCTGTAAGAGCTAGGAAAATTTGCACAACCCTAGACCAGAGGATTGTATGTATATATAAACAACGGACTTTTCACTTAGTAATTTTTTGCTCTGTGGTCAGCTCTAGCGCTATCAAAAACTAGATCTTTGTGTTTGTCCTTTCAGAAGCAAAACCTAAAATTTTGTAAATATGAAGTATTAAAGCAGTCAAATATAAACCCAAAAAATAATGTTTAAATTTCTGACTGTGGTCAGTGTAGCGGTAACAACATTTTTGTCATTATTTAAATACTTTTAAAAGTTATTTAAGAGCTAAGAATCTAAAAATGTAAATGTACATACATATCTCAAAAGGGATTTGAAAACAACTATTGTTAAATCGACAAGTATTGATCGTTAGATTTTATCGATTTTGGGCATAATGGATTCGCATTGGCTCAGGGTGACACCATAGAGGAAAATTTAGGATTGCTCAAAGCAACGCGATACGGTCATCATAAACTCAAAACTCGACAACGTATCTTAGGTTTTTATGATTTTAGGCTTGATGGGTTCGTATTGGTTCTATGATGGAAACTATTGAGTATGTTATACGATTTGTCAAATGGGCGTGTCACAGCGAACACAATCCAATAACTCGAGAACGGATATTTGGTATTTCACAATTTTGTGCATGACGAATTCATACTGGCCCAAAGGACACTTATTAGGAACATTTGGGCAAAAGTGCGTGGTATGGCCAACACAACCTCATAACCCGAGAGCAGTTCTTTCGATTTTCAAGTGGGGTGCCTTCCCTACAAAAAATATAATATTTCGAGGTATATCGCATCAGCAAGCGCATGAATCCAATACTGAAACGAAATATGAAAACTATTGCTCCGATCGCCTAGAAGTTTTTAGTTTAAACTTTTGATAGCATTGTAAAAAACTGATCAGTACGACATGAGAGTGCCGGTAGATGTACATCGACATTGTTATAAACAATTTAGACTGGTCTCCGGCCAAACAAGAAGAATACTCAAGAATATTCCCGAAAAATCCCCGATATCAAGTGGGCGCGGACTCTCCGGACTCTGAACCAAGTTTTGATGTTGCTAGAGTGCTGAAATTGTGTGTACATGTATTTAGTTGCAGTTTATATGATTGATCCAAAAAGGGCGGGATTGGACCAATGGGCGTTGTCCCGCCCATATAAGACAAATTTTTAAATTGAGATATCTTGTACAATTTGTAAGCGAGAGTTTTGTACTTTTGTGAATAAGCATTTGATGGCAATCTGCATAATTGATCTAAAAATGCGCGGGATCGGACCAATAGGCTTGACCCGCTCATATGAGCCATATTTTAAAATTTATATACATCCAGGAAAATAATTGGTTGGAATTCGATTGTAACAATAAAAAAATAGTTCTAGCAACAAAAAGTATATTGCCTACACCGTCTGTCGGTTGTATTTATATATACATAACTAGCTGGACCCGGTCCACTTCGTTGCCCCAGACTTCAGATTTCCGATACCGTCAATTTATCAAAACATGGTTCATGTAGATAGCGACAGTAGGAATCTCGTTAATTTATTCATAGGTACGGACAGTAGGAATCACAAAAAACATTGGCTTATATGGGCGGACCCACGCCCCTCAATCAAGAACTTATAAAGCCTATGCCACTCTCTTGGCTTATCTGAACATTCCTGAAAATGTCATTAAAAACGATCCAGACGTTTTGGAGTCCATACGTAACATACACACATCCATGTATATATATATAGCTGGACCCGGTCCACTTGGTTGCCCCAGATTTAGATTTCCGCTTTCGTCCATTTTTGAACCAATCACGAATACTTCCACCAAAAACATCTCCATAAAATAAGAGCACTCTCTTTAAAAAATTTTGAAGATATCTCAATTTCACGCCCATCGATCCCATTCCTCCCAGTTTTAGACCAATCACGTAGACTTCCACCAGATACATATGTACAAAATTACAGCACTCTCGCTAAGAAATTGTGCAAGATATCTTAATTTTAAGATTTGGCTTATATGGGCCGGGCCACGCCCTTTAGTCCGATCCCGCCCATTTTTGTGGACCAATCACGTAGACTACCACCAGATACATGTGCACAAAATTACAGCACTCTCGATAAGCAATTGTGCAAGATATCTTAATTTTAAAATTTGGCTTATATGGGCGGGGCCACGCCCTTTGGTCCGATCCCGGCTATTTTTGGAACAATCACGTAGACTACCACTAGATATATATGTACAAAATTACAGCACACTCTCTAACATATTGTGATAAATATCTAAATTTCAAAATTTGACTTATATGGGCGCCCATTGGTCCGCTTCCACCCATTTGTGGACCAATTTCGTAGACTACCACCAGAAACATGTGCACAAAATTACAGCGCTCTCGATAACAAATTGTGTAAGATATCTTAATTTTAAAATTTGGCTTATATGGCCGGGCCACGCCCTTTGGTCCGATCCCGCCTATTTTTCGAACAATCACGTAGACTACCACCAGATACATATGCACAAAATTACAGCACTCTCACTAACAAAATGTGCAAGATAAGTCAATTTCAAAATTTGGCTTATATGAGCGGTGCCACGCCCATTGACCCGATTCCGCCCATTTTTAGACCATTCACGTAGACTGCCACCAGATACGTATACACAAAATTCCAGCACTCTCGCTAACACATTGTGCAAGATATAACAATTTTAAATTTGGCTTATATGGGCGGTGCCACGCCCATTGCTGCGATCCCGCCCATTGCTGCGATCCCGCCCATTTTTGGACCAATCACGTAGACTGCCACCAGATACATATGTACAAAATTTCAGCACTCTCGCTAACTAATTGTGGAAGATATCTTAATTTAAAAATTTGACTTATATGGGCGGGGCCACGCCCTTTGGTCCGATCCCGGCTATTTTTGGAACAATCACGTAGACTACCACCAGACATATATCTTCAAAATTACGGCACTCTCTCTAACATATTGTGAAAAATATCAAAAATTCAAAATTTGACTTATATGGACGGTGCCACGCCCAGTGGTCCGCTTCCGCCCATTTTTGGACCAATCACGTAGACTACCACCAGATACATGTGCACAAAATTACATCACTTTCGATAACAAATTGTGCAAGATATCTTCATTTCAAAATTTGACTTATATGGGCGGTGCCACGCCCATTGGTCCGATACCGCCCATTTTTGGACCAATCACGTAGACTACCACTAGATACATATGCACAAAATTACAGCACTCTCGCTAACAAAATGTGCAAGATAAGACAATTTCAAAATTTGGCTTATATGGGCGGTGCCACGCCCATTGACCCGATTCCGCCCATTTTTAGACCAGTAACGTAGACTGCTACCAGATACGTATACACAAAATTCCAGCACTCTCGCTAACAAATTGTGCAAGATATAACATTTTTAAATTTGGCTTATATGGGCGGTGCCACGCCCATTGCTGCGATCACGCCCATTTTTGGACCAATCACGTAGACTACCACCAGATACATATGCACAAAATTACAGCACTCTCGCTAACAAAATGTGCAAGATAAGACAATTTCAAAATTTGGCTTATATGGGCGGTGCCACGCCCATTGACCCGATTCCGCCCATTTTTAGACCATTCACGTAGACTGCCACCAGATACGTATACACAAAATTCCAGCACTCTCGCTAACATATTGTGCAAGATATACCAATTTTAAATTTGGCTTATATGGGCGGTGCCACGCCCATTGCTGCGATCCCGCCCATTTTTGGACCAATCACGTAGACTGCCACCAGATACATATGTACAAAATTTCAGCACTCTCGCTAACTAATTGTGGAAGATATCTTAATTTAAAAATTTGGCTTATATGGGCGGGGCCACGCCCTTTGGTCCGATCTCGGCTATTTTTGGAACAATCACGTAGACTACCACCAGATATATATCTACAAAATTACGGCACTCTCTCTAACATATTGTGAAAAATATCAAAAATTCAAAATTTGACTTATATGGGCGGTGCCACGCCCATTGGTCCGCTTCCGCCCATTTTTGGACCAATCACGTAGACTACCACCAGATACATGTGCACAAAATTACATCACTTTCGATAACAAATTGTGCAAGATATCTTCATTTCAAAATTTGACTTATATGGGCGGTGCCACGCCCATTGGTCCGATTCCGCCCATTTTTGGACCAATCACGTAGACTACCACCAGATACATATGCACAAAATTACAGCACTCTCGCTAACAAAATGTGCAAGATAAGACAATTTCAAAATTTGGCTTATATGGGCGGTGCCACGCCCATTGACCCGATTCCGCCCATTTTTAGACCAGTAACGTAGACTGCTACCAGATACGTATACACAAAATTCCAGCACTCTCGCTAGCAAATTGTGCAAGATATAACATTTTTTAAATTTGGCTTATATGGGCGGTGCCACGCCCATTGCTGCGATCACGCCCATTTTTGGACCAATCACGTAGACTTCCACCAGATACATATGTACAAAATTACAGCACTCTCGCTAAGAAATTTTGCAAGGTATCTCAATTTTAAAATTTGTCTTATGTGGGCGGGGCCACGCCCACTTGATATATCGAAAATTCAAGTACCCTATTTTCACCACGCCCCACACATGTACATTCTGTGAAAATTTCAAGAAGATCGGTCCAGCCGTTTAGACGTCTATACGGTACAAACAAACCAACAAACAAACAAACAAACAAACACACATTCTTCTTTATATATATAGATTAGTTGAAACAACAATAATAACATGGATACTATCAAATGAAAATGCTTGTAACTAAATCGATGGTTGTATCAATCGAATTAAGATTGTTTTTTTCAATGACACTCGGTTAGTTGTGGTAACCAATTTAACATTTTGTTCAAGAACGGTATAGGTAATCAAAATTAATCTCGTGTGGATAATAATGTGTGGAGTGCAAAATGTTTTACATAAATAAAAAATAAAAGCAACAATCATGAAATTGGAAGCACAGGGTTAAGCGATATTTGCATAAATGTTTTATGTTTTTTTTCGTGTACTAAAATGTGTGTCAAATATTTCCACATCTCATAATAGTGATGAATTTGTAGTATGGGATTTTTAATTTAGTTATGAATTGTTTTGTTTTTGTTCAATAAATAAAAGAAAAATTAATGAAAACTGTTTTTAAATAATTGTCGGTAGTATATGACTGACAAATTGTCAGAACAACCAATTTTTTAAAACAGTTGGTTGTGGCAACTACAACAGATAATTTAAGCCACCATTTTCGTAGTTGGCGCAACCAAATATGATTGTTGTCAACATGGAAGCAGAAGTATACCACAACCAAAATATTGGTTGTCCTGATGGAATCGCATAATAGTAGACAGAACTACCAAAATCCGGTTGGCAAATAATTCGGTTGAGGCAACCACTGACCACAGTCAGAGAATTCGCGTTTATATTTGTCGTGTATACAATCTAAAAAAATGGCTTTTGTAGTATATTTTCCCAAACATATTCGGCTTGAAACATATATGTATATGTTTAGCGTACACTCTAAACATATAATATTTGGTACACACAATAATTATATATTTGGAAATATGTTCTAAACAAATCTTTGTTTCTATCCTAATATTTTGTTATTTGAGACTATTATTTTCGAAACATAGATTTATTTGCTTAAGTATTCAGAAAATATATTGATAACGTAAATGTGTTATATTTTTCAGCAATTCAAAATTTTTTTTTTTTAGATTTTTTTTAATGTTTTGTAAAAATATTAATAATTGAAATCGTATAATGTTGGATATAAATAAATTACTTGGAGGATTAACAACAACTGATGACTTGGAATACTCAGAAATTTAAAATGATCGATTTAAAACAGAAGTTAATGATTCATATGGAATTAAAGAAAAAATTAAAAATGAAAATTGGAAAAGTCAACAAAGTTTTGAAAATGCTTTTAAATAAAATATATTTGGAGAAATTTCGAAACAATAATTTTATTTGTATTTAAATACATTTTTTATTTAAGAAATTTAATTCGCAAATATATTTTGTTCTAATATATTAATATATTCGTTCCAAATAAATTATATTGGTTTTCAAATAAAATTTATTTGCTCAGAAATATAAAATATTTCAAAATTTGTGTTCCAAATATATTTTCTTTCGATTCAAACATATCAAAAAAGGCGATTTTACCCCGTGTAGTACTTCAAATATACAAAGTGTTAGCTTTTGATCTTATAATATGCTTCTGAAAGGATAAACACATTACTCAAGTTTTTGACAGCGCTAGAACTGAACACAGGGCCTTCGGTAGCTTAGTGGTTAGTGCGTTAGACTTGGATCCCGAAGGTGCTGGGTTCAACTCCCAGCCATGGCACCGGAAAAATTTAACATCAACATTTCATGTTTTCATCATAATTCGAGTTTCTGCAGCTAAAAGTAACTCACCGGTCGCACTACCACTACAACAACATCTGATCCACAAGTCAACAGGGATGCTAAAAATAGACATAACGTCATGACGACTATTAACAGAAATGCAGCGCTTCTAGTGGTGAATAGAAACGGCAACACTCAAATAACATCCATTCCCTGATATTAACAGACGAATGTTAATTTACAACCGGACAACATTGAGTGGATGAAAACAACATAAGTTTCCCGCGATAATCGGATATATGCCGGAACGAAGTCTGTATTAAAAAATAGACTTAAGGATTATTAACTCAGCGTCTCCAAGCTGCTACAACAACAACAACAACAGGGCAAAAAATCACTTCGTGAAAAGTGCGTTTTTTATACAAGAATCTGGTCTATGGTTGTGCAAAATTTCAGCTTTCTTACAGGAGCCTGAGCGGTCAAGTGCTCAGCGCCACCTGCTAAGAAATTTGCGACTTTTATTTTTCATAAATCATCGCGTACAAATTACGAACAAATCCGCAGAAGGAAGTATACAATTTGGTTCAGTAATTTCCAAGTTTATTGCATCCCTAGCGAAAATATATTGCATTAAATCGTCTCTAGTGAAAATGAAGTCTCTAGTGAAATTGACCGATAGGTCAATGTTTCGATAAGTATAAGGCCCTTATTAGGGTCACGTTTTTTAATCTATGTGACGGGTGCGGGGATAACTTCTAGTTTTAACAGGACTGTAACAATTTTGAGTACTTGTATGCATTGGTATTCACGATATAACCTGTTATCTTTTTGTTCAAAATGGTACGTTTGTATGGGAGGTACCAAAATAGGCGTGATAATATCGCCCATTTTACAACCGACTGTATGTTCTATAAAAACATCACCCTGTACAAAATTTTATGGATTTGTTTGCACTAGTATTAAAGTTATAAGCTGTTAACTTTTTACCTTTGTGTGTGACAAGATTTTGGTTTGGAGGGGGTTTTCACATATGGTACCCAAATTTGTATAAAACATCAATGGTTGAGATTTACATTAACATTAAATACGTCTACGCTGTGTTTTTTTTTTTGAGAAAAAAATTATTTCCGAAAATTAATGTTTTAACCGAACAAAAATGTTGGACACATTTTTTTTTTAAGCGTTTATTTTTTGTAAATAATATAACAAGTTTATACCATAATAAACAATAGTAATATAAAATTCATTTTTTCTATACATAGTCCCCATATCGGGCTCTCGAGTATATTCTATTAAAAATATGTTGTATTTGTACAATTTGATAATAAGTTCATTTGTTTGAAATTTCTACAATTATATAAAGCAAATTTGTAATGAAAAAGTTAACATTAAAAAACATTACATTTCTATTGATTTATATATATATAATAAAAGTTATGGTCTAATGTTAAAAGGAGAAGGATACATTTCTGTACTATAATAATTGTGTTACTCTAGCCACCAAAATTTTGTGTATTTTGATGCTAATGTTATATCTTTATTTGATATGCTTGTATTGAATCTGAAATCGTTACTATTATACGTTATGCTTTGAATTGCTTTAATATTTGCCCGTCTATATATATGATATATGACTGGTAGCCCTGATCTGTTTTGGATATAATTATTTTTGTCTAGATACATGAAGGCCTCAGGAGGTACGAACCCTTTTTGTAGTGCGGCCATTATATATTCGTCGTTAGTATAATAGGGAGCAAATATCAAATTGTTTTCACAATTTGACGTACAACGTAGTATGTGCTTTCTTATTAAATTTACGATAAAATTATCAATTCGGACAACATTTGCTTTGTTGTATAAATGTTTATTTGATATATATTTTGTGTACTGACTTTGTGGTGTTCTATAAAGCGATGTGCAAGCTCTTAAACATTTTCTTTCAAATACTCTTATTTTTTCCATGATAGATGGCGATACTTTGAACCAGACTGGGCATCCATAAGCTATGATAGGTCGAATCAAGGTTTGATACATAATAATTTTGACTCTAGTATTTATGTGTTTAGAACGGAAAAGACTCCCGTAGGCGAAAAAAGCTTTTCTTCCTTTTGTAACTGTTTCTTTTATATGTTCGTTGAAGTATAGGAATTTGTCGAGGTGTATTCCTAAATATTTAACAATGTGTTTATTAGCAATGTTTTTATTGGTTGAATAAGATTTTAATCCAAATTTTTTCCAGTTTCTTTTTATGTCATTATTACATTTTCCTACTGGTGGTCTAAAAAGAATGGTCTCACATTTTTCAGTGTTGATTTTTAAGTGCCAGTCAATGCAAAATTGCTCTACGCTGTTGAATGCTTGCTGTAGACCCTCGTTGATTCTTTCTATTTTACTCTCCGGCTGATATATAACAATATCATCGGCAAATGCTATAATGTTTTCTATTTTATCCATTAGATCTAATAGGAAAATGTTAAACAGTGTGGGTGAATTAACAGAACCTTGCTGTAATCCATTTTCAATATGAAATATATTTTTACTAGTTTTGCCGTTATGTGAAATTATAAATTGTCGCTCATTAATCATGTTGTATATTAACATCACCATATTTCTAGAAAATTTGTAAGAAATTAGTTTTGAAACTAAGCCTGGTATCCAAATATTATCGAAAGCTTTTTCCATATCAATAAAGCATGCGCCTGTACATAGACCCTTGTTCCAATTCCACTTAATGTTTGAAGTAAGAAGGCTTATTGCATTGATTGTTGAATGCTTGTATTTGAATCCAAATTGTTTATCATTTACAATTCGGTTTTTACGTATGAAATTATTGATATTACTGTTTATGCATATCTCGAAAACCTTTCCTATATTAGGGAGTAAGCTGATGGGTCTTATATTGTGAGGATAGCTAGAATCTTTTTCTTTTTTAGGTAAAATCACTACTTTCGCCCTTTTCCAAATTTTCGGAAAATACGAATTATTTAACATATTGTTGAATAATATGCCATAGCTATTTATTAATGTTGGTGGCAATTTCTTTAAAATAATATTTGGTATGTTGTCCAATCCTGATGACATTTTATTTCTTAAACTTTTAAAAATATAATATAGTTTATCCTTTGTTATTAGATATTCTCCTGCCTGCTCTTCCTTGAGATTATCTGCTCTTATATCATTATTAAAATTTAGAAACGTGTTACCATTGGTTTCAAATATATCCTTTTCTAGTAAAAAATTATTAAACAAGCCCTGAACATGGCTGTGTAAATTATTATTTCTGTCAAATTCTTTTTTGGTATGTTGTGATTCTAAATATGATCCTATTGCCTCAAGCATTTCTTCCTGGTTGCGCACTACAAAATTATTATCATTATCTTTGTCTGTATTCTGTGGATTGATTCCAGCTCTGCTAAGTATGTTTTCTGCACTTTCATGAATAAGAATTTTGTTCAAATTGATTGATTTATGCTTTTTGAATTTTTTAATTTCTTGGAACATATTTGCTTGGTTTCTTTGGTTCAGTCTGCATAACCTCTCTTCAAGTTGCTTATTTGCTACTACTACAAAGTTGTCATTTATTAATTTTTTAATTAATTTTAATTTTGATCTTAAATAGTTCAATGTTTCATATGTTAGTGTTGTTTCAAGTCTATGGTGTCTTTTTATCAATGTGAGTATCTTACTTTTTTCTGCGTGCAATTTTTTGATAATGGTATTGGAGAACCTAGCTAAAGAGTCTCTTGTTTTATGTTTTGGAACTGTGATTTCGATGACGTCTGTTATTAATCGATGTAATATGTTAATGTAATTATCAATTTCATCATTTGTTAAATTTCTATTATTTGGGAATTCTGGTATTAAACTTATTTTTTGAATTATGTTTCTTTCAAATTTTTTCCAATTTGTTCTTCTATAATCCAGTTTGACACTGGTCTCCTCATTCAATGTAGTAAATATGTTTGAATCCCTACCAATTTTTACAATTATTTCTAATGCATTGTGGTCGCTGTCGTAATCCACAGTTCTGAGGCAATTCCTTGACTCGTTTACCGTATAAATATCTAGCCGGTAATCAGCTATGCATAAATCGATGTACGAACTCGTTCTAGGATAGGATGGATCTACCGATGCATACAACCTACATCTGAAATCTATTTCGTTATCTCCCAACCACTCTTTTAAACTGTTGCCTTTTGAGTTGTTTACAATATTGCCCCAATCATTGTGCTTGCAATTCAGATCACCCGCTAATAAATAATAGTTATCGGCGTTTTGTAGATTCATTGAGTCGAACAATTTTTGTATATCTGATTTAATCGAATTGTTATTACCAGACGGACAGTATGTACATATTATATATAAAAAACTATTAGCTGCTATTGGCAACTTTATTACGCTTGTTTCGAGATATTCAAAAGAGTTTTGTATGTTGTTGCTATAGTTATAGTACTTCATGTTGTTCTTGATTAAAATGGCAGTCCCTCCGCCTCTTGTAGCTCCGAATCTGTCATTTCTTATGATTTTGTAATTCTTGAATAAAACATTATTGTTGGACACATCGTTAACTACTTTTTACGTTTCTGTTTTTAAATATTATATTAATTGTATTAATTTAAACAAGATATTTATTGTATTAATGTTTTAATAAATTGACACGGCGAGGCGAAATAAAAAATACTGCGTTAACTTCTACTGGAATGTCTCGATGAATATTCAGGGAAGCCAATCCATTTAAACGATTTTAAGTCATGGTTGACCGCAAGTAATTTTTCAGCCGACGCAATCCACACTTCAAAAGAACTGTCAGGCAAAATTGATGAATATTATTCAAAAAATTGTTTACATACAACTTTCTTCATTTAGTATTGTCATTTTAGATGGAAAAAGACATTGGAAATTTGACAGAATTTCACGGTGTTTTAAAAAGCGATCTTTGAGAAGAGTGATGAATAAATCTAGGGATGGAATATAGGTCGAAATCTTACAATATTCCTCAATATGTGTTGTATCAATATTGCAACGATGACTTTGTCGGGCCGAAATACTAGTTTTCTTGTTTGGAATGTCTTGTTCTTCACAAAATATTTTAACAGACGAAAAATTGCACTAAAATGGAGAGTACAATTTTCGCGTAAGTCCAATATTTAAATATATATAACAGACGATCGCACTAAAAGTCCATCGCGTAAGTCCATCAATTCCTTTTTCGTATTTTCAGCCAGATGGACGGCTTGATTTTCACTTTGAAGAACGCGACTTAATAATCATGCCAAGCAGTGAACTGAATGAACTACATGGACCAAAAATTGGAAATCCTTCGTTTTTATAGCCAGCAAAAACTGAAATGCAGATGTTGTGGTTTTTCTGATCAGACCGGGTGGAATGCATTTATTCCAAAGCCTCGATAGTTGAAGATATATAAGATATATTGGTGTTAGAACCCCTAAACCCCCTGCGCACGGGTCTGGTGTGAGAGTTACCAACAGTGGCATGGCAATAACACCCATTTTTTTCTGGACTATAGGTACTGTAAAACTATTACACTGTGCAAAATTTTATGTATTTGTATGATGTTGTATTAAAGTTATAAGCTGTTAATAATGGGTGATTTTTTGGCAACTTTCTTTTTCGTACAGCTCAAGTGTTTTCGTGTAACATGTTACAGTTAAACATTTTCAGTTTGGTCTATAATTATAGATTTAATTATATATAATTATAATTTAACCATGAATCGACTTACAAAAGAACAACATTTGCAGATTATTGGCTTCTATTATCATCCTCGGTTAAGAAAGTACATCGCGCACTTCTGCGACTTCAGCGACGAAGCTCATTTCTGCTTGAATGAATACGTAAAATAAAAAAATTGCAGTTGTTGCTGTGAAGAGCAGCCGGAAGCATTGCAAGAACTGCCAATGTATCCCGAAAATTGCACGGTTTGGGGTGGATTACTCGTATGGGCCAGTGTCATCATTGGACCGTACTCTTTCATAGATAACGAAGACAGGAACGTTACTTTTGCCCAAAATGGAAGAGCTGGACTTGACTGACGGGTCCAATAAGACGGTACCAGATGCCACAAAGCAGCGAAACTATGGGCCAATTGAGAGGCGAGTTTGATGACCACGTTTGTGGTCGGCCAGTTGGCCGCCCAGATCGTGCGATTTTATGTCTTCACATTATTTTTCGTGGGACTATGTTAAGGCTCATGTCTATGGGTACAAACCCGCAACGTTTGACGCACTGGAAGCCAATATTGAAGAATTTATTCGTCAGATACCGGCGAATATGTTGGAGAGAGTATGACATAATTGGGCCCATCGTAGGAACCATTTGAGGTGCAACCGCGGGCAATATTTACATGGAATTATCTTAAACATTGAATTATGTACACATATATAGACCATTCTATCGACTCAAATAAAGTTTTCATACATTTCTCTAAACTGTGTGTGTTTTTTAAATCAAATCCGTAAGTTCTTAAAAAATTACTCGTTATTTGGTGCAAAATGCTTCGTTTTTGGGGGAGGTACCAAAAAGGAGCGGAAACTTCGCCCATTTTTCACTAGGTGATAGCGACTAACAAAGTAATACTATGTGTGGGATTTTAGAAGATTGAAATAGGTACTCGTGGTATAGATGCTATTAAAGAGGGAATAAATTTCACCAAATGTTAAATCTTTGTGGGGGAGGTCCCAGAAGGAGTGGACCAATATATCCCATCTTCGAACTTAGCCTGATATAGAAAAATTATTGCCACATACCAAATTTGAAGTCTATTGGTTAGTCCTTTCGAGAGTTATGGTGCGTGCCAATAGACAGATATCCAGACAGACAGACGGACGGACATTGCTCATTCGACGTAGGATGACCCAACGACGAACGTACTTGGGGTCTTAGGAAATCTTTGGCCCGTAGCAATGATATATACCCTCGTTTCACTGAAGTGAAGGTATAATAAAAGGACACTATATCCACATTATACAGATGGTTCGGAGCTTGTTGGAGCATTGAGCACCGTCTGGAGTCGCCAAATATGGCCGTGCTGATATTCGTTTTATAAATTTTGATGGCTCATATTTGTACGATAACTTTGAGTAGCTTTGTTAGAATGTAGAATGTAACTTAAAATAATATTAATATTTTTTACTGAGGGCTACAGCTGAATGAGTAAAAATGATAAATTCTTTTACATAATGTCATTCCTTTTGGTTAGAAATATGATCCAATATAACTGGTGATGTATAATTAAACATTGTTTTGTCTCGAGTAGCTATCAATGCAAAGACGTCCATATTTTATGTCCCTACTTATGTCCCTATCTACCTAATTCCTTGCAGGCTAGTCCCGTTCGTCCCTCCAATTATGCGCTAATTTATTAAATATCACGTCCTTTTTTCTTTGAAAGATTTTATTTTGCATTTGTTTCTAATTGAATTATGCTCGGCGGTATTATAAGGCACAATCCTCAAGGAAGCAGTCCCACATTAAGGCAAATGCAATGCACTGCTAAGTAAGATTTGCCATTTGGCAAGGCATGTATCTCCAGGGTTTCCTTATTAAATTTTCCATTAGCGCTTCTCGGAAATGTCTTGTGGTGTGGTGCGGCGTGCCGTGGAGTGCCATGGTGGAGCTTTTTCTTAACGGACTGTGGACTCTGCTTTCCTTGGTTACGTTGCTTGACAACGGCGGCGATGACGACAAGGGTCCTTTTTGTGTCGGGGCGGGTTTTCTTTGATTTTTTTCTATCTGAATGTGCTCTCATTCGTTTTCATAATTCTAATATTTCATTTGCCGTTAAGTTTATACCTCCAAGGGAAAATCTTTTCAATTACTATTCGTGCAGATTGCTAGACTTCCTTAGCTTTCATTTATTCCCAAAGTTTTTCCCGTGTCCTTTGCTTAAATTAAGTTCGTTCGTTTTTTTTTTCTTTCTTTTCATTCCGTATTCCTTTGCTATTCCTTTGAAGGACAACAAAATATCCTTGCTGCTGATCGGCCATTATGTTTTCGGTTATGTTTGGCTTGTGTTGACAAACTATGCTTAAGTTCTTTTGAGGGTAAATTTATTTTGGCATGAGAAAGCAATGTATATAGTATGAATACATATTTTGTTTGAAACATTCTGTCCTTTTTCGGTTCAAAATTATGGCAAACATTTTAAAGACTGTCCTAAGTATGAACTTCTAGAAGGACAGCATTTGTACTAGAAACGCTGACTTCTTTCGGCTTTGATATTTTTAGAAGATTTATTTCACACAACAATTGTTATGCTGACGAAAGAAATATAATACACTGAAAGAAAATCTGATGATATCCAATAAATCTTAAAATCCTATTTAATAGTTAAGGCGCCATGTTCTTTATTCAAAATATTACTGGGAGTTAAGTAATTTTTCCTCCCGGTCGACAAGGGTCCTTGTTTTGGTATAGCTCCCAAACAAAGGCGTCTCCCTATTTGAATTCATGACTCTATATAACTTTAAATTATTGTCTCTATATAACTAAATATTTGTGCTTTATTATCCCCTCACCTTAGATAGGAGGGAGCGACCTAAGGCTCTAAGTATGTACGGCAGAAATCCGTTTTGGGTAATTTTTAGTCATTTGAGCAATGTCCGTCCGTCCGTCTATCTGCCAGTCTGCTGGCTGGAGCGCCCGATAACTCTCGAAAGGATTAACCGATTGACATCAAATTTGTTATGTGGTAATATTTTTCTCTATCTCCTCACTCCTTCTGGTACCTTCCCCACAAAGGGTTAAGTTTTAGTGAAATATTGTTTCATTAATACCTTCTATACTGCTCACTCGAATCTTCTGAATTTCCACACATAGTATTGGTGTATTAGTCACTATCACGTCAAGAAAAAAATGAGCGAAGTTGCCACGCCCCTTTTGGTACCTCCCATACAAATGGACTATTATGCACCAAAACTTAAGAGCTTATAACTTTAATACCAGTACATACTTTTAAATTATTAAACAAGTTATGTATTTATTTGTTCATATGCATTACAATACAAAACAAGTAAGAAAGTTTCAGTCGGGTAAACCGACTAAGGTAGACCCTCACATTGCGAGTAATGTAATATGGAATATTACACTAATTAATGTGTCAGTCTGTGTGGGAGGTACCGGAAGGGGTTTATCAAATACAGTTATTTTTCGCTGAACAGTAGATACTTTAAATACATTGCACTGTGCCGAATTATAAGCGTTTATGTGCACTAATATATTACGTTATGAGCTATTAAATTGTGGTATAATTTGACCAAAAGGGCGTGGTGGTAACGCCCATTTTTTACGGGACTATAGGTGCTTTGAAAGCGTTACAAAGTGCAACATTTTGTAGTACATATTTTCGTGCATTGGAACTCACGCTATGAGCTTTTAACTTTTTGTACAAAATGGTCACTTTGTGTGGGAGGTACCTAAAGGGGCATGGCAATAACGCCCATTTTTCACTGGACTGTAGGCGATATAAAAGCATTACCCTGTACAAAATTTCAAGTATTTTTAATCGCTGGTATTAATGTTATAACCTTTAAACTTTTTGTACAAAATGGTCCCTTTTTGTGGGAGGAACCAAAAGGGATGGGGCCACCTCACCCATTTTTCTCAAGATGATAGCGACAGATAAACTGAAGCGTGATCCATTTCGAGGTTCCCTACTTTTTGAAAGAAAAAAAAACACAGAAAATTCGAATTGAATGGGGAATGTTTATTATCACTTGAAAGATCATTCTTTGGCATTTATCTTTTGAAGATTATGTCTATCAAATGTTGGCCGCGGCTACGTCTCAGATGGTCCATCCGTTGAGTCCAATTTTCGACGACTCGTTAGAGCATTTCGACTGGTAACTGGCGAATCACACGCGTGATGTTTTGCTTCAAGGCCTGAATCGAAGCGGGTTTATCCGCATAAACTTTAGACTTTACATTTCCCCACAGGAAAAAGTCACACGATTTTGGTGGCCAATCGACCGGCCCAAACCGTGAAATTATCTGCTCACCGAAGTGTTTTCTCAATAAATCCATTGATTGATGCGATGTGTGGGAAGTGGCGCCGTCTTGTTGAAACCAAATGTCCCCGAGATCACGAGCTTCAATTTCAGGCATCAAATAGTCGGTTATAATGGCACGATAACGGTCGCCATTGACGGTTACTTTCTCACCGGCATCATTTTTGAAAAAATATGGACCGATGATTCCACAAACCACACCAAACAGTTGTTTTTTTCTGGATGAAGTGGCAGCTCTTCAGGTTGCTCTTCGTCCCAAATGCGGCAATTTTACTTGTTTACATACCCATTGAGCCAGAAATGGGCCTCATCGCTGAACAAAGTTTGGCTCGAAAACGTTGGATCTTCTTTGAACTTTTCAAGAGCCCATAGAGCGAAGCGATGTCGCTTGGGAAGGTCGGGCGGCTTCAGTTCTTGCCCAAGCAGTATTTTGTATGCTTTCAATTTAAGATCTCGATGTAAAATGCGCCAAGTCGTTCCATACGTCAGTCCGAGTTGCTGCGAACGGTGCCGAATCGACTCTCCACGGTCTTCGTGTACACTCTCAGCTACGGCCACTACATTTTCTTCACTGCGTGCTGGACGTGATCTATTCGGTCGAATATTATCCAATAATGAATGCTGGGTCTCGAGATGGGTGATGGTGTTGCGAATAGTACGCTCAGTAGGCCGATTATGTTGACCATAAGATGAGCGAAGTGCACGAAACACATTCCTCACAGAACGTGAATTTTCGTAATAAAGTTGAACGATTTGTAAACGTTGTTCAGTCGTAAGTCTTTCCATGATGAAATGCCAAACAATACTTAACAAAAATAACATGACAGCATGACACGACTCACACGTGATCTGTCAAAAAAAAGGCTATGGAAAAAAGTATCTCTACTTGGATCACCCGTTATTACTATGTGTGGAATTACAGAAGATTCGGATAAGTAGTATAGAAGTTATTAGATAATCAATATTTCAATAGATGTTAACCCCTTGTGAGGGAGGTACTGGAAGGAGTGGACCAATATGGCCCATCTTCGAAGTTAGCCTGAGATAGCAAAATATATTATCCCATACCAAATTTAAAGTCAATCGGTTACTCCTTTCGAGAGTTCTCGTGCGCACCAGCCAGCAGACAGACAGGCAGACAGTAGGACGGATGGACATTTCTCATTCGACTTAAAATGACCAAAAACGAATATCCCCCGAACATACTTTGAGTCTTAGATCACTCCTTCGATGTGTTACACTTTTCGTCCGTAGCAAATGGTATATACCCTCGTCACACTAAAGTGAGGGTATAATAAGTTTATATTCTAATTTTACGGTTCGGAAAAGCCGGGTAAGAAAGACCATGTGGCTAGATTTTGCAGCGACAGACCAGAGCCTCAAGTGAGAATCGAACCCACGACCCCGAAACGCATAGGCGAGCACGCTACCAACTCACCTAATGGGGCGGTCAAAAATGCAATTTAAATTGATAACAATTTAATTGAAACAAAAAAATAAATTAATTTACGAATATTTTTTTGGGACTCAGGGTGAGGGGATTCAGAAGTCGGTTTACCCGACTGAACTTCCTTACTTGTTTTGACTTGATATGTATACAGGGTGGCTGATATGTATTGCAACCAACTTCAGGTTGCTATCATTTCTAAACCGCTAGTCTGATAGCTGACAGATTTATTTCAGTGACAGTTCATTTTATTGTTTACAAGCTTGCAAAAGCATTTTGATCTTCAAATTCAGAAAAAAATTTATTCGTGATGGAATTCAAGCGTGATAGTGTGATTGATTTATATTTGGGTGGAAAAACACAAGTGGCTATCGTTAGAGCCCTCCAGCATTTAAATGTGAATAAATCTTTTGTTTCTCGTACCATTGCTCGTTACCGTGATACTGGCAGTGTTGCATCGCGTCCAAAAAGTGGACGAAAAAAAACGGTAACAGCACCAGAAATGATCCGAAAAGTGAAGGCCAGATTTGATCGAAATCCACGCCCCAGTGGTAGAAAAATTGCTCGTGAGCTGAACATATCGCGAGAACGTATCGCGAGCTGAACATCGGTGAGCAAGAGCTCACCGATGTACTAAAAAAGTTAGACTGGAAAGAGCCAAGGAGTTGCTTCGCTTGCAGTTACCGAATTTGGTTTTCTCCGATGAGAAGCCATTCCAAATTGAGCAGTTTGTGAACAAAGAAAATGATCGGGTTTACTTGCCAAAAGGTCAGCTGAAAATTTACACCTTCGATTGGCCACCAGAACTCAAGCGCCGCCGATGGTAATGGTGTGGGCCGCCGTAACGGCCGATGGTCGCTCCCCGCTCGTATTCATGGACCATGGGGTCAAAATAAATGCCGAATATTATCGGGAAAATGTCCTTAAGACAGTATTGAAGCCCTGGGCAGACAAACATTTCGGCCGCAGACCATGGACATTCCAACAGGACTCAGCACCATCGCACTCAGCACGCGTCAACCAAGAATGGCTTAAAAAGGAGGTTCCTCGCTTAATTTCTACCGCACAATGGCCACCAAGATCTCCGGATCTCAATCCGTTGGACTTTTTCGCCTGGGGCATTTTAGAGAGTAAGGTTCGCACTAAAAAATACCCAAGTATCGATCATCTCAAGACGGCGCTGCGCCGGGAATGGGCCAAAATACCGCAGAGCCACTTTCGTGCAGCGTGTGATGGCTTTGTTGGCCGTTTGAAGGCCATTATTCGTGCCAAAGGTGGCCAATTCGAATAAATCTAAACTGTTTCTAAAATTTTATGTTATTTCCGACATATTTTGCTTTTGAACAATAAAATTTAAAAAAAAATTAAAAAAAATATAGCGCTTTACTTTGTTGCATTACATATCAGCCACCCTGTATATCCACAAAAAATGTTCATCATTGGTTTAAGATTTATTATAGCCCTTCCGAACGACCTTCAGACTCAGTTTTTGTTTTATTTTACCTATGCCTACAATATGATACCCTACACCACTCTAGTAAGATTGGATAACAATGAAATATCATATGTATACTTCGACTAAAATTTGTTTACACAATTTACATTTGGTACGTCTCTACCTCTGTAGCCAAATCGGACGAAATATATATACGGGAGCTATAACAAAATCTGAACCGATTTTCTTCATATTCGTAAATGTTGGTCCATAGATCAATTAACTCTACCATGCTAAATTTCAAAACAATTTGATATAAAATATATTTTCTATAGTGACCATCAATTCCATTAAGAAATAGTGTACACATTTTAATGATTTGCTTTAATTTAATTTAAAATAAAATGAACCTCATTTATTGTAGTAAATACATAGAAAGGCAATAAAAACATTTACATTCATATAAATAAATTAGAAAATATCGATATTTTACTTCATATATTTCTTTATCGAATGTATTTTTTGTATAACAGCAGATCCATTTGTGTACACAACTTTTCAAATTGAGATTTAAGCGACGTTGGTACAGGATGAGAGGTTTAAAGCTCTGCTTATGGCTAAATAAAAAATAATTTGGTTTCGATGCAAGGACCAAAAAATAGCATGATTTTCTTACTTACTTCAAAATGTTTAAATTCAACGTTCCAGAAAATGTAGAAGGCCATGTCCAATTACCCTAAAACCTATTTACAATGTACTCTAATGCCTAATGCAGCATTAGCACCAATTACAAAACCCAACTTCAACATTAAGCACGCCTTTAAAGAAAAGCTATGAAAAAGTAAAAATTTTCTACTTTTTGCAAAGATCGTCCTTGCGCGAACTTAAGGAAATTTTTTATATTTGTTTCCTTTTGGTACAGAACTGTTGGCATCATCACGCTGAAAAAAAATCGCTTCTGTAGTATATTGTCCCAAACATATTCGGCTTGAAACATATATATGTTCAGGGAACACTCTAAACATACAATATTTGGTACACACAAAGGTTATATGTTTGGGAAGATGGTGTTATAAACAAATCTTTGTTTACTCCCAATTTGTTATTATTTGGGACTATTATTTCCGAAACAAATAAAAAATTCACATTTAAGTATTCAGAAAATACCTAAATTGTGTTATATTGTTCAGTAATTGAAAGTAATTTTTTAGAAATTGTTTAATGTTCGTAAAAATAATAATTAAAATCCTATAATCTTGGATCAAAATAAATTTTTTGGTGGATTGACAACTAATGATGGCTTGGAATGCTCAGAAATTTAAATAATTGATTTGAAACAGAAGTCAATGATGCATATGGTATCATAACTGGGAGGTACAATTGGGAACCAAGAAAAAGTTAAAAATGAAATTCGAAAAAGCCAGCTAAAGATTTGAAAATCTTTTTTAAATAAAATATATTTGAAGAAATTCCTAAACAATAATTTTATTTGTACTTAAACACATACTTTATTTGGGAAATTTAGTTTGCAAATATATTTTGTTGTAATATATTAATATATGCGTTCCAAATATATTTTATTGATTTTCAAATAAAATTTATTTGTTCAGAAATATATAATATTTAAAAATTTGTGTTCCAAATATATTTTCTTTCCATTCAAACATATCAAAAAAGGCGATTTTGCCCCGTGATGACACAACTTTTGTGTGTTACTCAAAAGTGATTAATGGTAATTTTTTGCGTTTCAATCCGGCCTATGGGCCTTTTTAAAAAATACTGGGACAAACCTTTCATAAAGATTTAATTATTTCTCGAGAAAGGCAAAAAAGGCCATCGTGGAAATTGGCTATATTGAAGAAGACAATTTAGCCTGAAATACAAAAAATAAAATTTAAAAATAAAAAGGGCATTTTTTTAAAAAATTAATTGTAATAATTTTTTTTCAAAAATTTTTTTATTTTATTTGCTTTCTATTTTTCATTAAGAGTGCAAATAATACCTAACATTTTGCAAAAAGTGTTAGGTATAATTTCCGAGCCCCAGATGCGACAATTTTGCTTGTTGACGTAGCCACCGAGGTGGAAATGGGCCTCATCAGTCAAAATGATTTGTCGATGATTTTCGATTTTTCGAATTTTAATAATTTCAATGCGTTGTTGAATTGAATCCATTAATTTCCAGGGCAAATAACAACATTGGTTCTTAATATGACAACATATTTGTTGAACTAAAAGGCAACGCATTTTCAATAAATGGTTTAAAAATATATTTCTTGAGCAAAATCAAAAATATTTTTAATAAAAAATTACAAATATAGTAGTTAAATGAAAATATGTTTGTTGAGTGTAAAAGGAAAACATATTCAATGAACGAGCCACAATTTTCATTGATGAAACTTCTATTTTCTTTATCACAGGAATTTTGAAAATTTTTGTATTTGAGTTTATGAAAATTGTTGTTGAATTAAATATTTTGTTTTTTCTGTACACAGTGCGGTGTAGGGCATAAATAAGCAACATAGCTTCAGTTTGTATTTTATTTAGACAATAAGAATCTTCCAAATCGGTTCATATTTATACCTAAGACCCCAAGTATGTTTGGTGGAACTTCGATTTGGGCCATTTTAAGACATTTGAGCAAATCATTTGTCTATCTGTTAAGTCATCTGCCTGTCTGGCTGGAGAGCACGATAATTCTCGAAACACGGTACAAAATAGCCGTTTTTGATATCTTTGAATAGAAAGAAAATATATTTGAAACAGAGATTTTGAAATATTTCTTAATAAATAAATTTTATTTGAAAACAATTAAAATTTATTTGGAGCGCATATGTTAATATATTACAACAAAATATTTTTGCGAACTAACTTTCTCAAATAAAACTAGTGCTTACAAACAAATAAAATAAATGTTAGGTAAGATCTTCATAAATTTCTAAATATTCCAAGTGATCATTTGTTGTCGATTCATCGAGCAATTTATATTTATGCAAGATTATACGATTTCAATTATAAAAAAATGTTACGAAGATTTAAAATTTGTAAAAAATTAAATATAAAATACTGAAAAACTTGCATTACATTTAAGGTATCAATATCTTTTTTAAATACTTAAAACATATAAATCTTTATTTCGGAAATAATAGCCAAAAAAAAAATTATTGAGTCGAAACAAAGATTTGTTCAGAACAATATGTACCCAACTATATAATACTAGCTGGACTCGGTCCACTTCGTTGCCCCAGATTTCAGATTGCCCAGAATGGCTAACTACGTAGACTGCCAAAAAATATTAAAAAATATGGCAACGACAGCATTTATGCGGAAGCGTCTCGAAAAAAGTTGAATTGCGGTGCCCCTCATAACTCGATACCGGATTGTCAGAAATTAAAAAATTTAATTTATTTAGTTAGATAATCGTTAAAGTCAGGTAACGTTGTCGTGTTTTTTTCGAAATTTAAAATTTTAAATTTTTGGGAACACTTTGAAGTGAAAAATGCGATTTTTGCGAGAAAAAATCGACTAATTGGTTATTGTTAAATATAAAAAATTAACAAAATTAACAAGTAAAAGCGTTAAGTTCGGCCATGTCGAATCTTATATACCCTCCACCATGGATAGCATGTGACCTCACAAAATAACTCAAGCCTAAAGAAAATAACACAGATAAAAAAATATAGTAGATGAGAACAGTAGGAATCACAACAAGTTAGATGATATATATGGGAGCTATATCTAAATATTGACCGATATGGCCCATTTGCAATCCCAAACAACCTGCAACTATAAGAAAAATTTGTACCCAATTTGATCAACATAGGTATATTATTGCGGACTGTAGCGTGATAACCACAGACGGACGGACGGACATGGCTAAATCGTCTTAGAATTTTACGACGATTAAGAATATATGTATATACTTTATGGGGTCTCAGATCAATATTTAGAGGTGTTACAAACGGAGTGACAAAATGAATATACCCCCCATCCTATGGTGGAGGGTATAAAAAAAATCGACAGCGTTACCTCGTAAATTATGTAAGGAAATAGTGTTAATAATTTCAAAAGGATCGGTTCAGCAGTTTTTGAGTTATGACGGGCTGTGGTAAAAACGCTTTAAAGTTTTTCTGATGTACTGAGTCACATATGAGGCGCGGTTGCTTTGACTGCAGTATCTTCGTTACTTTTGCTCCGACTCACACAATAATTTATAAACGTTACCCCCCTTAACACCAATGCGATGAAAATAAAAGAAATGTGGTACAAAAATGTACAAATTATGCAATATTGTACGAGGTTATGTTTAATGACCAGAATTTCTTTCTTCTACGGTTAATAGTTTTAGAGTTGCCACACCCACTAATCTTATCCCGCCATTTTCTGCTGAAAATTTAGATAATTACTCCACTAAAGTGTGTTCCAAATTTCGTTCTTCTACCATCTAGACATTCTGAGTTATTAGAATTGTATATAATGCAACGCCCACTTATTGTATCCCGCCCACTTTTGGTGAAAGTACTAATATGAACTCCAACAACTTACAATCCAAATCTCGTTCTTATAGGGTCAATAGTTTCTGAAATAATAAACGTTTAACTAATGCTACACCCACTTTTGCCACACCCACTGATCCGATCCCGCCAATTTTCGTTAAAGTTTTAGATAATAACTCCACTAACGTGTGTTTAAAATTTCGTTCTTCTACGAAGAACATATTCAAAGATATTCATTTTATTTCATTTATTTCAATCTATGGATACATAATCCTTACAGACTACAACTTAAAACTAAACATAAATTAAATCTAATAAATTAGTAAAATTATATAATGAACTAGAAAAATCTAAATTATAACTAGAAATTCTATTCGAATAGAATAGATCTATTCGCTATTCTATTCGAATTGTATATAATGCCACGCCCACTTATTCTATCCCGCCCACTTTATTTGAAGTAACTACTATTGACTCCAATAACTTGCAATCCAAATTTCGTTTACCTACGGTCAATAGCTTCTGAGATACCAAATGTGTAACTAATGCTACGCCCACTTTTGCCACACGCACTAATCCGATCCCTCCCTTTTTATACCCTACACCACACTGTGGTACAGGGTATTGTAAGTTTGTTTCACGGCAGATGTTTCTAACACCTGAAAATAACACAGCTAGACCCACCTTAAAGTATACCGATCGACTCAGAATCACTAGCTGAGTCGATTTAGAGTATTTCGCAGCTGTTAAGATCCCTATTGAATTTGGTTGAAATCGGTTCAGATTTAGATATAGCTCCCATATATATCTTTCGTCCGATTTTGCCCTTTAGTCCTATAGAAGCTGCATTTTACATCCAATCGTTTTGAAATTTAGAATGGTAGAGTTTCTTGATCCATGAACCAACACTACCGAATTTGAAGAAAATCGGTTAAGATTTAGCTATAGCTCCCATATATATGTTTCGTCCGATTTTGCTCTTTAGTCCTGTAGAAGCTGTATTTTACATCCAATCATTTTGAAATTTAGAATGGTAGAGTTTCTTGATTCATGAACCAACATTGCCGAATTTGAAGAAAATCGGTAAAGATTTAGCTATAGCTCCCATATATATGTTTCATCCGATTTGGCCCTTTAGTTCTATAGAAGCTGTATTTTACATCCAATCATTTTGAAATTTAGAATGGTAGAGTTTCTTGATCCATGAACCAACACTACCGAATTTGAAGAAAATCGGTTAAGATTTAACTATAGCTCCCATATATATGTTTCGTCCGATTTTGCTCTTTAGTCCTGTAGAAGCTGTATTTTACATCCAATCATTTTGAAATTTAGAATGGTAGAGTTTCTTGATTCATGAACCAACATTGCCGAATTTGAAGAAAATCGGTAAAGGTTTAGCTATAGCTCCCATATATATGTTTCATCCGATTTGGCTCTTTAGATCCAATCGTTTTTATACCCTACACCACACTGTGGTACATGTCCCAAAAGTAAATTTATGTAAACAATTTATACATGAATTACAAAATTTATATATCAGAGTTATTCAATATTACGAGAGTGGTGTAGGGTATTATATAGTCGGCACCGCCCGACTTTAGGCCTTTCCTTACTGGTTTATATTTAGCATGGAAATGTGGGGCTTTGTTTTGTTTTCATTTTCTTTATTTATTAAAAGAATGTCATACGTTGATAAATAAACCATTATAATAATAAATTTTGTAAAACTAAAAAAAAATTTTTTTCGACAAAATAATTTTCTCGACATTTAAAAAAACAACTTGCATAGCAAACTTTTTTTATATTTTGTATTTGAACAACACTAAGGGAAAGCATTTATTGTTTACTTATATATGTAAAAAAAACAGTAAATTATAATTTTTATTCGTTCGGTTGAAAAATTGCCTGCAAATATTCCATATTTTGTTCCGTATTATTTCTGTCCTCTAGGAGCCCTCTTGCGTCTTCATCTAAGCCCCGATATTCTACTTTCCATTGCTTTCGAATGCTGAAGATGAGGGGATCTGACGTTGCCAACAAAATATTAAATGGATCTTCGTTTCTACAATTTCGAGATACTTTTCTGGTAATGTGCTCTCTATAAAACATGTAATCCTTATTTCTTTTTTCCTGTGCTTCCTCTGATAGATCTCCTATTGGTACCAAATGATGCTTAATGACATCTCCTCCATGATAAAGAATTTTGTGTACTGTTGCAGACATATTTCTCCATGAATATTTGGTATTATATATTCGTGCAGTTTCCTTGAATTTTTTAGCATCAATTTGTTTATGGCACGCCAGTACAACGATAATTGTTTTAAATCTTGAAATGCGATTTATATCAACACCAGTTATTTCAGATGCTTTTTCGGGATCAGAAAAGAACCTTCTTGCTGTATTCTCATTATTGGTATTGCCTGATCCTTGGTTTGGTTGGTCTATAATCAACCCACACTTCGATACCTCCATTCTAAACTGTGCTAAGAGCAAAAAGGTAGTTTTTGATGGATTTTTTAAATTTGTGTGGAATTCCTATGTAATGGAAATGGAATGACCTGTACAGTTTTGTGCATAACTTTTGATTGGGTTGATGGATAAACACCAACTTTTGGCTGAATATAATTGGGAATATTTAGCAATTAAAAATGCAATCTCCCTAAGAACATGCTAAGTCGACTTAGCATGTTTTAGAATGGATTTGAAAAATTCATCCTGAACATGTTTCTTTTTTAAATTTCTTAAATCCTTGCTGGTGTCATTGTTTCTTATTGATCCTGTAGGTCCAAAATCCAAATCATAGCTGTATGTGTTTTAAGTATGTGTTCCATAAATTGTTTTCTTGTTTGTAGCGGCGATAATCCAAATTCATACGCATCAGTATTATCTACTGATTTTTCCGGGACTTGGTTTAATTTGCTTGATGTAGATTGACATATAATGCAGCTGGATGAAGCCTTTGTGTCAGTCAAAGCCTAGTTAACTTCAATTGTCTGTCCTTCAATTTCTACTTCTAATGGCTGCGGTCTTGTAATTTGGGTTCTTATATCATTGACTTCTTTTTTAATGGTATCATATGTTTCTTTTTTAAATTCAAATTTGATTGGTCTGCAGTATTTCGTAGAAGATGGTGTTTAATTTTCCAAATATCCTTTGCCTGCATCGTACTGGTCGAAGGTTCTGAGTCTTCCAAATTCTTTATCAATCGCAATGGCACAAATGACGCCATGAACACATATGCGTCTGAATTTTTTTTCGCATACAGACTCCTTGTATTGTTTTTGTCCAGAAGAAATATCACATCCCCAGTTGCAGTTCTTATATTTCTTCAAGTCATGTCCTTTAAATGATTGTAGCAAGCGTTGAGCTATATGATTAAGTAGGTCTTGAAGTTTTACCTCTGCCGAACTCGATGTGATTTTAATAGTGTCCGTTGGTGGCAAACAGTCCTTTTTAGCAGCAAGTATGTGATGATATGATGGATACAGCTTTGAGCCCTTTTCAATCGCACGCAACCTGAGCTGTGTATATTGGTGTTTTGTTAACTTCAAATCCAATAATAATGCTAATGCATCTTCATTTGAGAACTGTTTTTCATCGCTTGGAGTTGGAATACTCTTAATAATCCGTTTTGTTCTCAGAGGACTAGCGTTTAAAACTTTTTCAACAATTTCGGCTTTTGTGCGTTGTTTTTGTTATCGCAAAAGCAAGCTTTCTGCAATAGTTTCACATCTGATTTCTTCATTGATATCCTTAAGTTTCCGCCTTTTAGAACTATCGCTACAGTTGCAGAGTGATTTTGGTGGTCTTCCACAATTGTTTTGATTTTTACTTTCTGAAGATACTTGGACACTAAGTTCGCCCTCTAATCATATTGCAAAGATCTTATAAAATTTATATTTATTCCATCAAACTTGTTTGTAGCGCTTAGTTAAGTTGCTGATGAAAATATTTACTTTATTTTGCAGTTCCAATTGTATTTCGATGCATGAGGAATTTATTTAGCTTTGAACGTAAGTTAAAACATCTTCCTTCTTTTTGTTTCCAAAATACTCTTCAGATAATTCTTTATAGTTGAAGTTCTCCATTTTTTAATATTATAAAATTTGATTGTTTCTGCTTGGATATAATTTTGCAACTGAGTTTGTATTCGAATACCACTGGATTTTATCCTTTTCTTACATAGTAGGGCGGGTCGATTTAAAAATCGCCCATTGCTCAGTGAAAATCGTATTCTAGGGATCAAAATAAGAAACTTTGCCGAAGGAACCATACCTCTAAAACGAATTCTGATGTCCCGGAAAAAGTCCCACTTTGACCCATTTAGAGTGCTCTAATCGAGTCCAAATGTATGGAACCCCCAAGGGGTTCCACTTGGTGTGCCACTGGCATGGGATTTTTCAAAATTTGCCCCTACCCAAAAGTTCGACCCAAATTCCGGGACATCAGAATTCGTTTTAGAGGTATGGTTCCTTCGGCAAAGTTTCTTATTTTGATCCCTAGAATACTATTTTCACTGAGCAATGGCGACTTTTTTTGCCTCCCCACAAATCGACCCGGCCTAATGTATAGTGTCATACTCTGTTCATAAGTAAAAAGGGTAAATATGTACATATGGGACATCAGAATTCGTTTTAGAGGTATGGTTCCTTCGGCAAAGTTTCTTATTTTGATCCCTAGAATACGATTTTCACTGAGCACTTCACTGAGTGGGGGTCGGTCATACATTTGGACTCGATTGGAGCACTCTAAATGGGTCAAAGTGGGATTTTTTCCGGGACATCAGAATTCGTTTTAGAGGTATGGTTCCTTCGGCAAAGTTTCTTATTTTGATCCCTAGAATACGATTTTCACTGAGCAATGGGCGATTTTTAAATCGACCCGCCTCTCTAAGATGAGGGGATAAAAACGACCCAAAAAACTAAAAAAGGGTTAAGGTGTCATAAATATGGTAAATATGTCATAAAAAAACACACACAACTTGGCTTGGTGTCCCTACAACATAGTCATATGAACAGGTAAAATAAAAAGAACAATCAATTTTTTCCCCGACTAATTTCATTAAAATTAGAAAAGTGTTCTACAGGCTGGTCGGGGCAGGGCAAAAGTATATCCTATATATAAAGATTAAAGATGACACTTTCACCTTTCTTCTGGTGAAAGTCTCTAGATGCTAAAAAGTTTCATTCCACTAAAATTCCAATTTGAAAAACATATAGTGCCTGTGGAAATATGTTATAACAAACCACGTGTAAACAGTACAGTAATACTTTTGGCAAATTAAAACGCTATGGATAATAGTTTGCGAGAAATTACAATTCCCTTCTACAAAAATATACAAAAATTAGGTTTTTAAAATTACATAAAATATTTGTTTTCAGCAGCACACCACGCCCACAATAATAAATATTTGGATCTACTTTTTTGGCTACCCTAGTCTCAATATTTTTGCTATTGAATGGAATTAAAATGATAAAAAATTTGACTTTTGATTTGACTTTTCAATTCTGAACCAAAGTGCGTCGTTTCGTAACATTAGGTTAGGCAGGACTTTTAAAAAGGTGTCGTGTGGTCCCTGGTCACAAGCCGGGCATGTGTTCGACGTGGTGCCATCAATCCTTGCCCAGTATGAATTGAGGCGGCTACACTAGCCTGATCTTAATTGGGCCAAAAGTACTCTTGTCTGTCGTGGTAATTCCTCTTCCTCTGAGGTCTCCTAGCACGACATTGACTCTGTAATTATTTACGGCTTCAGCGACTGCGTCAGAGTGTATGTCAGCCAGACCTGCCGTGTAAGCTCTTTGATCTAGAGGTTCTCTCTTGTAGCGTTGGACTTCGCGCTCTAGATCATGAAGGTATTTCCTGATTTGCCTGGGAGGTGTGCGCCTACCCACTAGATGGTGATTGGGATGGCTGCTTCGACAGAAAAAAATTGTGTCGTCGCACGGTTATGATCTTCGTCTCCTCCTGTGGGTGGTCCGCAGAAGACATGTGGAGGCACCCTGTCGCAGTTCTCAGGGCGGCATTTTAGCAGGTCTGTATATTCTTCCACTGCGTCTCGTTCACATTCATAGTTTACCACAGACCGACCTATCGCTTCGTAAGGGGTCAACAAGGTTTATTTATCTGTTCCCCAAGTGCTGGCAAGGGATGGCTGCTTCGACAGAATAAAACTGTGTCGTCGCACGGTTATGATCTTCGTCTCCTCATGTAGGTGGTCCACAGAAGCCATGTGGAGGCACCCTATCGCAGTTCTCAGGGCGGCATTTTAGCAGGTCTGTATATTCTTCCACTGCGTCTCGTTCACACTGGTGCTGCATAGTTTACCACAGACCGACCTATCGCTTTGTAAGGGGTCAACAAGGTTTATTTATCTGTCCCCAAGTGCTGCCGGCTATCGACTTGAGGACCTTGTTCCTACTTCTCATCTTAATGCAGATAGCTGTGACATGCGCGTTAGACCTGAAGAGGCTATCAAATGTGACACCAAGAACCTTAGGGTAGTTAATGGTCGGAATTCTTGTGCCATCGACTATCACATTAAGTATTCTCATTTTCTCAGGTTCCTCGCAGCGAAGAAATTGGCAATCTCAGCCATGTAGATATTCGGCCTTCCACATATCGATACCTCCATTCTAAAACATTGCTAAGTCGAGTTATCATGTTTTTAGGGAGATTGCATTTTTAGTAATCGCGCGCGCGATTTCTCATAGAATTCTTTACACTTGGCTTTTCTGCAAGTTCTTAACTACATCACATATATTGTTTTTCGATTTAATACTACCATATTTGAAATGTTTGGGAAATTATATTTGGATAAGGCCCTATGCGTATGATGAAGATGAGAAATTGCAGAAATGCCGAGTGTAAAAAAAAAAAATCGGCGTTATGTCCGTTGGGCGTTATGACCGGTCACCCAAAAGTTATTCACAGAACTGTACAGGTCATTCGATTTCCACCACAAACGAATTCTACACAAATTAAAAAAATTCGTCAATCTTTGATCGCCTCTCCTGAAAAACTACCTTTTTGCACTTAGCATAGTTTAGAATGGAGGTATCGATATGTCATCGATCAAAGGGCCCGACGCCAGAATCGTACAGTCATCAGCATATGATACGATTTCAACGCCGTCAGGTGGAGGTGGAATTACAGAGAGGTAGAGGTTAAACATTGCCGGAGATATCACCCCACCTTGGGGAACTCCCTGTTTCAATCTACTGGGTTTGGACTTCTTGTTTCTGAATTCTAGAAACAACTGAATTGTGAAACAGGAAGTTCCCCAAGGTGGGGTGATATTAACACCTGTCTCCTCTCTTCTGGCGTACAAGGTTTTTTCCGACCCATCTATTAAAGATTTTTTATTTAATTTTTCTTTTCTTTTACTGTCACAGTTAATACAATAACAAAACTTCACTACAATGTATTCAGTTCAAAGAAAACTACTACAAAACGCGCAATGTACTCATTTTTTTGTCCAACCAAATTAAATACTTCAGCACAATATGAACACAGAAACGAGTAAAAGCGTTAAGTTCGGCCATGCCGAATCTTATATACCCTCCACCATGGATAGCATGTGACTACACAAAATAACTCAAACCTAAAGAAAATACCACCGAAAACACACAATAAATATAGTAGATGAGAACAGTAGGATCAAGTTAGATGCTACATATGGGAGCTATATCTAAATATGGACTGATATCGCCCATTTTCAATCCCAAGTTACCTGCAGCTATAAGAAGTATCTATACCAAATTGCAGATGCTATACTTGGGAGCTATATCTAAATATGGACCGATATCGCCCATACCTGCAGCTATAAGAAGTATCTATACCAAATTTCAACCACCTAGCTCTATTATTACGGACTGTAGCGTGATTATAACAGACGGACGGACAGACGGACATGGCTAAATCGTCTTAGAATTTTACGACGATTAAGAATATACGTATATACTTTATGGTCTCAGATTAATATTTAGAGGTGTTACAAACGGAGTGACAAAATAAATATACCCCCATCCTATGGTGGAGGGTATAGCAAGATGTAACGGGATTTTTGCGACTCTTTACTTCTTGCATCGATTTTGTCAAAAGAGAATATGACAATGTTGCCACATCACTTTTAAAAGAAATTAACGCAAAACAAAAGGAGAAATAAAATCCAACATGTACTTATTATTTTGCCCATATACGTATATGGGCAAATATCAAAATTTTTTAACACAGGGGTAATGTATATTGTTTTACCCTTTTCTCGCTTTGTGGACAGATTTCGGTGCATAAGTTGATGGAATTAGATAAACAACAAACATACAAGTTTTTTCCCAAAAAAGTTTGTTATTATCTAAAAGACTTTAAAAGTTATAAGCACATACATTTCAAAATTGTGAAAAAAGTCCTAGAAATGTTCATATCTGTATCCATTTTTTTTATATGTTGTGGCCAAACCATTTTTTCTGAAGTTACTGGTCAGTTACAAAAAACACGAGGGACACATGGAGGAAGAATTTTTCGTGAGCACTGTTCATGTGAGATCTTTCCGCAAAAAATTATAGCTCATAACTTTTTGAAATGCGATTTCAAGTGTTTTTTGTTTGAAATGAAATAACGCTAAAGAAGCGGTTATAGCGGCTTGAAATACCTATAAATCTATATAGGTGTCGTTAATGTGCTCTTAATGGAACCACCGCTATAGCTTCCCAAACCTTTGTTAAACTTGCGTGAATTTTGTTTTTGATAGTGTATTTCGCGGAGCACATCGACAGTTATGTATAGGTTGAGCGGAATTAACTATCCCAGGTGGCTTTTGACCTGGTGAATCCAAAAATCAGGGGGCCGTAACAAAATAATGAATCGCTGAAATTGTATCCACTTTTTTAAATTTTTGCAAAAACGGCAAATTTTGTCCTTGGCATTTTTATACCCTACACCACACTGTGGTACAGGGTATTATAACTTTGTGCATTTGTTTGTAACACCCAAAAGGAGAAGAAATAGACCCATCGTTTATTATACCGATCGACTTAGAATCACTTTCTGAGTTGATTTAGCTATGTCCGTCTGTCCGTCTGTGCATGTATTCTTGTAATCAAAGTACAGGTCGCAATTATGGTCCGATCTCGACGAAACTTTACACATATCTTTTTTTTGGCCCAAGGACGATCCCTATTGAATTTGGTTAAAATCGGTTCAGATTTAGATATAGCCCCCATATATATGTTAGCCCCGATTTGACATGTAAACGCTGTAAAAACTGTATTTTATATCCGATCAGTGCAAAATTTGGCAGAAAGAGGTTTCTTATTACATGAAGGAATACTGCCAAATTCGGAGAAAATCGGTTCGGATTTAGATATAGCCCCCATATATACGTTACCCCCGATTTGACATGTAAGCGCTGTAATAACTGTATTTTATATCCGATCAGTGCGAAATTCGGCAAAGAGAGGTTTCTTATTACACGAAGGAATACTGCTAAATTCGGAGAAAATCGGTTCAGATTTAGATATAGCCTCCATATATATGTTACCCCCGATTTGACATGTAAACGCTGTAAAAACTGTATTTTATATCCGATCAGAGCAAAATTTGGCAGAAAGAGGTTTCTTATTACATGAAGGAATACTACCAAATTCGGAGAAAATCGGTTCGGATTTAGATATAGCCCCCATATATATGTTACCCCGATTTCACATGTAAGCGCTGTAAAAACTGTATTTTATATCCGATCAGTATGAAATTCGTCAGAAAGAGGTTTCCTATTATATGAATGAACACTTTTAAATTTGGAAGAAATCGGTTCAGATTTAGATATAGCCCCCATATATACGTTACCCCCGATTTGGCATGTGAGCGCTGTAAAAATGTTATTTTATATCCGATCAGTGCGAAAGTCGGCAAAAAGAGGTTTCTTTCTACATGAAGGAATACTGCCAAATTCGGAGAAACTCGGTTTAGATATAACACCCATATATATGTTACACCCGATTTGACCTGTAAGCGCTGTAAAAACTGTATTTTATATCCGAAGGAATACTGCCAAATTCGGAGAAACTCGGTTTAGATATAACACCCATATATATGTTACACCCGATTTAACCTGTAAGCGCTGTAAAAACTGTATTTTATATCCGAAATTCGGCAGAAAGAGGTTTCTTATTACATGAAGGAATATTGCCAAATTCGGAGAAAATCGGTTCAGATTTAGATATAGCTCCCATATATATGTTAACCCCGATTTGACATGTAAGCGCTGTAGAGACTGTATTTTATATCCGATCAGTACGAAATTCGACAGAAGGAGGTCTTTTTACATGAATGAGTATTCAGGGAAGATCGGTTCAGATTTATATTAAAGCTCCATATATATGTTCCTCCTGATTTGGTATCAAACCGCTACAGAAGTTGTATTTTACTTCCGATCATTAAAATTTTCCAGAAAGATGTTTCTCAATTTAGGAACGAATATTGCTTAATTTAGCGATTATCGTTTCAGAATTAGATAATATGTTTCTACCCATTTACCAATTATTCCAAATTATTATGGCAATGACCCTTATCGCATTGTTATGGAGGTGTAGGGTATTATATAGTCGGCCCCGGCCGACTTTCTGCCTTTCCTTACTGGTTAGTAGTATAAACGTCTGAAATTCATTTCTATGTTCTTCGGGCGTACTGCTGTGGTGCAATTAACAATCATGGTTACTTATTTGAAGATTGAAGTCTTGTACGCGAAGAACGTGACACTTTTGTCACAGCAATGATCGGGTGCGGAGTACAGATATGGCGGAAGTGTATATGAAATAAGAGGATTTTTAACGCTCTATTTCGAAATCGGAGGGCCGTCATTTTATTTTGGTGATTGTGCAAATTATGCACATTGCAAAAATTATATTTCCACAAAAATAATGTTCATATGAAAATTTTACCTGGTTGATTTTTGGATTTTTTGGATTAGCTATATTTATCCGAATAATGAAGCTACAGCGATTATTTTGTCATAGGCTGATAGAAATGCTAATGTTCTATGATTGTAATTTTAGTTTTCCGAATTCCGCTGAAAATTGCATTTTATAAAATTTTTTTTAATTTCAATTTGGAACCGCCATAACTTTCGCGGCCTTTGATAAAACTAATTCACAACAACGGTTTTTGCATGTTTATATTTTTATCTTAGTCTGTTGTAAAAGCCGTTGATGTGCTCGCCAAAAAAAATCTTGAAAAAAAATTACTTCAGAATTAAAAAATTTTGATATTTGCCCATATGTTCCTCCGGTTCGGTTCAGCTTTAGATGTAATTATAGCCGCCATATATTCTGATTTGCCATCTAAGTGCTTGTATTGTACACCCGATCAAGGAAAAAATTGGCAAAGGGAAGTCGCTTCGGCCATTAATGAAGGCTACTAAATTTAGTGGAAATCTGGTCAGATTTTGATATAGCCCCCATATCCTTTCGATTTGGCTTCTAAGTGGTATAGAAGCAGTATTTTACACGAGATCGAAGTAAACATTGGCACAAGGAAGTTCCTTAAGCTAAGCACTAAAAAACACTATATCCCGATTTTTGATCTAAGCGCCATAAAATAAAAAACTTTGGGCAGATCATTAGCATTAGGAAAACAACATGGATTAAACTGGACTATTATATTATTTATTTATTAATAGACTTTTATTTTTACAATGTTTGAGTTATGAAATAAAGTGCAAATTTAAATCTATATTTGGCGTAGCAATAATGCTGTGAGCCATATAATTGTGAGTTATTTCTAAATGTTTACAATCATTTAATATTATATATATTAGATTTATTTAATTCATTATGCATATATCAGTTATTCTTAGTACAGTTTATTAAATACTCGTATGAAGAAATTCTTATTTATTTTTAGATATTAAATTCATTTTGTATGTAGTTTCTATACTTGGTACAATTTTCCAAATATTTGTATAGTGATAAGAAATTCGTGCGATTTAATACGCTTAATACTTCGTTTTCGTTAAATATATATTGACCTAAAAGGTTTTTCTGAGATCCCTATGTATTGGCCAAAAGCCTATAAAGTGAAAGTTAAACTGGACTATTATTCTTCCTATTCTGCTCCTATAGATTGGTGTTGGGTATTATAGAGTCGCCTCAGCCCTTCCTTACTGTTTTTATGGTAAAACTGAAAAAAAAAAACTAAATTTTCCATAGAATATTAATTTTCCATATATAAAGGGTCCGCCAAATAACTTTTTTTTTTGAAAACGCTATAGCTTAGCGGAGCGAAAACGCATTGGATGGTCAGTTGGCTTCAACTCCTGAACCAATTGGACTTTGTATGGCGTCATACCAAGGTCTTTATGCAAAATTCGTCTCAATGATGTCTCCGAAATGTTTAATTGTTGAGAACGACGGTGAATTGATGTTGATGGCGCTTCACGCAAACTTTCTGCCACAGCAGCAATATTCTCGGGTGTACGCACTGTTTTTGGCTTTTCACGCTTTGGTTTATCGATGAGGATGCCAGTTTCTTTCACTTTTTTCACAAGATAACGAACATACGGAGCTGACGGTGCTTCTCTTCTTCCAAAATCCGTACGCAATTTTCGCACACATTCTGCAGCATTACCATGATTTTCAAAGTAATGTCGCAATATTCGCAATACACACATATTCGTTCAGCGGAAGGATAAAACTAATTATCTGTCAAATCAGTCATGAGCTAAGTCTTACCATTCTCGAAATAAACACTAGTTGAAAAAAAACGTTACATTGCGGACCCTTTATTAATTACGGTTGCCGGTGGCAGGAAAATTATCCTCAAATTGAAAGTAAAGGTGAGCCCAAGTTTGGGGTCTTTTTTGTTACAAGAAGTCTGAAGCAAAATAATAGAGGTCGCTCCCAAATTTACTTCTTTAAACAAAACTCCTGCCCCGAAGTAGTGGTCGCTCTTTAATTACTTTGGTTAAGTCATAGATGTCTCAGCAAGTTGGCTAACATTTTGCAGTTTTATTTTTTAAAAGAATTTGCTCAAACAAAAAAGCTCCATATCGGTCCAAGATTAGGTTTATTTTCACTTCAAAGATTTTTTCCGGCTGAAGTATTGAATGCCATCCATTATGAAGGGGTACTCGAACTTATCTCAGTTCTTACTTAATTATTTGTATTCAAAACCAGTAAGGAAAGGCAGAAAGTCGGCCGGGGCCGACTATATAATACCCTACACCTCCCTAACAATGCGATAAGGGTCATTGCCATAATAATTTGGAATAATTGGTAAATGGGTAGAATCATATTATCTAATTCTGAAACGATAATCGCTAAATTAAGCAATATTCGTTCCTAAATTGAGAAACATCTTTCTGGAAAATTTTAATGATCGGAAGTAAAATACAACTTCTATAGCGGTTTGATACCAAATCAAGAGGAACATATATATGGAGCTTTAATATAAATCTGAACCGATCTTCCCTGAATACTCATTCATGTAAAAAGACCTCCTTCTGTCGAATTTCGTACTGATCAGCGCTTACATGTCAAATCGGGGTTAACATATATATGGGAGCTATATCTAAATCTGAACCGATTTTCTCCCAATTTGGCAGTATTCCTTCGTGTAATAAGAAACCTCTTTCTGCCGAATTTCGGATATAAAATACAGTTTTTACAGCGCTTACAGGTCAAATCGGGGGTAACATATATATGGGTGTTATATCTATACCGATTTTCTCCGAATTTGGCAGTATTCCTTCATGTAATAAGAAACCTCTTTCTGCCAAATTTTGCACTGATCGGACATAAAATGCAGTTTTTACAGCGTTTACATGTCAAATCGGGGGTAACATATATATGGGGGCTATATCTAAATCTGAACCGATTTTCTCCGAATTAAGCAGTATTCCTTCGTGTAATAAGAAACCTCTCTTTGCCGAATTTCGCACTGATCGGATATAAAATAACATTTTTACAGCGCTTACATGTCAAATCGGGGATAACGTATATATGGGGGCTATATCTAAATCTAAACCGATTTCTTCCAAATTTAACAGTGTTCATTCATATAATAAGAAACCTCTTTCTGGCGAATTTCATACTGATCGGATATAAAATAAAGTTTTTACAGCGCTTACATGCCAAATCGGGGCTAACATATATATGGGGGCTATATCTAAATCTGAACCGATTTTAACCAAATTCAATATGGATCGTCCTTGGGCCAAAAAAAGATATGTGTAAAGTTTCGTCGAGATCGGACCATAATTGCGACCTGTACTTTGATTACAAGAATACATGCACAGACGGACAGACAGACAGACGGACATAGCTAAATCAACTCAGAAAGTGATTCTAAGTCGATCGGTATAATAAACGATGGGTCTATTTCTTCTCCTTTTGGGTGTTACAAACAAATGCACAAAGTTATAATACCCTGTACCACAGTGTGGTGTAGGGTATAATGATTATTCATGTCAACAGAAATATTACTTCAATCCTTAAAATAACCTGAACAAATCAATATGCACACGGAGGAAAATCGTCATTTTTGATATGTTTGAAACGAAAGAAAATATACTTGGAAACGATTTTTTTAAATATTATATATTTGTTAACAAATAAATTGTATTTGAAAATCAAGAAATTTTGTTTGGAACGCATATATTAATATATTAGAACATAATTTATTTGCAAACTGAATTTAACAAATAAAATATGTGTTTACACACAAACAAAGTTATTGCTTAAGAAGATTTCCAAATATGTTTTATTTAAAAAGATTTTTAAAACATTACTGACTTATTCGAATTTTAGTTAGCTTTTCCTAGTTTTCGTGTTAAACTTTATAGCTAAAAATGTCCTTATTTATAAATATTCCTATTCATCACTTTTTGTCAATCCATCAATGTCGTTTATATTTACACGGAGGAAAATCGCCATTTTTGATATGTTTGAATTCAAGGAAAATATACTTGGAACCAACATTTTTAAATATTATATATTTTTAAACAAATATATTTTATTTGAAAATCAAGAAATTTTGTTTGAAACGCATATATTAATATATTACAACAAAATATATTTGAGAAATTACTGTCACAAATAAAATATGTGTTTACAATCAAACATAGATATTGTTTAAGAATTTATCCAAATACATTATATTTAAAACAATTTTAAAACATTGTTGACTTTGGCAATTTTTAATTTTATTTTTTCCTAGATTTTGTGTTATACTTTACAGGTAAAAAAGTCGTAAGCATTTTCTTTTGTTTTAATTTATAAATAGTCCAATTGTCAATCCATCAATTCTATTTGTCGTTACCCAAGATTATACGATTTACATTTTAATATAATTTTTCAAACATATACAAATTTCTAAAAAATTAAACCTTAAATTTCTAAAAAAACTGAAAACATTTCTTTACATTAAGGCATCAATACATTGCCAAAATACTTAAATACAAATTAATCATTGCTTTGGAAATATTATTTCCAAAGAAAAAATTATTGGGATGAAAACATAATTTTGTTTAGAACAACATCCTCACAAACATATTATATTTGTGAGTGTCAAATATTATATATTTGGAGTGTACCCTAAACATATGTACGTTTCCAGCAGAATATGTTTAGAACAATATACTACAGAAGCGATTTTTTTTCAGCGTGTACGAAAGATTGTTCGATTTAAGTTTTGATTAAATTTTACAAACATATAAAATTTATAAAAAAATTGCTCTTTGAAAATCTGAAAAACAGAAAACTTGTCTTTAAGTTAAGGCATTTAATACATTACCAAAATAAATAATTACAAATGAATCCTTGTTTCGGAAACACTAGTTCCAAATAAAAAATATTTGAATGGGAGCATATTTTTGTTTAGAACAATATCCTCACAAACATATAATATTTGTGTGTGTAAAATATTATATATTTGGAGTGTACCCTAAACATATGTTTATTTCAAGCCGAATACGTTTGGGACAATATATAATACAGAAGCGATTTTTTTTCAGCGTGCACGTTAACTTGATATAATGAATGTTTTTTTTTTCGTGAGAACCATAGATTTTATTGATGATTAAATTAATGGATTTTTTATATTATTTAATTTATTGTAAAACATTTAAAGAAATCTGTAATTAAATTTAATTTTTCAGTATATTTCTTTCAGTGTAAAATTCTTCTTCGCTTTGATCAAATTCCTTTTTCTCAATTTTGTATTTGTTGATGATAAAAACAGATTTGCTTGTTCAAAAAGCAATTGTACAAAATGAATATATTTTTTGTGCAAATTTTGTCCTTAAGAAAATCAAGTGACGTTGCAAGCAGACATGGTTGCTACAATGTCCACGGCGATGTCGACGTTGTTGCAGCAGTCACAGTTAATTACGTACAATCAACCGGTTTTTTTTTGTGGTGAAGAAGGTGGACAGGACTCAGAATTTTTCTCTACGGTCATTTCAGAACAATTTGCAAAGGTTCAGAGTTAATCAAAGAAAGTCATGGACGAGGGACAAAGAAAAGAAACTGAAAAAAGAAACCAGTAACGGGAATGGGAACGTCATCTCAAGAGAGCAAATCAGCAAAAATATATCCTTTGTCCTTTGACTAATATGGCCAAAAAGCAGAGACGACAACTTGAACAAAAGCGAGAGAGAGAAAAATACAAGAAATCAACACCTATTCAAATACAAAAGAGGAATTTTCGGCATTGTTGCCAAAACCCTCTAATTAAGTACACAACTTGTAACCCTCGAAATTGGTACTCGTATAATGTCATCTATTGATTGATCCAATCAAAACAATTCATAATAAGAAACAAATTGCTATTGCCGATCGATCAATGGTAATAATACCCTAAGGATGAGGGTTGTGACAAACAATAGATTTCCAAAGGTTTGGTGCAACACGAGTACCTTTTTCTATGTCATTCAATAAAATCTACCGCAAATGATCAACAAATAAATTATCGGATCGATTGATTTTTTTATTTTGTTTTCAAGTGCTTAGAGATATTATTATTAGGTATTTTATATGTTTACCCTCGACTGCTAAAGTATCATCTACCCTCATGAGGGGTAGACGTGCTCATTTCCTTGTTTTAAGCGAGAGTTGTATGTGTAACACGAATCACCCCTCGGTTGAGGGGTGAGTCTATGATTCATTCAAAAGTCTGTCGGAGGGTATTACTCTCGAAGCGTTTTTCGTTTTTTCTATTATTATATAGTAGTCGGAAAAAGGACGAACAACTCATCATTATTGGTCTTTTGTGAATGACTGTTTGACAAATGATTGTTAAACATTTTTTTTCTCAATTGAGTCCTTTTTTATGATACTTCGGCAAAAAGGTTAATAGGCTTTTCGCACTTCAATAACTCGGAGATTTTCACTGTTCGTAATGCATAGTTGTGTTTTTTTTTGGCTTATTAATCTTTTTGTCATGTTCTATTGACTTGTCAGTGTTTTTTCTATTGAAATGCAAAATATCTTCATTGACTTTTGGGTTCCATCATTTGTCTACAATGTCTACAATTTGTCAAATATATAATGCAAATAGTGATTTTTGGTTGGCATTTCAAATTAGGGCTAGAGGGGAGTGAATGGGGGTGTAAATGACTCTTTTTTAGAGATAATTAATTAAGTCCATAACTTGTGGAAAGCCACAGTATAATTTTACAATTTATCATTAGGTTAAATACTTTACACTGTCTTAAAAATAATTAATTAAGTTTTTAGGTTTTCCTAAGCCATTGTATAATTTTACAATTTATCAGTTAACTATTTTTATTAACATTTTAATGGAAATGTAAAACCGTTTAATTATTTGTAACTAGTCCAGGAAAAAATAAAATGCTGGGAAACGGCGGAAAGAATTATTTAATAATGAAATAATCTCTTTATGAATGGAATAATTGTATTGGGTAACCCAAATGAGCAGAAAACCAGCAAGGAATGGCTAATGTCGGGTGGAGCCAATTATACGATACACTACACCACCTTGTTGGAATCTTAAATACAGCCCGCCTTAAGTTTGGTATTCAACAAAAATACCATGCTTAGTCCAGATTTACACTAGTATATTTTTTTCAGCAGCTTATCCGCTAATTCTCTTTTAAACTTGCCTCTGCGTTTAGACGCATAATTTTGTTTCGGATATTTCTGTGTGAATTGTTGTTGTTTCAAAGGCCGAGTGAAAAACACAAAACGTTCAGACCGATAAGCCCGAGTACGGGAGAGTTTTTTCCCCCCTCTTGCCGACTGCCTCTCTCTCCTACAAAACGCCGATAATCTGCTGAACATTCAGCCAATGTGAATAGGGACTTAGTCCAGATTTACACTAGTATATTTTTTACAGCAGCTTATCCGCTTATTCTCTTTTAAACTTGCCTCTGCGTTTAGACACATAATTTTGTTTCGGATATTTCTGTGTGAATTGTTGTTGTTTCAAAGGCCGAGTGAAAAACACAAAACGTTCAGACCGATAAGCCCGAGTACGGAAGAGTTTTTTCCCCCCTCTTGCCGACTGCCCCTCTCTCCTACAAAACGCCGATAATCTGCTGAACATTCAGCCAATGTAAATAGGGACTTACTGAAATTGTACTAAGTCTATCTAATCGTCCTACTATTCTTAGAATCCACGCCATCTACTGGCGATTAGTGAAGAGACAACTGTGTCGAACTGGCAACCCGTTACAGTCACATAGGGTGGTGAAAAGTGGTGAATTTAAGTCTCGCTTGGGGCTTTGGCTGTGTGACTTGTGAGCAGCGTTGCCGTTTTGGTAATTTCCGACCAAATTTGGTCGGATGGATTTGCAATTTTTATATTTGATCGGATGGTCGGAACAATTCCATTTTGGTCGGTTTTATTCTAGAATATTTAATTTGCATTATAATACAGAATAATTTGCGGTTTAATATCAAACTAAATTACTGAAAGTTAAAGCCATTCACCGTTTGGAATACCCTCAAATGTCGATTTGAATCCCAATTTTTTGTTGATCGCTGGAGGCAGTATCGATTGAGATTGTAGACAAATATATTGTAATAAAAATTAGTTTGAAAATATTTATTTCACGTTCAGAGTTGTCTAAAATATCGGCCCTGGGGAAAGAATTGTTGCTTTCACTCCTGTTCTGTATTCCGAGAGCGGATTTAAACCGAAATTTTGGTTGGTAAATCTTACCATAATTGCTGATTTTTTTTTATTTGCCTTAAGCTTATAGTAAATATTGTATTAATAAGGAACAAAAGCAATTGAGAAGTGATGATGTGTAAAGTATGGCCCATCCGAAGTCGGGAAAATATTCACATCATACTGTTATCAATATTAGTGCGATATATCAGAGCAATATTCTTGGGGTTTATACATATAATAGTGTTGGCGTTGAGAGCATTTATTGTTGTAAAAATAAAATTGAAATTTCTTTTTTTACATTTTGTTTGTCAATAATTGCATCAGTAATTAAGCTTTTTTGGCTGCGGAGTCCGCATAATTGTTACCATTTACCACAAAAAAAAATATTTATATGGGAATGCATTGATAACAAAATGTGGAAACTATCACAATGGAAGTATATTGAAAATTTAAATGCAGAATTCGTTTTTATTTATAAATTTTTTTTCGAATTTATAAATTGATTTTTTGCCACATTGGGACGAAAAATACTATATTGAAATTTGGGAATTTGGCGAAGATAAATAGGTTTAAAATACAAAAAATATCGAAAAGCAACGATTTTACTGAATGAGGATATATTAAGATTTACGGCCAATTCCACAACCTCCGGTTAACCTAAAGTTAGAGCTAACCTACAGTTATAAATAGCATATTTTTTATGTTCATTAACCTTTCCAAACATTCCAACTTTCATCAAAATCTGAAAATGTTGTCTCCAAACTTTACAAGATACCAACTACATTAATTTTATAAATTTGTTCGGTTACAACGGATTTTGGTCGGTTTTAGGGAAAATTTTGGTCGGAAAAATTTTTTCCAGTGACAACACTGCCTGTGAGCTTTCTTCGTTGGTATATAATTCCCATATGCAAATTTCTTTGTAAATTGGTATATATACAAGTGATGATCGCCACAAGTTCACACTGTGTCATGTATAAGTCCCTCTGATGATATATCCGCACAGGATTGAAATACGTATACGCAGTGTCTTATCTTTGAGATTGTAGACAAATATATTGTAATAAAAATTAGTTTGAAAATATTTATTTCACGTTCAGAGTTGTCTAAAATATCGGCCCTGGGGAAAGAATTGTTGCTTTCACTCCTGTTCTGTATTCCGAGAGCGGATTTAAACCGAAATTTTGGTTGGTAAATCTTACCATAATTGCAGATTTTTTTTTATTTGCCTTAAGCTTATAGTAAATATTGTATTAATAAGGAACAAAAGCAATTGAGAAGTGATGATGTGTAAAGTATGGCCCATCCGAAGTCGGGAAAATATTCACATCATACTGTTATCAATATTAGTGCGATATATCAGAGCAATATTCTTGGGGTTTATACATATAATAGTGTTGGCGTTGAGAGCATTTATTGTTGTAAAAATAATGTTGTCTAAGCACAATTGAAATTTCTTTTTTTACATTTTGTTTGTCAATAATTGCATCAGTAATTAAGCTTTTTTGGCTGCGGAGTCCGCATAATTGTTACCATTTACCACAAAAAAAAAATATTTATATGGGAATGCATTGTTAACAAAATGTGGAAACTATCACAATGGAAGTATATTGAAAATTTAAATGCAGAATTCGTTTTTATTTATAAATTTTTTTTCGAATTTATAAATTGATTTTTTGCCACATTGGGACGAAAAGGTGACGAAAAATACTATATTGAAATTTGGGAATTTGGAAGATAAATAGGTTTAAAATACAAAAATATCGAAAAGCAACGATTTTACTGAATGAGGATATATTAAGATTTACGGCCAATACCACAACCTCCGGTTAACCTAAAGTTAGAGCTAACCTACAGTTGTAGCTGTCAAATTGTATGACATTTTTTTTATCTGTGAGTTAGCTGTAACCGGAGGTTGTGAAATTGGGGGTTAGCCATGTTCCAATCATTCAAGATATTTTATTATCCTATTTTAACATTGAATGCGATCCATGATGTTGGGTATACACGATTCTGACGGGCCACGTTTTTACTTGTTTCAAAATACTTTTCAGTATTTTTATATCTTGTTTACATATTTTTTATTTTCTATTATAAATAGCATATTTTTTATGTTCATTAACCTTTCCAAACATTCCAACTTTCATCAAAATCTGAAAATGTTGTCTCCAAACTTTACAAGATACCAACTACTTTAATTTTATAAATTTGTTCGGTTACAACGGATTTTGGTCGGTTTTAGGGAAAATTTTGGTCGGAAAAAATTTTTCCAGTGGCAACACTCCCTGTGCGCTTTCTTCGTAGGTATATAATTCCCATATGGAAATTTCTTTGTAAATTGGTATATATACAAGTGATAATCGCCACAAGTTCACACTGTGTCATGTATAAGTCCCTCTGACGATATCTCCGCACAGGATTGAAATACGTATACGCAGTGTCTTATCTTTTCCAGTACACCACGAAAAACCTCTCTTTCAAAACGAAGAGTTGATCGAAAAAGCTGAACAATAATTAAAAATCTAATAAAATTAAAATTTAATCGATCTAATGACCAAAAACTTCCAAAATAACATTAAACTCCGTAACATTCGAAACTATTATCTTTGGAATCGAAAGAAATGTTTATTTTGTTGCTACATATATATATATCTAAACCAATTTTGTTCAAACTTGGCAATGCTTGTTTCTATATCAAGAAACTCCTCTTTGGCAAATTTCATAACGACCGGATATTAAACAAAGTTTCTATAGCACCAAAGCTTCTTTCTGTATGATACCAATTCGGAAGAAATATGAATATTTGGGGGGCTATATATTAGAGTGGCTTTAAAAGAGTTGCCGTTGTTCAAAACTTATATGAAAATTTGGTATTTTTTATGCATATTCTCAAAATATTTCGTTTCTGTGATTGTGCGATTAGGGGCAATTCGCACTGGAAATCAAATTGGCAGTGCACATTTTATTTGTAAATAAAAACCGTGCAGTTGTATTTCGTTTGTTTTAATCAGCCGTCATGAAAATTTTTCAAAATAATTCAATAATTAATCGTAAATAACTTCTACAATTGTGGTCCGATTTTCTCTTTCCATGGCTCGTTATAGAACTACTGATCACTGTATTTAATTTTTATAAAAAACTAGCATTTTGATACCCGGCCTTGGCCGGGTTGTCTTTTAATACTGTGTTCCAAACTGCGTAAACTTAAAGCTATGTATTCCAATAAAAACTCCGGTTAAAAGGCAAACTCAAAACAGTAGGGTTTTGAGTATGAAAATCCATAGCTATGATTACACTACGCAACAAAAAATTTTATCAACCTAGCTCTATTATTACGGACTGTAGCGTGATTACAACAGACGGACGGACGGACGGACAGACGGACATGGCTAAATCATCTTAGAATTTTACGACGATTAAGAATATATATACTTTATGGGGTCTCAGATCAATATTTAGAGGTCTTACAAACGGAGTGACGAAATGAATATACCCCCCATCCTATGGTGGAGGGTATAAAAATAGAAAAAAAATATTTTGTTTTATCTTTTAAAAGTTTCCATCCTAGCGAAGAAAATAATGCCTCTTTGAAAAAATATATGGATAAATGTAGAAATTATAGCCCTTTTGGTAGAGGTAAGAGAATTTCAAAAAAATCTTTTTTTTAATTTCTGTTTACTCGTAAATAGCGATTTTATTTATTACTTTTATTTATATTATGTACATTTGAGTTTATTTACATGTACAAGTTTCAATAGAAGTAATTGTGAGTTCTTTGTTGACGTTTGTAGATTTCGGAATCGGTTTCTCTAATGAGGAACCAAATATAACCTCCCATCATTCTTTCATCCCAGCCCTTGGTAACGACGCTCGACGGACTTCATTTCTTTGTGAAATCTTTCGCCATGTTCGTCGCCAAGATTCTCGGGGAAAAAGTTTAAATGAGAATGCAAGAAATGCATTTTTAGGGACATATTTACACCTGTTGGAATACATAAAGCGAAAAATAAGTTAGAAGAATACATACTCGTACATATGTGTTATATACATAAATATAGAAAAGTATATTTCTTACCAATGTTTTCATAATTTTTTAACAAATCATTAATCATTGTTTCATATTGCAGGCTTTTATTGGATCCAAGGAAATTTGAAACTACAAGCTTAAACGACCTCCATGCTGCAATTTCATCCGACGTCAAATATGATTCGAAATTTACATCTTTCATCAGTTTCCTTATTTTAAAAAACGTCTTCTTCGATTTTTTGAAAAGAAAGACTAATAAAACGTTTTAAATATGAGAGTGAATTGCCATCTCTCCTTAAGGCTTTTACAAAATTTTTCAAGAGGCCCAGCTTAATATGCAGTGGTGCCAAAATAATGTTTATGTTGTTTTCACCCAATGTAATGTGTTTTCTTGTTGGCCATTTCTTTCTTTAAAGTAATGATCTTAGCGCGCACGGCTATCCCAGAGGCATAACATACCAACTATTTTTAAATCGCAACAAATTTTCCAGTCTTGTTCATATTTTATGTATTTGATCAATTTAGCCATTGTTTCGTATGATTAATAGCAGTCCGTATCGTGAATGTCTCCAAATTATTAGCATTCCAAATTGCACGTTAAGTGTAAAATGAAAACGTTTTATTCCACAAAACATTGTAATACATAAAAAGTACTTACCGCATTCTTCCACTAGTCCATCGAGTAAGATTTACGTGGCACGAATTACACAAACTACTAGATGTCCACGGTTCGTTCATATTTTTAACTCCTAAACCAAAATATTACACATATATTTCTTCTACAATTTTACTAAACGCACGTCTATTTTTTTAATTACATATTTTCCGCAGATGCAGCAGACATTTTCGGGATCATTTACACATTCAAAAGTTCTTTGCCTTTACTCATATTTGGGTAAAAATAAAATAAGTGTGTCAACATTTTTTGGAAGGTCAAGATTTTTAGGAAATTTGTTAATAGTCTGGTTGAGAATTTGAAAAAAATAAAACAATTTGAACCGTTTAGCAAATTTTTTATTTTTCGCGAGATATGACCTATTAAATTTATCCGAATTGAAATAAAGCTTATTGTGTTGTATGTATTAAAGAATCGCGAATTTATACATCTACCGCGCGAACAGTCCAGTCAATAACGCATTTTCTAAAATCATTGCATTTAACACAAAAAGTTGGCAAATTGGCTCTTAGTGGGTTAAGAAAACATATATGAGGAAACAAGATATGAAAGTGACTTTTCTCACGTCTCTTTTGTCGTTGATTTTGTACAGACTGATTAAGAATTGACGGAGATATTGCAAATTATATATCCACAGTTTGGAGGCTCGCGATACTGAGAGCCTCCAAACGGTTCAAATTGTGGTGCCCGGACTTAACGCCAATGGACATAACGCCGAAAAAAAATTTTGGGCTTTATGTCCTATGCTTGGGGTGTCATAAAGCCCATTATTTTTTTGGGCGTTATGTCCGCCCTGGTGGCGGTCATAAAACCAATGGGCTTTATGACCATTTTTTAAAAAGTTTAAGTACAACATGTTGGTAATTCATAGCTTCATTTATTTATTGTATAATTTGAAAAAAAAGTCCATATAAATTTGTATATTAACAAGGAACATAACCCTTAAAAATAGTAGATATAGTAACGAAAAGAAATTCTAAGAAATAATAATAAGATAAGAACGCTTTAAATAAAAATTTCTTCAACAGCCCCTACAATTTGCCTACAAAATGGGCATAATGTAAGGGTCCCCTTTTCTTCGTGATTTTTCCGAATTTCTTCAAAACAGGATTACAAATTTTTGCGTGCTTGCAAGGCTTCATTAAAGTGTTCTTCTTATTTTTGAAGCAGATCTCGCATAACACACTATCACTGGAAGTTGCAGCACTTTCTTCGTCTGAAGAGTCCGGCTCGTCAATTATAGCTGCGCTGGTATTTTCCAAAATTTTTGGCGAAAGGTTATTCAATTTGTTAGTCATTAACTGCAGAAAGCGTTTTGTAGTAATTTCCTTTAATCTGAGTTTTGCTGATAATATTTTTATATGTTCACTGCGATCTTTTATTCTCTTTTTTGGTGACTCTGAGATTTTGAGGATACCGTCAATTATTTACTTCAATTCCGTATGTTTCTGGAACTCCTCTTGTTTAATTACCTGAAGGAAGTCCCAAAAATTACCGTGCATTGGTATCTGCGTAGACAACCTGCTGTTGTATCCTTCGACAGCACTAGTTGTCCTTATACATTCTCCATAGACTGAGAACTTTTCAGGAGTTTCCTGAAAAATTCCAAATAATAATAATAAAAATAATAATGTAAGGTATGCACACACATTCTCTAATAATACCTTAGACATCCACTGGCACTCAAAGTACTCGAAGAACTGATCGAAAATGTTGTTATCATTGCTGACGCATGCTACCTCCGAATAAGCTTCCAACTTGCACATCTTGAAGGCGTTCCGTATTTCTTTCGGAGGAAGCAGTGGCAACACCATACATTTCTTAAAAATTCTCCTAGCTTCGTCGGTTGTCTTTACCTTCCGAGCCAACTCACTACTTTTTTGTAACTTCCTCCTTAAAGCTTGGCAATAATGGAACCAACAGCCTTTGAGTCTAGCTTCCGGGAATACCTTTGCAATGCCATTGCGAAGTGCTTTTTCGTAGTCACTAACAAAGGTTGCTGGTTTCAGTTCGAGAAGATTGGCATCAATAAACTGAAATATATGCTCATACGCCTTTTGTGTTTTTCGTGACATTAGCACAAATACAAATGGGAAAACCTGAAAATGTTTGAGTTGCATTATCTCAAAATTATATACTGCAGTCGAGTTGTGAAATGTAGTAAGATGTAGTGCAGTAGGAGAAAAATTTGCATCTTAAAATCGCGCGCGCGATTTTAACATCTTACTACATTTCACAACTGCAATATATGATTTGCATTATTTTAAAATCATGAGTTGCATCGCGCGCGCGATTTTAAGGTGCTATTTTCTCCAACTGTACTACATTTTCCTACACTTCACAACTAAAATGCAATGCATTATCTACAAATACGTATATAAAAATTGCAGAACTTACATGTCGCTGATATCCAAAATATATTATTAGCAATTGCTTGTATCCACATAATGGTACAACGGAAAATGTTACGTCAGTTAAATAGTGTCGATCGTCACTTTCTATATTTTTTATGACACTCGCTATAGGTAAAGAACAAAACACCGTATATTGGAAGTCGGTCTCCAATATTGTTGTTTGGTAGAAAGGCTGCTCAGGCATGCTCTCACACATACCGTATTCTTTCATATGATGTTTCTTTCCGAATATTTCAATGAAATCTGTAGGTTTCTGTGGTGCTTTTGGCATTGCAGCCACTTTGATACGACGCAAGTTTCGTTGCATTTTTTTAAATACGACAAGGTCTGCACTGTCTTTTGATTTGCGACATTCTGCATTAAATACATTGCGTACTTTATTCTTTTGCAGTGTTGGCTTGGCAACTTCTTCTTTTATGGATTTCTTCAGTTTATATTCCTTCATCTGGAGTTCTTGATTAGGATGTTCTGCATGTTTAGAACTTGAAATACGCTGGCTGCATCGTTCTTGATTTATAATTGCAATCGCAGCTTTACAATTTGGTTGATAGTAAATATATCTTTTCACGTCCTGGTTTTTTTTAGTTTTATATTGTGCTTTATACTTATAAAGTTGCTTATCGTGGGGAGTGTATACAAGTTCACAATTTCGGCGAGCGCCCGCGACAAATTCAAATTCCATATCGACACTCATTATGGTCCGCTGATCCCGACACACTGTGATAATAAATTCATGACTCACATCTTTCAATAACTTCTGCTCTAGTTAATGTAACTGTACATTTCAAACTAGATTTCAATTATAGAAGTGCCAGTTCATAACATATGTCTTCTTAAAACGAAGAAATAATATTGGGCTTTAAGTCCGCTTTCTAGGCGGTCATAACGCCAAAAAAATTTTTGGTTTTTTGACCGATTTTTTTGGGCTTTATGACCTCTATGAGTTAGGACATAACGCCAAAAAAAAAATTGGGCTTTATGACACCCCCAAAGCAGGTCATAAGGCCCAAAAAATATTTTGGGCGTTATGTCCATTGGCATTAAGTCCGGGCACCTCAAATTGTTTTATTTTTTTCAAATTCTCAACCAGATTATTAACAAATTTCAAAAAAATCTTGTCCTTCCAAAAAATGTTGACACATTTGTTTTATTTTTACCCACTTCGAAATATAACTTTGTAATATTTTTCAGAAAATCGACTTATCTCTTTAAGGCGCTGAATTACACTAATTTATTAATCAGAAATGTCATTCATAAATTCCGGGTTTAAGGTTCATAAGTTGCACGACCTGTAGCTGACATATAGTTTGCTTCGAACGTAGATACCCAATATTTCCAAGACTGCCGCGTACTACTTTGTATTGCGTACATATAATTTTACTACCTGTATATAGGACTGGGATGTCCATGCCCCCAAAAAGCGTAACTGAATTGTTGTATGATCCTCTACCTGAGCGGATCTCATCCAATATAGCTCTCACATTGTATATCATGTTTTATGGGGGGTTACGAACGGCCATAAAACCTCGTTCTCTCTATAATTTCATAATGTCTGACATCAATCCTCATAAAATAAAATATAATGTCTCTTATATGTCTCTCTCACATATGGCGAATTCAATATAAGCAAAAACATCATTTAAAAACTAAAAAATATGAAACAAGATTTTTTTTGAATTTCCCCAACATTTCCAAAATGGCTCATAACTTTTACATCTATCCATAGACAGTATTTTCTTCGTTAGCATGCTGGCCTTTTTGGTGTTTATGTTAAGTTTTGAGCTTTGGTGTGTTCAGACACATATAGTAAAATTTTATGGTCAAAATTTTTGTAGAGCATTTCATCCGCGCCCTCCCCATTTTAAGGGGTGCTTTTTTACGATTTTATAAAATAGGGCCAAAAATTGCAGTTTTGTGGGGAAGGTTATTATGTTCCACAAAAATATTGGCCTTAAAATTTCCATAAAGTTGCTGAACATACCCTACACCAAAATATAATATTTTTGTTACATAATAGTGTAAAACTAAAATTTTTGAGGTAAAATTTGTTTTATTGAGCTATTTAGGGTGCCTAACAATGTTCAGATTGTATTGATATGTTCCCAAAAGTTGTTCAGTACGTTGGCTACAATTTTGCCAAACATTGTTAGCGAAAAATAAGTAAAAAAAATATTTTTTTCCTTCACTTTTTAAAACTAAAAAATTTACGGAAAACTTTGTTCAGCATATTCTTAGCTACATTATTGCCAAATATAGCTAAGCGGTATCACCAAGTCTGAATTAGTTGTTGGACAAAAGCTGATGACACCTTTGCTAGAGAGGAATGTGTTGGCAGAATACCAGGATACAGAAACTATTTCCAGTTTTGCACAGATTGTTCGAAGCTTGATTATAATGTTGGCTTCGGAAGTAGAACTCACAGACTACCAGATACCTGCAGTGTCTATAAAGCCGAAATAATGGCAATTAGGGAAATCGCTAAGTGGCTGAGCTATTTACTCAGACGGTCAGGCTGCCATATCCCTAAAATCACAAACAGCTCTCGAGTGCCGCAGATATCTTAACGAGATGGCTGAACAGTTAACTATACTCCTCATGTGGGTACATGTGCATAGGGGAACTACAAATCTTTTGAAGTTCCTTGGAAGGGGACGACATTATAAATTCTGGAAGAATTTGCATATATTGGTGGACCGCTTTTCACATGCAAGCTTTGGCTTATGCAAGAGGCAATCCAGAGAAAGATGGTCAGAAATCGGCACCTGCAGGGTGGGTAGACAAATCTGCCCTAGATACGAACTGAGAAGGTCAATATGTCTCCTCGTACTTCTGGCGTGTTCCCCGATCAGGGAAAGGTTAAGTTTAGTCCTATGACTTCTGCAGAAGCAGTGGTGATGATGAAGAAATGAAAGCATTGAGCATCTGTTTTGCTACTGTCCTTCATTAAGTCTGACAGATCTTTCCGGTACCTATATTCGTATTATTGATAACTTTGTCTATCAACCAGATTGGTTTCAATGAGGGACGTGGTATCACAAGGGACCTACATTGGTCTACATGAGCTGGTAAAGCTGGCTGCCACTTTAACCTAACCTATCAACCATTGCCGTTTTTTCGATTCCAATATCGAATTTTTCTTTAGTTTTTTTGCCTTGATTACTTACATATTTAGATGGCGATCTTCAACCTTAGTACGTCCTCTTGAATCTTCTTCGACCTGGTCAACTGGTGCCTAGATTACAATACAATAATTACTTTCTTGCCCCATCAGTTCCCCATGGAAACTAGGAATGATTACACATAGACCATGCAAAGCTTTGCAATAGCAAAACTAATTTTAAGTAGAACATTCCGAATCTCATTGGAGCATAGTCAAATAAATGCAATAAATTATTTTAAATCACCCATGGAACCAATTAAAGTAAATACACGAACAGAAATTTAAACTGTCTTCACATTATTTTAAAAATATTTCACAAAAACAAACACGTGTATCCTCCTCCTGCATCCTCCATAAATGGAACAATGTGTTGCCGCCGTCGGATTACAAGGGGATTGATTTACATAAAAGATAATTTCACATTCAATAAAAGCCCCTCAATGGTTGCCAAAGAACAAAAGTCGAAATTTACAGCCATTCCAGTAACTGACATGTTGTCAGACTAGTTTTTTTGTGTGCTCCAGATTCCAATTTTCATTAAAATTTATAGAGCTTCCGGTTTGTACTTTTTTGCCATTTCTTTCAATTTGTAACCCAAAAAACTGTTACAATTTAAATGAAACCTTATTTTTTGTATTCGAAAAAATACAAAAAACACACGTGAAAAAATGATAAAAAACCAGTATATTTTCAAAGTCAGCAGGATTTAGGATGCACACAAAAAATTAAAAAAAAAGAAACAAGAATGAAATGAAAAAAATTTCAATAAAATTAACTTGGAAATTATGAGCGTGTCAAATAAAAAAGAGCCTAACAACCCATCACCACTTATAGTTTTTTTGTGCGTTGAGGGATAAAAGGAAAAAATCTTGCTGTACACTGTCCTGTCGTCATTCCTGTGCCTGTGTCCTGGTTAACAATTGAATTATGTTCCTGCGTAGAAACATTTTTGGGGTATTTTTTGTCTCATTTCGTTTTTTTTAATTCGTCGAAAAAACTCGATTCTTTTTTGTGTGCGTTCCAGGGTACTCTGCCGTGGTCCTGAGGGGTGACTTTTTTGCATTTGGAATGCCTATTATAGCATCCCACCCCTCGGGCTCATGATTATCACCATGAGTTCGTGAGGTTGTCGAGTCTTAAAAAAAAGCTGCACCAAGAAAAAAAATCTAAGCTGTGAAAATATTTTTCATTCGGTGTTTTTCTAATAAAAATTTCGGGTTTTTTTCGATGACAAAACGAGACTGTAATAACAACTGCTTGATTTTTATTGTTAGATAAAGTCAAATGGATTTATGTTACAATTAAAAGAAGTTGTGTTTTTTGCTGTCATTTCAAAAATTTCAAACAATGCTGTCAAAAACATTTCATATTTTAATTTAGGGACATGTGGAACATGAAATGGATTTGAGAGGAAAAAAATGTTTTTTTATGGGTTTCTTGTTTCACAGGGTTAGTTTCACTATTGAGTTTAGAATATTATTCTTATTACGGTGATAATTTTATGAAAATTACTTCCATGAAAGCATTAAGATGAACTACAATGATTTAGAAGATGTTCAGCCCTATTTTGTACACCCTGAGTAACGCCAATCTACCAAGTAGTGGTTATACTTAAACAAACCCTCTAAGACCGAATTGTATTGCGGGTACTAAAGCTCGTAATATAGTCAAACGCATCAGATCACCTTATGGACCCCTGCCTTCGAAATAGGCAGGAGGCCATAATGTCTCCATCAACAGTACACTCGCCAAGCCCTTCAGTGAAGTGGCGAAGGACAAGAACAAATGAAGTCATGTGCATCAATGCAAAGCGGCAGATCAACCTTATCCTATCTTTAATGCTCAGTCCACCCCCACTTACAACAAGTAAATGGGAACCTACGATATTTTTTCTACGGCTTGTAGAGACTAGGAGTACGGCTTGTAGAGACTAGGTCGCTGTAGCCCTTAAGGCTCCGCTTATGCTCATGCAGGCAGTTCTCCGAACCTTTGTTAGTAGGTTGGTGATGGTTAGTTTGTCAGTTGCCGTCCACCAGACCACAATGCCGTATAACAGTATAGGACGAACTACTGCTATATATATCCAGTGGACGATTTTAGGAGAGAGGCCAACCGCGACCCTACAGCCTTTTTGCAGGGATATATGGCGACATTGGCCTTCCTTACACGTTCCAATACGTTAAGTCTAAATATCAGTATTCTATCTAGAATTATTCCTAAAAATTTTGAAATGAGGTAGTTACAACAGCTCTCTTCAAAGGAGTATTGGAAGAACCAACGTCTGATGAGTCCGATCTGATAATTGGCGCAGACACAAACTCTCATCATTCTATGTGGGGTAGCACAGGCACAAACAGTAGGTTTGAATCACTTCTTGATTTAATTCTAACTACCAAAGTAGCTATTTGTAACAGAGGCAATAAAGAGACCAACGCAAATAAAGACAGACTGGAAGTACTCGATTCCATTATTGGGTAGAATATACTTGACGACCACTCGTTCTAAGATAACCATTATACAGAGTACGAACTCGATGAAAAAAAACTAAACCTGCCGTGCACAGAAATGTGAGGACAACAAAGTGGAACCTATATGAGTTAATTAAAAAAAGTTCGCTACTAAAAAGTCTCCTCGAACCGAGTGAGAAAGTCGATCTGGATAATCTGGTCGAGCACCTCACTACATCATTCAACAGATCCCTAGAAGTAGCCTGTCCAAAACCAAGGTGAAAGGGCAGAACTAAACCACAACGGTCGACTTCTGAGCTTAATGTTTGGAAGAAAATCTGTAACAAGCTGTTCAATAAGGCCAAATCTAAACGGGCCACTTATGATATATAAGAAGGAGCTTAGAAAGGCGCAAAGACACAAGGGCGTTCTTGGCACACCTTATGTGTAGAAGTGGAAAAGGTCTTGGAACTGCACCAAAACAACGAGCAGTCGTTAAATGTAATGCTCGACATACATTTCCCGGGGAACTCACCAACAAAACGCGATGATCAGCAGAGAGCGAGTGGACTGCTAGCACCGCTAGCTTGTTGACAGAGATCTCCAAAACAACGGGTTTTCCAATAGGGATGATATGATTTTGAAGTGACGTTTCGGCCATTTTTAATATGTCATGATCTGTCATTTGTTTTTCATTGTATTCATCATGGACAGATATACGCAATAACAACGTTTACAAATTATTCAGTTTTATTATCAAAATAATCGTTCTCCAATTGCAACTTTTCGTGTACTAAGTCCATTTTTTTAAATCCAAAAAAACACTTTCCAATCGACCTACGACCTTGTTTTAGCTCTCGTTAAGAGCAATTTTTTGCCATTGACTGTTTCCCGATCCGACGTACCGTTAATGAGCTAGAGCAAAAATAAACATTCCGTTCACATTTGAAAATGATGCTGTCCATTTTTTTTAAAATTAAAAACACACTTTCCAGTCGACCTACGACCTTGACACCCATGAGCAATATTTTAGCTATCGTTAAGAGCTATCTTTTTGCAATTGACCGATTGTAGCTACGTGCCACACAGCAAATGAAACAATTGACTTGTTGCGAGAAAAGTTTGGAGATTAGATTATTTGAAGAAATTGTGATATTGAATGGCCTCCACCATTAGACTATTTCTTGTGGGGTTTTTTGAAGTCATTGGTTTTTCGAAATAAACCAGACTGTCTTCAAGCTTTACAAGTCCATATTGAACGTGCCATTCATGACATACGACTTGATTTAGTGCAAAAAGTGCTCGAAAATTGGGTTCATCGAATTCGTTCCTGCAGAAGAAGTCGTGGAGGCCATTTGAATGACGTTATATTTAGAAGTATCGATTGTACTTCACATTAAAAAACTATTGAATTTCCTTAACAATAAGTGTGTTTTTTTTTCATAGAAATCATATCACTCTTATTGGAAAACCCTGTATTAACAAAATATTAATTAACAGCTTTGAGCCCTTAAAATCATCTGGACTAGACGGCATCAATCCATCAGAAATATAGAAAATGTTGCAGTACATTACCCCCTGGCTGAAGAATGATTATGAATTTATATGTATCAGGCTCTCATATACTTCCAATAGATGGAGGGATACCAAAGGCGGGAGAGATATCACACACTAGGCCAAAGGACTTTAGGCCAATTAGCCTCTCCTCCTTGCTATTGAAAGTTCTGGACAGACTTTCAGATTCTTTCATTAGAGAAGGCCTACAAACCTTCTGCCGCGGAACCAACATACTTACAACATGGGAAAGTCTACAGAATTTTCCCTGCACGAGCTGATGGGCGCTATAGAATCATAGCTGAATTTCTAGGAGTTCGCTATGTGGTCTTTCTCGAAATTGAAGGGGCTTTTAACTATTCACTCTGATTCTGTAATTGCGGCGCTGCCATCTAAGGGTGAACTCTAGCTTGATTAGACTAATTCAAAGCCAGCTAATTCAAGACTTGCATAACAGCAAGTCTCGTGGCCACATCTCTAACGCGATTTGTAAACAGAGGGGCTCCATTTGTAAACAGAGGGGCTCCATTTGTAAACAGAGGGGCTCCATAGATAAGAGTACTGCCTGCAGTAATATGGAATTTAGAGATGAATGGAATCTTGTTAGATCACAAATGTTGTGGATGCATATGCGGATCTCGTGGTAATCGCAGTAACTAGCAAATTCCTCAGGGTCCTCAGAGAAATCCTACAGGTGCCTCTGAACCAATTGTTAGTATGGTCCAGAAGTATTGGTTTGGGCATTAACCCAAACAAGACAGCATTGGTTCTCTTCTCCTCGGATAAATGGAACAGATATAGCCCTCCTGAAAGTGCAAAATTGCAAGGAATAATTTTAGGTAGGAAACTGTTATTAAGACTTAACGTACTGCAATCTGAAAGGAAGGCCAACGTCTCCTTATATTCCTGCAGGAAAGCTGTAGGGTCGCGTTGGAGCGTCTCTCTTTAAAGCGTCCTCTGGAATTGCCCATATATCAAATTGATTAACTTCACTTTTTTCAAAATTTTAAAGTCAAAGGTCTTAATAAATGCCAAATTTTTTACTATTCATAAAAATTGTTTCTCATTTTCGACAATGGAATTAATCGACTTGGCATTTGAGCCATGAGCAGCAGTTCGTCCAAAGTTCGTCATTGTGCTGTGGTGGACGGCAACTGATAAAAGATCAATTACTAACCAATTATTAAAGGTTCAGAAAACTGCCTGCCTAAGCACAAGCGAGGTTTTAAGGACTACAACGACATAGTCTCTACAAGTTATGCTACTTCTACTGCCGATCACTATTGTGGTGAGAGAAGTTGCAGCCAGAACGGTATTCAGCTGAAACTATCTACCAATGTGGAGGTGTGAGAACTACGACCACATGAGGATACCACAATGTAGTGCGAGTGGACTATATGCCAACGGTGTACATCTTCGTGAGGAACTTTGCCACTAAGATACCGGCCAGAGATATTTAGATTGGCAAAATACCAGAAAATATGAAGTATCTGCTATTCTACACCGATGGGTCAAAGCTTGATAAGAAGGCGGGCTTCGGATTACACTGTAGATAACTTAATCTCGGTATATATCACAGAATACCAGATACTTGTAGTGTCTATCGAGCCGAAATAATGGCAATAAGGGATGTCACCAAGTGGCTGAGTCGCAACATAACGACCAACATTTGCGACATCATCTACTCCGACAGCCAGACTGCGATTAAATCTCTGGAAGCTACATTCAAAAATTCATAAACAGCCACCTCCTAACGAGGTGGCAGCCTGGGTAAAGTTACAACCCTTCCTACAAGTTGGGTATTACAGACATCTGTCAAAATTATAATACCATGTGCCTGTACTGCGTAGGGTATAAGAACTTCCTTAAAAGACTGTAATGAAATTATTTTATATGTAAATAGGAATTTCGTGTACTAAGCGCGGATGCTTGTTAGTAATAATTGAAAACTGATCACTTTAATTTTAGGTTTACAATGCATTTCATAATTGTATACATTCTGTAAATTGTAAATTGTCTCATTATAAAACAAACAAATTTTGTAAGTACATGCTTCCTTTGCCCATCTTGAAAATTGCAACTGGAGTTTTATGAGCATTTCCATAATCCCATTGAGACATTTCTCGTTTTGTCATAAGTCAAGTATTGCTTTGTAATTTGTCCAAGAGGACGGAGAAAAATAAGAAGCCGTAAATTGGAGGAAACTGGACAAGGCACAAACATACATGCATAAATATATTAGCCCCGTCGTCCAACTTTTGATTCCAAGTATAGCTGTGGAAATTAAAACTTTGAGTGTTATTTAACTAAACAAACCATGATGATGATGGAATGTTAAATCTGCTGTCTATTTATATGTATAATGGTAATGAAACTAACGTTGGAGTTGATGATGATGATTCTTATGGGCATGACCCCTCTGGGATGTTGGCCATGATGAAGTTAACAACTTTCTTCTACAGGATACCCCTCTTTCTTTCAGAGTGCACGAGAGAGAATTCATGAGACTATATGTATATTAGAGCGGGTCGATTGAAAAATCGCCCATTGCTCAGTGAAAATCGTATTCTATGGATCAAAATATGAAACTTTGCGGAAGGAACCATACCTCTAAAACGAATTCTGATGTCCCGGAAAAAATCCCACTTTGACCCATTTAGAGTGCTCCAATCGAGTCCAAATGTATGACCGACCCCCACTCAGTGAAGTGCTCAGTGAAAATCGTATTCTAGGGATCAAAATAAGAAACTTTGCCGAAGGAACCATACCTCTAAAACGACTTCTGATGTCCCGGAAAAAATCCCACTTTGACCCATTTAGAGTGCTCCAATCGAGTCCAAATGTATGGAACCCCCAGGGGGTTCCAGGGGGTGTGCCACTGGCATGGGTGGGTCGGGCCTCCAAAGTTAGTGTCGGTCATACATTTGGACTCGATTGGAGCACTCTAAATGGGTCAAAGTGGGATTTTTCAAAATTTTCCCCTACCCAAAAGTTCGACCGACATTCTGGGACATCAGAATTCGTTTTAGAGGTATGGTTCCTTCGGCAAAGTTTCTTATTTTGATCCCTAGAATACGATTTTCACTGAGCAATGCCGACTTTTTTGCCTCCCCACAAATCGACCCGGCCTAATGTATATGTAGTGGATGCTTTGTTTTTTGTTTTCATTTCATCGTCCAGGGGAAGAGATGACAGGCGGAGATTTCAAGACCACCATCAAACCCACATCCTCCAGTCACAACAGTTTCTCATCTGTCTCGTCGCCATCATCATCATCGTCAGCATCAGCACCAGTGCCTCTGCCTGTGCCAGTGCCAGCATCATTGTCATTGTCATCATCCGTATCATGTAATTAAAAGTGCACTGTGCACTTTCAAATCGCATTGCACAAATGTATTAAATAATTCACGACTTCAGATCTCTTTTATGACAGACTGTCGTTGAACGCTAAAGAAGGACATTCGTGAGGGAGGCAGGAGGGAGCTGGAGGTACGAGTATATGTGCAGAGCGGCAGCGTATTGTGGCTGTACTCTGGATTGTTTAACATTACCCTGGGGGATTTTAAAGACAAATGAGGATATAAAATATTTATTAATGATGACAAAACGAGAAAAACATACTTAGCTAAATGATGGTCATGATTAAAGGGAATATTTTGAGAGAGTGATAGGCTCTAAAAACAAGCAAGGATTCGAAAAGACCAACATTTCGCTACGTACGTATGAGTACTTACCATTTCCACTTTCGAACAGAAAGTTTTAATTATATGTACATAATGCTCATTTCATGCAAGAGTATCGCATGTGAATTTCAGAATATTGTATATAACAAGTAAGAGTATAGTAAGTTCGTCAAAAATCGTATATCTCATCCACCATAAATTGTATTCAATTATATTACCGGAAAAAACTATTAAGCGGAAAAGAAGAAGAAATTAAAGGAAAAACTGAGATATCGCAATTTATATTTTTGTTTCCGCGAAAAGTGACCGAAATAATTTAAAGTTTTTAAATGCTTCGATATTCCCGATTGCCTTGAAAATTTGTATATGCGTTTTACTATGAAAATGAATCCTTCTGTAGTTGGCGAGCGAAAAACCAAAATTTTTTCGGATGTTATAACATCTGAAATCTGAAAAATTTGGAAAATATCAGAAAAGCTAAATTTTGGAAGTTAGTTATACAATCGCGTGGACAGAATTTTACAAATAAAGGCTTGTTTGTTAGGTCTTGACTTGTACTTTTAAGTGCATATATTATTGATGGTTAATTTAAAGTTTTTAAATGCTTCGTTTGGAACTTTATTTTGCATCATGCACATCAATGCCACTAACTTCAAATTCTGAGAAAAAATAATCATGTAGCTCCATTTGTCCTGCACTGACCCTACAAATTTCAAGATGGTGTTCTTTTTATAACCTCACTTTAGTGTGACAAGGGTATATATCATTTGCTACGGACCATCGAAGGAGTGACCTAAGACCCTAAGTATGTTCGGCGTATATCCGTTTTGGGTCATTTTAAGTTGAATGAGCAATGTCCGTCCGTCCGTCTGCTGGTTGGTGCGCACGATAACTCTCGAAAGGAGTAACCGATTCACTTCAAATTTGGTATCTGGTAATATTTGTTTCTATCTCCGGCTAAGCTCGAAGATGGGCCATATTGGTCCACTCCTTCTAGTACCTCCCCCACAAAGGGTTAATATTGAGTGAATTATTGATTATTTAATAACTTATGTACTACTTATTTGAATCTTCTGAAATTCTACATATGGTATTAGTTTATCAGTCACTATCAGCTCGAGAAAAATGGGCGAAGTTGCCACGCCCCTTTTGGTACCTCCCACACAAATGGATAATTTTGCAACAAAAGTTAAAGTTAGCTTTAATATCGCTTCATGCAAACACTTGAAATTTTGTACAGTGTAATATTTGTATAGTAGCTAGAGTCCAGTGAAAAGTGGGCGTAACTGGCACGCCCCTTTTGGTACCTCCCACACAAATGTGGTATGCACCATAAGTTAACCGCTTATAACATCAATACCAGTCCATACAAAGACTTAAAATTTTGTACAGTGTAATGGTTTTATAGTACCTACAATCCAGAGAAAAAAGGGGCGATATAGCCGTGCCCCTTTTGGTACCTCCCACACAAAGGAACCATTTTGTACGAAAAGTTACAGCTTTTAACTTTAATACTAGTGCCTACAAATACTTGAAATTTTATACAGTGTAATGTTTTTATAGTACCTACAGTTTGTCGAAAATTGGGCGTCATTATCACGCCCATTTTGGTACACACCCCCCCCCCCCACAAACGTACCATTTTGTACAAAAAGTTAACAGCTTATATCGTGAATATCAATACATTCATCTACTCACAATTTTTCCACAGTTTATAGTTTTTAAATTCCTACAGTCCTGTTTAAAATGTCCTAAATTCCTGGAATTCCGGGGATGTAAAGAATATTCGGCTATATTCAGCTCAGATTAGATAGGACGACATGCCATATATATATAAATATATTTCATATATGTATATGTTGACATATATTTCATAGATAAGTTGGTGTTTTCCTGGTCCAGTATGCAAATTAAAACTTAAGATGAAAAATATATAACGATATATGCAAATATTGGCGAATTTTCGCATATATCCAGGATGTACTAGACAAGACCTTTAAGAAGAGCTCTAATTTATATAAATCCATTTTTATACCCTCACTTTAGTGTGACGAGGGTATATATCATTTGCTACGGAAAAAAGTGTAACACATCGAAGGAGTGATCTAAGACCCTAAGTATGTTCGGAGGAAATCCGTTTTGGGTCATTTTAAGTCGAATGAGCAATGTCCGTCCGTCTGTCTGTCTGTCTGTGTGTCAGCTGGCTGGTGCGCACGATAACTCTCGAAAGGAGTAACCGATTGACTTCAAATTTGGTATGTGGTAATATTTTGATCTATCTCCGGATGAGTTCGAAGATGGGCCATATTGGTCTACTCCTTCTGGTACCTCCCACACAAAGGGTTAAAATTTAGTGAAATATTGATTCTTTAATAACTTCTATACTACTTATTCGAATCTTTTGAAATTCTGCACATAATATTAGTATATTAGTCGCTATTAACTCGAGAAAAATGGGTGAAGTTGGCATGCCCCTTTTGGTACCTCCCACACAAATGGACCATTTTGCATCAAAATTTAACTGCTTATAACTTTAATACAAGTGCATAAAAATGCTTGAAATTTTCTACAGTATAATGTTTTTGTAGCGCCTATAGTCCGGTAAAAATGGGCATTATTGTACAGCCCCTTTTGGTACCTCCCACACAAATGGACCGTTTCGTACCAAAAGTATACGGCTTGTAACTTTAATACCAGTGCATACAAATACTTGAAATTTTGTACAGTGTAATGCTGTTATAGTGCATATAGTCCTGTAAAAAGTGGGCGTTATCACCCCGCCCCTTTTTGTACCTCCCACACAAAATGACCAAATCATACCAAAATTACATAGCTCGTAACTTTAATATACCAGTGCACATAAACGCTTATAGTTCAGCGCAATGAAATGTATTTAAGAATGTACTGTTTACCGAAAAATATGTGTATTTGGAAAACCCCTTCTGGTACCTCCCACACAAATTGACAGATTTATTGGTGTAATGTTATATATTACATTACTCACAAAGTGAGGGTATACCTTAGTCGGTTTACCCGACTGAAACTTTCTTACTTGTTAAAATACATATAACACATGCAATATTAATATCCCAGGAATTTTGTAATAAATATTTTTTATAAAGAACGGGGCTGGACACCATCTTTGAATTTTCAGCATTCGTTTAAAATTTATGGGGCTACATAGCAATATTTTTTACAGAATTTTAAGTTGGTGTCATTGATGTGCAAAATGCAAATTAAATTTTCAGATGTATCGGATGCATTCAAAACTGTTAAGGACGCAAAAATGAATCCCAGATATATAAAGAACTACTAACGACCTATAAAATGAGCCTTCATTAGTAACAATCCGTTCAAGCGTTCCGAAAATACATAACTCGATCGCCTTTTGAGAACATTTGCCCCATTTTCTCAGATTTCAGAAGCTAATAAACTCATGGAAAATTTTTTTGTATTTTTTCGCCAACTATAAAAATTTTTTATTTTGAGCAGAGAATCGGAATGCAAATTTATTTTGAAATTGTGAATGAACGATATGGGGGGAATATATTAAAATATGAGCCGATTGATATAAATACATTTAGGAGCGACTTCTGTATATACCGACATTGTTAAATATGGTATTTATGGCTTAAATATGAATATTTAAGAGCAACATCTATATGGGACTATAAGGTAATTTTTATTGTGATGTTTTCTTGTCTAAATCGAATAGAATCTGCAATATTTTACCTAAACTTCTTGGAAAGTGTGGTTTTCATGTCTTAAGAAAAATGTGGATTTGGAAGCGAGCTCAATTGGGGATCAATTTTTCGATTATTTGGAATTTAACAGACGGACGGATGAAACTAAAGACGGATATTGCCTAATCGTCTTACGACGATCATGAATAGATAGATATACTCTACTTCTGTATATACCGACATTGTTAAATGTGGTATTTATGGCTTAAATATGAATATTTAAGAGCAACATTTATATGGGGCTATAAGGTAATTATACCCTACACCACACTGTGGTACAGGGTATTATGACTTTGTGCATTTGTTTGTAACGCCCAAAAAGAGAAGAAATAGAACCATAGTTTATTATACCGATCGTCATAGAATCAATTTTTGAGTCGATTTAGCCATGTCGGTCTGTCTGTATGTCCGTCTGTCTGTCCGTCTGTCTGTCCGTCTGTCCATGTATTCTTGTAATCAAAGTGCAGGTCGTATTTATGGTCCGATTGTGTTGAAATTTAGCACAGTGCTCTTTTTTGGCCCAAGGACGATCCCTATTGAAATTGCCAAAATCGGTTCAGATTCAGATATAGCACCCATATATACGTTACCCCCGATTTGACATGTAAGCGCTGTAGAATCTGTATTTTATATCAGATCAGTACGAAATTTGGCAGAGAGAGTTCCCTTATTACATGAATGTACACTGCTAAAATCGGGGAAAATCAGTTCAGATTTAGATATAGTCCCCATATATATGTTTCACCCGATTTGACATGTTAGCGCTATAGAAACCGTATTTTATATCCGATCTGTACGAAATTCGGCAGAGAGAGTTTTCTTTTTACGTGAATGAACACTACCAAATTCGGAGAAAATCCGTTCAGATTTAGATATAGCCCCCATATATATGTTTCACCCGATTTTACATGTAAGCGCTGTAAAAACTGTATTTTATATCCGATCAGTACGAAAATCGGCAGAAAGAGGTTTCCTATTATATGAATGAACAATTTTAAATTTGTATGAAATCGGTTCAGATTTAGAGATAGCCCCCATATATACTTTACCCCCGACTTGACATGTAAGCGCTGTAAAAACTTTATTTTATATCCGATCAGTATGGAATTCTTCAGAAAGAGGTTTCCTATTATATGAATGAACACTTTTAAATTTGGAAGAAATCGGTTCAGATTTATATATAACCTCCATATATATGTTCCTCCTGAGTTGGTATCAAATCGCTATAGAATTTGTACTTTACTTCCGATCATTAACATTTTCCAGAAAGATGTTTCTCAATTTAGGAACGACTATTGCTTAATTTTGCGATTATCGGTTCAGAATTAGATAATATGTTCCTACCCATTTACCAATTATTCCAAATTCTTATCGCAGTGACCCTTATCGCATTGTTAGGGAGGTGTAGGGTATTATATAGTCGGCCCCGCCCGACTTTCTGCCTTTCTTACATGTTTTTATTGTGATGTTTTCTTGTCTAAATCGATGTCTTAAGAAAAATGTGGATTTCGAAGCGAGCTCAATTGGGTATCACTTTTTCGATTATTTGGATTTTAACAGACGGACGGTTGAAACTAAAGACGGATATTGCCTAATCGTCTTACGACGATTATGAATAGATAGATATACTCTATATGGTCTCAGAAAGCATTTGACTTTATTTTTGAAAATGTTATATCTTGGGTGTCGTTGCGACTTCATTATTCAAAAAAGAATATCTGAAGACCTATTGACCCATTGATATTGCAATTTGTTGAGGACGCTGAAAATCGCGTATTCATCTGCGGATCCTTTTTATTCTGATCTATCTGGATAATAGTAAAGTTGTTCAGTCATAGAGTAATCAACAATGCCTGAAAGGTCAGGTATTGTGTATAGAATGGTACTTAGAAATTCCCTGACCAGAATGTCAGTTTCCTAAATCTAATAGCAGTGTCTGCGGCAAACAACCTTGCTGTAATATCTAGCGCAACGCTTTTCAAATTGTGGTCCGCGGCCCATTGGGGATCCGTAGCGTCATAGCAAGGTGTCCGTGACGAGCTGATCAAAATTAGGTACATTAAATTTGTGATTGGAAAAACATTTATTTGGAAGAGAAAAAAGTAGCATGGGACAGTTTTCATCCCTTACGCCGTTGACATCTTCCAACAGATCCTGAGCGTCGCTTATGCTACAGTTATTTTGGTAAGAAAAGTAGCAAAACTTTGTGTCTACACGTTTCATGACCAAACCATCAAAAAAGTGGCATTGAATGAGTCAATCAATATGACGACATCCACAACATTTTCTCATAGTATTTCTTCATTATCCTCACTGCATCAACGTTTCTATCGGTCGTGGATAAGCTGATACATAGATACATAGAGGGAATCGCCATCATCTCAGCCTTCCTCTAAAAGCTTGTTTAAGTCGTAACATTTTTTTTGTCAAAGTAGACTCGTCAAAAGCATTTCATACACAATTTAATTCAAATTATGTTACCCATAAAAATGGTCAAAACACGTCTAATCTTTATACAGGGTGTCGCACGACGAACGTCATGATTTAATTAGTGAATATACGAGTATTTGTTTATTATTATTTAATGTTTACTTGTTTTTTATTCAGAATTAACTTTGAAAAATTTGGAAAATATCAACACAGAACAAAGAACATTTAGAAGGAACCCTTTGATCTTCAGCTCAACTCTACAGTGAGAAAAACATAAAATGACACCAACTTAAGCCTTTTACGAAAATGGGCGTTCACATCAAAATGCACTTCGTGATGTTTTTTTGATCAGCATAATCGACCAAATGTGTCCAGAATCGGGAGAATTGTGGGCAAATTTCAGCAAACGGGGTCTGTAGGAGATTTGAAAACACCTGTGCATGCTCGCCCAGTTCGTTTGGTGCGGCTTATGGGCTGGCGACGTCATCGGGCCATACTTCTTCGAAATGAGGCCGGTCAGGCAGTTACTGCGAATGTTGTTCGCTATCGTGAGATGATAACGAACTTTGTATGGCCCGAATTGGAAGATGTCGATGTGGACAATATGTGGTTTCAACAGGACGGTGTCACTTGCCACACAGCTAACGAAACAATGGCTCTTTTGCGCAACAAATTCAATGGGGGTGTTATATCACGTCATGGCGATGTCAATTGGCCGCCAAGATCATGTGATTTGACACCGTTGGACTTCTTTCTTTGCCAGCAACAATTCAAGAGCTTAAGGAATGAGATAGTTCGGCACATTAACGGCATAGAACCTCTATTATGCCTCAGCGTCATCGAAAATTTGGACCATCGGATGGAGGTGTGCTGTCGAGTTCGCGCGGCCATTTGGCCGATATTTTGTTCCGTACATAATTGAACCACACCAATATTATCATAATAAAAAGATACATATGTCAATAATTTCCTAAATAATTTGTGCTTTATTCAAAATCAACATGGGCCCTTAAAACATAACCACTAGGGCGGGTCGATTTAAAAATCGCCCATTGCTCAGTGAAAATCGTATTCTAGGGATCAAAACAAGAAACTTTGCCGAAGGAACCATACCTCTAAAACGAATTCTGATGTCCCGGAAAAAATCCCACTTTGACCCATTTAGAGTGCTCCAATCGAGTCCAGGGGGTGTGCCACTGGCATGGGTGGGTCGGGCCTCCAAAGTTAGTGGGGGTCGGTCATACATTTGGACTCGATTGGAGCACTCTAAATGGGTCAAAGTGGGATTTTTCAAAATTTGGCCCTACTCAAAAGTTCGACCCAAATTCCGGGACATCAGAATTCGTTGTAGAGGTATGGTTCCTTCGGCAAAGTTTCTTATTTTGATCCCTAGAATACGATTTTCACTGAGCAATGGCGACTTTTTTTTGCCCCCCCCTCACAAATCCACCCCGCCCTAATAACCACCCTTTATATGGGGACCTTAATGATAAATCTGAAAGTATTTTCCCTGAATTTGGTAGTATTCATTCATGTAATCAGAAAATGCTCTCTGCAGAATTTCGTACTGATCGGATATAAAATACGGTTTCTACAGCGCTTACATGTCAAATCGGGGGTAACATATATGGGGGCTATATCTGAATCTGAACCGACTTTGACCAATTTCAATAGCGATCGTCCATGGGCCAAAATAGAGCACTGTGCTAAATTTCATTACAATCGGACCATAGTGTTTAGGTAAGGATGGCAGCCGTATTTTTTTACAAGCTCACATAGACCAATTTAGGTCCCTAGCGTTACCACGGCCTGAAATGCCCCTCATCGAAACCAACCGGTTTGATATACAAATTTATCGATAGTACGAATATCGGTACCGGAAAGATCTGTTAGGCTGCCTAGAAAGGCCGACCCCAGTATGTCCAGTCGTCATTTACTCAGAGCGTGGCAGTCGCATCGCAAGATCTCAATGCTCTCCACTTCTTCTTCATCTCCAAAGCTTCTGCAGAAGTCATTGGAGTCAATACTCACTTATTTAGCGTGTTCGCCGATCAAACAGTATCCCGTCAGAACTGATACTAACGTAGACAATCTTTGCCTCTCTAGTGCGAGGAGATATTTTGATCTTCTCAGGTCATACCTTGGCCAGATTTGTCTAGCTACCCTGCAGGTGCCGATTTCTGTCCACCTTTCGGTGGACTGCCTGATTGCATCTTGTCTAAGCCAAAGCTTGAACGTGGATATTGGCGCACCAATATATGCAAATTCTTCGAGAATTTGTAATGTCGTCCTTTTCCTAGCAAGTTCATCGGCTTTGCAGTTCCACGGGATATCCCTATGCCCAGGCACCCATATGAGGTGTATATTAAACTGCTCAGCCATCTCGTTAAGAGATTTGCGGCAGTCGAGGGCTGTTTGTGAATTTAGGGATGCGGCCTCCAGAGAATTGATGGCAGTCTGGCTGTCAGAGTAAATTACAACGCCAGTGTTGCTTACTATGTTGCGACTCAGCCACTTGGCGACTTCCCATATTGCCATTATTTCGGCTTGATAGACACTGCAGGTATCTGGTAGTCTGTGAGCTATATCCAGACTAAGTTCTTCACAGTATACTTCGAAGCCAACTAATTCATCAAGCTTCGGACCATCCGTGTAAAAGTGGAGATGGTTTATATTACCTGGTATTCTTCCAACCCATTCATCTCTGGCTTTTTTTATGATTATAGTGATATAATTTCTCTCGAAGGTGTACACAGTTGGTATATAGTCCACTCGGTCGGTTACCATTGCACTACACTTTGATATCCTCATGTGACCGTAGTTCTTGTACCTCCACATTGATAGCCAGTTTACTGCGATTGCAGCCACAACGTTCTAGATCTAGCAGGATTTCATTCACTGCTAGGTTCCAAATTAGTAGAGACAGTACTCCTCCTTGTGGGGTCCCTCTGTTGACAAACCTTGTGAGAGTTGTGGACCCAAGACATGCTGTTATGCGTCTTCTGTTGAGCAGACTTTGAATTAGTCTAATCAAACTAGAGTTAACTTTTAGATGTGACAGTGCCGCAATTACTGCATCTGAGTGAATGTTGTTAAAAGCCCCTTCTATGTCAAGAAATGCCACCATGGTGAATTCCTTGAAATGCAGGGACGATTCGATAGTGCTCACAAGTTCGCGTAGGGCTGATTCTGTAGACTTCCCCTTATTGTAAGCATTTTGATTCACCGACAGGAGTTTTGTATCCAGGTTTTCTCTAATTAAATAATCTAAAAGTCTTTCCAGACCTTTCAATAGGAAGGAGAATAGTCTACTTGGTCTGAAGGCTTTTGGCCTAGTGTGTGATATCTTTTCCGCTTTAGGTATGAATACCACTTTGGTATCCCTCCATCGATTCGGGATGTATGAAAGCCTGATACAGCCTACATAAATTTCGGACCATAAATACGACCTGCCTTTGATCACAAGAATACATCGACAGACAGACGGACATGACTAAATCGACTCAAAAACTGATTATACATATGTCGATCGGTATAATAAACTATGTTTATATTTCTTCTCTTTTTTTGCGTTACAAACAAATGCACAAAGTCATAATACCTTGTACCACAGTTTGGTGTAGGGTATAAAAATTGCAAAATAAACAGTGAAAGTTGCATGAACTAAAGGGTTTTCCAACAAGAGGTGTTATTACAAAAGACAAAAATGCTGATATATATTTTAAAGTTTTAGCATGAAAAGCACATTTTAATATAAATTATAATAGCAAAATATTAAATTCTTACCGGTTTGTATTTAGTATTTCCAGCAAATTCAACATTTAAACTATTCTACTTCGTTCACTGTTCCAAAATAAAAACCAGTAAGGAAAGGCAGAAAGTCGGGCGGGGCCGACTATATAATACCCTAAACCTCCCTAACAATTTGATAAGGGCCATTGCGATAATAATTTGGAATAATTGGTAAATGGGTAGGAACATATTATCTAATTCTGAACCGATAATCGCTAAATTAAGGAATATTCGTTCCAAAATTGAGAAACATCTTTCTGGAAAATTTTAATGATCGGAAGTAAAGTGCTTTGATACCAAAAAATAAATCTGAACCGATTTTTCCTGAATACTCATTCATGTAAAAATAACTCTTTCTGTCGAATTTCGTACTGATCGGATATAAAATACTGTCTCTACAGCGCTTACATGTCAAATCGGGGGTAACATATATATAAGGGGCTATATCTAAATCGGAACCGATTTTCTCCGAATTTGGCAGTATTCCTTCATGTAATAAGAAACCTCTTTCTGCCGAATTTTGCACTGATCGGATATAAAATACAGTTTCTACAGCGCTTATAGGTCAAATCGGGGTTAACATATATATGGGTGTTATATCTAAATCTAATCCGAGTTTCTCCGAATTTGTCAGTATTCCTTCATGTAGAAAGAAACCTCTTTTTCCCGACATTTTTACAGCGCTCACATGTCAAATCGGGGGTAAAGTATATATGGGTGCTATATCTAAATCTGAACCGATTTTTTCCAAATTTAAAAGTGTTCATTCATATAATAGGAAACCTCTTTCTGGCAAATTTCATACTGATCGAATATAAAATAACATTTTTACAGCGCTTACATGTCAAATCGGGGCTAACGTATATATGGGGGCTATATCTAAATCTGAACCGATTTCTTCCGAATTTGACAGTGTTCATTCATATATGTAATAAGAAACCTCTTTCTGCCGAATTTCATACTGATCGGATATAAAATAACATTTTTACAGCGCTTACACTTCAAATCGGGGGTAACGTATATATGGGGGCTATATCTAAATCTGAACCTCCTTTTAACCAAATTCAATAGGAATCGTCCTTGGGCCAAAAAAAAGATATGTGTAAAGTTTTGTCGAGATCGAACCATAATTGCGACCTGTACTTTGATTACAAGAATACATGCACAGACAGACAGACGGACATAGCTAAATCAACTCAGAAAGTGATTCTAAGTCGATCGGTATAATAAACGATGGGTCTATTTCTTCTTCTTTTGGGTGTTAGAAACAAATGCACAAAGTTATAATTCCCTGTACCACAGTGTGGTGTAGGGTATAACAACATCATCCAAATGGCCACCACGACCACGCTTACAGGACCATATCCTTATCATGAAATATTCCACAACCAAATCGCAAAGTGGCTGCCCTATGTCCTCGATAGCCTCAAGAATTCTATCTTTGAGGTCTTGAATCGACCTTGGACCATACAAAATCATTAATCATCTCTCGATAGCGCAATCCATTCACCGTAACTGTTGATCCAACCTCATTATCGAAAAAGTAAGGTCCAATGATTCCGCCGGACCATAAACCGCACCAAACAGTCACACGTTGACGATGGAGAGGCTTCTCAACAATAACTCTTGGGTTTTCCGAGCCCCAGATGCGACAATTTTGCTTGTTGACGTAGTCACCGAGGTGGATATGGGCCTCATCAGTCAAGATGATTTTTCGATGATTTTCGAATTTTAATAATTTCAATGCGTTGTTGTTCGTTGTCAAATGTCAAAGAATAAAAGCTTCAAAAGTGACAGCTACCGAAATAGCGGGTGATTCAAAATAACACCTCTTGTTGGAAACCCCGTTTTCTCGGACACAAAGTCACACAATGAATATAAAACAGTTCTGCAGCTATAACGAACGGAGAAGATGTGGAAAGCCCATTTGGTAGGAGTGCCAGGACCCTACGGTCTCCACCAAATTCTGCTACGAACCCACAAGAAGAAGAACTGGCGCAAGTCGCTATAACAATCCAGGCAACCGGAGAAGGAACTGATTTGGAGAAGCTGGGCGAGCAGATACGAATAGTATTTGAATTGCTCGGGGATGGAAATAAAATATTCATCACTCAAGCAGCACGAGAAGCAATAAGGCGCATAAAGGCTCTATATGACCTATGTGCTATGGGTACATCCAGAGAGGATGCTGTGGAAAAGTCTGGGGTAGACAAATCCTCCCAAACGTCACCTTGGGTAAAACCCAGGGAGAAGAAGCGAAAGCAGGACAATGGTGAGGGTACACCAGTAGCCAAACGACGTACTGAGAAAACGGTCGCTGACGCTGAACCAGAAAAAGTTGTCAATGAAACCGAGGGTACAAAGGACGACGGGAGTAACTGGTCCAAAGTTAAATCGAAGAAGACAAAAAAGAAAGCCAAATCCCAAGAGAAAGCCAAACCCAAAGAGAAAGCAATGAAACCGAGGCCTGACGCCCTTATCATTACGACAAAGGGTGAAATGTCGTATGCCGAAATCCTAAAAAAGTTAAGACGGATCCTAACCTAGGTGAACTTGGCGAAGCGGTTACCAGGATTAAGAAAACGCAAAAAGGCGACCTTCTTTTACAACTTAGTGGGAGCATTGACAAGACAGACCAATTTAGGTGTGCGATTGGTGAATCGCTGGGCGAGAGTGCCTCAGTAAGAAGCGCGACAGAGAAATCGGTGTACGAAATAAGGTACATAGATGAAGTCACGACGAAAGAAGATGTTCGAAACGCTGTGATCTCGAGGCTGAAACTGCAGAATTTCCAACTGTCGGATATTTTAAGCTTAAGGCAGGCTTACGGAGGAACCCAAACCGCAACAATCAATTTGTCAGCAGAAGGGGTAAAGGCTATACCGGAAGATAAAATGATTAAGGTGGGTTGGTCTGTATGCAAAATCCGACCAAAATCCGGTGCTGACCAAGTGCTTCAGATGCTTAGGATACGGCCATATATCTACAAACTGCAGAAGCAAAGTCGACAGATCGAAATGTTGTAGAAAATGCAGCGAAGAAGGGCACTACGCCAAAGACTGCCCCAACGACCCACTTTGCATACTTTGCAAAGCAGATGAGTCGACGGATGCAAAACATATAGCTGGTAGCAGAATATGTCCCCAATTTAAGAAGGCACTCTCCACAAAGAAGAGCAAATGAGAGTCATCCAGCTCAGCCTAAACCATTGCGAGGCGGCACAATATCTTCTTGCGCAGACAACGAAGGAGAAAAATGTGGATATTGTCCTGATCAGCGAGCCATATAAGATACCCGATAGTAACACATGGTCAGAAGGAAAATGTAGGAAAGTAGCAATATGGACAAGTGGCAAAAACGCATTCGAAGACGTATGCACCATGTCCACTTATTTTGTGCGTGCAAAGGTCGGAGGAATTCATTTCTACAGCTGTTACTGTCCTCCTAGTCTAACACACTCCGAATTCCAGGCCATTCTGGATGAACTTGTAACCGATGCCAAGAACAGGAGGCCCATCGTCATCGGTGGAGACTTTAACGCTTGGGCAACACAGTGTGGTAGTAGATACACCAATGCTAGAGGACGTAGCATCCTGGAATCGTTTGCCCAACTTGAGGTAGAACTGCTAAACGACGGCAAAAAAACGACGTTCAACAGAGGTAGAACAGATTCTATCATAGATATAACTTTCGCTAGTCCTTCGTTAACACGAGTCACTAAATGGCAGGTAAGTGAGAACTTTACCCTTAGTGATCATCAGGCCATACTGCTCGATATCAAGGCAAAACATAATAGAGGAAAACAAAACCAAGTTTTTTCCGGATATCACTCAAGAAGAAGAAGCATGTGCTTGAAGAAGCATGTGCAAAAATTGGTACCCACAAAGCCCCAGGTCCGGATGGAATACCAAACATTGCATTAAAGGCTGCAATCCATCGAAGACCTGACATCTTCCTCGAAACATTCCAGAGGTGTTTCCGCGAGCGAGTATTTCTCACCCACTGGAAAATTCAAAATATTGTGCTCATCCCCAAAGGAAGCAAGCCACCAGTGGAACCATCATCCTACCGCCCCATATGCCTCCTAGACACTATGGGAAAAATACTAGAGAGAATCCTACACAATAGACTAATGACAGCAGTCGAAGAAAAAGGCGCCCTATCCGAAAAACAATTTGGTTTTAGGAAAGCACGGTCTACCATCGACGCAGTGAAACTGGCAGTTGATACGGCGGCGAAGGCCATCGAAGGAGCAAGATGGAAAGGCGGAACAAAAAAATATTGCGCCGTCGTTACTCTCGATGTGAAGAATGCTTTCAACTCTGCAGATTGGGGGCACATCCACAAATCCCTGGTGCGAATCGAAGCCCCGACGTACATTAAAGATATGGTAAAAAGCTATCTTGACAACAGGAAGCTCATATACCTGAGCGACAATGGACTGCAGCACTACACTGCATCCGCAGGCGTCCCACAAGGATCAGTTCTGGGTCCACTGTTGTGGAACATTATGTATGATGAAGTGTTGAGACTTCCCCTCCCAAATGGGGTTAATATTATAGGCTTTGCTGATGACATCGCCATAATCACGGTCGGAAAACACATCAACAGCGTAGAAGCAGCCACCAACACGGCTATCAAACAGGTGCAAATTTGGCTCGAGTCAGCACACCTACAACTAGCTGCAGATAAAACAGAGGCAATCCTCATCACAAGCCGCAAAACAACGGAATATATGAACGTGATTGTTGGAGATAAAATTATCCGTTCAAGCCGCTCTCTCAAATATTTGGGAGTTATCATAGACAACAGGCTAACATTCAAGGACCACATTGAGTATATAAGCAAGAAAGCTGCAAAAACTCAAGCTTCCCTGGCACGAATGCTGCCCAACGTTGGAGGTCCTAAACTCGCGAGACGGAAACTACTTGCCACTGTAGTTAACTCCGTAATCCTTTATGCTTCTCCCGTATGGGCGGATGCATTTAGTGTGAAATCCTATCGGAAAAAGTTGATGTCTATATATCGACTAAGCTGCCTTCGGACAATTTCTGGGTATAGAACGATATCGGAGGAAGCAGCAGGTGTTGTCGGTGGTCTTATTCCAATTGACATCATAGCTACCGAGATGAAACGTATACACGATAGAAAACCGGAGAACAAAAAGCAGAGATCCGAATTTGCCAAAGAAGAGCGTTCCTCATCGATCGCCACTTGGCAATCTCGTTGGGATACATCTGCAAAGGGAAGATGGACGCATCTCCTTATACCTACCATAAGTGTATGGTTGACCAGACGACACGGTGACACGAACTACTACCTCACGCAGTTCTTAACAGATCATGGTGCCTTCCGGAAGTATCTGCACAGATTTGGACACGATAGCTCGCCTATGTGCCCAAACTGTGTGGAGGCGGAAGAAGACGCAAATCACGTCATATTCCTCTGTCCAAGGTTCAACAGAGAAGGCGAACATTCGAACGTGATCGAATATATGTTACAAAGCGATGATACTTGGCGAAATATCTCAGAATTAGTGACAAATACAATCCTGGAGCTACATAGAGTGGACAATATGCGGAGAAGCGTAGAAATCAATACGATTTAGAGTGCAGTATATAGCCTAATGGCTAACCATCCTTCACGAAGTAATACTTCACAGCAGTTCCGTGAAGGAGTGATGGTCGAAGAGGGGGGGTGTGGTTTAGTACGTAAGAATCGTGCATGTTTTTCAGTACGGACTGAATCATACATCTTTCAGAAGATTCCACACCTCCAGCGCAGCAAAAAAAAAAAAAAAAGTTCTGCAGCTATTGCAAAACATTGTCGGTGTCCGCGGATTGTCCAAGTTTCCGACAGCAAAACCAAAATATTACACATCCTTTTTTTCCAACCAAATATTCACCACACATAAAGCAAAAATAGCTTGAATCAGTAACACACGATCTCCCCGACATGCTTAAACGCTACTATTATGAATATTAAGATTGCATGTGGGCTTCTGTCGAATTAATAATTGTAAAATTGTAGTGCAGTATTGACTGTTTTACAGTATTGCCAGCATGCGATAAAAAATGAACAAGACGTGATAGCCCAATTTTCGAATTCAGCGCACCCAGATTAATTAAAAAACATGCTTCGTTTCTGCAGTCTTAGACCAGTGTTGTCAACCAGATTAATAAACAGATTAAAAAAACTTGTGTTATTTTTACCCTACTATGAATGTAATCTGAGTTACAATGTCGTCTAAGCTGGTCATTATTTTATTGATATCATTATAAATTGAACACCCTTTTGCCTCTAAGGCAGTACGAGTATTTAGTCATAATTCCACTAAGAGAAGTCAGAAAATGCGAATGTGAAGTGTAGTACAAGTGATACAAATACTCACGTGGTTTTTGAAGTAAATTTATTAGGAAAGCTACACCTGATTATGTAAGAAAAATTTATTCTTCCGAAATTACATTGCCTCTTATACACTGGCTGATGAAAATACTCCCCCATGTAGAGTAACATCCAAAAATGGTAATTTGGTTGAGACTTTGACAAAAATGTTCAACTTGTTGGGAAAGAAAAAACAGATTAAAATGTTTGGTATTCAATCGATACTCTAGTTAATAACAAAATTAAATAGATATACGAGGGCGGTTTCAAAATTATACGAAAACACAACAAATTTGAGAAACATTTTCTCTATTTCTCAACATAGTTTCCTTTTAGCTGATACACTTTTCCCAGCGATATTCAAAAGCTTCGATACCTTGTTTATTGGATGAACTTTGAAGCTCCTAGCTTAATATTTAGTTATCAACCGCAGACTCCAACTCATCGTTGTTGGCAAATAATTTACCACCAAACCATTTTCTAAAGTTTGCAAACGGATTATAATTAGAGGGAGTTAAATATGGCGAATAAGGTGTGTGATGAAGCAATTTTAACTTTAATTCTTTGATTTTGATCATCGAAATAGTGGATGTGTGAACTGGTGCGTTGTCTTGATGAAACAACAATTTCTTTTTCGCCAAAAGCGGCCTTTTCCCATAAATGTTGTCACCTAAACGCGATAAGTTATCATAATACTCGCCGTTGACTTTTTTCCTATTTGAAGATAATCAAAAAGAATTATCCCACGCGTATCCCATAAAGCAGACGCCATGACCTCACCTTTAAATTGAAATGTCTTCTCGTCCTTTGGACACCATTGTCCCATTCCGGTCCGCTGTTTTGACTGTTCCTTTGTCACAGGGGTGAAATGGTGGACCCATGTCTTATACAAGGTTACGAATCGACGCAAAATCTCGAATTTTTTTACGGTGAAACATCGCCAAACCCATCTTTATGACGATATTTTTGTTCTATTGTGAGCAAACGCAGCACCCACCTTGCGCACAGCTTCCTCACCTTCAAATTTTCGGCCAATATGCAATGTATAGCCTATCATTTCCGCTAGCTTACACACCTTCAACTGAGGTCATCCAATACAATTTTGTGGATTTTTTAATCATTTCTGGCGTGGAGACTGGAGTGGGTCGAAAAAAAAGTTGCACCGGTCAGCCCCTAGTTTTTAAGATTATCTAGAGACAATTCGGGGGCAACAAAACATATTTTTTCGGTGCACCCTACCTGACACCCTTTTAATTTCATTATCCTGCGTTACCATTTGATGTCCGATCGTAACGGGATGACTGGCGCAAGAATTTTTTTTGTATGGGGACCGACCCTTACTAGAGGACACCTCAATTAGTCGCCCACTATGGGTGTCGTCTTGGCAGCTCGTATGGCCTCGTTTAAACTTTTCCACCCAATATTTTACACCTAAACGAAGGAGCAGACTCTGCCGGAGTATAATCTGAGAAAATTTGAGAATTTATCCTAACCGGAATCGATTTTCGAATTGCTTCAAGTAGTAGTCAAGATCGAGGTAAATTTTTGTTTCGTCCGTTGCAATATTTACAACGGACAAGAGTAGTGATACTACGCTAGCTTTAAGATTTTTTGTCTTGTTGTTCACATACACAACATCCCTGATGAAGCAATTCAAGGAAATTGCGAAATATCGGAAAAATAAAATTTAAATTTAAATAAAAACATATATTCTAAAACTGACCTCGAGCTTGACTATTACTTAAAGCAATTTGGATATTAACAAGTAAGAAAGTTCAGTCGGGTAAACCGACTTATGAATCCCCTCACCTTGCGTCCGAAAAAATATTCCTAAATTTATTTATTTTTGTTTGTTTTAAATAAATTACACTATGCTCGAAATGGACACTTTAAAAATGTAACAGAAAGGAGACCCTATGGATATACCTATTTCGACCTTGCTGAATCCAATGGAGCTAACCCTTTTTCTAGGTTAGCTCTTGTTTTCGCGAAAAACGCGAAACAAGAAAACGCGCTTCAGTCCAAAGAACGAAATAAAGAGAACCCTTCGAGTATTATTTCTCTCAAAATAGTCAACCACGCTTCTCACCACTTTACCCCCGAAAAAGTGCAATCAAATCTTACCATGTGTCAAACGTCATACAAATCATCGACATTTTTAGTTTGTGTCTTTCCTCGCGAAAAATTACTATGAGTCTCCTTTAAACATATTTATGAAAAATTAACAGGTTTCACAATTTAGCAGGATTTGTTGGTTGCCTTTGAAATTTTCATTAACACTAACGAAAAAATAATTTACAAAAATTTAAGTCAACAAATTTTATTTCAAATATTTTCTGCTATGAGCAGAAAAATTCACAAATTATGTAATAACTCGAAATTCGCTTAATTCTCATAAAAAAGTTGAGAAAGGACATAGTATTTCTTCGCAAGGAATATTTTTCTCAACGATGCCTACTAAAAATGTCGACGATATGTATGATTTTTAACATATGATAAGATTTCATTGCACTTTTTCAGGGGTAAGGGGGTGAGAAGCGTGGACGACTGTTTTGAGAAAAATAATTGTCCAAATATTCCCTTTATTTCGATCTTTGGACTGAAGCGTATTTTCCGAAGTCTTCCACTTCAAAATAACCAAAGAGATAAATCACCTCTCTGATTTCCCAACAAACTTTGTGGTCGAATATCGCGAAAACAAGAGCTAATTTAGAAAAACGGCTAATGCCACTGGATTCAGCATGGCCGAAAAAGGTCTATCCATAGGGTATCCTTTCTGTTACATTTTTGGACTAGCAAAGTGTTATTATCAATTTAAATTGCATTTAATAACTTTACAGTATGTTCCAGCATTAAAGTTAAGAGCTGATTACATTTGGTGTAAAATGGTACATTTGTGTGGGAGGTACCAAAAGGGGCGTGCCAATAACGCCCACTTTTCCGTGGACTCTGGGTACTATAAAAACATTACACTGTGCGGTATTTCAAGTATTTGTGAGCACTGGTATTATAGTTAAAAGCTGTTAACTTTTGGTACAAAAGGTTTCATTTGGTGGGAGATACCAAATAACGCCCATTTTCCTCTAGGTACTATAAAAGCATTATACTGTACGAAACTTCAAGTATTTGTATGAACTGATATTAAAGCCATAAGCAGCTAACTTTTGGAGCAAAATGGCCCATTCGTGTGGGACGTACCAAAAGGGGAGTGGCCACGTCGCCCATTTTTCTTGACGTGTTAGCGACTAACAAACCAATACTATTTGTGAAATTTCAGAGGATTCGAATAAGTATAGGACGTATTAAAGAATCAATATTTCACTAAAAGTTAACCCTTTGTGGGGGAGGTTCTAGAAGAAGTGGACCAATATGGCCCATCTTCGAACTTAGCCGGAGATAGAGAAAAATATTACCGCATACCAAATTTGAAGTAAATCGGTTACCCCTTTCGAGAGTTATCGTGCGCACCAGCCAGCAGACAGACACACAGACAGACAGACGGACGGACATTGCTCAAATGACCCAAAACGGATATCCGCCGAACATACTTGGGGTCTTAGGTCACTCTTCGATGTGTTACACTTTTGGCTCGTAGCAAATGATATATACCCTCCTCTCTAAGGTGAGGGGATAAAAAGGTCGAATAAAACAAACATATGGGAATCGATTTTCTATAAACTCACCAGTGTTTACTCTTGATACCAGAAACCCTGTGTACAAAATGTGATAAAGTTCTGTTGCAAAATGTGGCTTCTGTAGCGCTATAAGCGAGATGGGGATACACGTGTATATGAGGGCTATATTTCAGTCCTAATATTTGTGTATACCACCACACCGTGGTTCAGGGTTAAATCCACTCTGCTAGTGATTCTGAGTCGATCGGTATACTTTAATGTGGGCCTCACTGTAGTGTTTCTATGTGTTACAAACAACTGCCATGAAACATACTTATGTATAATACCATGTACCACAGTGCGGTGCAGGGTATACAAAATATGTATTAACAAATACCAAATTTAAAGTCAATCAATCGGTTACTCCTATCGAGAGTTATCGTGCTCACCAGCCAGACAGACGGATGGACGTTAGTCAAATGGCTTTACATGACCCAAAACGGATTTCCGCCATATATTTTTGGGTTCTTTTAGGCCACTCCTTCGATGTGTTACACTTTAGGCCCGTAGCAAACGATGTATACCTTGCTTCTACCAAAAGGGCTATAATTGCTACATTTATCAATAGATTGTTTTCAAATAGACACTGTTCTCTTCTTTAGGATGCTAGATTTCAAAAAATTATACAAAATTTTTGCACATTTTTTTTGATTTTTTTTAAGATTTTTTCGTACCAGCAAAAAATTAAATTTAACGACTGTTACTAAAATTTTAACTAGTGTAATTTATATGTTATTGCTATATAGAAGCAATATTTGCTTTTTTCTCGATAGTCAGTCCGCTTTAAAGGCTCTACTAAGCACGAAGATAAGGTCGAAGGTAGTCTGCTGGGTATATTCGGAAATTAAGTAGCTGGTAAACTCGTTAAAGCTGGAGCTACTTCTTCGAGCAATTATGATATAATCTCGAAATATAGAAACTTTTGACATCAGAGATGAAATTCAGTACCTGGTTTAGAGCATACGAATGCTCTCAAGCACGAAGGGGTTCTGGAAGGACTGCAGAGGCATTGCTAAGCTTGGTCAAATCGAATTTACGATTGACTGTGGACCTTATAACTGCCCTCTGTAAGCATATGTATAGAATAGACTTACGAAATGATTATATGTGTCGCTGGTGTCACGATCCTGACTCGGTGGAAGATACGTTTCATTTCCTTTCCCAATGTCATCGTGTAGTAGAAACATGATGCTCGGTTCCTTTTTCTTTCAGAAAGTAGACGAATTCAAAGAGTCGGATCCACTTAGTCTTTCAAAATTCAGCGAGGCATCAGATCGGAGCTCCAGTCTTAATTGGCACTTTGGAGAAGAAGAATTGTGAGGAATCACAATTTAATACGTATGATATCAGTGGGAGCTTGGTTTCATTCGCCTGGCATTAAACCTATCGTTTGGCTTTATGGATCTTTTAAAAACTTAAAACAATTCCATGCAATTGTGGAAACTGTTGTTGTTGTTGTTGTCCTTTTCACTGTTATCCATTAACGGAGAGAGTGCATTTCCTACTTTTCACGAAACAACAAATTTGTTATCGTTGTCAAAATATGGGATATGCAGAGATTCGTTACATTTGACGATGACAGTGGCCAAACAACAACAAAATTTCCAATATTGCAGCATCCTTTTCATGGGCAACCGGAAGTTCGTTGTGATATGAAATATTACAAATGAATAAAAGAGCTTAAAATAATATAATCCTTTCCGAAAAACCAGTTCCTTTTTTCTTCTCCATAATTTCCATATCCCGTGTTTGTTGGGAAACATGTGTACAAAGGCAAATTATTTCTCTTTTTTCCAGCGCATCTGTGAATTTCACTGAAATCCACAATTAAAATGATAGTTTTTAAAGAGAAATTGAAAATCAGGTAAAATTTCCGTTAAAAAAACTACCACAAAATGGTAGAAAAAAATTTTGATGCTTTTCGGCATCAGTGGGAAATACTAAAAAAAACACAAATTATTTCTGTGTGTCCCATTTCATTTTGAGAAAAGGGGTAAGTAGCTTTGCTTTGCTATTGGGATTGTAAAGGACTTTAAACTGAAAAAGACGCACACAACACCGTTTGAAGCGTTTTCATGTCCTGTCGCATATGCAAATTAGACCGTCCCAAATCCAAACCGAGCACAAAGAAACCCAAAAAAGGATGCCCTACTCTCTATGAAAGCATTGTTGCTGTAGTAGTTGTTGTTGTTGGGATGCTGACAAAACTAACGAAAGGACACGAAACAATAACAATGGGTCAAAGTACTCGTGGTAGTTGTGTCATCACCGAAAGGGTTACAAAACCACTCTCCAGCTACAACAATAACATTCACCTTTCCTCTCCTGTCGGGCAGGGTCGGGCTGTGTATTTGAAGGACTGACTCACTATTCTGCCACCGTTGCGGCATATGAATGAATATGACAATCGTTTTGATGGTGACAGGATCTGAAATTATGTCAATGCCTTCCGTTCCATCTGTGAGTATTTCAGTGTTCAGTCCTTCGTTTTCATTCACCCCATTAGTCCTTTGGCTGTCTTCTTGGAGTACAGCGGAAAGTGTCAGTTTGGTTCCTAAATGTTCCACAAAAGTTTAGAATTTATGAAATTCTATTTTATTTTCACTTAAATATTTCCTTTCGAAAAATTCCCACGTTCAACTGTAATCAACTGTTGATGTTCATCGGCGAGCATAGTGATTACAGGCACAGGAAATTGCCTCATTAAATATTGCGATCGGAGAAGAGTGAGGCGTATTTTTAAATATTTTGTTTGCCTCACACTAGGCTTCTCAACTGGGGAGTCGCGACATCGTAGGGAGTCTAGTCGTTACAGAGGAATTAAGTTTTAAACTTCAAGGAAACTTAATTTTCGACATTACTATTGACAATGTTAGATACCTACTATATGATTTCTTCTGATGTGACTAAAAATGTGGAATTTTGGTATTACAACATTCATAACAAGTTAGAAAGTTCAGTCGGGTAAACCGGGGATTCGTAAGTCGGTTTACCCGACTGAACTTTCTTACTTGTTATGAATGTTGTAGTACAAAAATTCCAAATTTCTAGTCACATCAGAAGATGTGACTATATAATATAATAAATTTAAAGTATGCAGCGGAATTAGGGGGTGTTACCAAGAGTGTGGGGGTAGGGTAGGTCTATCACCTCATAGCCCCAAAAAAATGAGGACTGAGTCGTTGCTGAGGCGCCAATGTATCAGCAAAGGCAGCTGTCAAACCCCTGGAAACCCCAGACTGCGAATCGAAAAATCCGATGAGCACGGTACGAATAACACTCCGGACTTGGTAGATTATTTGGCGTTATCCAGGGTGCACTACGAGGAAGCGATCTACCGTTGCACTAGCAATACTACTTGAATAAGTAGTATAGAAGTTATTAAAGAATCAATATTGCACTAAATGTTAACCCCTTGTGAGGGAAGTACTAGAAGGAGTGGACCAATATGGCACATCTTCGAACTTAGCCCGCGATGGAGAAAAATATTACTACATAACAAGTTTGAAGTCAATCGGTTACTCCTTTCGAGAGCTGAAGTGCGCACCAGCGAACAGACTGATACACAGTCAAACAAGACGGACATTGCTCAAATGATTGAAAATGACCCAAATCGAATTTCCCTCTGTAAGTTGAGTGGATAAAAACAGTAAGGAAGAGTTTAAGTATGGCGGAACCGATAAATGTTACCCTACTTCATTCTATCAGAGCAAAACCAATAAAGAAAACAGAAAGTCGGGCGGCCCGACTATATAATATCCTATAGTTCCCTAAAAATGCAATGCGATAATAATTTGGAATAATTGGTTTGGTTTCAGTTAACAAAGTACTTAGCTCTAACTTCTCATCAAGGCTTATTGCAAGTAGTGGTTGAAGATGTTGATCATAATAAACTAGATCTGAAAGGATAACCTTAAAAGGCACAGAATTCTTTCATATATCAAGAATAGGAAGGGACAAATAGATGGGACTATACATAATCTACACAGATTTTCATCAACTTGGGTCATAAACCTCATTTCTGCCAAATTATGTAGATATCGTACGCAAAATACATTTTCTATAGCGCTTAAATATGTATCTAAATCTGATCCGATTATTTCCAAATTAAGCAGCATTCGTTTCTAAATTGCTCTTTCTGTCGAATTTTGTAATGAGCGAAAGTAAAGTAAAACTTCTATAGCGCTTTGATACCAAATCGAGAGGAGCATATATATGGAGTCTATATCTAAATCTGATCCAATTTTCCTCGAATTTTGCAGTGTTCATTCGTATAGTAAGGAACCTCTTTCTGTCGAATTTCGTACTCATCGGATAAAAAATACAGATTCTACAGCGATTACATATCAAACCGATTTTCCTAAAGTTTAGTACAGCCTCTAAGTGTATCAAGAGACTTCTCTCTATCAATTTGTATCCCCTCACCTTAGAGAGGAGGGTATATATCATTTGCTAGGAGCCAAAAGTGTAACACATCGAAGGAGTGACCTAAGACCCCAAGAATGTTCGGCGGAAATCCGTTTTAAGACATTTTAAGTGATTTGCGAAATGTCCGTCCGTCTGTCGGTCTGGCTGGGGAGCACGATAACTCTCGAAAGGAGTAACGGATTGACTTCAAATTTGGGATGTAATAATATTTTTTTCTATCTCACGCTAAGTTCGCAGATGCCCCATCTGCCATTGGTCTACTTCTTCTATACATCCCTCACAAAGGGTTAAAATTTAGTGAAATATTGATTCTCTGATAACTTATATGCTAAAGGTTTTTCCAACAAGAGGTGTTTTTTTGGTATTAAAATAAAAATGCCATTTTTGAGATAAATGATCGGATGTTTATTTCATAATAAAGAGGAAGGTATGCCGTTAATAATGAAAAACAACATCAGCCAAATGGCCACCACGACCACGCTTACTGGACCATATCCTTTTCATGAAATTTTCCATAACCAAATCGCAAAGTGGCTGCCCTCTGTCCTCGATAGCCTCGCGGATTCTATCTTTGAGGTCTTGAATCGACGCGGGGCTGTTGGCGTAGACCTTATCTTTCACGTGGCCCCAAAGGAAAAAGTCGCAAGGTGTTAAATCACAAGATCTCGGTGACCAATTGTGATCACCTCTTCAAGAGATAACACGGTCCGGAAACTTTTCCCGTATCAAAGCAATGGTTTCGTTGCTTGTGTGGCACGTAGCACCGTCTTGTTGAAAGTAAACGTTGTCCAGATCAATACTATCCAACTCCGACCATAAAAAATCATTAATCATCTCTCGATAGCGCAATCCATTCACCGTAACTTATCTAACCTCATTTTCGAAAAAGTAAGGTCCAGTGACCTCGCCGGACCATAAGCCGCACCAAACAGTCACACGTTGAGAATGGAGAGGCTACTCAACAATAACTCTTAGGTTATACGAGCCCCAGATGCGACAATTTTGCTTGTTGACATAGCCACCGAGGTGGAAATGGGCCTCATCAGTCAGATGATTTTATATTTTAAAAAATGAGGAAAATCAGAGAGTCACCATCAATGGTAACCGTTATCGCATGTTAACGGACTATGTGCTTCCTGAAATTAAAGCTCATGGTCTCGGTATGCTCTGGTTTCAACAAGACGGAGCTACGACCCATACAGCGCCTGAAACAATGACCTTGTTGAGAAATCATTTTGGTGAGCACTTTATTTCACGTTTTGCTACGTTATCACACCTTTGGACAATTCTCTTAGGTAGGCTACGATTGACGCCTTGATAGCCTACATATCTCGTGTTATTCACGAGATACCAATCGCTATGCATGAGCGAGTCGCCTTAAATTGGACATTCCGAATGGACCACCTCAGACTTAGTCCTGGCCAACATTTACATGATATCATTTTCAAACAGAAAATTCCATAAGTTGTTCTTTTAACCGATAATAAAAATTTTAAGTTCACTTTGAAATGTATGTGTTTTATTTTACATTATAAATTAAACCTCACGATGAATCACCCATTATAATATCCTGGCCACAAATGTGTATTTGATAGAGATTAAATTAAAAAACGGTATATAAGGGCCTACATGTAATTCTGGACCTATTTTTCTAAATTAGACAACATTCGTTTGTGGTAAAATAAACTATTATATGCTAAAGAAAATCTGTCGAGCAATGCAGGTTTTATAGCGCTTAGATAAAAACCAGGACATAGCTGAATTTGCCACAAATAACGATTTATTGTACAACAAGAGGTGTTATTTTGAATCACCCGGTATTTCGGTAGCTGTCACTTTTGAAGCTTTTATTCTTTGACATTTGACAAGTAGAACCTACGCCATTACTAAAAAAGGAACGATACACGATTCAACAACGCATTGAAATTATTAAAATTCGAAAATCATCGAAAAATCATCTTGACTGGGAAAAGTTTCCGGACCGTGTTATCTCTCGAAGAGGGATCACAATTGGCCACCGAGATTTTGTGATTTAACACCTTGCGACTTCTTTCTTTGGGGCCAACAGCCCAGCGTCGATTCACGACCTCAAAGATAGAATTCGTGAGGCTATCGAGGACATAGGGCAACCACTTTGCGATTTGGTTATGGAAAATTTCATGAAAAGGATATGGTCGTGGTCGTGGTGGCCATTTGACTGATGTTGTTTTTCATTATTAACGGCATACCTTCCTCTTTATTATGAAATAAACATCCGATCATTTATCTCCTTTGATGATTTCTTTGAATACCAAAATAACACCTCTTGTTGGAAAACCCTTAAGTTATGACGATTTGTAAGCCAAAAATTAGAATATAATATGAAAAATACTACAGAAAATATACCAAATTTAATTCATGTTACAATGTTTGTTTATCCATCAAAAATCGTCCGGCAATGCTGTATATTGGTAAATATAAGAGAAGGGCCTTTCCTTGGGTCAAGAAACCTTCACTCTTCCAAATTTATAAATCACTAGCTGGACCCGGCCCACTTCGTTGCCCCAGATTGAGATTTCCGATCCCGTCAATTTTTTAACCAATCACGAATCCTGCCACCAAATACATATAAATAAAATAACAGCACTCTCGCTAACAAATTGCGCAAGATATCTCAATTTAAAAATGTGGCTTACATGGGCGGGGCCACGCCCATTAGTCTAATCCCGCCCATTTTGAACTAATCACGTAGACTGCCACCAGATACAGATGTACAAAATTACAGCACTCTCGCCAAAAAATTTTGCAAGATATCTCAATTCAAAAATTTTACTTATATGATTAGTCCGATCCCGCCCATTTTTGTACGAATCACGTAGACTACCACCAGATACATATGCACAAAATTAAAGCACTCTCGCTAACAAATTGTGCAAGATATCTCAATTTCAAAATTTTGCTTATATGGGCGGGCCACGCCTATTGATTCGATGCCGCCCATTTTTTGACCGATCACGTAGACTGCCACCATATACATATATACAAAATTCCAGCACTCTCGCTAACAAATTATGTAAGATATCTCAATTTCAAAATTAGGCTTCTATGGGCGGTGCCACGCACATTGGTCCGATTCTTCCCATTTTTGGACCAATCACGTAGACTGTCACCAGATATATGTACACAAAGTTACAGCAACCTCGCTAAAAAATTGTGCAAGATATCTCAATTTAATAATTTGACTTATATGGGTGGGGTCCGATCCTGCCCATTTTTAGACCAATCATGTAGACTACCACCAGATACATATACACAAAACTCCAGCACTCCCGCTAACAAATTGTGCAAGACATCTTTATTTCAAGATTTGACTTATATGGGTGGGCCCACGCCCATTAGTCCGATCCCGCCCACTTTTGAACCAATCACGTAGACTACCACCAGATACGTATGCACAAAATTACAGCACTCTCGCTAAGAAATTGTGCATGATATCTCAATTTAAAAATTTTCCTTATAGAGGAGGGGCCACGCCTATTGATTCGATGCCGCCCATTTTTTTACCGATCACGTAGACATATCACCATATACATATACACAAAACTCCAGCACTCTCACTAACAAATTGTGCAAAATATCTCAATTTTAAAATTTGGCTTATATGGGCGGGGCCACGCCTGTTGGTCCGAACCTGCCCATTTGTGGATATATATACACAAAATTCCAGCTCTTTCACTAAAAAATTGTGCAAGACATCACATTTTTAAAATTTGGGTTATATGGGCGGTGCCACGCCAATTGGGTAGATCCCGCCCATTTCTAGACCAATCACATAGACTGCCACCAGATACATATGTGCAACATTACAGCACTCTAGCTAACAAATTGTGAAAGATATATCAATTTCAAAATTTGGCTTGTATGGGCGGGGCCACGCCCACTTGGTACATCGTACCTTATTTTCATCACCCCCACACATGTACATTGTGAGAAAATTTCAAGAAGATCGGTCCAGCCGTTTAGGCGCCTATACGGTACAAACAAAAAAAACATACATTCTTCTTTATATGTATATATAGATTGCAGGCAAAATATATCTATAGAGCATATTTGTCCTTGGACACTTTATGTAAATTTGACTTATCCACTCGAAAACTTGTGAAAAAATCAAAAGAATTATGTATCAGAAGTAGCTGAACATCCAGTAACTAGCAAAAATTAGGAAATAATAACATTTGAAATTTGAAGACATATTTTTTGGGAGAGAGAAGTTATATTTCGTGAACATGTATTGGAAAGAGTAAGTCTTCAAAATCACCACATATCTCTAAATTACTAAAAAATAATTTAATTTAAGATAGATTATGTTAGGCTAAGAGTGGCAGCCTGTATAACAGATTCGCTTAGACAATACATATAGTCCATTGTGCTACCATATAGGGATGTAAGGGAAAAACATAAGTTATCCCTAGCCCCTTCGGTTGAAGCAATTTTAATGCTTTAAAAAGCTTAGAATTTGGCGAATTTTAACAAGTTAGCAAATTCTTCAAAGAAATCAGAGCCTAAGGTTGCATGTAGCCTTCTAGAGAGAGCGGGACATAGACAAAGAAGGTGTTCTATTGATTCATCCTCCTCTTCAAAAGACGTTATGCAAGATCTTCAGTCTGTATGGCCTAAGGTCTTGCAAGTTCATCTGCTCCCTAACATGTTCCTGTGGTCCGACACCTTTTTATGTGAATATTGAACAGTTCAGCCATCTCGTTGAGAGATCTGCGTCAGTCGAGGACAGTTTTGGAATTCAGAAATATAGTTTCCAGGGACTTGATAGCAGCCTGACTATCAGAGAAAATATTGATACCGACTTTGGTCAGAACATTAATTTTCAGCCATTCTGATACCTTTTAAATAGCTAAGATTTCTGCCTGGTAAACACTACAGTGATTAGGTAATACATTGTAAAGAGTAGCCCAAGTTCCTCAGAAAAGAGAACAAGACCCACTTGGTTGTTGAGTTGGGAACCATCGGTATAAAAAATAACGAATCTCCTATGTCCTGGTATACGACCATTCCACTCTGATGTATCAGGTACTAGAGTGAGATATTTCTTGCCAATGCGTGGTCCAGCCAAAATGTAATCAACAATGTCCGGAAGGTCACGCATTGTGTCTAGAATGACACTATGTAGCAATTTTGTGACTACAGTGACCGTTCTCTAAATCTAATCGCAGTATATGAGGCATTAAATGTAGTATAACATTTAGTGACTCAGTTCGTGTCGTTCTCTAGAGCACCAATGGTATACTTAGCAGCCATTCGCTGCATTATGTTAAGTATCATGCAGAAGGTGGATTTCTGCAGACCTGTCCACCAGACGACAATATTGCTGTACAGTCGGCGTGACCACTACCGTATACAACCAATGCACGTAGTCGTAGGTTCTGTCCCTAGCATTTTCCCGTTGCCATTTCACAGGTACCTAGTGCTACCACAGCTTTCTTAGCTCTTTCCAGAATATTCGGTTTGATGTTCAACTTCCTGTCTAGTACAGGGTGGCGCAGAATGAGCTATATGGATTAAATGGTTTATAACGTTTTATCCCTTCACCTTACAGAGGAGAATATTTATCATTTGCTACGAGCCAAAGTGTAACGACTCGAAGGAGTGACCTAAGACCCTAAGTATGTTCGGCGGATATCCGTTTTGGGTCCTTTTAAGTCGAATGAGCAATGCCCGCCCGTCTGTCTGTCTGCTGGCTGGTGCGCACGATAACTCTCGAAAGGAGTAACCGATTGACTTCAAATTTGGTATGTGGTAATATTTTCTTCTATCTCCGGCTAAGTTCGAAGATGGGTCATATTGGTCCATTCCTTCTAGTACCTCCCCTACAAAGGGTTAACATTTAGTGAAATATTGATTATTTAATAACTTCTACACTACTTATTTGAATCCTCTGATATTCTACATAGTATTAGTTTAGTAGTAGATATTACCTCGAGAAAAATGGGCGAAGTTGTCACGCCCCTTTTGGTACCTTCCACACAAATGGACAATTTTGAACCAAAAGTTAAAAGCTTATAACTGTATTACCAGTGCATACAAAGGCTTGAAATTTGGTACAGTGTAATGGTTTAATAGTACCTAAAATACAGTGCAAAATGGGCATTATTGGCACGCTCCTTTTGGTACCTCCCACACAAATGGATCATTTTGTACCAAAAGTTACCAACATGTATTTTTAATACCAGTGCATACAAATACTTGAAATTTTGTACAGTGTAATGCTTTTATAGTACCTAGAGTCCAGAGAAAAATGACCGTTATTGGGACGCCCTTTTTGGTACTTGCCACACAAATGGACCATTTTGTACCAAAAGTAATCAGCTTCTAACTTTAATACCAGTACATACTTTAAAGTTATTAAATGCAATTTAAATAGATAATAATTTAATTAAAACAAAAAAAAATTAATTTACTAATATTTTTTAGGGAATCATGGTAAGGGGATTCATAAGTCGGTTTATCCGACTGAACTTATTACTTGTTTATTTATGCGATTATTATAATTTTTTTTCAAATACATTATATTATTGGGGAATTTTTTGCAATTAGCTTTGAAAAATTATATCCTGCATGACGGGCTCTTTTAAGCATATTTTTCCATAAATTTTCGCAAAATTTCGGAAAAATTCAATTATTTTTATACGTTGTTCGATTCATAATTAATTCCCTAAGTCTCCTTCACAAAATGCTGAAAAAAACAAAGAAAGAATGATAATTAAAACAGTTATAAAGAATTCAAACCATATCGGGCCCTAACCGCCAAAAAGACGTAAGCGCCACTATGATTTACTTTTAATTTTTTGAGGGAAATCGTTTACTTATGACAAATGGCACCATGTTTCCGAAATTTTTAGCTGTAAAATGTAGCGTTATACTAATTTTCACAGTTATATAAACCGATGTATGCATTACATATGCATTTAAACAAAAAATAATCGCAAAAGAATCTTTCTCCTCTAAATTTTTGTGAGTGGCGCTTACGTATTTTTGGCGGTTATGACTCGATATAGCTTTCCGCGCCACTCTGTAGTATACCTAATTGTTTTGAGCTTTCAGAGAAGTGAATTTCAAGACCTCCCAAGGAGACTGGTACAACTGTTGGTATTTTATACCAAAATGCTGAAAATAAGTAATTTAGTCTTGGTCGAGTTACAACTAAGACTATATCGAAAGCCCATCTTGCGGTTGTATGAAGGACCTTATGTAGGACATCTTTAAGAGTACTCGGAAACTTAACTCTGACAGCTATTGTCACATCATTTGCATAGGCAGTAACCTTAAGACTTATCATCTCCAGAGAAAGCAGAATATTGTTCAGGATAGATTCCATAGCACAGGAGACAGAACACCCTCTTGGGACGTCCTCTATTAACAAATCTGTGGAGGTGAGTAGACCCTAAGCTAGCTGAAATTAGTTTCTTAACCCCCTTGGACTGCTAAAGACGTAATTATAGCGGCTTGATTTATGTTATTGAAGACCCCATCTATATGAGAAAGCTACCATAGGTATATTCCTTAACAGAGAGAGATCTTTCAAAAAGGCTGGCGGGGCTGCAGGGCGGTTTCGGTGGACTTGTCTTGCTGTAGGCATGTTGTTGATTGGTCGGTAGTCTGTAATAAATTTTACTGCTAAGCTGACTATCTATAGAGTTTTAAGGAGAAATTACGGTACACTAATCAGCTGGAAATCCTTAGCTCTAGTGTGAGACGGCTTTCCTGCTTTTGGAATGAAAACAACCTTGGTTTCTCTCCATTTTGTTGGCATGTAAACCTGATTGATATATCATGTGTATATCTCTCTGAGCAAAGGTGGGTACTATGTTTTTTCAGCTTGAAAAAATTCCACAAAATGTTATTTCTAGTTGAAAAATTGAACGCTTTTTTTACTAAGGTCGCATTGCATTTTTGAGGTGTGTGTGTCGAAATGTCACTTTTATATGTATGTGTGTGTGTATAAGCATGTGCATTTTTTCCTTTTTGCTTTTCTTGAAAACAAACACGAGTTTAAATTAGAATCAATAAGCAATTAAATGGAATAATGCCGACTTATAATATAGTTAATTTAAATTGCAGAATGGAAATATGGTTGAAAACCATTGTGCTAATGTTATAACTAAATAAATTATTTATTTTGTGTTGATACGATGGCGATGCTTGTGAGGCATCAGAAGCCAGTGGAATACAATGTTACAAATAACAAAATAATTTCCCACTGTTGTACGAATATAAATAAATAAAATGATGTTTTGATGAGCCGAAAAAGATGTTTTATTATTATTTTTAAGGATTTACATTATATTTGTGGACGTATATAAATTATACATCCATCCATAAACGGAGTTTCTTCATCCAACTCCTATGGCTGGCAAGAACTCACTATGTTATTTATAACCATTTAAAAACGAGATCACAGGCACTGCCCAATTCCATTGTCCTACTGCTTCGGTAGCGTTAGCCGTCCACAAAGTTTTTCCGGGCTTTTCGTCACGATTGTTCTAAACGTACAAACGTAAATGTACATATGTATTTACAAGACAAATTCCACATTATTACATATAGTTACATGTCCTTCCAATGTTTTGCACATTTTTTGCTTTGCTATCTAATCGGAATGTCGTTCTTCTCGTTTATTCCTAATTATTTTCCGTTCCAAAGCATTGCATTAATTTTCTTTATTACAGATAATTTAATTTAGTATTCTTTATTAGGAAATTTTATTGCTAATATTTACAACAGTTGAATTTCTCGCGGACAAATATGAATATAAATAAATAGGCGTACAATGCTGGCGGCTTCAAATTGTTGCGGCGTTCGATTAATTTGTGGCGGCGCAAAATGTCAATTTCTCACGTTGAAAAAACACAGTACCACAAATGAAAAAATGTCACTCATATTTTCACAACTTTGTTGTTTGTATGGGATTTCAGCGTGAAACCGGAACATAGTACCATGCTTAAAGGAGCAATTGTATCAGCCACTGTCTGTAGCACCGCCGACGAGACATTGTCTGGTCCTAGCGACTTTAAAGGTTTAAAGCCATAAGAATTCTAAATTCGTTTACAATCTCGCTGGCGACCTCTGATGGTTACACTTTAAAGAAATCCCCAATTGAAGTATTCAATGCCTCTTCAGTTGCCTGGGAAATGTGTAGGCTGCGGAAACAACTAATTGAGACGACCGCCATTGCGTTCGTTGTTTGCCCTGTGGCTTTTGTTTGGGACATGCGGCTTGTAACGAACCATTAAGAGTTGACTCGTTCCACCGTTTCTTATATATCCCTGATAGTTTTCATATTTATTTCATGTCTTTTTGGAAGATACATACCTGTTAAACAATTAGGTTCAACTCCTCAAAATTATTTTTGTGTGTTTATTTCCGAGTCATTGATGTTAATTTGCTAGTTTTCGCGGAAAAAGATTTAACCTTTCCAATGTACGAAGAAAAATCCGTAATACGAGTATATAACAAGTAAGAAAGTTTAAGTCAGGTAAACCGACTAAGGTATACCCTCACTTTGTGAGTAATGTAATATGGAATATTAAACGAATAATTCTGTCAATTTGTGTGGGAGCTACCAGAAAGTTTTTAACAAATACACCAATTTTTCGCTGAATAGTAGATACTTTAAATACATTGCACTGTGCGTGTTAACGTTATGAGATATTACATTTTGGTATGATTTGGCCATTTTGTGTGGGAGGTACAAAAAGGAGCCTGGTGATAACGCCCGTTTTTTAGAGGACTATAGGCACTTCAAATGCGTTACACTGAGCAAAATTTTGTTGCATTTTCATGCATTGGTGCTCACCCTGTAAGCTCTTAACTTTTTGTGCAAAATGGTACCTTTGTGTGAGAGGTATAAAAAGAGGCGTGGCAATATCGTCCATTTTTCACGGGAATATAGACACTATAAAAGCATTACACTGTACCAAATTTCAAGTATTTTTATACACTGGTATTTATGTTATAAGCTGTTAACTTTTGTTGCAAAATGGTACCTTTGTGTGGGAGGTACCTAAAGGGGCGTGACAATAACGCCCATTTTTCACTGGACTGTATGCACTATAGAAGCATTACACTGTAAAAAATTTCAAGTACTTTTATACACTGGTCTTAATGTTATAAGCTGTTAACTTTTGGAGCAAAATGGTGCATTTGTGTGGGAGGTACCAAAAGGGGCTTATCATTTTTCTCGAGTTGATAGCGACTAATAAACTAATAATATGTGTGGAATTTCAGAGGATTCGAATAAGTAGTATAGCAGTTATTAAAGATTCAATATTTCACAACATATTAACCCTTTGTGGGAGAGGTACTAGAAGGAGTGGACCAATATGACCCATCTTCAAACTTAGCCGGAGATAAAAACAAATATTACCACGTACCAAATTTGAAGTCAATCGGTTACTCCTTTCGAGAGATATCGTGCGCACCAGCCAGAAGACAGACAGACTGACGGACGGACGGGCATTGCTCATTCGACTTAAAATCTCCCAAAACGGATTTTCGCGGAACATACTTGGGGTCTCAGGTCACTCCTTCGATGTGTTACACTTTTTTTCGTACCAAATGATATATACCCTCGTCACACTAAAGTGAGGGTAAACAAGTAAGAAAGTTTCAGTCGGGTAAACCGACTAAGGTATACCCTCACTTTGTGAGTAATGTAATATATAACATTACACCAATAAATCTGTCAATTTGTGTAGGAGGTACCAGAAAGGGTTTTCCAAAAACACGTATTTTTCGGTAAATACATTGCATTGTGCTGAACTATAAGCGTTTAGTTCATATACCAGTGCACGGTATATTAAAGTTACGAGCTATGTAATTTTGGTATGATTTTGTCATTTTGTGTGGGAGGTACAAAAAGGGGCGGGGTGATAACGCCCACTTTTTACAGGACTATAGGCACTATAACAGCATTACACTGTACAAAATTTCAAGTATTTGTATGCACTGGTATTAAAGTTACAAGCCGTTTACTTTTGGTACGAAATGGTCCATTTGTGTGGGAGGTACCAAAAGGGGCTGTACAATAATGCCCATTTTTTACCGGACTATAGGCGCTACAAAAACATTATACTGTAGAAAATTTCAAGCATTTTTATGCACTTGTGTTAAAGTTATAAGCAGTTAAATTTTGATGCAAAATGGTCCATTTGTGTGGGAGGTACCAAAAGGGGCATGCCAACTTCACCCATTTTTCTCGAGTTAATAGCGACTAATATACTAATATTATGTGCAGAATTTCAAAAGATTCGAGTAAGTAGTATAGAAGTTATTAAAGAATCAATATTTCACTAAATTTTAACCCTTTGTGTGGGAGGTACCAGAAGGAGTAGACCAATATGGCCCATCTTCGAACTCATCCGGAGATAGATCAAAATATTACCACGTACCAAATTTGAAGTCAATCTGTTACTCCTTTCGAGAGATATCGTGCGCACCAGCCAGAAGACAGACGGACGGACGGGCATTGCTCATTCGACTTAAAATCTCCCAAAACGGATTTTCGCGGAACATACTTGGGGTCTCAGGTCACTCCTTCGATGTGTTACACTTTTTTTCGTACCAAATGATATATACCCTCGTCACACTAAAGTGAGGGTAAAAAAATATTAATATTTAGTACTTTCAACTTCAGTTTAACACAGGCCGTGTATGGCTGGGGACTGGTGTAAATAGGCGATTTTTAAATATGCGTGTTTAGTTTACTACCACTGTGTCTTTTGAAATCCTTTCGCTCAACCAATTGGCTGTAAACATTGTCAGTCTTCAGCCCAACAATAATGTCACTCGGTATCTGGCACTTTGCCTCTAATATTTCTTCGCTGATATTATTTTGTTATCTTCAACTTAACTCAACTCAGTTCAATTCAATTCGGGTTGCCTTTCCTTTATTATGCTAATGATCAATTTATTTCATTTCTTTAATTTGTGTACATCTCTCCAAGATTTCTGAACTCAACATTGAAACAAATAACAATAAGCTTGGAACAGGTTCCTCGTCGTATGGGATTTGTAACATTTGGTTTTTATTTGAATGCCGCAGAGACGGACAGATGTACTACTTCCCATTTTTATTAGAGGAACAATATGAGCCCGCGGTATTTTATAATTCTATAGTTCCTTTGTAATGAAAATTAATAATTAGATTTGACGTGTTAAGCGATTTCTCGGCGAGGCTACACAGCATGTCCTGATGCCGGTTTATTTGTGAGAACAAAAATTGCAGCAACACGTGTCGACCTAATGTTGCAGCAGCCTCCTTAAATATGGGGTTTGTAGTTCAAAAGAAATACACATATTTCTTTTATTATTGAAAGGAGCATTCGACTTTAGCAAAATAAACATGGTGATGAAAGTAGTCATTGCAAAGCGAGATTCAAGTTTACACATGACAGAAGCAATATTTCCAAAAAATAGGTGTGAATCACTTAAAACGTATGTATATTCTAGAAAACTTTGCATGAATGTGGTAGATCACTAAGAAACACTTTTCTCAAAATTGTGTTTATCTTTGATCGTTATAATGGTCCAACAGAGCCTGGGATAGGAAAGGTAATCGAAACAAGTAAGAAAGTTTCAGTCGGGTAAACCGACTAAGGTATACCCTCACTTTGTGAGTAATGTAATATATAACATTACACCAATAAATCTGTCAATTTGTGTGGGAGGTACCAGAAGGGGTTTTCCAAATACACATATTTTTCGGTAAACAGTACATTCTTAAATACATTGCATTGTGCTGAACTATAAGCGTTTATGTGCACTGGTATATTAAAGTTACGAGCTATGTAATTTTGGTATGATTTGGTCATTTTGTGTGGGAGGTACAAAAAGGGGCGGGGTGATAACGCCCACTTTTTACAGGACTATAGGCACTATAACAGCATTACACTGTACAAAATTTCAAGTATTTGTATGCACTGGTATTAAAGTTACAAGCCGTTTACTTTTGGTACGAAACGGTCCATTTGTGTGGGATGTACCAAAAGGGGCTGTACAATAATGCCCATTTTTTACCGGACTATAGGCGCTACAAAAACATTATACTGTAGAAAATTTCAAGCATTTTTATGCACTTGTATTAACGTTATAAGCAGTTAAATTTTGATGCAAAATGGTCCATTTGTGTGGGAGGTACCAAAAGGGGCATGCCAACTTCACTCATTTTTCTCGAGTTAATAGCGACTAATATACTAATATTATGTGCAGAATTTCAAAAGATTCGAATAAGTAGTATAGAAGTTATTAAAGAATCAATATTTCACTAAATTTTAACCCTTTGTGTGGGAGGTACCAGAAGGAGTAGACCAATATGGCCCATCTTCGAACTCATCCGGAGATAGATCAAAATATTACCACATACCAAATTTGAAGTCAATCGGTTAATCCTTTCGAGAGTTATCGTGCGCACCAGCCAGCAGACACACAGACAGACAGGCAGACAGACAGACAGACAGACGGACGGACATTGCTCATTCGACTTAAAATGACCCAAAACGGATTTCCTCCGAACATACTTAGGGTCTTAGATCACTCCTTCGATGTGTTACACTTTTTTCCGTAGCAAATGATATATACCCTCGTCACACTAAAGTGAGGGTATAAAAATGTAATCGACTGACTCGAAAGAAGACATAAAAACGCCACACGGGCAAAATCGCATTTTTTGATTTGTTTGAATCGAAAGAAAATATACTTGGAACACAAATTTTTAATTATTATATATTTGCGAGCAAATAAATTTTATTTCAAAATCAATAATATGTATTTAGAACGCATATGTTAATATATTAGAATAAAATATATTTGCGAACTAATTTTCTCAAATAAAATATGTGTTTAAATACAAATAAAATTATTGTTTATGAATATTTCCAAATATATTTTATTCAAAAAAAGATTTTCAAAACTTTGCTGACTTTTTCGAACTTTAGTTTTATTTTTTTCCATGTTTTCGAATTATGCTTTCCTATTAAAAATGGCATACTTAGCATTAACTTCTATTTGAAACCACTTATTTTTATTTTCTAACTATTCCCAGTCATTATTTTCAATTATAAAGAAATTTTACTAACATTAAAAATTACCTTTCAATTGCAGAAAACATAAAACAATTAAAGAATAGATATATATTCACGCAAATAGATCTTTGTTTGGGAAATAACATATGCAAATAAAAACCAGTAAGGAAAGGCTAAAGTCGGGCGGTGCCGACTATATAATACCCTACACCACTCTCGTAATATTGAATAACTCTGATATATAAATTTTGTAATTCATGTATAAATTGTTTACATAAATTTACTTTTGGGACATTTTATACTTAAATAATACCCTGTACCACAGTGTGGTGTTAGGTATAACAACGATTGGATCTAAAGAGCCAAATCGGATGAAACATATATATGGGAGCTATAGCTAATAACCGATTTTCTTCAAATTCGGTAGTGTTTGTTCATGGATCATGAAACTCTACCATTCTAAATTTCAACACGATTGGACGTAAAATACAGCTTTTATAGGACTAAAGGGCCAAATCGGACGAAACATATATATGGGAGCTATAGCTAAATCTTAACCGATTTTCTTCAAATTCGGCAATGTTGGTTCATGGATCAAGAAACTCTACCATTCTAAATTTCAAAACGATCGGATGTAAAATACAGCTTCTATAGGACTAAAGGACCAAAACGGACGAAACATATATATGGGAGCTATAGCTAAATCTTAACCGATTTTCTTCAAATTTGGCAATGTTGGTTCATGGATCAAGAAACTCTACCATTCTAAATTTCAAAACGATCGGATGTAAAATACAGCTTCTATAGGACTAAAGGGCCAAATCGGACGAAACATATATATGGGAGCTATAGCTAAATCTTAACCGATTTTCTTCAAATTTGGCAATGTTGGTTCATGGATCAAGAAACTCTACCATTCTAAATTTCAAAACGATCGGATGTAAAATACAACTTCTATAGAACTAAAGGGCCAAATCGGACGAAACATATATATGGGAGCTATATCTAAATCTGAACCGATTTTCTTTAAGTTCGGCAATGTTGGTTCATGGATCAAGAAACTCTACCATTCTAAATTTCAAAACGATCGGATGTAAAATACAGCTTCTATAGGACTAAAGGGCCAAATCGGACGAAAGATATATATGGGAGCTATATCTAAATCTGCACCGATTTTCTTCAAATTCGGCATTGTTGGTCCATGGATCAAGAAACTCTACCATTCTAAATTTCAAAACGATCGGATGTAAAATACAGCTTCTATAGGACTAAAGGGCCAAATCGGACGAAACATATATATGGGAGCTATATCTAAATCTGAACCGATTTTCTTTAAGTTCGGCAATGTTGGTTCATGGATCAAGAAACTCTACCATTCTAAATTTCAAAACGATCGGATGTAAAATACAGCTTCTATAGGACTAAAGGGCCAAATCGGACGAAACATATATATGGGAGCTATAGCTAAATCTTAACCGATTTTCTTCAAATTCAGCAATGTTGGTTCATGGATCAAGAAACTCTACCATTCTAAATTTCAAAACGATCGGATGTAAAATACAGCTTCTATAGGACTAAAGGGCCAAATCGGACGAAAGATATATATGGGAGCTATATCTAAATCTGAACCGATTTCAACCAAATTCAATAGCGATCTTAACAGCCGCGAAATAGTCTAAACTGTAAAATTTCAGAACGATCGGAGTGAAATTGCGACCTGTAGTCGACGAACAACTTTACATGGACGGACGGACGGACGGACGGACGGACGGACGGGCGGACATCGTTAAATCGACTCAGCTAGTGATTCTGAGTCGATCGGTATACTTTAAGGTGGGTCTAGCTGTGTTATTTTAAGGTGTTACAAACATCTGCCATGAAACAAACTTATAATACCCTGTACCACAGTGTGGTGTAGGGTATAAATATTAGGATGTAAACATAGTTTTGTCTAGAACAACATCCTCCCAAACATATATTATTTGTATGTGTTAAATGTTATATATTTGGAGTGCACCCTAAAAATATATATGTTTCAAGCAGAATATGTTTGGGACAATATACTACAGAGGCGATTTTTTTTCAGCGTGCAGTAAATATTCGTCTCCATCGTTTACCTGAAAATATCAATTTGAAAAACTATTAATGATATATTCCAAAAATTTTACCTATTATCTACGAATACCTTTGAAATTATTTGGGAAATTGTCAACAAAGAGATAAATCGGGAATGTGTAGGTTTAGATAGAAATAAGATATTTCAGACCATTGGAACTGCTTGGAACTCTACAGATGCGAAGATAACAAGCAATCTTATTTCTTACATGCAAGAAGAAGCAAAGCCGCCCTTGATATAAAGGGTTTTCCTCAAAATCTTAGTAGGAATGCATAGTCCAATATGTTTTGTCGTGCGAATTTTCGACTTTTTTGTGAAATAAATTATTAATTCAGTCAGAATTTAATTGGTTCGAGACCATATGTTTTATTTACTTTCTGTCCATTGCAAAGAAGTAATAGAAACATATACAAAAATTGGTAGAGAGTTTTAATTGCTTGGTAGAATTGACTGCAGTTTCAATAGACACCACTCTATCATCTTTAAAATTCAATAGCAATAATGTATGCCTTTAACCTAAATCAGCTGAAATACTTATGGAAGCAGTAAATTGAATTTACCAAGAACTACTAACCAAACCCGTATTTTGCCGAACTAAGTCAACATACTAAAACTATCATACCAATACATTTTTATTTTTTTTTTGCTTTTGCCAATTTTTGTATTTGTTTCTATTACTTTTTTGCAATAGACAGAAAGTAAATGAAACATATGGTCTCGAACGAAATAAATTCTGACTGAATAACAAAAGCACAGACCAACAATAAATAACAACAACACATACAAATACATGAGGTACGATGACGTCGGCATTAGCCGTTGACAAAACTACATTTGTTTCGGGGCTCGCGATGCGAACCCAAGCGTATATGTATCTGGTGGCAGTCTACTTTATTGGTCTAAAAATGGGCGGGATCGGACCAATATGCGTGGCCAAGCCCATATAAGCCAAATTTTAAATTTGAGATATCTTGAACAATTTGTTAGCGAGAGTGCTGTTAATTATACAATACACAACATCAACTTTCCCTGAGCCCAATCGAAGAAGTTTCGGCGTTTCAAATGATCAAGTGTCTTTAGTTCTTGAGTCAGTTTGATCTTATAAGGATGAAGGCCAATATCTTTTCGCAAAATACGCTACAGTGTGGTTTAAGAGATGCCCAATTCCTGGGAACGACGTGGAATCGACTGATTTGGCTCATTTTGAACGGCTGCGATATTTTCGTCGCTTCGAGCGGTACGGCGTACAGTGGCTCAGAATCGTTTTTTACTGGCCAAAACTCTGAAACTTTGGAACCGATAAAGATATTTTAGTAATTTTTTTTGTTCGACAGGTAACTCCTTAAGCTTTTCGCCAGTTTTTATTTCAATAAAATCGGGTCAGCAGTTATTGAGGAATTCAAGGTTCAAAGTTGAACTTTTGATTTTTTGTAATATTTAGCAGGGAAATGTGGGGTTTTGTTTTCATCTTCTTTATTTATTTAAAGAATGTCATACGTTGATAAATAAACCATTTCAATGATAAATTTTGTAAAACTAAAAAAAAAAATTTTTTCGACAAAAAATTTCCTCCATATTCAAAAAATCCAAAATTCATAATCCAAATTCATATGCATCAGTATTATCTACTGATTTTTCCGGGACTTGGTTTAATTAGCTTGATGCAGATTGACATATAATGCAGCTGGATGAAGCCTTTGTGTCAGTCAAAGCCTGGCCAACTATTCCCATCTATCATCGTTAGCACTAATTGGTAGTTAACTTCAATTGTCTGGCCTTCGATTTCTACTTATAATGGCTGCAGTCTTGTAATTTGGGTTCTTATATCATTGACTTACTTTTTAATGGTATCATGAGTTTCTTTTTTAAATTCAAATTTGATTGGTCTGCGGTATTTCGTAGAAGATGGATGGTGTTTTATTTTTCCAAATATCGTTTGTCTGCATCGTACTGGTCGAAGATTCCGAGTCTTCCACATTCTTTATCAATCGCAATGGCACAAATGACACCATGAACATATCTGCGTCTGAAGTATTTTCACATTCAGATTGCTTGTATTGTTTTTGTCCAGAAGAGCCATTGTACAAATCGCTGAAGGCCTGCTGTGGAGTGGACTGTAGATTTGAATTAGTACGATGAGAAACTCCAACGAATTGTAAGGGCGAATATGACACAGTATGAAACAAAGTTAAGAAAAACACAGGTTAGATTTTAGAGTAACAGATGGATTTATTAGCCGCTGCTGCTTACAGCTTTCGTAGTTGCCACAAAAGTGAAGTCGGTGCAGCGCGAAAATAGAGAAAAACCCTGGATTTTTGGCAATTCAGCCAAATTACATTTTTCATCGCTTGGAGTTGGAATACTCTTAATAATTCGCTTTGTTCTCAGAGGACTAACGTTGAAAACTTTTTCAACAATTTCGGCTTTTGTGCGTTGTTTTTGTGATCGCAATTGATGTAACAAGCTTTCTGCAATAGTTTCACATCCGATTTCTTCATTGATATCCTTAAGTTTCCGCCTTTTAGATCTATTGCTACAGTTTCCGAGTGATTTTGGTGGTCTCCCACAATTGTTTTGATTTTTACTTTCTGAAGATACGGGCCATATTGGTCCACTCCTTCTAGTACCTCCCCCATATTGATTCTTTAATAACTTCTATACTACTTTTTCGAATCTTTTGAAATTCAACACTATCACCTCGAGAAAAATGGGCGAAGTTACCACTCCCCTTTTGTTACCTCCCTCACAAATGCACCATTTTGCACCAAAAGTTAACAGCTTATAATATTTATACCAGCTCATAAAAACACTTAAAATTTTGTCCAGTGTAGTGCTTTTAAAATACCTACAGTCCAGTGAAAATTTGGCGCTATTGCCACGCCTCTTTTGGTTAAATCATACCAACATTTAATATATCATAACGTTAATATACCAGTGCACATAAATGCTTATAATTCACAGTGCAATATAACGGGTTTTCCAATAGGGATGATATGATTTTGAAGTGCCGTTTCGGTCACTTGTAATATGTCATTACCTGTCATTTGTTTTTCATTGTATTCAGTAGTGTTTACAATTTCATCATGGAGAGATATACGCGAGAACAACGTTTACAAATTATTTAGTTTTATTATCAAAATAATCGTTCTCCTATTGCAACTTTTCGTGCGCTAAGTCAATTTTTTTAAAATCCAAAAAAAGCACTTTCCAGTCGACTTACGACCTTAACACCCATGAACAATATTTTAGCTCTCGTTAAGAGCTATCTTTTTGTCATTGGCCAATTGTGGTTATGTGCCACACAGCAAATGAAACAATTGAATTGGTGCGAGAAATGTTTGGAGATTCGATTATTTCAAGAAATTGTGATATTGAATGGCTTTCAAGAAGTTGTGATTTAACACCATAAGACTTGATTTAGTGGAAAAAGTGCTCGAAAATTGGGTTCATCGAATTCGTTCCTGCAGAAGAAGTCATTTGACTGACGTTTTATTTAGAAATTAATTGTCTCGATTGTACTTCACATTAAATAAAAACTTTTGAATTTCTTTTACAATAAGTGTGGTTTTTTCAAAGAAATCTTATTGGAAAACCCTGTATTTAAAGTATCTACTGTTCAGCGAAAAATCCCACACAAATTGACAGAATAATTCGTGTAATATTCCATATTACATTACTCACAAAGTGAGGGTATACCTTAGTCGGTTTACCCGACTGAAACTTTCTTACTTGTTTTTTTCGTAATTTTCAAAAAGGTTATAAAACGATGCTCTCTTGGTCTTATCATGCTCTCCTACCAAGCAGAATGTTTATGAATAAGCAAAAATCTTTCAAATTAGAGTAAAACACATCATAGTCATCTTTGAACAGGTAGAATAGCGGAAGCAGTAGTCTACCGCAGTAGACTCTCAAAAAGGGATCAACATAATCCGCTGCGCAAATAAGGAATCTCTAGACTTTCTCAAAAGCACATTTGATTCTGTTAGTGAACTCAATTAGTACCGATTTCCAATATTCCACTGAGAACACGTGATCTCCAGTGATCTTCAGACTTGAGACAGAAAAATTGACAATTATGTTCTCAAAAGTATGAGCGGCCAGAGGAGTTTTTGGGAGCTCATGACTATATGGTTTAGACTCCGAGATGGCAAGGGAGAGCATTTAGAGGATTTTTAACATATTGCAAATTAAGTTGCATCACTAAAAATCTGCACCTAATTAACTCATCCTTCCCTTGTGATCTATCAAGTTGGCATTGCGTAAGCCAGGAACCGTATATATATATATACATATATACTGGGTGGCCCAAAATAACCGAAAGGGTTTGAGCTCATTATAACTTTTTATTTGAGACATAATTATTATTTTTTTTAAATACCGTGTATTAATGGAGAATATTTTTTTTTATTTTGTGATAAGATATATACCCTCACTTTAGTGATACGAGGGCATATATCATTTGCGTCGGGCCAAAAGTGTAACACATCGAAGGAGTGATCTACGACCCTAAGTATTTTCGACGGATATTCGTTTTGGGTCATTCTAAGTCTAATGAACAATGTCCGTCCGTCCGTCTGTCTGTCTGCTGGCTGATGCACATGATAGCTCTTGAAAGGAGTAACCGATTGACATCAAACTTGGTATGCGGTATTATTTTTTTCTATCTCCGGCTAAGTTCGAAGATGGGTCATATTGGTCCACTTCTTCTGGTACCTCCCACACAAAGGGTTAACATTTAGTGCAATATTGATTCTTTAATATCTTCTATACTAATTATACGAATCTTCTGAAATTCCACACATAGCATAGGTTTATTAGTCGCTATCACCTCGAAAATGGGCGAAGTGGCAACACCCCTGTTTGTACCTCCCACACATATGGTTAATTTTGCATCAAAATTGAACTGCTTATAACTTTAATATTACTTCATACAAATAGTTGAAATGTTTTACAGTGTAATGCTTTTATAGTACCTAGAGGCCAGTAAAAAGTGGGCGTTATTAGCACGGCCCTTTTGGTACCTCCCACACAAATGGACCCAAGTTATCAGCTTATAACTTTAATATCAGTGCATACAAATACTACTGCATAGTGTAATGTTTTATAGTACCTACAGTCAACTGAAAAATGGGCGTTATTTTCATTCTCCTTTTGGTACCTCCTACACAAAGATGCCATTTGGTAGGAAAAGTTAACATCTTATACCGTGAATACCGATGCGTAGAAATACTCAAAATTTTTGCACCGTGTAAAGTTTTTAAAATTTCTATAAGCCTGTTAAAAAGGGGAGTTATCGCCAGACCCGTTTTAGTTCCTATCATAACAGTGCATATTTACATTGCTTAAAAAGTGAGGGTATAACTAAGTCGGAAATTTCTCAATTGTTTTTTTGAGCACGTTGTTCAACTGTACGCTGTTCCATTTTAAATTCCCCAAGAATGTTTACAAAATACTGAAAAGAAATAAAAAAACGTATTAAAAAAGTTATAAGGAATTCAAACCCGTTCAGTCATTTTGGGCCACCTTGTATATATACAGGAAAAAAACAATATTCTCAAATTATATACTGTATGTTAAAAAATAAAAAAAAGTAATAATTATGTTTTAAATAAAAAGTTATAATGAACGTAAAAGAATACAATTTCTGGATTGATCAATGTCAACTGCAACACATTGCGAAGAATCTGTGTAGTGGGTAGACAAGATTTAAACCTAATCCTTCCATCTAATTACAGCAACATTTTTGAACCGACTTGTACAAAAATTGACAGGGAGTAGTCTCGTGATACACTTAGATACAATACAGAATTTGAGGGAAATCGGTTCAGATTTAGATATAGCCCCCATACATGTATATTAGGGCGGGTCGATTTAAAAATGGCCCATTGCTCAGTGAAAATCGTATTCTAGGGATCAAAATAAGAAACTTTGCCGAAGGAACCATACCTCTAAAACGAATTATGATGTCCCGGAAAAAATCCCACTTTGACCCATTTAGAGTGCTCCAATCGAGTCCAAATGTATGACCGACCCCCACTCAGTGAAGTGCTCAGTGAAAATCGTATTCTAGGGATCAAAATAAGAAACTTTGCCGAAGGAACCATACCTCTAAAACAAATTCTGATGTCCCGGAAAAAATCCCACTTTGACCCATTTAGAGTGCTCCAATCGAGTCCAAATGTATGGAACCCCCAGGGGGTTCCAGTGGATGTGCCACTGGCATGGGTGGGTCGGGCCTCCAAAGTTAGTGGGGGTCGGTCATACATTTGGACTCGATTGGAGCACTCTAAATGGGTCAAAGTGGGATTTTTCAAAATTTGCCCCTACCCAAAAGTTCGACCCAAATTCCGGGACATCAGAATTCGTTTTAGAGGTATGGTTCCTTCGGCAAAGTTTCTTATTTTGATCCCTAGAATACGATTTTCACTGAGCAATGGCGACTTTTTTTGCCTCCCACAAATCGACCCGGCCTAATGTATATGTTACCCCCGATTTGACATGTAAGCGCTGTAGAAACTGTATTTTATATCCGATCAGTACGAAGTTCGACAGAAAGAGGTTTCTATTTTAATGAATACTCATTCAGGGAAAATCGATTCAGATTTATATATAACCTCTATATATATGTTCCTCTTGATTTGATTACAAAGCGCTATAGAAGTTGTTCTTTACATCCGATCATTACAAAATTCTCCAGAAAGATGTTTCTCAATTTAGGAACGAATATTGCTTAATTTAGCGATTATCGGTTCAGAATTAGATATACCCACATATATGTATATGTTCTTACCCATTTACCAATTATTCCAAATTATTATCGCAATGACCCTTATCGCATTGTTAGGGAGGTGTATGGTATTCGGAGAAAATCGGTTGAGATTGACATATAGCCCCCATATAAATGTTAGCCCCGATTTGACATCCAAGCGCTGTAGAGACTGTATTTTATATCCGATCAGTACGAAGTTCGACAGAAAGAGGTTTCTATTTTAATGAATACTCATTCAGGGAAAATCGATTCAGATTTATATATAACCTCTATATATATGTTCCTCCTGATTTGATTACAAAGCGCTATAGAAGTTGTTCTTTACATCCGATCATTACAAAATTCTCCAGAAAGATGTTTCTCAATTTAGGAACGATATTATCGCAATGACCCTTATCGCATTGTTAGGGAGGTGTAGGGTATTATATAGTCGTCCCCGCCCGACCTTCTGCCTTTCCTTACTGGTTTATTTATGCGATTATTATATATTTTTTTAAATACTGTATATTATTGGGGAATTTTTTGCAATTAGTTTTGAAAAATGATGATTTATGCTTCGCACATTCGTGCTCTTTTTTGCATATTTTCGATAACTTTTCTTCAAATTTCGGAATAATTCAATTATTTTTGTACGTTGTTCGATTCATAATTAATTCCCCAAGTCTCCTTCACAAAATGCTGAAAAAAATAAAGAATGAATAATAATTAAAAAAGTTATAAAGAATTCAATCCACATAGCTCTTTCTGCGCCACCCTGTAGTATTATTTTGGGCAGAGATAAGATGTGCAATTTTATTTTGAAATCGGAGATTCTGACCTATACGGAATGAACAATTTGAAGATATTCTGAAACAATAATATGAATAATAGAATATTCCGATTCGACATCTAATTGTACTAAAAATATATTAGAAAAAACCAACATTTATATAATTTGACAATATATCCTGCTATTCTGCTCCGTTAGGTTCTGTACGGATTTCACAAATTCAGCCCCACCCGAACTTGCTTTGCATTTTGAAATCTTTTCAGTTGAGATCATTTCAAATCACTATTAGCGAACACATTGTGAGAGCAATAATTCATCGGAGCATGATTGTCCGAACTTATAACATACTGGCTAATTAATTCAAACGGCAATGTTTCTGGTGATTTGAACAAAGTTATTGCATTTCCTGCTAATGCACGAATTGTACTTGTACATTGTTAGCACTAGCATCGCTTACGAACAGCCCTGAACAAATTTCATGTTAATTAAAAGTTTGCAAATTAAACATGATTGGAACACATCGAGGGAAAATCAAAGAGAAAAGTCATGAACATTCAAAACGAATAATGTAAAACAATCGATGCGAATTCAATAGAAAACTTTCACGAGCAGCCCGTCGGACTGCCCGGCCCACGTTCACGTCTCACACCATCAGAGTTGTCATGTCCATGAAAAGCGAACACGTACACAAACAGTTTTTTCCAATTCGAATAATTTTCCATTTCTTTTTTATTTGTTTTCCGGACTCCTCCAGTCCAACTCCTCAGCGAAACAAAAGAAAAACTTTTTCTCATAATTTGTACCAAAGCAAAATAATGGACGAATGGCGTTTCTAATCCTTCGGAGTAGGTGGGGGATAGTGGGGTGTTTCTCCCCGCTTTTTTTGAAAATGAGCCACACGTCTTGTCGTTGTCCTCTTGAATTTAATGATATCGAAACGAAGCGAAACAAGTAATGTCGTTAACGATTAGACCTACAGATGGACAGACAAGCGTTCTCGTATTCGCGCATAAGTAATTTCCATAAAAACATTTTGTTATTTATTTATCTTAATTAAAATAAATTTACATTTTTCTAATTTAATACAAACACACTCAAAAGTACCAAGGACATATACACACACACAGCCATAATTGGTCCCCTCAAGTCTGTCAAACGGCGACCGTAAATGCGAAACAAATACATCCAAAGATGTCGTTGTCGTTTTTGTCCGGGCGTTCCGAGTTTCCTTTGCTCTCTGGGCTGGGTAAATTGTAATTTTTTGTAGTTGTCAGCGCATTAGATGGGCTTCAACGAATAAAGAACATGTCAAGAAAACTTTTGAGTTTCTCTCTTGAAAATTGTTTCGTAAAAAAACAAGACAGTGGCTAAAATAAATTTTATTCGCAAATACTATTTACAGTACTCAGCGTTATCACAACATATTTTTACACGCTTAAAAATAACGACTAATGCACATCTAAAATCGGTCGACCCGTTGCCCATATTCGACGGACCCATGTTTTTTTTGGGCCCATTCCAATCGACGAGGCTTGTCCGCAGGCAACAATCTTTACGTCAATTGAATTTTGTACGGGAACAAATGCAAATCAACGCGAATAATCCGTTGTAAAGTGGACCGAGCCATGCCCAACTGCTGAGAACGGCGTTTTTGGGATGTTCTTGGGGACCTCTCAACACTGGCTCGTACGGCAGCGATATTCTCGGCCGATCGCCTTGGTCGACTTTTATTTGGCCTCTTCGGATTAGAAAGAGCCTCACCAGTCGAAAATTTTTCGTATAAACGCTTAATGGTGTTCTTAGAAGGCGCACTTCTCACATTTTTTAATATTTTAAAAGCACGTTGAGTTTTCACAATTGACTTCTTCTGTTGAATGTAAATTTCAACTATTTCGCGTGGCGTGTATTGTTCCATGGTAAAAATCTGCTTGGACTGACGCTTCAAACGCGGTATGTCATTAAGCGATCTGACATCTCTGTCAAAAGTTATGGCGTTGCCAGATGGGTCCGTCGAATATGGGAGACCCTGTATATGAGACTGTACACCACTACTTACAAAGCAAAATACAGGTTAATAGCGAATAGCGACGAGCCCATCGATTGAGCACCGATTGAAGTTTGTGCAATCGTTTAAGATTCTGATATACTCGTATCAAGCATAAATTTGTATTTCCTGATTTGATATAACTGCGTTACAGAAACAGGTTTTTGGTAGTGACAAGATTTTCGGCACTACACGCAAAGAAAAAATTCGTTTCAGCGAAACGAAATATTAGACAACTACAATTCTCGTTTACGAGCACTGAAATTCTTTTGGTCAGAACAAACTATTGCTTACGCGAAATATGTTTCTGTCACAACAAACGAAATTTCAGTTCCGGCAAACGAGAATTGTAGTTGTCTACTATTTCGTTTCGCAGAAACGAATTTTTTCTTTGTGTGTAGGACAAACGATGCCGAATTTCAGGAAAATCAGATCAGATTTTTGTAATATAACCTATATAAGTTATTGTATAATAACGATAATAGTACGTAGTGATATATTAAGTGGACTTTGGTTCGTTATAACAATTCCAATTTTCTTTTGAGGTCGTCTCTAATGCCAGCCAACAACCATAATATCTTCGAAGCCACTGTGCGTTATTGAGAGGGGTGAAAAAATATAGAGGTTTTTTTTAACAGAACTGGATAATAAATAGAATTAATGGAAAACTGAGAAGATAGCGCGAATGACAATTTTAAGAAAAGTATTCTTAAAGTTCGTACATTTTCTTCCAGTTGTTGGAGCAAATCTCATTATAAATGCAAAGTTTTTCTTTCCAGCCAGCTTTTTCTAGTATATTTGTTTTCAAGATATCTTATTATGATCCTTTTGTTGTAATGTAATCGTAAATGTTGTAATGTGTAATAAAGAAGTAACAAAAAAGACGAAATAACAATAATAACTCAAGTAATTTGGGATATTTTTTGTTTCCCAACAGCTCAGAATCCACCTTTTCATTGTTGGCCAATCTTTTACCACCAGTTAAAAATTACATATCTAATAACTTATTTAAAGGCATTAACTTCTATTTCAAAGCTTTAATTTTTAATTTCTAAATATTCCAAGTCATCATTTGTTGTCAATCCTTCAAGTAAATTATTGTTATCCAAGACTATTCAACTATAAAGGACAAGATATTTCAATTATAAAGGAATTCTACAGACATTTAAAATTTCTTAAAAACAAGTAAGAAAGTTCAGTCGGTTAAACCGACATACGAATCCCCTCACCTTGAGTCCCAAAAAATATTCGTAAATTTTTTTATTTTTTTGTTTTAATTAAATTATTATCAATTTAAATTGCATTTAATAACTTTAAAGTATCTACTGGTATTAAAGTTAAAAGCTGTTAACTTTTGGTACAAAAATGTCCATTTGTTTGGGAGGTACCAAAAGGGGCTTGCCAATAACGCCCACCTTTCTCAGGACTCTGCGTACTATAAAAGCATTACACTGTACACAATTTCAAGTATTTGTATGAACTGATATTAAAGCCATAAGCTGTTAACTTTTGGTGAAAAATGGTCCATTGTGAAATGGTCCGTGTGAAAGGTTCCAAAAACGGAGTGGCCACTTCGCCTATTTTTCTTGACGTGTTAGCGACTAGCAAACTAATACTAACGGTGATCCAAGTAGAGATACTTTCTCAATAGCCTTTTTTTGACAGATCACGTGTGAGTCGTGTCATGCTGTCATGTTATTTTTGTTAAATATTGTTTGGCATTTCATCATGGAAAGACTTACGCCTGAACAAAGTTTATAAATCGTTTAACTTTATTACGAAAATTCACGTTCTGTGAGGAATGTGTTTCGTGCACTTCGCTCAACTTATGGTCAACATAATCGGCCTACTGAGCGTACTATTCGCGACACCATCACCCATCTTGAGACCCAGCATTCATTATTGGATAATATTCGACCGAATAGACCACGTCCAGCACGCAGTGAAGAAAATGTAGTGGCCGTAGCTGAGAGTGTACACGAAGAGCGATTCGGCGCCGTTCGCAGCAACTCGGACGTATGGAACGACTTGGCGCATTTTACGTCGAGATCTTAAATTCAAAGCATACAAGCTTGTGCAAGAACTGAAGCCGCCCGACCTTCCCAAGCGATATCGCTTCGATCTATGGGCTCTTGAAAAGTTCCAAGAAGATCCGACGTTTTCGAGCCAAATTTTGTTCAGCGATGAGGCCAATTCTGGCTCAATGGGTATGTAAACAAGCAAAATTGCCGCATTTGGGACGAAGAGCAACCTTAAGAGATTCAAGAGCTGCCACTTCATCCAGAAAAAACAACGGTCCATATTTCTTCAAAAATGATGCCGGTGAGAACGTAACCGTCAATGGCGACCGTTATCGTGCCATGATAACAGACTATTTGATGGCTGAAATTGAAGCTCGTGATCTCGGGGACATTTGGTTTCAACCAACATATCGCATCAATCAATGGATTTATTGAGAGAACACTTCGGTGAGCAGAAAATTTCACGTTTTGGGCCGGTCGATTGGTTAGACTTTTTCCTGTGGGGATATGTAAAGTCTAAAGTTTATGCGGACAAACCCGCTTTAATTCAGGCCTTGAAGCAAAACATCACGCGTGTCATTCGCCAGTTACCAGTCGAAATGCTCGAACGAGTCATCGAAAATTGGACTCAACGAATGGACCATCTGAGAGGTAGCCGCGGCCAACATTTGATAGACATAATCTTACAAAAATAAATGCCAATGAATGTTATTTCAAATGATAATAAACATTCCCCATTCAATTTGAATTTTCTGCGTTTTTTTTTTAAAAAAGTAGGGAACCTCGAAATGGATCACGCCTTATATGTGGAATTTCAGAAGATTCGAGTAAGTAGTATAGAAGGTATTAAAGAATTAATATTTCACTAAAAGTTAACCCTTTGTGGGGGTGGTACTAGAAGGAGTGGACCAATATGACCCACCTTCAGACTTAGCCGGAGATAGTCAAAAATATTACCGCATACCAAATTTGAAGTCAATCGGTTACTCCTTTCGAAAGTTATCGTGTGCAATAGCCAGCAGACAAACACAAAGACAGAGAGACGGACGGGCATTGCTCAAATGACTTAAAATGACCCAAAACGGATTTCCGCCGAACATACTTAGGGTCTTAGGTCACTCCTTCGATGTGTTACACTTTTGGCTCGTAGCAAATGATATATAGCCTCCTCTCTAAGGTGAGGGGATAATTAATTTGAATTACTGAAATGCATGAAACTACTTATACAATCAAGTTATCGATGTATTTTGTGAATACGTAAATTTAAAAAATATATGTTTTGGACATTATTTTCCCAAATAAATTGTATTAGAAAATATTATATATTTTGAGTGTACCCTTAACAGAATATGTTTGGGGCAATGTACTGCAGAAGCGATTTTTTCAGCGTGTAGTAATAGTTCATATATTGATAGCTACATTCTACACTATGCTAAGTGCAAAAAGGTAGTTTTTCAGGAGAGGCGATCAAAGTTTGAATATTTTTTTAAGGTTGTGTGCAATTCCTTTGTAATGGAAATCGAATGGCCTGTACTGTTTTGTGAATAACTTTTGATCGGGATAACGGATAAACAACAAATTTTGACTGAATATAAATTGGAATATTTAGAAGTTAAAAATGCAATCTCTTTAGAATTGAGGTATCGGTATATGTATGTATATTCTTCGAAGTGCTGAGTTCAGAAACGAATTATCACAGCTGGTTTAACTGACGATTAAAGTAGCATTAATAAAATCGCAAAAGACCCATCAATTATTCAGTAATTATAATTATTAATATACTAGCCTGATCATAACTAACTTTGGCACACGCCTCTTTTTTGCCTAATGGATGGCAAATGGATATATCAAATAATTATTACTTGTGGTTGTTAGAGTTTAAATAGAGTAACCATTTATAAATTCCAGGCACATCGGTTTGACACGTAGTACATTTTTATACTCTACATAATACTGTTGTACATGGCATTAGAACATTTAGTGCATTTCTTTGTAACACCCAAAAGGAGAAGAAATAGACCCATTGCTTATTATACTGATCGACTTAGAATCACTTTCTGAGTTGATTTAGATATGTCCGTCTGTCTGTTCATGTATTTTGTAATTAAAGTACATACAGGTCGCAATTATGGTCTGATCTCCACAAAACTTTGCACATATCTTTTGGTCCAAGGACGATCCCTATTGAATTTGAATCGAATTTAAAATCTATATAGCTCCCATATATATGTACCTCCGATTTGGCATACATGCAACATTTTTTAAACGATCGGTAACCGATCCCGATATGATGATGTAAGCGCTGTAGAAACTGTATTATATCAGTTAGAAATTTGACAGAAAGAATTTTCTTATTACATAAATGGACACTACCAAATTTAGGGAAAATCAGTGCATATTTAGGCATAGCTCCAATTATTTATTGATACTCACCATTTAACATGTAAGCGCTGTAGAACTGTATTTTATATCCGATCAGTACGAAATTCGGCAGAAAGAGGTTTCTTGTTACATAAATTAATACTGCCAAATTTGTGGAAAATGTGACCTTCTTAGTTCGTATCTTGGCCAGATTCGCACCTGTAGGATAGCTAGACAATCCTACTGGTGCGAATTTCCATGACCATCTTTCGTGGGACTGCCTGATCGTCTTGCCAAGCCAAAGATTGTATGTGTACAGTGGAGCACCAATGTTGCGACTTATCCACATGGCGACTTTCCCTTTTGTCATTATTTCGATAGATATTTGATAGATTCGAGCTCCCCAGTAGGTGAGTTGGTAGCGTGCTCGCCTATGTGTTTAGGAGTTTGGAATGTAAATTTACTTTGTATTGTAATTTAAATAAATAAAGAAAACTTCGCAGAGAACTTCGAGTAATAAACTTGGAAAATTGGAAATCTTTCGAAGCCACGAAAAATGAGTTGAAGCACTGGGCACTGATGGCTCACAAAACTGTGTGGAATAGCGAAACAGTAGGAGCAACTGCAACGATACTGTGGGGTGACCCAAATGAAAATAAAACAAGAAGTCTTCTGAAACTAAACAAGATCGATAATAGTAAGATGATGAGTGTTCTAACGGGACACACAAGCTTACAAGCACATCTTCATCGCATAGGACTAGCAGGAAACGACGAATGCAGGGCATGCAGAGAAAACATCGAAACGATGGAACATTTTCTGTGTCACTGCCCGGCTTTCACACAAGATCCTAACATTTCGGGTCCAACATATTACCAGACTTGACTCATCTCAGAGAATATGACTGGAAGATACTGAGAAAATTCGTGTCTAGTACCGATTTTCTGTAACTCGTAAGGTATAAAAAGATCATAAATAAGGAGCGCACAACAGGCCGAACCACTGGCTTAAGTGTATGTCCATGGACATGAGACGTTTAAACGTCTCCTCTCTTCAACCTAACCTAACCTAATCTAAAGAAATAATTGATAGATACGCAGGTATCTGTCAGTCTGTGAGCTATATCAAGACTGAGTTCCTTAAAGTGTACACCGAAGCCAAACTTATCATCAGTCTTCGAACAATCTCTGTAGAAGTGAATATGGTTTCTATTTCATGGTATTCTGCCAACCCATTCCTCTCTGGCAGGTATTTAAGTGGTGAAGTTCCTCTCGAAGGGGTACAACGTGGGGACTTTTATATTGGGACTATTTATATTCGGGACCTTTATGTATATTGGGACTATATCAAAACATTAGCCAATGTGTACTTTTTCGCTTGCGTCGATTTTGGTTGTTAGGTTGACTGACGATGACTCCTGGAGAATAAAACTGAGCGTCCAATGAAACCATATTTGTGAGCCACTTAAGCCAAGAGTTCCGATCTGATGATTTAATGAACTGTAGAAGTCTAAGAGGGTCCAACCCTTTTAGTTCAGGCAAATCCTAAAGGAAAAAAGCCAAAAGCAATATTCCACCACGCCGGAGTAAGATCGATTTAGTGAAATATAAATTATAAATGTTTAAAACTTAGAATAATAGGTATTTTAATTTATTCTATACCATTCCAAGAAAAATGATTCAAATCGGTTAATTTGTCTATATATAGCCCCAATATAATGATACCTTCCTATTGTAGTTATTTGCATTTAAGAAGACGAGCGATCCTGCAGATTGTAATTTTTTGAAAAATTTGAGTCCTACACCTAAAAATTATTTTCTTGTACAGATTGTGGCATACTGTTATATAAAATCAAAACCAAAAATTTGTTTATGGATAAATATTTTTTTAAAATTTTTTTTATTAAAAATGCTATTATCTTCGAAGGTAGTATTTGTACTTAGTATTTGCACTATAATTTTTGGAGTATATGCCCGATCAGGTCGACTTATACGTTAAATTGAAGCTATTAATGTGGGCTACCAACGTCACCTCTTTCACTTAGAAACAGTGGTTTAGTAACAGTCATTAAACAAATTCGAAAAAGTAGATTTAAAAAAAAATCCCTGTGCGAAAACAACATAACTAATAGAAAAAAATTATTTTATTTTATTTTCTAAAAGATTGCATTCTAGCGAAGAAAATAATGCCTATTTGAAAAAATAGGCATTATTTTTCCTTTTCCTTTTTGTAGAGGAAAGAGAATTTCAAAAAATCGTTTTTTTTATGAAATTTCAGTTTAAATCGCGATTTTATTTGTTACTTTTATTTATATTATGTATATTTGAGTTTATTTACATGTACAAGTTTCATTAGAAGTAATTGTGAGTTCTTTGTTGACGTTTGTAGATTTCGGAATCGGTTTCTCTAATGAGGAACCAAATATAATCTCCCATCATTCTTTCATCCCAGTGCCCATGGTAACGCCGCTCGATGGACTTCAATTCTTGGTGAAACCTTTCGCCATGTCGTCACTTACGTCGCCAAGATTCTCGGGAAAAAAGTTTAAATGAGAATGCAAGAAATGAATTTTGGGGGACATACTTACAACTGTTAGAACACATAAAGCGAAAAATAAGTAGGAAGAATACATACATATGTGTTATATACATAAATATAAAAAAATATATTTCTAACAATTTTTTTCATAATTTTTTAACAAACCTTTAATCATTTGTTGAAAGCGATGACTTCTGACTCAAACTTGAATCGCTCAGAAATGAGCACTTGATGATGTTTCCGTTATTAGGCTGTTAGCTATACTTGGACACTTCCTACGCCAATCTATTAACTTAGACAAAAATAGCAGTCCGTATCGTAAATGAATGGTTGTCTCCAAATCATTGGCATTCCAAATTGCACGTGAAGTCTAAAATTAAAACGTTTTATTCCACAAAACAACTAGTCCATCGAGTAAGATTTACATGGCACGAATTACACAAAATACTAGGTGTCCACGGTTCGTTCATACCTTTAAATCGTATACCAAAACATTAAACATATATTTCTTCTATTATTTTACTAAACGCACGTTGTTTTTTTAATTACATATTTTCCGCAGATGTAGCAGAAATTGTCGGGATCATTTACACATTGAAAAGATCTTTGCCTTTTACTCATACTTCGAAATATAACTTTGTAATATTTTTTAGAAAATCGACTTATCTCTTGAAGACGCTGAATTACACTAATTTATTAATAAGAAATTTCATACATAAATTCCGGGTTTAATATTCTTAAGTTGCAGTACCTGTAGCTGACATATAGTTTGCTTCGAAAGTAGACACCCAATATTTTCAAGACTGCCGCGTACTACTTTGTATTGCGTATATATAATTTTACTACCTGTATATACGACTGGGATGTCCATGCACCTAAAAGGCGTAACTGAATGGAAACCTCATAAATAAATAAAAACCCACAAATATTGTAGAATGACCCTCTATCTGAGCGGATCTCATCCAATAAAGCTCTAACATTGCATATCATGTTTTATGGTGGGTTACGAACGGCCATAAAACCTCGTCCTCTGTATAATTTTATAATGTCTGATTTTCGTGTTTGTGACACCTAATTGCACCAGAAACTGTTATCCACATCCCTTGGACAAACATTTTGTTGCATAGTGTTATTTTTAAGAAATTTTGGTCAAATCGGTTTAAGTTTTATTATAGGCTCTTGGCCTTCGAATTCCTAATTTGTATCATATTAAAATTTTCTCGATATAAAAAAATTCAACAGTTTTTTTGCTCTCCTAAAAAATTGTGTTTTTTAATATAGCAGCTTTTAGATATAAGCCATCGATGTATATGTTGATCCATATCGATATACAACTTTATGCTCTAGAAATCGCATAATATAATCGTTGTAGGAGAAATTCTAAGCTCAATTTATTGGTACGAATCATTCGTAGGAAAACAGGCGTCACAGTAGTGGTGTAGGGTATCGCATAGTCGACAAACAATGGGAATTATACAGTCAGTCCTTGTTTTATTTTGTGGCATAATAAAAGTTACAAAATATGTTTATGAAAGCCAGTAAGGAAAGGTTCAATTTGGACTGCCAGACTATATGTTACCCTGCACCCTATGCTAGAGCGGAAAAAACACATATAATTCTTCAAAATCTGAAAAGCTTACATTTAAACACGCTGCATTCGAAACCATTTGCTTTCAACAACATTGAAAGATATGTCCATTATCTAAATGTGATCCGATTTTCTTCAAATTTGGCAGAGTTAATTTCAGATCAAGACGTTTCATAATGACCGGATGTTAAAGTTCTTATAGCGCTTTTATAGAAAATCGGAGGGAATAGATATATTGGGGAGACCAATATACATAAACCTAAACCGATTTTCTTCAAACTTTGTAATATTAGTTTATCTATCAATAAACTCCTTTTTGCCAAATATAATATAGTTTGTTACGAAATAAAGCTTTTATAGCATTTTTGTAAGTAAGAACTCGGAAGAAATATACTTACATATGGGGGCTATAGATAGACATCTGAACAGATTTGCTTCTAATTTGGAAATGTTAGTTTTTGTATCGAAAAACTTATCTCTGCCAAATTTTATAGTGATCGGATATAAAATAAAGCTTCTGTAGCAGGTTCATAATAAATAGTAGGTAACGTATATATTGGTCCAGAATTGCGACCTGGGCTTTGATTATAACGATTGCGTGGATATCAGACGGACGGGCAGAAATCGATACATCGAATCAGCTGGAGAATATGAGTAGATTATATCGTTTGCGTAGATATAAGACGGACGGACAGACATCGCCACATCGAATCAGCTGGTGATTCTGCGTCGATTCGCAACTTTATGCTGGTCTCGCTCTAGTATTTTTAGGCGTTGCAAACATCTGGTCCAAAAAAAACTTGTAATACCCTGTACCACAGTGTGCTCCAGGACATCAAGTCTGTAAACAGAATCAACAAATGATTTTGCAAAATGTCAATACTAAAATCGGTTTTGAGCAGATTTGATATCAAATTTTAAGATTGCTTATGGTTTCATTTGATTTGCTTTTTCGATTTTTGTTAGGCTCTGCTCTTTAATAACATTCTGAGCTTTGCCTAACAATGCTCCATGTCAGTGTTCACTGGAGTGGTATGCTTCCGGCAGTCCTGGAGGACAGTATTTACTCAAATTATTCGCTGTATATAAATGTATATTATAAAACGCAAATACAAAACCATAAATAATATATATATGTGCAAATGTATTTGTGTGTATGTGTTCCCAGAGTACGGCATCTGAATACAGTGACACGAACAAGTTATAGATTTTTTTCATTCTATGAAAATATACTGAAACGGAACTTGCAAATCATTTCGAAGGAAAAAATCCAAATAATTGGGAGGGGTAACTGAAATACACACACACACATTCACTTACACAATTATACGATAGGACAGGATAGCGAACAAATAATAGCAATATGTATTATGTACATTAGGTACAGTGGCAAACAAAAGTAATGGTGTATAATATATAACAAATAATAACAAATTAGCTTACTTTCATATTAACACACTGAGGTAATTATTGAATTTCTTTGTTACGCCGGGGAGAAGAGCAAGATCCACAGTTTATTAAAGCGATCGACTTAAAATCACTTCTGTGAACAAAGTCGAAAATATACTCGTAAACCGATTTATATATATTTGATATAGCTATACCACTGTGCTAGTCCAAAAATGTAACAGAAAGGACATGCTGAATCCAGTGGCATCAGCCGTTTTTTAAGTGAGTTCTTATTTTCGCGATATTCGACCACAAAGTTTGTTGAGAAATCAGAGAGATTAGTTATCTCGGTGGTGTTTTAAGTGGAGGACTTGGTAACGCCGTTCAGTCTTAAGAACGAAGTAAGGGGAACCCTTGGAGTATTATTTTTCTCAAAACAGTAGTTCCCGCTTCTTACCCCCTGAGCGATAATAATTGCAACTAAATCTTATCATATGTCAAAAATCATACAAATTGTGAAAATTTTTAGATGGCGTCGTTGAGAAAAATATTCTTCGAGAAAAACTACTATGAGTCTTTCTCAATAAATTTATGAGAATTACGCAGATTTCGAAACAAAACATACTATCTTATGACCTGTTGACTTTTCATAAATAGATTCACAGTAGACCCATAGTAATTTTTCGCGAGGAATATTTTTCTAAAGACACCAACTAAAAATGCCGACGATTTACATGACGTTTGACATATGGTAAAATTTAATTGCAGTTTTCAGGGGTAAGGGTGTAAGAAGCACGGACGACTGTATTAGGAGAAATAATTCTCCAAAGGTTCCATTTATTTCGGTATTTGGACTGAAGCGTGTATTCCGAAGCCTTCCTCTTCAAAATCACTACCTCTTTGATTTCCCAACAAAATTTAAGGTCATTCAGGAAACTGCCGTTTCGTAACCAGACAACCGATTGTGAAACTTGGCATGTTTGTAGAAGAGGTATTATAGAAGTTAAGTTTTGAATTTGGGCCCCCTGTGGTATACAGGGGTGGAGCTGCAGGGCCTCAAAATTGGCAAGCTCGGGTAAACAAAATGTTTAAGCGAGTGAAATTTTTTTTTGTCCATGCTAATGCAATGTACAATGACATGTACTTACCATGTTTTTGATGGGAATATTCCGAGTAAAAATATGTCTCGTCATATTTAATTATATACGATATATATGATAAGTAAATGGTTATGAAAATCATTACTGGTAAGGTGTTATTCAACCCCTTATTAAAATGACAATAATAACTACTTATATGTTGGATCTTCGTAAGCGTGGAGGTAAGTAGTTATTTGCTAGCTCTTCGTATGCTTGCATGGAAGTACTTTCCTCCAATGTCATGCCCATGTAAAAATAATCTGAAGGTGGCTAAATGGTAAGTCATTATTTCTTTTGAATTTCAATTACCCGCAAGGTTACCTGGTAATGAGAGTTTTTGCTGGGTGAGGTCTCTTGTATACTTACCGAAAATTAAATTTTTAATTTTTTTCCCGACCCTGTGCTAGTATTTTGTAAATAAACACGTCTAGATTGGCAACAAAATTTCCTATATAATGAAACCAGTAAGGAAAGGCAGAAAGCCGGCCGGGGCCGACTATATAATACCCTACACCTCCCTAACAATGCGATAAGGGTCATTGCCATAATAATTTGGAATAATTGGTAAATGGGTAGAAACATATTATCTAATTCTGAAACGATAATCGCTAAATTAAGCAATATTCGTTCCTAAATTGAGAAACATCTTTCTGGAAAATTTTAATGATCGGAAGTAAAATACAACTTCTATAGCGGTTTGATACCAAATCAGGAGGAACATATATATGGAGCTTTAATATAAATCTGAACCGATCTTCCCTGAATACTCATTCATCTAAAAAGACCTCCTTCTGTCGAATTTCGTACTGATCGGATATAAAATACAGTCTCTACAGCGCTTACATGTCAAATCGGGGGTAACGTATATGTGGGGGCTATATCTAAATCTGAACCGATTTCTTCCAAATTTAAAAGTGTTCATTCATATAATAGGAAACCTCTTTCTGACGAATTTCATACTGATCGGATATAAAATACAGTTTTTACAGCGCTTACATGTGAAATCGGGGTAACATATATATGGGGGCTATATCTAAATCCGAACCGATTTTCTCCGAATTTGGCAGTATTCCTTCGTGTAATAAGAAACCTCTTTCTGCCAAATTTTGCACTGATCGGATATAAAATATAGTTTTTACAGCGTTTACATGTCAAATCGGGGGTAACATATATATGGGGACTATATCTAAATCTGAACCGATTTTCTCCGAATTTAGCAGTATTCCTTCGTGTAATAAGAAACCTCTCTTTGCCGAATTTCGCACTGATCGGATATAAAATAAAATTTTTACAGCGCTTACATGTCAAATCGGGGGTAACGTATATATGGGGGCTATATCTAAATCTAAACCGATTTCTTCCAAATTTAACAGTGTTCATTCATATAATAAGAAACCTCTTTCTGCCGAATTTCATACTCATCGGATATAAAATAAAGTTTTTACAGCGCTTACATGCCAAATCGGGGCTAACATATATATGGGGGCTATATCTAAATCTGAACCGATTTTAACCAAATTCAATAGGGTTCGTCCTTGGGCCAAAAAAAAAGATATGTGTAAAGTTTCGTCGAGATCGGACCATAATTGCGACCTGTACTTTGATTACAAGAATACATGCACAGACGGACAGACAGACAGACGGACAGACGGACACAGCTAAATCAACTCAGAAAGTGATTCTAAGTCGATCGGTATAATAAACGATGGGTCTATTTCTTCTCCTTTTGGGTGTTACAAACAAATGCACAAAGTTATAATACCCTGTACCACAGTGTGGTGTAGGGTATAAAAAGGAAGCTGATTTGGGTTTCACTAACTACCATCACAACGACAAGTCGCACGATAATGAACTCGTACTAAAACGTAATCATTTCAATGTAAATTTTGTTTCTCTATCTCTATTTGCTGTCATCTGGGCGAACACAAATGTCAGATCGAGTCACTTATTTTATTTGTCGACTTATAGGAACAATAACAAAATAACGTTATTAAAAGCAAAAAATAAGTAGATATAAATATAATTATAGTAAAAACAATTAAATAATAATAAAATTGTATACACATGTTTACATATTTAAGTATAAAGAAGCCAACTTTGGCAGCTCGCTAAGATGGAAAAAAATCATCAGTGCACAATGAGAGAGACGCGAGAGAGAGAGAAAGAAATGAGAGTGTTGGACAGCGTTGCCGTTTTGGTCATTTCCGACCAATTTTGGTCGAATGGATTTGAAATTTTTATATTTGGTCGGATGGTCGGACCAATTCCATTTTGGTCGGTTTTATCCTAGAATATTTAATTTGTATTATAATACAGAATAATTTGAAGTCTAATATGAAAGTAAATTACTGAAAGTTAAAGCCATTCACCGTTTGGAATACTCTCAAATGTCGATTGTGAATCCCCAATTTTTTGATCGCGGGAAGCAGTATCGATTGAAATTGTAGACGAATATATTGTAATAAAAATTAGTTTAATAATATTTATTTCAGGTTCGACAAATGTTGTTTGTAGTTGTCTAAAATATCGGCCCTGGGAAAACAATTGTTGCTTTCACTCCTGTTCTGTATTCCCATATCGGATTTAAACCGAAAATTTGGTTGATAAATCTCACCATAATTGCGGAATTTTATTTATTTGGCGTAAGCTAATAGTAAATATTAGATTAATAAGGAACAAAAGCAATTGACTAGTGTTGATGTGTAAAGTATGGCTCATCTGATGTTCGTATTTTACTTTTATCAATATTAGTGGGATATATCAGAGCAATGTTCTTGGGGTTTATATATGTAATTGTAGTGTTGGTGTTGAGATCATTTATTGTTGTCAAAATAATGTTGCGTAAGCACAATTGAGATTTTTTTTTTTAAATTGATTGAAAATTTAAATGCAGATTTCCGTTTAATTTTTACACATTTTTTTCCAATTTATAAATTGATTTTTGCCACATTGGGACGAAAAGGTGAAGAGAAAGACTATATTGAATCTTAGGGGTTTGGCGAAGATGATAATTAGGCTTAAAATACAAAAATATCAAAAAACAATGATTTTACTGAATGAGGATATATTAAGATTTCGCCATATTCCTATCATTTAAACGAGACATTCCAGATATTTTTCCTATTATAACAGTGAATGCGATCCATGAAGTTGGGTATATACATTTCAGGCGGGCCACATTATAACTTGTTTTAAAATACTTTTCAGTATTTTTATATCTTGTTTACATATTTTTTTTTATATTATAACGAGCATATTTTTATGTCAATTAATCTGAAAATGTTGTCACTAAACTTTACAAGATAGCAACTATGTACTTTAATTTTATAAATTTGGTCGGCTACAAGGAATTTTGGTCGGTTTTAGAGAAAATTTTGGTCGGAACAAATTTTTTGCAGTGGCAACACTGGTGTTGGATCAGCTCAGCTGACCCAACCAGGGTTGATTTTTGTCTAAGGTCGACCATACAAAAATGTGTGCTTTTTTAGACCGGAAGTTGTGAAATTGTTGATCTGGCAATTACATTATTTTCCAATTGGTAAATTGCTAACGTCATTGACGTAAAGCCAGGCGAACGAACCTTAGAGAAACCAAATTCCAGACGAAAGTGAGTGACTGGTTTTCGTTTGCAGAGACTTTCGTTAAAAATACAGAAACAGGCCGTTAATATTATTATTATATTTGTAGATATAAATCCCACAATTCCAAAAATAAATATGAAAATCCCCCAAAAAAGGAAATTTTTGTTTTTATCTCCAAAATCTGTTATACTAAAAGCCGGGCTCAAAATTCCTTTTGCCGTTTATCGTATAACACATTACTACATATAAAAATGGTAAAGGTTTTCATATTCAAGCTTTGCGATTGTCGAAAATGTAGCCATGTTTTGAAATTTTCGTAAAAATGTGTAATTTGGAAAAGCGTGGCAACACTATTAATACAAATTTTTGAATCGTTCTTTTCTCGAAAATATTCTCCAAGAAGTGTCCTTAAAGAAGATTATAAATATGTTATACTTTCTCTTTATAAATTCCTCTGTATCTCCAAAATACTACATATGGGGATTTCCAACGAGATGTCAGCCGCAGCCAAAAAATTTAAAGTCTATAAAAGTATGTTGTTTTACTATTTTTTTAACCAATTTTCCCAAAAAACCACATTTATTCAAAACTGGTCTCTCTTTTAAATCTTGATTTATATTTAAAGGATATAAGAAAAACAATTTTTGTTGTGAAAATAAATATATTGAATATATTAAAAATCATTTATAATCAACACGGAGCAAAATCGCCTTTTTTGATATGTTTGAATCGAAAGAAAATATATTTGGAACACAAATTTTGAAATATTATATATTTCTGAACAAATTAATTTTATTTGAAAACCAATACAATTTATTTGGAACGTATATATTAATATATTAGAACAAAATATATTGCAAACTAAATTTCTGAAATAAAATACATATGTGTTTAAATACAAATAAAATTATTGTTTAGAAATTTCTCTAAATACATTTTATTTAAAAAGATTTTCAAAACTTTGCTGACTTTTTTCAAATTTCAGTTTTAATGTTTTTCTTTAATTCGAATTGTACCTCCCAGTCATAACACCATATGTAGCATTAACTTCTATTCATATATTCATTTTGTCACTCCGTTTGCAACACCTCTAAATAATGATCTGAGACCCCATAAAGTTATATATTCTTAATCGTCTTAAAATTCTAAGACGATTTAGCCATGTTCGTATGTCCGTCCGGCTTTCCGTCCGTCCGTCTGTTGTAATCACGCTACAATCTATAATACTTGAGCTAGGTGGCTGAAATTTGGTATAGATACTTCTTATAGCTGCAGGTAACTTGGGATTGAAAATGGGCTATATCGGTCCATATTTAGATATAGCTCCCATATATAGCATCTAACTTGTTGTGATTCCTACTGTTCTTAAATTTTTTTTTGCGTTTTACGGTGTTATTTTCTTTATGTTTGAGTTGTTTGTGAGGTCACATGCTATCCATGGGGGAGGGTATATAAGATTCGGCATGGCCGACCCTAACGCTTTTACTTGTTTGTAATTATCTTGAAAACGAACAATTAACCAAAATCAACCTTAGCACCAATTATAGTGCTAATCAAGAGCTATAAGTTTCGCCCTTTGTCAAAATGAAATAATGTTTTGGCATATGTTTTTTTCACTTTGAATGCGTTCGAATGTCGCATTCGACATTGCAGAAATTCCCATATAACTGTCCGCAAAAAAATACAAAAATTGTCTATAATTTGAAAATATAAATTGTATATAACTGTTGTATACATAATTGGACACGTTTGACTGAATTTTTTCATTATCTAGAAAATTTTGTTGTCAATTTAGAGAAGTTGATGTGAGAGAAATCGGTTTATAGTCTGCACTGATATTAAGCAAATGATAAGACAGGGTCAGGAAAAAGGTGAAAAAATCACTTTTCAAATGCAGACAGATAGGTAAAAACGACATAATTTTTTTAAAAATGAACATATTTCAATGAAATATTTGTAGTTTGTAGGTCTTGCCGAATGCAATTCGCGAATTATTATATTTCTAAAAGTCAATCCCACAATTCCCAAAATAATTTTGAAAATCCCCAAAAATGGGATTTTTTGGATTTCCCCCTAGCCGGCTTTCAGATTCTATTTGCAGTTCAACTTACAACACCTTACCACATATAAATATGCCAAAAGATTCAACATTTTAGCTTTGCGATTGGGGCAAATGTGGCTTACGTTTGAAATTTGTGTAAAAAATGGTGTAAATTGGAGAAGCTTGGTAACAATACCTGTGAATATTTTTTGATGCATTCTTTCCTTGAGAACATGCTCTGGAAAGTTTTATGTAAGATGGTAGTAAATATGTTATACCTTTGTTAACTAACTTCATCTAAAACTCGAAAATACGACATATACTTTTTTTCCCAAAAAATGGCAAAAAATCGATTTTTTTTTGAAAATATAACCTCAAGTGGCCATAACTTTTTTCCTATTGGGTATATCGAACCAAATGAAAAGCCATTTAGATTATGTAAAGTCGCATCTATTTGTGCCTTCCGATTCTTGATCTATGAAAGAATACTGCGCATTTTCATGTTATCGTTTCAGATCTAGTTTATAATGATCAACATATGCAACTCCTCCTTGGAATAAGTCTTGCTGAGTGGTGAAGCTAAGGACTTTGTTAACTGAAACGAAACCAATTATTCAATATTATTATCGCAATGCCCTTTTTGCATTGTTAGGGGGCGTGTAGGGTATTATATAGTCGGCCCCGCCCGACTTTCTGTCTTTTCTTACTGGTTTTCTTTAAATGGTTTTAGACCCTACACCACTCCATGGTACAGGGTATTATAACTTTGTGCATTTATTTGTAACACCCAAAGGGATAAGAAATAGACTTAGAACCTCTTTCTTATTTGATTTGGCTATGACTGATTTGGCTTTGTCTGTATGTGCATGTATTCTTGTAATCAAAGTACAGGTTGCAATTATGGTCCAATCTCAACGAATCTATGCACATAGCTTTCCTTTGTCCGATTTGGCATATATGCACTGTATAAGCAACATTTTTAACCGATATGTGTAGAAATTGACATTTGAAGAGAAGTCTCTCACGGGGCAAAATCGCCTTTTTTGATATGTTTGAATCGGGAAAAAATATATTTGGAGCAAAAGATTTTAAATATTATATATTTCTGAGCAAATTAATTTTATTTGGAAAAATAAAATATTTGGAACGCATATATTAATATATTGCAACAAGCTCACATAGACCAGTATAGGTCCCTAGTGTTACCACGGGCTGAAATGCCCCTCATCGAAACCAACCTGTTTGATATACAAATTTGTCGATATTACGAATATCGGTACTGGAAAGATCTGTTAGGCTGCCTAGAACAGCCGACCCCAGTATGTCCAGTCGTCGTTTACTCAGAGCGGGACAGTCGCATAGCAAGTGCTCAATGCTCTCCACTTCTTTCTCATCTCCACAGCTTCTGCAGAAGTCATTAGAGTCAATACCCAATCTTTTGGCGTGTTCGCCGATCAAGCAGTGTCCCGTCAGAACTGATACTAACGTAGACAATCTTTGCCTCTCTAGTGCGAGGATATATTTTGATCTTCTCAGGTCATACCTTGGCCAGATTTGTCTAGCTACCCTGCAGGTGCCGATTTCTGTCCATCTTTCGTTGGACTGCCTGATTGCCTCTTGCCTAAGCCAAAGCTTGCACGTGGATAGTGGCGCACCAATATATGCAAATTCTTCGAGAATTTGTAATGTCGTCCCTTTCCTAGCAAGTTCATCGGCTTTGCAGTTCCCCGGGATATCCCTATGCCCAGGCACCCATATGAGGTGTATGTTAAACTGCTCAGCCATCTCGTTAAGAGATCTGCGGCAGTCGAGGGCTGTTTGTGAATTTAGGGTTGTTGCCTCCAGAGAATTGATGGCAGCCTGGCTGTCCGAGTAAATGACAACGCCAGTGTTGGTTACTATGTTGCGCCTCAGCCACTTGGCTACTTCCCATATTGCCATTATTTCGGCTTGATAGACACTGCAGGTATCTGGTAGTCTGTGAGCTATATCCAATCTAAGCTCTGCACAGTGTACTCCGAAGCCAACCTTTTCATCAAGCTTCGAACCATCCGTGTAAAAGTGGAGATGGTTTCTATTACCTGGTTTTCTTCCAACCCATTCATCTCTCGCGGGAATCATAGTGATGTAATTTCTCTCGAAGGTGTACACCGTTGGTATATAGTCCACTCGGTCGGTTACCATAGCACTACACTTTGATATTCTCATGTGACCGTAGTTTTTGTACCTCCACATTGATAGGCAGTTTAATCTTATTGCCGCTTTTGTTGCAACTTCTCTCGCCACAATATTAATCGGCAGTATATGGAGTAGGCTCCGCTTATGCTCAGGCAGGCAGTTCTCTGAACCTTTGTTAGTAGGTTGGTGATGGTTAGTTTGTCAGTTGCCGTCCACCATACCACAATTCCGTATAGCAGTATAGGACGAACTACTGCTATATATATCCAGTGGACGATTTTAGGAGAGAGGCCCCACCGCGACCCTACAGCCTTTTTGCAGGAATATAAGGCGACGTTAGCCTTCCTTACACGTTCCAATACATTAAGTCTAAATAACAGTTTTCTATCTAGAATTATTCCTAAAAATTTTGCACTTTCAGAAAAGACTAGATCTGTTCCATTTATCCGAGGTGGAGGGTGCACATGTGGGACTTTATTCATCCTAGTAAAGATAACCAATTCTGTCTTGTTTGGGTTTATGCCCAAACCGCTGCTTCTGGCCCATCTAGCCAATTTGTTCAGAGCCACCTGTAGAATGTCTCGGAGGACGTTTTCGAATTTGCCACTCACTGCGATTGCAACGTCGTCCGCATATGCCACGACCTTGCAGCCACAACGTTCTAGATCTAGCAGAATTTCATTCACCGCTAGGTTCCAAATTAGTGGAGACAGTACTCCTCCTTGTGGGGTCCCTCTGTTTACAAACCTTGTTAGAGTTGTGGACCCAAGACATGCTGTTATGCGTCTTCTGTTGAGCAGACTTTGAATTAGTCTAATCAAACTAAAGTTAACATTAAGATGTGACAGTGCCGCAATTACTGCATCTGAGTGAATGTTGTTAAAAGCCCCTTCTATGTCAAGAAATGCCACCATGGTGAATTCCTTGAAATGCAGGGACGATTCGATAGTGCTCACAAGTTCGTGCAGGGCTGATTCTGTAGACTTCCCCTTATTGTAAGCATGTTGGTTCACTGATAGGAGTTTTGTATCCAGGCTTTCCCCAATGAAATAATCTAAAAGTCTTTCCAGACCTTTCAATAGGAAGGAGGATAGGCTAATTGGTCTGAAGTCTTTTGGCCTAGTGTGTGATATCTTCCCCGCTTTTGGTATGAATACCACTTTGGTATCCCTCCATCGATTCGGGATGTATGAAAGCCTGATACAGCCTACATAAATTTTCTCCAGCCAGGGGATAATGTATTTCAACATTTTCTGCATTTCTGCTGGAGTGATGCCGTCTGGTCCAGGTGACTTGAAGGGCTCAAAGCTATTAATAGCCCAGCTTATTCTGGATCTCTCAGTCAACAAGCTAGCGACGCTCGCAGTCCACTCGCACTCTTGTTGGTCCTGCTGATCCTCTGGTTCTGTTAGAGAGTTCCCCGGGAAATGTGTGTCGAGCAGTACATTGAGCGACTGCTCGCTGTTTTTGGTCCAATTATTTGCCTCATCCTGCAAGTAACCCACTGTACAGGGTGAAGCTGATAATATTTTCCTCAGCCTTGCGGCGTCGGAGACCTTTTCCACTTCGCCACAGAAGGTATACCAAGAGCGTCTTTGCGCCTTTCTAAGCTCCTTCTTATAGATCGTGAGTTGCTCTTTATAGGCATCCCAAACATTAGCGACCCCAGTAGATTTAGCCTTGTTGAATAGCTTGTTGCAGGTCTTTTTCATAGCCGTTAGCTCAGAAGTCCACCATTGGGGTTTAGTTTTACCCTTGTACCTTGTTTTTGGACAGGCTTCTTCAAGGGAACTATTGAATGATGTGGTGATATGCTCGACCAGATGATCCAGACCGGCTTTGTCATTCGGTTCGTACAGAAGTTTGGAGTTGAGGACTTTCTTGAAATTCTTTTCATACAGGTGCCACTTTGTCTTTCTCACATTTCTGTGGACGGCAGGTTCAGGCGCTTTTTCAGCGAGTTTGAACTCAATATAATGGTGATCTGAGAATGAGTGGTCGTCCAGTACATTCCACCCAATAATTTTGTCTGACAGCCGGTCAGTAGCAAACGTTACGTCGAGTACTTCTTGTCTGTCTTTAATTGTAAAGGTCGGTTTATTACCTATGTTACAAATACTTAGGTTGGTAGTTAGAATAAAGTCAAGAAGCGAATCACCCCTATTGTTTATATCCGTACTACCCCAGATAGTATGATGAGCGTTCGTGTCTGCGCCAACAATCAGCTCGACCTCGTCAGATGTTGCTTCTTCTACTACTTCCCTGAATAGAGCAGTCGGTACTACAGCTTCATAAGGCAAGTAACTGGAGACCACCCAATATATGCGATTACCGATCTCCAGACTAGCAGATGTTTGGTCTTTACCACTTAAATTAGCCAGGAGAAAGATACTTAGATCTTTCCTGGCCAAAATGCAGGTTCTTGGAGTGCCTTCACAGTTGGCCACAAGCAGTTTAAAGTTGGGTGTCCTGATACCGCACACCCTTCCTCCCACTGCGTAGGGCTCCTGTATCAGGACGATGTCTACTGCACCTGTGGACAGGCGCAGCAATAGAGCCGCTGAGGCTGCTTTAGCGTGATGGAGGTTAATCTGTAAAATTCTTACCATCATTGGTAATTGACAGATTAACTTCCACCCCTACAAGGGTGTTATCGAACTCTTCGTCCGTATCATCGAGAAGCGTGTCCCCGCCAGATGCGTCAAAGAGTCCGGAGACTCCCCTCAGCCCCTCTGTGTCAGAAGTAGAGCTTTCGTCCTCAGAGTAGGACGTTACAGATCTTCTGTTAGAGTTGGAGTCACCCGAAATAATGGGCGTGGATACCTCCGCACTTCCAGAAAGCTGTGTTTCAACCGCGGTGGACGACTCACCTTCCGCAGTGGGAACTATATCCTGCTTGTATACCTTCAAGACTATAGTCTCGAAGCCATACTGTAGGGTTGCACTTGCACGTTGTATATGGGAGGTGGATTCAGCGTTAAGGATCAAATTGACCTGCCGCTTTTTACCATCCGCCTCACCCACCTTGCTGATTCTCCAATTATGGGCGGGCAGACCAGGATTGGAATCTTTTATTATTTCTAATATGTCAGCCGGGTTGGAGGGCTCTTCTGTAACCCAGGTGATGGCTCTAGGGTGACTAGGGATGTTGTTTTTTTCGACAATATCCAACTGGGCACCCGGCCACACCTCACCCGCTCGACTCAGAGCAGCCTTATACAGGTCTACTGATCTGGCATCACCGAAATGTAAGAGCTTTACTCTCCCCTGATGCCATCCTGCATCGTTGCAGATTGGTGGTGTGCCCGGCATCTCTCTACGGACATCGAGGTAATGAGCCATAATGGCTGATTGCACATGGCTCCATTTGTCCTTGAGGATGGATCCGTCCTCACTACTTCTGTCTATAACGGCCATCACTAGACTCTCCTTCGCCACTTCATTGAAGGGCTTGGTGAGTGTCCTGTTGATAGTGACATTTGGGCCTCTTGCCTTTTTCGAGGGCAGGGGTTCATCAGGTGATCTGATTCTTTTGACTTTATTAGCCGTTAACACAGCTGAATTTGTGGCTATTTCAGCCGGCTGATTGGCCTTAGAAGCATCTAAGACGCGTAAAAAAGATTTGTTTAGAACAACATCTTCCCAAACATATAATTTTTTTGTGTACCAAATATTATATATTGGAGTGTACCCTAAGCATATATATGTTTTAAGCCGAATATGTTTGGGACAATATACTACAGACACGATTATTTTTCAGCGTGTTGATATACTTAGAGACAATGCTAAATTTGAGGAAAATTGGTTCAGATTTGGATATAACCACCATATATATGTTACCCCCGATTTGATATGTACACGGAGGAAAATCGTCATTTTTGATGTTTGAATTGAAAGAAAATATACTTGGAAAGGATTTTTTTAATTATTATAAATTTGTTAACAAATAAATTTTATTTGAAAGTCAAGAAATTTTGTTTGGAACGCATATATTAATATACTAGAACATAATTTATTTGCAACCTGAAGTTCACAAATAAAATATGTGTTTACACACAAACAAAGTTATTGTTTAAGAAGTTTTCCAAATATCCAAATTTCCAAATTTATTGTTGTAACATATTAATATATGCGTTCCAAACAAAATTTCTCGATTTTCAAATAAAATATATTTGTTCAAAAATATATGATATTTAAAAATGTTGGTTCCAAGTATATACTTTTTGAATTCAAACATATCAAAAATTGCGATTTTCCTCAGTGTATTATTCCAAATTATTATCGCAATGCCATTTTTGCATTGTTAGGGGAGGTGTAGGGTATTATATAGACGGCCTCGCCCAATTTTCTGTCTTTCCTTACTGGTTTATTTTATGTAGTATTATGCCTACAACTACAGTTAGAAAAATGGGCCACAATCGGTGCGACTCCCATATAATTGTGCCTTCCGATTCGACTTCATCACATTGTACAACCAGTGAGCTGCCAACTAATTGTATTTGCTTCACCGTTAATTTTATCTTAAACAATTTATCTCCGTCTCTTTTCGCTGTAATTAAAATATAAGTTGCAATATTTTAGAACCGATTTAATTTTTTTTTTCTTAAATATATCGCGATTCTACGAAATAGCAACGTTTTTTGTCTCTCCTGAAAACTAGTAAAAAAACACATAGGGTTTTTCTTCGCCGCACCGACTGTACCGATGGTGTAGATTTTGGAGTCACTGATATTGTATTTATTTTATCTTGAAATTATTTTTGCAAATATTTAGCTAATCGGTTTAATTTTGATTATGCATAAACATATCAATTTAAATCGTCAGTGGTCTAGAAATATCAGGAGAAAATCTACTACTAATTTGTAGGTAAGTATCATTTGCATGAAAAATAGGCATTACAGTAGTGGTGTAGGCTATTATATGGTCGGCCTAGCACGACTTTCCCTAATGATTGCACTAGTGTAACTTCTAAATGGCTTGACAAATTGATGTTATTTTTATACCCTCCACCATAGGATGGGGTGTATATTCATTTTGTCACTCCGTTTGTAACACCTCTAAATATTTATCTGAGACCCCATAAAGTATATATATTCTTAATCGTCGTAAAATTCTAAGACGATTTAGCCATGTCCATCTGTCCGTCCGTCCGTCTGTTGTAATCACGCTACAATCTATAATACTTGAGCTAGATGGCTGAAATTTGGTATAGATACTTCTTATAGCTGCAGGTAACTTGGGATTGAAAATGAGCGATATCGGTAAATATTTAGATATAGCTCCCATATATAGCATCTAACTTGTTGTTATTCCTACTGTTCTCATCTACTATATTTTTTTGTGTTTTTCGGTGTTATTATACCCTACACCACACTGTGGTACAGGGTATTATAACTTTGTGCATTTGTTTGTAACACCCAAAAGGAGAAGAAATAGACCCATCGTTTATTATACCGATCGACTTAGAATCACTTTCTGAGTTGATTTAGCTATGTCCGTCTGTCTGTCTGTCCGTCTGTCTGTCCGTCTGTGCATGTATTTTTGTAATCAAAGTACAGGTCGCAATTATGGTCCGATCTCGACGAAACTTTACACATATCTTTTTTTTGGCCCAAGGACGATCCCTATTGAATTTGGTTAAAATCGGTTCAGATTTAGATATAGCCCCCATATATATGTTAGCCCCGATTTGGCATGTAAGCGCTGTAAAAACTTTATTTTATATCCGATCAGTATGAAATTCGGCAGAAAGAGGTTTCTTATTACATTAAGGAATACTGCCAAATTCGGAGAAAATCGGTTCGGATTTAGATATAGCCCCCATATATATGTTACCCCGATTTCACATGTAAGCGCTGTAAAAACTGTATTTTATATCCGATCAGTACGAAATTCGACAGAAGGAGGTCTTTTTACATGAATGAGTATTCAGGGAAGATCGGTTCAGATTTATATTAAAGCTCCATATATATGTTCCTCCTGATTTGGTATCAAACCGCTATAGAAGTTGTATTTTACTTCCGATCATTAAAATTTTCCAGAAAGATGTTTTTCAATTTAGGAACGAATATTGCTTAATTTAGCGATTATCGTTTCAGAATTAGATAATATGTTTCTACCCATTTACCAATTACTCCAAATTATTATGGCAATGACCCTTATCGCATTGTTAGGGAGGTGTAGGGTATTATATAGTCGGCCCCGGCCGACTTTCTGCCTTTCCTTACTGGTTTTTCTGAAATATATCGCGATTCTACGAAATAGCAACGTTTTTTGTCTCTCCTGAAAACTAGTAAAAAACACATAGGGTTTTTCGTCGCCGCACCGACTCTACCGATGGTGTAGATTTTGGAGTCACTGATATTGTATTTATTTTATCTTGAAATCATTTTTGCAAATATTTAGCTAATCGGTTTAATTTTTATTATGCATAAACATATCAATTTAAATCGTCAGTGGTCTAGAAATATCAGGAGAAAATCTACTACTAATTTGTAGGTAAGTATCATTTGCATGAAAAGTAGGCATTACAGTAGTGGTGTAGGCTATTATATGGTCGGCCTAGCACGACTTTCCCTAATGATTGCACTAGTGTATCTTCTAAATGGCTTGACAAATTGATGTTATTTTTATACCCTCCACCATAGGATGGTGGGTATATTCATTTTGTCACTCCGTTTGTAACACCTCTAAATATTTATCTGAGACCCCATAAAATATATATATTCTTAATCGTCGTAAAATTCTAAGACGATTTAGCCATGCCCGTCCGTCCGTCTGCTGTAATCACGCTACAATCTATAATACTTGAGCTAGGTGGCTGAAATTTGGCATAGATACTTCTTATAGCTGCAGGTAACGTGGGATTGAAAATGAGCGATATCGGTCTATATTTAGATATAGCTCCCATATATAGCATCTAACTTGTTGTTATTCCTACTGTTCTCATCTACTATATTTTTTTGTGTTTTTCGGTGTTATTTTCTTTATGTTTGAGTTATTTTGTTAGGTCACATGCTATCCATGATGGAGGGTATATAAGATTCAGCATGGCCGACCCTAACGCTTTTACTTGTTACACATTATAATTATATTAGAAATGTGAGTATACGTAACTGTGTCGGAAACCGATAGGAGGTTATATTGTCCAGTTTTAACAAATTCCATATTTGTGGGCAAAAATTACTCATATTCGCTGTGTAGGCAGACTTAGTATGAATAAAGAGAATAAGCTATGGTCAACCATTCGATGTGCCCTCCTGCACTAAAGTGAGGGCATAATTAGGATTAAGATGTCTTATGTTCGCAAATTTTTCTCGGTGAACACGATTGTTAAGCTTGCCACTGTACATATACCAGTATTGTCATGCGTAAACTTGCATAGATTTTAAAGTAATTTTATTTAAGGTTATAACGTATTTGAAAATATTACAGACAGTGAAAAGAAAAAATTAAAGTATTATATTATTAATAAGAGATATGATGTACGGTCGAACAATTCTGTGCACAACTGTATGGTTAGACGCAAGTACATATAAATATTGTATACTACTCGAATTACATACAAACACATACAGTGTACACATATGCATACATACGAGTATATCGCATATTCCAATACGGGACATGTACCAATGCGGCGGTATGAGGGTGTTTACATTTTGCACAAAGTGCTTCCACTTTTTTCCGATTTTTTTTTCGTCCTGTGAGCTCTGCACATTATGTATTCAAACAAGAGTCAGTCATAAGTATAATGGCAACTTGAAACGAAACGAGAGAAAAAAATTGAAAAAAAAACGAGCGTTGGCAATGAGGGAAAATGCTGAACAAGCAAAAAGCGTGTGGGGCAGAAGCAGTAGAGTATGTCGGGGCTAGAATGTGGCCCAGGACGAAGATGCGGAGAAGTTGTTTGTGTGTGTGCAGAACGAGTGTTAATACGCAGGAGGTTGGAGGTATGGTGTTGGTCTTTTGCTCGAAGCGCTCGACGTCAATGGACCAAAATAATACGGGGTGGTTTGATTGTGAATTAAACGAGCCACGAGTATCTGATGATGAAGGCGAAGACGATGACGATAACGACAAGGACAACAGTGAAGGCAATGGCGCAATGGTGGACCAAGGATGATGAACAACAGACTCGGCCGTAGAGGAGTAACAAAGTCATGCACGTTCCGTTCCGTTCTGTTTTTTTTTTGTACAACGCGAAGGTGGTTATTTTTTTCCCCTCCCCTATCCACCCCTCTTCCCACCATCAACTCAAGTTGGTAGTGGTGGTGGGAGGGAGATGGTGCTCTGAATGCTAATGGGACACCACGGTACTATTTGAGTATTTGATGATTGTTCGCTACCATCATGAAGGAGGGTGGGTGCCAGTGGTGGTTTCATTTATTGCTAGTTGAATGCAAAAAAATCAGAGGGCAGAGGAAGAGCAAAAAAAACTCTGGTTACAAGCTGCCATTATGATTTTTTAAAAGCCATTTCAGCTTTACGATTTTTTTCCTGTGCTGTACTTGAACATATCGTGAATTTCCATAATAAGCATTTTTTTTTGCAAGTACCCTATGGACCTGCTATGGGTGATGTCTGGTGTTTGTATTACTAGCCAGAGAGATGGAGAGTATATTCTCATATATGATTAAAATCGATTTAGAGAAATCAATCGTGTGAGTAAAATATGCGAATATATAATTTGAAAGCGACTGGCGCGAATCTATGCCTACAACTAGGAAGTATAGTTTGTATCCAATGGAAATTCGAATAATGGCAAAATCATTTCCACAATTCTAGCGACATAAAATAAACTTTATTTAAATTGCATCCTTTGGAAGGAAGAAGATAAACAATACAGTAGGGAATGGCTAAAAGCACGTATAAGGTTGTCCTATATTTGAAATGCTTTTAAACTTACAGCTTTCGAATCTATTCTCTTCATTATTCACATCATTGATAGATATACGAGTACTTTGAAATGTTCTTGACATTTTGCTGTGCTCGTTAAATAATAATAAAACAAGCAAGAAAGTTCGGTCGGGTAAACGGACTTATGAATCCCCTCACCTTGAGTCTCAAAAAAATATTCATAAATTTATTTACTTTTTTGTTTTATTTAAATTATTATCACTTTAAAGTTATAAGCTGTTGATTAAGGTCCATTCGTGTGGGAGGTACCTAAGACGGGCGTGTCAATAATGCCCATATTTCTCCGAACTCTAGGTACTATAAACGCATTACACTGTACAAAATTTCAAGTAAAGCGTGATCCATATCGGGGGTCCCTACTTTTTTAAGAAAATTCAAATTGAATGGGAAATGTTTATTATCATTTGAAAGAACATTCATTGGCATTTATTTTTTGAAGATTATGTCTATCAAATGTTGGCCGCGGCTACGTCTCAGATGGTCCATCCGTTGAGTCCAATTTTCGATGACTCGTTCGAGCATTTCGACTGGTAACTGGCGAATGACACGCGTAAACGTTGTTCAGGCGTAAGTCCTTCCATGATGAAATGCCAAAAATACTTAACAAAAATAATATTACAGCATGACACGACTCACACGTGATCTGTCAAAAAAAGGCTATTGAAAACGGGATCTCAACTTGGATCACCCTATATTTGTATGCACTGGTATTAAAGCTATAAGCTGCTAACTTTTGGTGCAAAATGGTCCATTCGTGTGGGAGTGACCAAAAGGAGCGTGGCAACTTCGCCCATTTTTCTCTGGATGCTAGGTATTATAAAAGCTTTACACTCTACAAAATTTCAAGTATTTATATCCACTGGTATAAATGTTATTAACCGTTAACTTTTGGTGCAAAATGGTCCATTTGGGTGGGGGGTACCAAAAGAGGCGTGGCAACTTCGACCGCTTTTCTTGACGTGTTAGCAATTTATAAACTTATTCTATGTATGTGTGGAATTGCAGAAGATTTGAGTAAGTACTACAGAAGTTATTAAAGAATCAATATTAAAAGTTAACCCTTTGTGGGGGAGGTCCTAAAAGGAGTTGACCTATATGGCCAATCTTCGAACTTAGCCGGAGATATTGAAAAATATTACAGCATACCAAATTTGAAGTCAATCGGTTAATTCCTTTTTATACTTTAAATTCATTGCACTGTGCCAACTTATAAGCATTTATGTGCACTGGTATAAACGTTATGAGTCATTAAATTGTGGTATGATTTGGGCATTTTGTGTGGGAGGTACAAAAAGGGGCGTGGCAATAACGCCCATTTTTCACAGGGCTATAGACACTATAAAAACATTACACTGTACAAAATTTCAAGTATTTTTATACACTGGTTTTAATGTTATAAGATGTTAACTTTTGGTGCAAAAAGGTACCTTTGTGTGGGAGGTACCTAGAGGGGCGTGGCAACAACACCCATTTTTCCCTGGACTGTAGGCAATATAAAAGCATAATACTGTACAAAATTTCAAGTATTTTTATACACTGTTATTAATGTTATAAGCTGTTAACTTTTGGTGCAAAATGGTGCATTTGTGTGGGAGGCACCAAAAGGGACGTGGCGACCATTTTGCTCGAGTTGATAGCGACTAATAAGCTAATACTATGTGTGGAATTTCAAAAGATTCGAATAAGTAGTATAGCAGTTATTATACCCTCAATTTAGTGTGACGAGGGTATATATCATTTGCTACGGAAAAAAGTGTAACACGTCGAAGGAGTGACCTAAGACCCTAAGTATGTTCGGAGGAAATTCGTTTTGGGTCATTTTAAGTCGAATGAGCAATGTCCGTCCGTCCGTCCGTCTGTCTGTCTGTCTGTCTGTCTGTCTGCTGGCTGGTGCGCACGATAACTCTCGAAAGGAGTAACCGATTGAATTCAAATTTGGTATGTGGTAATATTTTTTTCTATCTCCGGCTAAGTTCGAAGATGGGCCATATTGGTCCACTCCTTCTAGTACCTCCCCCACAAAGGGTTAAAATGTTGTGAAATATTGATTCTTTAATAACTGTTATACTACTTATTCGAATCTTTTGAAATTCCACACATAGTATTAGCTTATTAGTCGCTATCAACTCGAGCAAAATGGTCGCCACGCCCCTTTTGGTACCTCCCACACAAAATGCCCAAATCATACCACAATTTAATGTCTCATAACGTTTATACCAGTGCACATAAATGCTTTTAAGTCGGCACAGTGCAATGAATTTAAAGTATCTACATGTAATGTTCAGCGAAAAAAGGTGTATTTGATAAACCCCTTCTGGTACCTCCCACACAAATTGACAGAATAACTCGAGTAATATTCAATATTATATTACTCACAATGTGAGGGTATACCTTAGTCGGTTTACCCGACTGAAACTTTCTTACGTGTTAAAGAATCATTATTTCACAACATTTTAACCCTTTGTGGGGGATGTACTATAAGGAGTGGACCAATATGGCCCATCTTCGAAGTTAGCCGGAGATAGAAAAAAATATTACCACATATCAAATTTGAGGTCAATCGGTTACTCCTTTCGAGAGTTATCGTGCGCACCAGCCAGCAGACAGAAAGACAGACAGACAGACGGACATTGCTCATTCGACTTAAAATGACCCAAACCGGATTTCCTCCGAACATACTTGGGGTCTTAGGTCATTCCTTCGACGTGTTACACTTTTTTCCGTAGCAAATGATATATACCCTCGTCACACTAAAGTGTGGGTATAATGACCCAAATCGAATAGCCGTCAAACATACTTGGGGTCTTAGGTCATTCCTTCGATGTGTTACACTTTTGGATCGTAGCAAAAGATATATACCCTCCTCTCTAAGGTGAGGGGATAAAAATTTCTGTAGCATTTTGCATTTGCAGCAGTAGCATTTTGGTATACGTAAATAATGGATTTCATGTCAGGTGAATCAATAAATAAATAATTGCTATGTCTTTTGATCGGGATGAAAATACATCATGACACAAAATAGCAATGTCCGAGTTGGAGGGTGTTGAATTTTAAAATTTTGATCAGACGGTCCTATTGTCCCATCCATATAACTAATTAGAAAATTGTGTCCGAAGTGTTGTGATACCTCTTTCTTAAATTAAAATAAAATATTTGTTTGTGATTTTTTTTTGCGAAATTAAAACATGTTTTGTTACTTTTGTAAAAACCTATCTATTAAATCTTGATATTTTATTGCTCTTAGGTCATTTCCTTTAAGAGCTTTGTGATCTATTAGTGGGATGGGACTTGTTTATATCTATACTTATCTATATATATTCAGAAGTACTATGGGTATGGGATGTGCCAAGAATACAGCTTCCTAGCGTGATAGGTTACGAAGATACAGGGTGTCAAAGTGTGAAATTTTGAACATTGTATCTCCTGACTATGTGGACCGATTCGAATATGACAGATATTAATAAAGGCACAAAATGTACATTGACAATTGTATGAAAGGGTTAACATTTAGTGAAATATTGATTATTTAATAACTTCTATACTACTTATTTGAATTATCTGAAATTCTACACATTATTGTATTAGTTTATTAGTCAAACATAGGCGAAGTTGTCTCGCCCCTTTTGGTACCTCCCACACAAATTGACAAATTTTAACCAAAGGTTAATAGCTTATAAATTTATTACCAGAGCACACAAAGACTTGAAATTTTGTACTGTGTAATTGTTTAATAGTGCCTACAATACAGCGAAAAGGGGGCATTATTGGCACCCTCCTTTTGCTACCTCCCACACAAATGGACCATTTTATACCTAAAGTTACCAGCTTATAACTCTAATACCTTTGCATACAAATACTTGAAATTTTGTACAGTCTAATGCTTTTATAATACCTAGAGTCCAAAGAAAAACGGGCGTTATTGGCAGGCCCCTTTTCGTACCTCCCATACAAATGGACCTTTTTGTACCAAAAGTTAACAGCTTTTAACATTATTACCAGTGCATATAAATACTTGAAATTTTGTACAGTGTAATGCTTTTATAGTACATAGAGTCCACAGAAATATGGGCGTTATTGGCACGCCCCTTTTGGTACCTCCCACGCAAATGGACCACTTCGTACCAAAAGTTAACAGATTTTAACATTAATACAGCAGAAACTTTACAGTTTGTATTCTATTTTGGGCAAGAAGTCATTCAAATCAGTTTTTATATTGCAGTTGTCCCCGTGTAGATTTGGGTCTCGAATATGCTAAATTAAGCCATAAATAGCACATTTACCAGCGTTCGTGTTTATACACTACACCACACTGTGTCCGAGAGTATTATGAGTTTGTCTGAAGAGATGGACCCATCGTTTGTTATACCGATCGACTTGGAATCACTTCCTGAGTCGATTTAAGCATGCCCATCTGTCCGTTTGTAGATGTATCGTTGTAATCAAAGTGCAGGTCGTATTTATGGTCCGATTGTGATGAAATTAAGCAAAGTGTTCTTTTTGGCCCTAGAACGATCCCTATTGAAATCAGTCAAAATCGGTTCAGATTTAGGTATAGCCCCTATATATATGTTACACCCGATTTGACATGTACTCGTAAGCGCTGTAGAAACTGTATTTTGTATTTTAACCGAACATGCTGAAATTGAAGCATTTTTACTTTATATTGCATTAAATCATCACCACTGAAAATTGGACATTGGACACATCGCTCCCAATTTTGATATAGCCACCATATGAAGTTCACATATGAATTGTACTCTTGGCAGTGTAGAATCTACGTTTATTAACCGATGTGCCTGTAATTTTGAAATCTACTCTATTTTAACCGCAACAATTTCTAATAATAATGGTTGGATATAGCCCCTAAATATTTATTCGTGCATTGGTTAGCAAACAATGGTGGGGGGTATTATACAGACAGGTTTTATTGAAGTGTTGACCATTGGTAACATACGAGTACATTATCATATAGGTAGTAAGGTGTCGATACTGATATTATATTTTTGTACAGGGTTACAGTTTTTGCAAAAGTCTCGCCCACCAAAAGCGGGTCCTCCCCCGGGGATCGTAAGAATCCCCAAGAGGGCTACAGATTGACATTCCCCGGCGTCCCTCAGATTCGTTGAGTTCACGCATTTTATTCCCTTGCTGGACTTTAAACACATTTTAATGTTGCTTTCAAACCTGAATACGTAATTACTCCCCAGCAAAATTTCTCATTACCAAATAATCCCACGAGTAAGCAAAGTTCGATAATGGTAAGTACTTATTATTTAGCCACTTTTCTCATTATTGTAACATGGGGATGTCATGGGAGGAAAGTACTTCCCAAAACCATACAATAAAGTAGCATAATAAGTACTTATTTGTAGCTCGATTTTATGTACTTGAATAATGCATTACCAATAAGTTATAAAATTAGTAGTAGATATGTAGAAATGGCCATTTAAAACGATTTTTTGCATATTGTCGCGCATATTTCTCGAAACAATTTATTTCCTCATGCCAGATTCGAATTTCTGGTATTTCCATTCAAATCTGCACGTATTGTTTGAAAACATGTTGAAATATAAATAAATCTTGTATGTACAATAACCCACATATAGCCAAAATTGCATTATATTAAAATTTGCCTAAATGATTTTGATAACAAAAAATCACTTATTTCTATCCTATCCAGATAGGATAGACTCCCAAAAGAAACTTTTACTGGAAGGACAATGATTGAGGTCATCCAGATAAACCTCCACCGGAGCGAGACAGCATCCAACGCTCTGATGGACATCATAAATAAAGGCAGGGTTCATATTGCTTTGATCCAGGAACCATGGACAACTAGCAACAAGGTTACTGGATTAAACCATGTGAACTATAACCTTTTCTACGCTAACACAGGTACTCGTCCAAGGACTTGTATTCTGTGCCATAAAAACTTATGTTTTATTTTCTCTCCAGAGTTGTCAACATCGGACGCAACGGTGCTGAGGCAAGGTAATGGAAATATGTACCTGGCGTCAATATATCTGCCATTCGATGCGCCGACATTGCCACCTACGTCGGAATTACAACGTCTGGTGAGGGAATCCAAACACACAAGTAATGAGTTATTAGCTGGATGTGACGCCAACTCCCATCATATCGCTTGGGGTAGTACTAACACCAATAAAAGGGGACACGCCCTTATCGAATTTTTGAATACAAATGACCTCATAACTCTTAACATAGGAAACACTGCAACCTTTGTTAACAAAATTAGGGAAGAAGTATTAGATATAACGATATGTTCAGAAAATCTTATTGATGAGATTCATGAGTGGAGGGTTTCGGATGAACACTCCTATGCAGACCACCGTTATATAAGGTTTAAAATTGCACGGCCACCGCCAAACCCCATAAGTTTCCGTAATAAGGCTAAGACCGACTGGACTAAATTCGGAAATCTACTTAGAAATCGATTGGGGCCTACACGCGATTATCTATGTGCAGAAGACATTGATATCAATGTTAAGAAGATTACCGAGGCTCTTGTAAAATCATTCGAAGATAGTTGCCCACTTCGAGAAAGGAAATCTGCCTTTGAGAAACCCTGGATGACAGGACAAATTCGCTCGATTGGCAAGATGTCCGCAGACTTTACAATAGAGCTCGACGTAAAAAACAATCAGTATATTGGGACGACTACCACAGAAGACTCAAAGAATACAATAAAATCGTTAGATCGGCGAAACGTAACTCCTGGAGGCTTTTCTGTGAACAGGTAGACAGCGTTAACAGCATGTCTAAAATGAAAAAGTTCCTCTCAAAAACTCATGTCCAAACCGAAACACTGGTGGATGAAACGGGTAAAAGGATGGAAACTATAGAGGATACCGTAAGAATGAAAATGTATTGCATCAAGTACCTATTACGGATATAACAGATGGTATGGTTAAAGAAGCGATAAAAAGTTTCTCTCCCTTTAAGGCTGCGGGACCGGATGGAATATTTCCAGCACTTCTGCAGAATGAGGTGGATCTGGTATCAACTCATCTGGCTGGAGTGTTCACTGCATGCCTAACCCATTCATATACCCCAAAAAACTGGCAGGAATCAAGGGTGGTCTTTATACCAAAGCCTGGCAAGGCGAGTTACACGACCCCAAAGGCTTATCGACCTATTAGCCTAACTTCTTTCCTCTTAAAAACAATGGAGCGAATAATTGACGACATGATCAAAAGTAAGATAGCCGATGACAAGCTAAAATTCCAGCAACACGCATATGTTAAAGGAAGATCAGTGGAAACAGCTCTACATGAGGTAGTACACCACATCGAAAAGTCCTTCAGTGAAAAATTGTACACACTTGCCGTTTGTATAGACATTGAGGGCGCTTTTAACAACGTTCAGACCGATACACTTATCCAGTCCTTAGACGAGTTTCAGGTTGACCGGGCGTTGATAAACTGGATCAACAATATGCTAAGGAATAGGTGGATTATTTGTGGGTCATATGACGTAAAAATCAGAGACAAGGTAAATCGTGGTATACCTCAGGGGGGCATTTTATCGCCTCTTCTATGGGTTACGACGATACACAGTCTCCTAAAAGCCCTCACCAATGAAGGACTTAAACCAGTCTGTTATGCAGACGACGTTGTAATACTTCTAAGGGGCTTTCATCCAAATCTATTATGCAGAAGAGCTGAAGAGGCACTTAACATAGCATATAACTGGGCACAACCAAGGGGATTAAATGTTAACCCAGACAAAACAGACATATGTCTATTTACAAGGAAAACGAAGATCCCACGTTTTACCCCGCCTCGATTCCTGAATAAGACAATTGCTATAACTAAAAAGGTAAAATACTTGGGAGTAATCTTGGATCAGAAACTGTACTGGAAGGATCATCTTGAAGAAAGAGTTACAAAGGCACACAGATGTTGGTCGTTGTGCAGAAGAGCTATAGGTTTAAAATGGGGACTACGTCCAAATATGACTCACTGGCTTTACATGAGCGTGATTAGACCAATAATCACCTACGCCTCTGTAGTGTGGTGGACATCAATGGACAAGAAGTGCAACGTAATACCTTTGCAAAAAATTCAACGTATGTGCTGTCTAGGCATAAGCGGGGCATTTATAACTGCACCAACAAAAGCGTTGGAGACTATACTGCACATCCAACCAATAGACATTCGTATAAAGTATGAGGCAGCCCTCACAGCAAGACGTCTACAAGTGATGGGTGAATGGATAAATCGAGACCACAAGTCGTACCATCAGAAGATTTTAGAATATCTAGTTGGTCACATTCAAACGCCAGAAATCTCGGACCGCATTCCTGAAGTGCGGCTTACAGCTAACTGTGATACGTTTGTGCCAGACAGACGCTCCTGTGAAAATGGAACTTTGGCCCATGTGCCAGTGGGAACCAGCTGCTACACGGATTGGTCCAAGCGAGGAGGAAGGACGGGTCTGGGACTTTTTATTGATGAACCAGAAGTCGAACTTCACTTCCGCCTCCCTGACCATAACACGGTATTTCAAGCAGAAGTTCGAGCAATCACGGAGTGTGTGAACTGGCTCAGTAACACGACAAAGCCTAAATATGCCAACATCTTCACAGATAGCCAAATGGCGATTAAAGCAATAACATCGGAAAGGATTGTAAAAGAACGATAAATGATTACTCAGCCCATGCATGGTCAATTGCGTATTTGCTGGGTACCAGGACACAACGGAGTGATTGGAAATGAACGGGCAAACAACTTGGCTTCAAAGGGCAGAGAACTTCGAGTAATAAACTTGAAAAATTGGAAACCTTTCGAAGCCACGAAAAATGAGTTGAAGCACTGGGCAGTGATGGCTCATAAAACTATGTGGAATAGCGCAACAGTAGGAGCAACTGCAAAGATACTGTGGGGTGACCCAAATGAAAAGAAAACAAGAAGTCTTCTGAAACTAAACAAGATCGATATTAGTAAGATGATGAGTGTTCTAACGGGACACTCAAGCTTACAAGCACATCTTCATCGCATAGGACTAGCAGGAAACGACGAATGCAGGGCATGCAAAGAAAACATCGAAACGATGGAACATTTTCTGTGTCACTGCCCGGCTTTCACACATGCAAGATCCCAACATTTCGGGTCCGACATATTACCAGACTTGACTCATCTCAGAGAATATGACTGGAAGATACTGAGAAAATTCGTGTCTAGTACCGATTTTCTGTAACTCGTGAGGTATAAAAAGATCATAAATAAGGAGCGCACAACAGGCCGAACCACTGGCTTAAGTGTATGTCCATGGACATGAGACGTTTAAACGTCTCCTCTCTTCAACCTAACCTAACCTAACCATTGGTAAGTCATTATTAATAAGCCGAAAGTAATGCAGCGAATAATGAGATGTCATTATTTGGTAATGCAGGGAATAATGACAGGTACTTACCAAGATTTTGCTGGGTCGTATATCCGATACAATATAGGACTACTTGCAACGTTCTTTATGGGATTCACATACATAGTGGACTAGTAAGGAACGAGTATCCTACATTCGGCAATGCTTTTATCTGTTTCATATGTATTTTAATGCATTTTCTTAAGAAATGGTGTCTTTTAGCCAATCAGTTTTACTTTTATGACTTTTTCGTAATTAGTTTATGTACCGAATTCAGGAAATATATTGGATATATTGGAAATAAAATTAACAGTCAACACTGCAATGATCATATGGTTTAATTATATCTCTTCCAAGGAGAAAGGGTGTTGCTGGTGCGTTTAAAGGTCGACTTTGAAGTTAATCAGTAATGGTTGACTGATTCTGCCCACATCAAATTTTACCTAAGAATCTACAGGCTTAAAACGAATCTAGTGCATTCAAAAATACTTTTTTCAATATTTGCCTTCGCATTGCTTTTTGGTACATTTTTTAAGGTCTCAATATTATGCAAAATATTTAATTATATTGAAATGATTGGAAATTGTAGGCGGAAGTCAGTGGATGTCTGGATGTTGTTCCACTCGTCAATCTGAAGTAATTAAGTACGGCTTCTTCGTGAATTCTCTCCCCTCTGCCATTATGTACAAAAATATTCAATCAATATCGTAGTCATTATCTTTGGTTGAGATTTTTTTCATTCAATTTATTTTTTTTTGCATCTCATTATTTGGTATAATTAAGGAAGATTTTTTGTTCTTATTGCAAATAAACTTGATCCGATGGAAATTGCACACGAAATCTCTTCAAGGCTTATTGCTGTAATGGAGGACCACGAATGAATGAATTGGTAAGTAATGCAATTATTGGATTTAATGCATAGCCGCACTGATTGGAGTTATTACCTCTGGAACAGGACTAATCACTTTTTATATTATTATTAATTTCACTCGTTCTTAGTCGTCTTAGCGATGTGGGTTGTCATTGTCATTTACCAATAGGAGTTTTCGATGCAATTAGGGGAGGAAAGAAGGTAGTTTTGCTGGTTCACAAAAAAAATGTTTGCGCAGCAAGGCAGTTTTAAGTATATCTTTGTTGCAAGAAATAATAAGCTGAGAGACCTTTTGCTGGACAACTTATCTGTGTAGGAATATAGGGTTTCCCCATAGGGATATTACAAATTTGGTGTTTTGCTGCAAGGTTACCATGCATATTTTTGTGACCCGAAAGTATCGAAATCTCAGTAAAGATATATATATTTTTAATGGCAAAGTTCGAATACGAATAATATATCGTCATATGAAATCCAAAATCACGCAACATCAAAAAAACCAAAATTAATTATATGATTGATTATAGTTTATTAGACTAAACTACACATTCCTACAAAATTTTAGTGTTCAATATCAAAATTGACCATTTTATGAGTGAAATTCAAAATGACGTTACAGCAAACAAGGTCATTTAAAAATGACCGCTTTGCTCAAATGACCGACACGGTTTCCCTAACAGTGCTTCAAGCGGTCGATTCGAACCCCCATCCACCATAGGGTGGGGGTATATTCATTTTGTCACTCCGTTTGTAGCACCTCTAAATATTGATCTGAGGCCCCATAAAGTATATATATATTCTTAATCGTCGTAAAATGTTAAGACGATTTAGCCATGTCCGTCTGTCCGTCCGTCTGTGGTAATCGCGGTACAGTCCGCAATAATAGAGCTAGGTTAATCAAATTTGGTATAAATACTTCTTATAGTTGCAGGTTGTTTGGAATTGCAAATGGGCCATATCGGTCAATGTTTTGATATAGCTCCCATATATAGCAACAAAAACCACAAATTTCAACGAATCAGGCCGAAATGTTGTAATATGACTTTATTTGTGCCCGAAACCATTCACATGCTATCCACGGTGGAGGGTATATAAGATTCGGCCAGGCCGAACTTAACGCCTTTACTTGTTTTAATTCCAATTTCAAAAGCCATTTTAAGGATATTACATTGTAGAGCAATTGTAACCGACCGGGTAGAGTATATGCCAGCTTCGAAATGAACTTGATCACAAAGACACCTGTCAGGGTGAAATGGATTAGCAGAATACCAGGAAATATAAACGAACTCCACATCTATACAGATAGTTCGAAACTTGATGGTTCGGGAAACTTGATGATTCGGATTACACTGTAAATGACTTATGGTGATTTCATTTGTGCATGAAAATGTATAGTTTTTTCTACATATTACCTTGGAACCGCATTTTTAGGTTCGTTTGTAAAAATGGTGCAGCCGTATGAACGGGTTTTGATTTCGTTTGTAAAATTATTACACTCCGCAAAGGCGAAAATATCGCATTTTCCACACTCAGCCCAGTCCACGTTGTGGAGTGTTGCACCTTCAAAAAGCAAACTTCAGAACCAAACCTAATTGAAAGCGTACATTCTTAATGCACTATCAAATGGTTGCGCCGTAATATAGGTATGGGTTTCACTCACCGCACGATTTTTGTTCGATTGTTCGCATGCAAAATTCGAAAATAGCAGTGGGTGCAGGGGGAATTTTTAAACATGAGGTGGAGATATTATTTTTCAGAAACCAAATCACCATTAGTCTCGATGTAGCTCACAGACCTGCCGAAATAACACCAATAAGGGAAGTCGCAAAGTGGCTGAGTCGAAATATACACTGAAAAAAAAATAGTAATAAAATTAATGATTGCACATTCTTAAATTAAGTATGCGGCCTCAGCATTAATTCAATCACAATTTTCGTTAAAATAATGAAAATTTACATGTTTTTTACGAAATTTTCCTTAATCTAAAGTTTTTTGAATTTGAATTAATCACTATGTAATCATTAGTTTTGTGTATGTCCTTCTTTAACTGTAAGCCTTTATATTAAAGAAAAAAATCATTAAATTTGTGACAATCCGCATTATTTTATGTAATATTTCAATACTTTTTAGGATTTTCTACATTAAAACAATGACGTAGCCACGTCATAGTTTTAATGCCAAATCGGACTTAATTGACAGTATGAGATATTTGAGTAATAAATTTAAGGCTGAGCTCCCCATAAAGGAAAGGTTGTCTTGGTAATAAATTTTATGACTCTTGCCATTATTTTTAAGAATACATACTTTTAAATTAACTCTCTTTCTCCGATAATTATTCATTCTCCCTTTCGGAGAATTATTCTATCTCTCGGAGAATCAGAAATGTTTGTTAATTTGCGAGTCAATAATTGTTATGGAATGTTGAAGAGCTCTCTGAAAATTTGAAGTAACTCGTCGTTTGTTTTCTTTTACGTCGTCAGTTATTGCGATATGATAGAAGCAAACGGTTGTGGTTTTTTCGTCGCGGATTGTAAGAAAACGAACTTTCTGGAAATATGTAAGTAGACGTACGTGTACATACAAAAGTGTATTTTTATTTAAATATTTTTTACTTTTCCATATTATTCCGAAAATAATTTCATTATGGGCAGTAACAATTATTTTTGCTTAATGAAAACACATATCTGAAACAAATAAAAAATAAAGTGTGGACATAAATAGATTGGCAAATCGCATAGCAGCAACAAAAGAAACAAAAAAAGGGATACATAAATGTATAGATTTCGTTCATGTAGATTTCACACGTGTGTATATATGTATGTGGTTGTGGCTTGATGATAAGGAAAAGGGATAGATGTTGTAAGTCTTAGTTATTTTGGCTGTATGTCATTTATGGTGATTTACACACAATTATGAAAGATATGTTGTTAGTAAGTTATGTGAAGAGAATTATGCGCGAACACTACAAAACGAATTGGGCAAACAAAATAAGAATAACAGGTTTTGTAATACTGAAAGTGACAATAAGCAAAATTTATAGAAATGTTAAAATGTTATATTATAAAACTGAAGCAAGAATTATTGGCAAATTATGGAATTAGGAAAACACTTTTGTTAATAGTAAATCTATATATATAAAGAAGAATGTGTGTTTGTTGGTTTGTTGGTTTGTTTGTACCGTATAGACGTCTAAACGGCTAGACCGATCTTCTTGAAATTTTCACAGAATGTACATGTGTGGGGCGTGGTGAAAATAGGGTACTTGAATTTTTGATATATCAAGTGGGCGTGGCCCCGCCCACATAAGACAAATTTTAAAATTGAGATATCTTGCACAATTTGTTAGCGAGAGTGCTGTAATTTTGTACATATGTATCTGGTGGCAGTCTACGTGATTGGCGAAAAAATGGGCGGGATCGGGCCAATGGGCGTGGCACCGACCCAAATTAAAAAATGTTATATCTTGCCCAATTTGTTAGCGAGAGTGCTGGAATTTTGTGTATATGTATCTGGTGGCAGTCTACGTAACTGGTCCAAAAATGGGCGGAATCGGACCAATGGGCGTGGCACCGCCCATATAAACCAAATTTTGAAAATGACTTATCTTCCACATTTTGTTAGCGAGAGTGTTGCAATTTTGTGCATATGTATCTGGTGGTAGTCTTCGTCGTTGGTCCACAAATGGCCGGAATCGGACGAATGGGCGTGGCCCCGCCCATTTAAGTCTATTTTGAAATTGATATATCTTGCACAAATTTGTAGCGAGTGCTGTAGTTTTGTGCATATGTATCTGGTGGTAGTCTACGTGATTGGTCCAAAAATGGGCGGAAACGGACCAATGGGCGTGGCACCGCCCATATAAGTCAAATTTTGAAATTTAGATATTTTTCACAATATGTTAGAGAGAGTGTTGTAATTCTGTGCATATGTATCTGGTGGTAGTCTACGTGATTGTTCCAAAAATGGCTGGGATCGGTCCAATGGGCGTGACCCCGCCCATATAAGCCACATTATGAAATTGAGATATCTTGCACAATTTTTTATCGAGAGTGCTGTAATTTTGTGCATATGTATTTGGTGGTAGTCTACGTGATTGGTCCAAAAACGAGGGAGATCGGAATAAGGGGCGTGGCCCCGCCCATATAAGCCAAATCTTGAAATCGACTTATCTTGCACAAATTTTTAGCGAGAGTGCTGTAAATCTGTTTATATGTATATGGTGGTAGTCTAAGTGATTTGTTCAAAAATGGGCTGGATCGGACCAACGGGCGTGGCCCCGCCCATATATTTAAAATTTTTGAATTGAGATATCTTGCACAATTTTTTGGCGAGAGAGCTGTAATTTTGTACATATGTATATGGTGGTAGTCTACCTGATTGATTTAAAAATGGTCGGGATCGGACCAATGGGCGTGGCCCCGCCCATATAATTAAAATTTTGAAATTGAAATATCTAGAAAATTTTGTTAGCGAGAGTGCTGTAATTTTGTACCCTTATATATGGTGGTAGTCTACGTGATTGTTCCAAAAATAGCCGGGATCGGACCATAGTACTGTAATTCTGTTTTTATGTATCTGGTGGCAGTCTACGTGATTAGTGCAAAAATGGGCGGGATCAGACCAATGGGCCAAAGCCAAATTTTGAAATTGAGATATCTTTACAATTTCTTATCGAGAGTGCTCTTATTTTATGGAGATGTTTTTTGTGGCAATATTCGTTTTTGGTTCAAAAATGGACGGGATCGGAAATCTAAATCTGGGGCAACGAAGTGGATCGGGTCCAGCTATATATATAACAGGTGGCGCAAAAGTAATCCTCCTATCAGAAAATGCTATACATTTTGCGATTGGCCCCTAATGTCAGTTCTGTTTTGACATTTGTGTAGTAAACACATGCGAAATAAACAATGTTACGCTACACTGCTCCAGAACGCGGAATATTGCTGACTATTTATTTGACCAATAATCGGTCGGTGACTTTGGCACAGATTTCCTGGCCGTCCAACGCCTACTGGTGAAACACTGCGACGTTTAGCCGCTCGCCTCGAAGAGACTGGCACAACACGAGATGCTGCCAGGCGTGGCAGACCCCGGAGTAGCCGTTCTGCAGAGAATATTGCTGCAGTAGCCGAGGATGTCATGGAAGCGCCGTCGACATCGACCAGACGACGTGCCACGCAAATGGGTATCAGTCGACGGTCTCTACAGCGAATTTTGGTACAAGATTTGAAGATGTTTCCGTACAAAGTACAGACGGTGTATCAGCTGTTAGCTGCTGACCGCCAATCGCGTCTAACATAACATCGAAAGGTTACTTTTGCGCCACCTGTTATAAATCGATGTGTGTATATTACGTATAGACTCCAAAACGGCTGGATCGGTTTTGATGAAATTGTCAGGGAATGTTCAGATAAGCCTAGAGCGTGGCTTTATAAGTTCTTGGTTGAGGGGACGTGGGTTCGCCCATATAAGCCAATTTTTGATTGCTACTGTCCGTACCTACGAATAGATTAACGAGATTCCTACTGTCCCTATCGGAAATCTGATGTCTGGGGCAACGAAGTGGACCGGGTCCAGCTAGTATTTATTAAAAATAACTGCTAACAGCGCATAAAGTAAGCAAAATGTAACATTATTTCTCGAAATATGGAAATGTATTATAAATACGCTGGTCAACTTTTTTTGAGACACGGGGTTCACAGCCGATTAGGATATAGATGTAATACAGTTCTTACCCTAAAAGGTAGTTTCTTTGAACTTCCTCTAGTTCTCGCGATCGCTATTTACAAAAATAGAGGTTGCGACACATATTATAGCATAACTCGAGAATCTTTTATACGAATTATTTCGGGAAAGTTTTAAATAATGCAAAATTAAGTAAACTTCTTTTAATACCAATTTTTTATCCGTTCGGCGATATCTTACGACATAGCGTTAAACCCTATTTATTAAGAAAATTCTAATAATCTGTAAAAAACGCGTAATATAAATGTCGAAAAGTATTCAATTATTAAATTTTTATTATTGTATCGTAATGCACGATAAAATGAAACTATTCCGAAGGAAATCCATGCACAACTTCAAAAGTTATAGCTAAATTAAAAAGAAAAGAGAAGCGTTTTTATGAGATTTTCTGTGAAATTTTTGATCGGGACATTGTCTTAAGGTGAAATAAATTTCGGGGTAGATTTAATAAATTCGATACAACTTTTTAAGTTATGCATTGGTTTTGTTTCGTAATGATCTAATCTTAATCATGACCGATCAGACTTTATATGTCTTTGTTTTTATTACGCGTTTATTTGAAAAGTATTAAAATTTTCTAAAAAAAATATATGAATTTTTAGCACTATCTTGTTTGTAGAAGTTGAAGGCTATTTAACTTTGGATCATTTAAAACTTTCCCAAAATAATTCGTATAAATTATTCTCGAGTTATGCTATAATATGTGTAGTACTCTCTATATTATTTATCGCGAGAACTAATTCAAAGAAACTACATTTAAGGCTAAGATCTTTATTTTCTCATATATCCAAATCGGCTCCGAAATCCTTTTTTTTTGTTGAGCTGTGTAATTAATAATTTGTTATATAAATATATTTTTTAAATTTTTTAGTAAAACAGTTTTTTAATGGGTCAATTATGAGTATTTGTGTCGTTGAAGAGTGAACAACTGTACCAAATATTTCAACGTAAGTATTATATGAGAAAGATTGAAATATATCTCTTATTTTCCAAAATCTTCTTACTGTGATATGATGAAATGTATTTGATACTTTTTTGTACATAAATCATTCTGTTCGATTTCTTTTCAGATTATTTTATTTTAAGATCGCGCAATAAACTTTGCTTGAAAATATGAAAAATGTAGTAGGGATCTAAATTTACAAAGTGAAGCAAATAATTGAAAACTACAAATTGTATGATATGTAAAACTAATTAGTTGGTGCATGTACGAGGGACGATGATTACTGAATTGCCTTTTTTTGAAGATATGCGCTTTTAGCAAACAGTTCTCGTTTAATGATACTTTGCTGTGCGTATATATTTAATAATTTCGACTGAAGTAATCGTTGTAATAAGGATATTGATAATGGGAGTTTGGTGGCTCCCGAAACAGATCTGTCTATCCAACCATTACAACCGCCCCCAATACATGTCACTTACTTCTTCTTTAATTTTTAACAAAGTTGTTTTCATATACTGAAAACAACAATAACGATCTTGAGCCTGAGTACAAAAACAAAATATGTAATTACATAATATTTATTTTATACAACTTCTATTTAAATTCCAGGCAAATTCCTTGTTCAAATCATGTCGGTTCCAATGCAAATTGTTCTTGGACAATAAATAGAGAAATTAAACCCACTACAGATTTACAAATCCATACCAAATATTTTAACAAGGTCAAACATCAAATATTTCGCTAGTGCGTTGGAGGTCTTGTCTTTAGACAACTAAAATATTGTTTTAAATTATAAAATGTTCAAAGGTTTCCGTAATATGTATTATAATTTTTTTGTATTTCCAATAAAAATATAACAATTCCAATTTTTAGAAAGATAAAACGTTGTTTTTGAAGTTAACACTATAAATGATTCATTAATAAGAGTAAAATTATAATAAATACAATGTAAAGAATTTTCCATATATATTTTAAAAAACTATATTTAAATTCATGTATGCCTTAAATTAATGACTAGTACATTCTAACATCAAGGACAGACATTTTAAATTTTATTACGATAATGTTTTAAATTTTATGATATTTTACTATATATAAGCACGTGTCGTACTTAAATTTACGCCATAACGTGCTTATTTTAAGACCAAACATTATTAGTTTTATTACACAAAGTTCTTGATTCTATGAAATGCCTCCTCAAAACAAGTACTATTCATGTCTTTAAATTAACTAAAAAACATTCTTATTTTTATTGCGATTGTCTTTGGCTCGAAATCATTGCCGAAATCTTAAACTTTACGACAAATTCATTGATTTTCAGTACGCTTTTTTTTAGTGTATGAGCCAACACTGACGTTGTGATTTACTTAAGAGCCATGCTGTAATTAATACCCTGGAGGCTACATCTTAATATCTGGAACAGCGCTCGACTGCCGCAGATCTAATAAGGAAATGTCGGAGCAGTTTAACATATGTATACAATATCCCGGTGACTGCAAAACCGATGTACTTGTTGGGAAAGGGACTACGTTATAAATGTCGCTGTCCAATGAAAGGTAAACATATAATAATAATATACATATAGCTGTATTGTAGCTAGACAAATCAGGCCAAGATACCACCTTGTGTCACTTTCTAAGGGACACTGCCAGGATGTTAGGAATTGAGTCCAACATCTGCAGAAGCTGGGGAGATGAGGAGGAAGTGGAGATCATTGAGCACCTGTTCTGTTACTATTCCGCATTGAGTAAACGACGTCCGAATATGCTGGAGTCGGCCTATCTAGGAAGTTTAACAGATCTTTCCGGTACCGATATTCGTACTATTGATTAGGTTAGGTTAGGTTAAGGACGCGCGACACACAACTATTGCTGGCTTGCACCACTTCACTCGGACACCATTTGGTCCATTGTGTTCGCCCTGAGAAGATAAGTAAAAGAAGAGGGAGAGGTCGAAGATGATGAGTATAGATAAGAGAGAGGAGAGATGGCTTTTTAAGAGAGGTTTAAATGAGTTGATGTCAAACCATCCATCTCAAGTAACCCATGAAGCCCATGATTCTATCAATATCGTGGGATGATAGAGATTACAGATTTTGTATCGTGTAATCACCTAGGTAGCGATGTCTTCGTTTTGATAGAGTAGGGCATTAACAGAGAAGGTGTTCGATTGTCTTCAGTTCTTCCTCATCCTCACAAAGTCGACAGTAGTCGGCAGAATCATTCTGCCACCTTGATGTTACAGATCTAACATTACAGTGGCCAGTCAGCGTGTCTATCATTAAACGAATGTCCCTCTTTGTGAGGTTAAGAAGATTCCTGGTCCTAGATTTCGATATGGCTGGCCATAGAGATTTAGTGATTTTACAGTCAGATCTGCTGGTTTACCAGGTCTTTGTAGAAACACTTTATGTTACTGAAAAATTCCCATAAGCGAGGATATAGGCATGGCTCAACCCTTGCAGCGTCCATCACTGATCCATTTCGCGCAAGTTCGTCAGTCTTCTCGTTCCCCGCGATATCGCAGTATCCGAGGACCCAGCACAGTCTGATTATGTCTGCAAATTGCTGTAGTTCCAAACGGCACTAAATAACTACCTTTGAGGAGAATTTCTGAACTGGTGACAAATGGTCTGTCGGTCCTACCAGAGCCCTTAGATCAGACATTCTTGATGCCTCAATGCGAATGGCCGAGTGGCCCCAATCCGCGTTACGCCATACACGAGCTTCTCAGAGTCTTAGAGTGCATTTTGTAGCACTGCACTTAACAAAAACACCTACAGGTTGTAGGTTCAATACCATGTGGAGGGCCGCCTGCGGTGTGCTCTTTCTCTCACTGGATATAAATAATGATGCCGCTCTTTTATACTTTCTCTAACTTTTTAAGCTGATATTTAACTTATGTCGCCTTCCACCATGCCACTGAACCATAGGTCACTATAGGACGCACTATAGCTGTATACATCCAGTGGATGGTACTTGGCTTGAGCATCCAGCTCATACCTATGGAGTTTCTGCACGCACTAAAAAAAAAAAGCGTACTGAAAATCAATGAATTTTTCGTAAAGTTTAAGATTTCGGCAATGATTTCGAGCCAAAGACAATCGCTATAAAAATAAGAAGCTTTTATAGTTAATTTAAAGACGTGAATAGTACTTGTTTTGAGGTTGCATTTCATAGAATTAAGAATTTTGGGTAATAAAAATAATTATGTTTGGTCTTAAAATAAGCACATTTTTGCGTAAATTTAAGTATGTCGCGTGCTTATTTTTAGTAAAATATCATATAATTTAAAACATTATCGTAATAAAATTTAAAATGTTTGTCCTTGATATAAGAATATACTGGTAATTAATTTAAGGCATACATGAATTTAAATACAGTTTTTTTAAATATGTATGGAAAATTCGTTACATTATATTGATTATAATGTTACTCTTTTAAATGAATCATTTTCTTTGAAATCATTTAATATTCATAGAAAATTCAATAACACAACACTTTATCTTTCTAAATATATATTTTATTTGTTTTATTTTATATTGTATTATATTTTTATACAAAAAAATATAATACATATTACGGATAACCTTGAACATTTTATAATTTAAAACAAAATGTTATTGTATAAAGACAAATCGGCCAACACACTATGAAGTTTGACTTTTATTCGAATATTGTATTGTTATGTATCGATTCTATAGCGGGATTCGTTTCTCTATTTGTTGTCCATGAACAATTTTTATCGGAACCGACCTTAATGATTTTTAACCTAGAATTTGGCTGGAATTTAAATAGAAATTATATGAAACAAATATTATATTATTATATCATATACATAGTTTGTATGCTCACTCATTTCCTGCAACTTGTAAATTTTTAATTCCCCACTGCATTTTTCATATATCCAAATAAATTTTTCATAGTTTTGTTTTTGACTATTGAGTTCGAGATCGTTGTTTTTGTTTTCTGTTAAACAAATAAAGTTCAATTGCGCGAACTGAAATGAAAATAATTTGAATATAAGTCAAACAGAATGATTTATATACGATAAAGTATTAAAATAAATTTTATCATAAAACTGTCACAAAATGTTGAAAAATAAGAGATATATTAAAATCTTTGGAATATACTTACTTACACTGAAATATTTAGTCACTCTTCTACGACACAAATTCTCATAATAGATCCATAAAAAATTTGCTGTACTAAAAGTTAAAAAAAAAAAATATTTATGTAAGATATTATTAATAATAGAAACTGATTGTTTTGAAAGTGGCGAAAGTGACATTTTTCATATAAAATAAGTTATCAAAAATAATTTTCTCAAAAAAATCAATCGTGACTTAGATTTTAAAACCTTAAGTTTTGTTAGCAAACAAAACTACAAAAACTTATTAAAAATTACTTCTGTAAAACAAAAGCTAATGCTGCTTATGGCATTCTTAACCCTGGTGTTAGATTAGCAAATCTGTACGAATCCTAGATTAAGAGTCCATTTGGTCAACATTACATTTTTCATATAAAATGAATATGGAAGACAATATTTTATATTTATTTTTATTCAATACTTCGTGAAAAGAAAGCAGCTTATTTACAATTATTTTTGAGCAAAAACGCTCATTATTTTGATTTTAGTAAAACAAAAATATCCCTTGGACCAAATTATAAGGCAATATTTATACATACATATATTACCGTTTATAAAGGAAACGATACAAAAATTAGACCAAACGGGCCTAATCTAACATCAGGTTTAATTATGAAGTACTTATGAAGCAATTATGAACACGAAATCAAGGAAAAAATCAAACTAAAATTCAAAAAAGGAAAACATCTTTTTAAATAAATTATATTTGGAATACTTTTTAACAATAACTTTGTTTGTGTGAAAACACGTATTTTATATGTGAACGTCAGTTCGCAAATATATTTTGTTCTAATACATTAATATGTATATGCGTTCCAAATTAAATTTCTTGATTTTCAAATAAAATATATTTGTTCAGAAATACATAATATGTACTTACAAATATTGTTTCCAAATCTATTGTTTCCAAATCTCACTTATTTGTTGTAATTTATAAATGGCATTCAGCACTGCATTTTTCATATATCCATCACATTTATCTTCAAATATTGCGTGATCTAAAATTAAAATAATTAAATTTTTTCTGAAAATAAATCAAATAAAATTATCTATAAACTAAAAAAAATGCAAATAAATTTTATCATATCACTATTGGAAAACGCTGAAAACTAAGAGAAATATAATATATAATATAATACTTACGTTGAAATATTTTGTAAAATTTGCCATTCTTCTCACAAAAGACCCATTCTAAAATTATTTTACTAAAAAAATTAAAAAAGATAGTTATATGTATAACATATTATTAATAATAAATTTCTATATAGCCACAAATAATTTTACATTTCTGCATTATGCGCTGGTATTTTTAATAAATAAATACTTTCAATTAAAATGGGTTTTGTTAATTTTGTAATTGCCAATAAGATGTTTATTTCAGAATAATAATAGGCATGTTTTCGTTACAAGCTAGCACTTTTAGTTTAGCACTTTGCAACGAAAACAACTGACTTCCACTAACTGGCACATAAGCAATAAGTGGCGGATTTTCACTATCTGGTAGCAATGGTGTCATCCCAGCAAAATTTCTCATTACCAAATAATCCGACGAGTAAGCAGAGTTCGATAATGGTAAGTACTTATTATTTAGCCACTTTTCTCATTATTTTAACATGGGGATGTCATTGGAGGGAAGTACTTCCCAAAAGCATACAATAAAGTAGCATAATAAGTACTTATTTGTAGCATAGGCATACCACATATATTTTCACGAATTTAAGTACTTGAATAATGCATTACCAATAAGTTACAAAATACGTAGTAGATATGTAGAGATGGTCATTGAAAGTAATTTTGTGCATATTGCCGCGCATAATTCGAATTTCTGAACCCAAACCACCATGTGAAAAATTCTTCAATGGTCTAACATCATACGATATACGAAAATATTTTTGGCATTTTCATTCAATTTGCGCGTATTTTTGGAAAACTTGTTGAAAATAAATAAATCTTCTACAATAACCCACATATAGCCAAAATTGCATTATACTAAAATTTGCCAAAAATTATTTTGATAAAAAAACGCTTATTTCTGTTATTATTGGTAAGTCATTATTAATAAGCCGAAAGTAATTCAGCGAATAATGAGACAGGTACTTACCAAGATTTTGCTGGGATGAGTTGCGAAGAAAGAACAGTGCGAAACAGACAAAAAAATTCGTGAAAAGTATTTATAAAACATATATTTACTATTCTATGTTCAATTGTTTACACTCTTTTGCAAATATTAAAATAATTTCCCATTTTTGTTCTTCTTCTTCCCGTTAATTCACAATAATTGATAAAATCTCTCCAAAAATTGGATGCCATATTGCTAAATATAGGGTGCCCAATCTATCAACATCATACTCGATTAAGACATGAACACAAGCACCAAACTTCATCGGGAACTAATAGTACTTAAAAGTGCTTAGCTCCCCATACAAATTAAGCACTTATGGTGTAACGAAAACACGCCTAATATTATTTTTCACGTACGTAAACATTTTCCCATTGTCTCTTTCAGTATTACAAAATCTATTACTCACATTTTTATCATCCATTTGGCACAAATCTCTTCACAGGACTTACAAACAAGATCTCCTTCAAAAACGCATGTACATCGCCATAAATAAAATACAGCAAAAATAACTATGACACACGCACTCCCTTATCACAGAGATCGATGGTGACGCCGACGGCATAACCACATGCATACACACATGTACACGACGGTTTCATTTGTTGTTGTTGCTATGCTTTAGCAAAAATAACTGTTAACAGCCCATATTAAAATTATTTTAGGTGCAATATGCACGTATGTATGCACGTATACTTACATATTCACAGCAACCAAATTTTTTCACAATCCGCGTCCCGAAAACATACAACCGTTTCCTTCCATCGCTTGTAAATAACTGACGATTTAAAAGAAAACGAACAGAACTGTTCTCTATTTTCTCTTTTAGCATTCCATAACAATTATTGATTCACACATTACCAAACAAAACTGATTCTCCGAGCGAGAGAGGGAGGGAGAGATTGTATAATTCTTTCGTACTTATGTATTCTTAAAAATAATGACAATAGTCATAAAATTTATTACCAAGACAGCCTTTCCTTTAAGGGGAGCATAGCCTTAAATTTATTACTCAAATATCTCATACTGTTAATTAAGTCCGATTCGACATTAAAACTATGACATGTCTACGTCATAGTGTTAATGTAAAAAATCCTTAAAAGTATTGAAATATTACTTAAAATAATGCGGATTGGTACAAAAATAATGATTTTTTTCTTTAATTTAAATGCGTACATTTAAAGAAGCGCGTACACAAAACTAATGATTAGATAGTCTTTAATTCAAATTCAAAAAACTTTATATTAAGGAAAATTTCGTAAAAAACGTGTAAATTTTCATTATTTTAATGAAAATTTTCATTGAATTGATGCCGAGGTAGCATACTTATAAGAATGTGTCATCATTAGTTTTATTACTATTTTTTTTTTCAGTGCGAGTATAGTGCTTTCAATCCCTTTTTGACTCTTTCCTCTGTGTTTATTTTCCATCTCAATTTCCGGCCAAGTATGACACAAAGGTATTTAGCCTCAGAGGACAGGTTCAGCTCCACTCCGTCCAGAATACACCCAAAAAAAAAGCTTGCTGTTAATAACAAACAACGTCTGCTAATTTTTAGCAAACATTTTTTCTGCTAATACAGCAAATTTTCTGCTGTAATAGCAAAAAGTTTGCAGTTTTGCATTAGCAAACGCATTGCTGAAAATTTTGCAGTTTGCTGAAAATGCTTGCTGTTAATCAAAATACATATGTGAAAATAAGACAACTACCATTGAAAATCAAAAAGGTTAAGGTCATTTGTGCGATGAGAAAAGTATTATAGTTTTCGTTGTAGTAATAAGACGTTTGTATTTATACTTAACACCTATTTATTATTATTAAAACTAAATATTTTACAAATCTTACGAAGTACTCGTATTACTAAAAATGCTGCCGTTTACTGTGAAGAGTTCTCTTGGTATTAACTGTGGTTTTCTCCTCCTTTCTCTCCGTCACACTTTGACACTTGCTTGGAAAAAGTTGCCGGCTGTGAATCATGACATAGATGCATGCGGAAGATAATGTCCAGATTCACACTCGGAAACTTTTTCCAAGCAAGTGTCAAAGTGTGATGGAGAGAGAGCGGGAGGAAAGAGCTCTCTGCCTCTCTCTCCTACAAACTTTGACACTTGCTTGGAAAAGTTGCCGAGTGTGAATTTGAACAATGGGGAAAGTAGTTTCTTGTACTGGCAATTGGTTCTGTGTTTTTCATTCGCACTTTACTGCCTTTATTTCCAACAAACACCGAATTGCCTCGTGTGAATCGGGACATAGAGATGCTTTATTACGGAGAAAAGAAATTAAAAAAAGAATCGGCGTTTAATTTTTTCCATTAAAATGTGCTTGAGATAAGTTATACATATATTCATATTTGTGCAGATGACAAAATCTCACATTAAATGTTTATTTCGCATATCAAAAAATATTGACAGACGTAATATGCTTTCACTAGCATTCAAGAGTTGCCCTCTTTGACAGACATCGTGCGCCGACGCCGGCTATTGAAGTAGCACCCTTTGAAGAGTAAAACATTTTACGCCGAATAAATTGAATTTAATTGAAATTTTTGTTCTGTTTGTTAATTCGCATTACAAAGGCATTCCGCTGGCGGAGTAAAGTAATCTTTTTGGCAATGAAGAAACGAAGATAATGCAAATGATTTTAATGAGTAAAACGGTTCCGGGACAGCTTCGACCACTCTTACAAATGTCTAAAGAAAAAAGGCGAAATTGTGTATGCCTTGGAGGATCAATTAATCAAGCTGCAACAGGTAAGCGTACACAAATTGCAAATTTCACTATGATTGTGAAAGTCTTATTTGTGGTTGTTTTCACGATTCTCAGCAAGCAGTGTCCTATTAAAACCCTCGGCTACAAAAGTAAACTAAAATTTCCTAGCAAATATATGCTGAGAACGTGTGATAGCGATGGACTAGCAATTTATTTCCGTGTCTACTTTTCCAAATCTCATAGACCTCTTAAAATTGTGGTCCTAATGAAAATATCTGCAACAACGTAAGTAATTGTTTTGTGATTTGTTTACTTATTGCATTAATTACTCCTGTATCACCAGAAATGGCAACATCGACCATACACCAACACCATATGCTTTAACGATGGTCGCTAATATCAGCATCACGAAGTAATCTTTTGGCTCCAAAAAAAATTTAGTCTAATTGGGATGTAATCCAACGATAAGATAATTTTGCCCAATGATATGGCTCTGGACATGTACAATTAGATACCGTGTCTATAGGGTGAACCCAACACATTCGCCAATATTGACAGAGTTCGCGTCGATGTCGTACGATTTATGTTCTTTATATTTATCCTGCGGACAAAAAGAAGATAATTGTTAATGCCAGTGACCGGTAAGTATCGTTTGTAGATACTCCTATTGCTATTCAATTTTATTAAATGATTTATTTTTCATATATATTTTTAGATCAAGTTTACATACAGATTTCACAGTTCGAAACGCTTATCAATACATGGGCTGAATAACTTCAGGTTGGAGTCCTGGTTGATATACTCTTCTCAAATATCAAATTGTTTGCTAAAACGACTGTTCTAGTTTGCTACAGTAGCAGGCAAATTTATGTGCTAAAATAACAACCATAGGGTTGCTAAAATAACAGACGAAGTCTGCTTTCCCTTTTTCAGCAGACACAGACTGTTGAAACAACAAACATTTTTGCTAATGGTACTCACAAAATTCTTTGAGTGTAGGTTTGGTGAAATGTGGTATCTTATTCTGTCTGGTGAATAGTACTAGCTCAGTCTTCATGGTGTTAATGCCCAGCCCATTTGCCGTTGCCCATCTAGATAGCCTCCGAAGAGCACCCTGAATAAGATCGGTGATAGTCGAGAGAAATTTGCCTCCAACCATGATGACAACATCATCTGCGTTGGCCACAACTTTCACTCTTTCTTCTTCAAATGATCTAAGTATTATATTTAGTACCAAGAGCCACAGGAGAGAATGGAGCCCTCTGCAAGTGATGCGTTTATGATTCTGCTGTTTAGCATTGAATCAATCCAATCAACCAGTAGAGAGGGGAATGTTCAAATTCATTAAGGAATCATGTATCGATTCCAACTTCACATTATTGAAGACTCATTCTACGTTTAGGAAAGTAGCCGAAGTATATTGCTTTTTTTTCAGATTACCCTCAATATAACCCACCACGTCATGAAGAGCACTGTCAACAGAGCGACCTTTGTTGTATGCATGTTGACTACTGCTGATTAAAGATGGGTGCAATCTATCCCTGATATAGATGTCAACCAGTCTCTCCAAAGTTTTCAGCAAAAACGATGAGAGACCGATTGGTCTGTAGACCTTAGGCATTGAGTGACTAGGTTTTCCCGCTTTGGGGATGAAAACTACTCTAACTTCACGCCATTTAGAGGGAATAAATTTCCTCAGTAGGCACTCCCTAAAAATTGCTCTTGACCCTGCGTTTTGTAACATGGCCGGTGATATGCCATCTAGTCCAGTCGATTTGAAGGGTTCGAAGGAATTAATGGCCCACAGAATTTTCTCCTTGGTTATTAAACTTTTGACAATCGAAAGAGCGCGGTCATCGCAGTGTGATTCTCTGTGTTCTGTACCGTTATTGGGACATGTATCCAGGACCAGGTTCGAACACCCGGGGAAGTGTGTCGTCGCCAGGAGGACCAGGGTATCAGAGCCAGACTCAGTCCAGCTTCCATCTTCCTTTTTGATGCTACCAAGCGACTTGGTGTCTTTGGATAACAATCTTCGGAGTACTCGTTTACGCCTTCTATGCTTTCACAGAAATTGACCCAGGAGACGCGTTTCGCTTGTTTGACCTCGCTCTTGTACATGTTGAAGCTTCCTTATATCGATCCCAATAAGTACATCAAAAGTACATCTCTCTTTATCTAGGAATAATTAAATTAGGGTGTTTTGTTTCGAATCCCGCAGAATCCGTATTGTATGCAGTAAATGAATCTTTTATATTCAATTTACCTTTAAACATCCATTTTTGTAAGTTAAAAATTATTTCTTCATAGTGCTGAAAACATGCTGAATTGGAAGCACGTTTGATTTAATAAATTTATAGTGGGATAATCTTTAAAAATTCAAAGAATACGCGATTCTTAGAAGGATATCCTATAATTTCATGTAGTTTAGAACATCAAAGTATCCGAATAACTAATAAACTTTTAAAAATCCTTAAATAAGTTGAATTCTGGGTTGAATATTATTTCAAAAAGCATGTTTTTTTATAAAACGTCCTTCCTTCCTTTACTATTCATTACAACGGATTTTTCATAATGCTAAAAATCTGCTGAATTGGAAGCAGATTTGATTAGTTGACGGAAATGTGGGATACATTTTGAAGTGACGTTTCGGCCATTTGTAATATGTCACGATCTGTCATTTGTTTTTCATTGTATTCAGTAGTGTTTACAATTTCATCATGGAGAGATATACGCAAGAACAACGTTAACGTTATTCAGTTTTATTATCAAAATAATCGTTCTCAAATTGAAACTTTTCGTGCGCTAAGTCCATTTTCTTAAAATAAACCCATGAGCAATATTTTAGCCCTCGTTAAGAGCTATCTTTTTGCCATTGGCCGATTGTGGCTACGTGCCACACAGCAAATGGAACAATTGAATTGTTGCGAGAAAAGGTTGGAGATTCCACTATTTCAAGAAATTGTGATATTGAGTGGCCTCCAAGAAGTTGTGATTTAACACCATTAGACAATTTCTTGTGGGGTTATTTGATCTTTCGAAATAAACCAGACTCACTTCAAGCTTTACAATATTAAACGTGCCATTCATGACGTACGACTTGATTTAGTGGAAAAAGTGCTCTAAAATTGGGTTCATCGAATTCGTATCTGCAGAAGTAGTCGTGGAGGCCATTTGAATGACGTTTTATTTAGAACTTAATTGTGTCGATTGTACTTCACATTAAATAAAAAACTTTTGAATTTCCTTAACAATATTTTTTTTTCAAATAAATCATATCACTCTTATTGGAAAACCCTGTAGAATTTCCAAATAATGTATGTAGTTTAGAGACTTTGAAGATTATTACAGATCCTTGATTAAGCTGAGTTATGGGTAGAATATTATGTAAAAAATCATAATTTCTTTTAAATCGTCCTTTAAACTTCCTTTTCTATTCACTACAACAGATTTTTCATAGCGCTGAAAACCTGCTGATTTGGAAGCAGTTTTGAATGGTTGACGGAAACTTTTTTATTATATTTTTTAAAATTGTTTTAATTGAATAAATCTATTTTTAATAACAAAATGTTAATATTTTATATATTTCATAAATTATAAATATATACACGACTTTTGCAAAGAAATGTTTTGAGAGTGAAACAAATAAACTACTTCTTTTTTGGAAATACTTTCAGATTTTTTTTTGTTGGGATACTTTGATTTCTAGGTATCGATATGAATATGAAGACATCAGTTGTCGACTCTTACATAGAAGGAAACTTCTGTGTACGACATTTTTGAAGATCTCAGTTATCGACTGGGAACTGGCGTATTTTCTGCGTATCAGGACACTGCGGAAGGTTTGGAAATGAACGGACAAACAGCTTGACCTCAAAGGGTAGAGAACTTTAAGAAGTAATCTTTCGATTCCACCAAGGAGGAGTGATACCACTGGACACTGATGGCTCACAAAACTGTGTAGGATAGCGAAATAGTGGGAGAAACTGAAAATATACTGTGGGGTGAACCAAATCAGAAGAACACAAGTAGTTTTCTGAAACTAAACAAGATCGAGATTAGTCAGATGATGCGTGTTCTAACGGGACATTCAAGCTTAAGTGGCCCGCAGATGATCAAATTTGCTTCACAAACAACGTAACAATGAGGTGTGACCGCGTATACGAGTTTGATGTCAAGCAACTTGATCGTCTGCGCGCCCCTTAAAAAGCACATCTGCATCGCATAGGACAAGCAGATAACGGCGAATGCAGTGTATACAGGGAAAACATAGAAACGATGGAATATTTTCTGTGCCAATGCCCGGATTCCGCACAACAGGCCGAGCCACTGGCTGAAGTGTATGTCCATGGACATAAGACGTTGAATCGTATCCTCTCTTCAACCTAACCTACTCTAATATGTCGATTCTTAGATAGAGAACTCAGTTGTCAACTCTTGGACAAAAGAAGCTGTCAATGGTCGACTGTAGTATATAGAGGAGGGCCACAGTTGTCGACTCTACTAAAGAGGAATACGTCAGTGGTCAACTCTAGTATAGCGGAAGACCTCAGTAGATGATTCTGGTGTTAGGGAAGAATCTTTGTGAAGTCTATTATAGAGGATGACCTCAGTGGTCGGCTCTAGTATATACGAATATTTGTGTTGTGGTCTGTAACATACGATTTTTTAAATCCTCAGTATTGAGGAATACTTTAGAGGTGGGAAACTATCGATTGCACTATCGATAGTTTAATTTTTTTGTGAGTATCGATTGTTTTCTGCTAAGATTTTTTAATATTTTAAAACTATCGATATTTTTGGTCACTATCGATAGTGAATCCGAAATGATCTGCCACTAAAATTGTAACATTAAAGCGTTAGGCAAGTTCACAAATGCAAACAAACACATAGATTATCAAGTCAAGAAAAGATCCAGCAAATGCGGTTCGGACGTTTGGAGGCATTTTGCATTAAGTTCCGACACAAACAGGCAAAATGCCTAACATGCCAAATCACATAAAACAAGTGGAAACAAGTCGAACCTTCTAGTCAATTAACACTTTTGTAATACTTTGCTTATTGAGCCAACAAAGTCTACATTAAGGGAGTACATAACTGGGTTTAGCTCTAACAAGAAAGAATGCTCAGCAAAACTGGACAATTAAAAATGTAGGTATGTTGTTTTTTATGAACAAAAATATCTATTGATCTCATTTTTAACTCGTATACATTAAAAAATGGAAGTACTCAGTTTAGTTTTTCTGCATTGAACTAAGAAAATAAAAAGTTGTTCTGTTCTGTTAAACAAATTGAATTATTTATTTATATGAATTACAATACAAAGTAAATTTATATTCTAATTTTACGGCCCAGGGATGCCGGGATACAAAAACCATGTGGCTAGTATTTACAGCGACAGACCAGAGCCTCTGGTGGGAATCGCACCCACGACCCCCAAACTCATAGGCGAGCACGCTACCAACTCACCTACTGGGGCGCTCTTGAATTATTTATTTGACGTATAAAAGCTTTTCTTTGAGGACTATTTAAATTCGATAGTTCACGATAGTATCGTCGATATATCGATATTTTTTGTTAAGATTTCATAGTTGAGAATCGATATATCGATGGTTTATTTAAAACTATCGAAACTATCCGATAGCGCTACTATCGATAGTTTGCCACCTCTAGAATACTTAAGTAGAAGAACACATTACGAGTACTTTAGTGATCGACTCTAACATACAGCTAGACCTCGACTTTCAATTATAGTATAGTATATAAATAACTTTGTTATCGTCTATAGCATAGAGAAATATCTAATTACTCGAATCTAGTATAGAACAAGTAGTGAAGTAATCATATTGGTGCTTGCATTTCATTTTTAGCTATCATGTAGAAGGCCTACACGTTATATTTAAAAAGGAAAAAATTATAATTCCGCTTCACTACATACCACTCCAGTATCTTCTCAATGGGACATCATTAGTTTAATTAATTTTGCGAAAATTGCCACTTTCTAAAAGCCATCCTCTTCCTTTACTTTCTTCTTCGATCGAAACCGAAATCTTCAACACTGAATTCTCAAAAGAAAAAAGTAATTATTTTCTTATTATGTTTTTGCTGTTTTGCCAGCGGCACAAATTGAGCAGAAAAATACCGAATCATTTTGCCCGGATGACTTAGACACAAACAGCAACCATTACTGGAGCTCGTTTACCACCGACTTGCCCAATCATCCCGAGGATTGCGACAAAAATTCTCCCACTTCCAGTCACATAATAAAAATGGCCAGAATGCAACATAAATGGAAAAGAACGGTGGGAAGGAATGTAAGGACTCATTGTATCCAAAATAAAGCGCTGCGAATTATAGGTGTAGGTTGGCTGGAAGGTAATTTTCATTTCAATTTAACATTCCCATTTGCGTTAGATTTATTATCACATTTTTTTCATTTGCTAATTTATCGATTTCTGTTTAGAGCGCGAAAGGAAAGGTTTTAGTTTCCATTCTACTGTGTTGTATTGATATTATTAGCTAGAGGTATGGATTTTTTAATGTAGAATTTTAATGTTTTTATGTTATTGGTTGTGAACAATTTGTTCTTGTTGATTTCTTGTGAATTGTTGCTGCTAGTTAGCATATGAAACACAATTTGCAAAGAAACAAGTAAGTAAAGTCAAAATTCAGACGAAGCCGACTATATGATAACCTACGCCTTCGTATTAGAGCAAAACAGGCCAACATACAGGGTGGGCCTAAAGAAACCAAGGGGTGTAAAAGTTTAATAACTTTTTCGTTTATTAATTTTTTTTTATTTTTTCTTCCAGATTATATAATATACAAAAGGTAAATTTTTTTACACTAAGTATGAAAAATAATGTTTCTTAAATGACCACCGTTTTCAGCTTCACACTGAGCATTTTCCATAACACCTTTCAAAACTTGTGGCTGTAGCGTTCGAATTTCTGCAACAATGTTTTCCTTGAGTTCAAGGATTGTTTCTGGCTTGTTCACATACACTCGCTCCTTCAAATAACCCCAAAGAAAATAGTCTGGTGCTGTCAAATCTGGCGATCGCGCTGGCCAAATAATTTCCGAATTTCTGGAAATTATTCGCTCTTCAAAAATTTGACTTAAAAGTGCCATTGTGTCTCGGGCAGTATGGGCAGTGGCTCCGTCCTGCTGAAACCACATACCAGGTCTGTTTTCAAGAGCAGGACGTAAAAAATGTTCTATCTTAAACCGATACCGCTCTCCATTTACGGTTACAGCACTTCCATCTTCATTCTCGAAGAAGTAAGGCCCAATGACATTTTCAGATGTGATCCCACACCATACTGCACACCTGATGGGGTGCAATTGGCGTTGATGAATGGCTCTTGGATTTTGAGAACCCCAGAACCTACAGTTCTGCTTATTAACAAAGCCATTCAAAAGAAAATGAGCTTCATCACTCATAATCAAATTTTTAATAAAGCTGATTTCATTTCTGGCCAACTCTTGAAATTTAACTGCAAAATTTAGACGTTGCCGATGATCTGGGGGTTTTAATTCTTGCACCAATTGGACCTTATATGAATATAACTGTAAATCTTTTTTTAAAATGCGCCGTAGTGACGTACGAGACATTTCTAGCTGAGCAGAACGCCTTCTGACAGATGTTTCTGGTGCTTCGTTAACACTTTGCTGCACTCGTTCAATATTTTCCGCAGTGCGACTTACACGTGGTCTACCGGTTCGAGGCAAATCTCTTACGCTGCTATGTTGGTGATGACGATCAACTAAGCAACGAATCATTGCTTCAGAGGGCAAAATTCTGACGTTAAAATGTCCACGATATGCTCTTTGCGTTAAAATAATTGATCTCTGGTTTAAATAATAAAATTCTATTGTTCTGGTTCTCTGTTCAATTGTTAACCTCTCCATTATAAATTCTCCAAGTGTTGTCTGTATAATCTGAAAGAAAAAATAAAAAAAAAATTAATAAACGAAAAAGTTATTAAACTTTTACACCCCTTGGTTTCTTTAGGCCCATCCTGTATTATTGCTCTAAATATTTAATATTTTCCGGTTAAAAAATTTATTTTCTTTTCAAATTTTAAACTACTTTCTGCAAATCATGATAATATCTCTATCTTACAAAATTGTTGTAGAATGGATGTACAAAATATTTTCTGATGTAATTTGGTAACCAAAAGAAGAACAAAATATTGAAAAATTTGTATGTCCATTTTGTATACCCTCCACCATAGGAAGGGGGGTATATATTTATTTTGTCCCTTCGTTTGTAACACCACTAAATATTGATCTGAGACCCCATAAAGTACATATATTATTAATCATCGTAAAATTCTAAGACGGTTTAGCCATGTCCGTCTGTTGTAATCACGCTACAAGGTGTAGCGTGGTCTGAAATTTGGTACATATACTTCCTTATCTGCTGGTATGTTGGGATTGAAAATGGGCAATATCGGTCCATATTTAGATACAGCCCCCATATATTACATCACCCTGATTTAAATTCTTAAGGTCGTGGAGACCACAAATGTCAACAGATTGGGCTAAAAATTGGCAACATTTATACCCTGTATCATTCACACAAGCAGCGGTAGTCATAGGTCCCTGTTTTGATATTGCTCCCACACAATAGATTCTAGGGATCAAAATAAGAAACTTTGCCGAAGGAACCATACCTCTAAAACGAATTCTGATGTCCCGGAAAAAATCCCACTTTGACCCATTTAGAGTGCTCCAATCGAGTCCAAATATATGGAACCCCCAGGGGGTTCCAGGGGATGTGCCACTGGCATGGGTGGGTCGGGCCTCCAAAGTTAGTGGGGGTCGGTCATACATTTGGACTCGATTGGAGCACTCTACATGGGTCAAAGTGGGATTTTTCAAAATTTACCCCTACCCAAAAGTTCGACCCAAATTCCGGGACATCAGAATTCGTTTTAGAGGTATGGTACCTTCGGAAAAGTTTCTTATTTTGATCCCTAGAATACGATTTTCACTGAGCAATGGCGACTTTTTTTGCCTCCCCACAAATCGACCAGGCCTAGTATACATATAAGATTCGGCATGGCCGAATTTAATCCGTCTTTAGTTGTTTTAAATTCCAATTTTTATGAAAGTTTATCTAGCATATGAACTATATTTTTTGAAGTATAAACCCGATGGTGCCGCGCTACGCATCAAATTGAAAGTAATTGTAAGGGCTACCAATGTTGCATTTTCCCGGTATACGCAAAAAAATTGTTTAGTAACAGTCATCAAAAATATAAAAATATCTCAAAAAAAAAACGTTTTTTGTTTACACAAAAAATAGAAAACAAGCGTAGAAAATATTTCGTTCCATATTTTAAAAGCTAAAGAAGAAAACAATGCCTATTTGAAAAAAAATCTATGGATAAATGTATAAGTTATGACCCATATTGCAAAAGTAAGGTAAACTAATAAAAATAATTTTTCATATCGCAACTGTTCCACAAAAGGGTAACACCTCAAAATTTAAAAAATGTCAGTAGAGGCCAAAAACTGTTTCCGTTAATATTAATGACATATTACAAAACCAGTAAGGAAAGGCAGAAAGTCGGGCGGGGCCGACTATATAATACCCTACACCTCCCTAACAATGCGATAAGGGTCATTGCCATAATAATTTGGAATAATTGGTAAATGGGTAGAAACATATTATCTAATTCTGAAACGATAATGGCTAAATTCGTTCGTTCCTAAATTGAGAAACATCTTTCTGGAAAATTTTAATGATCGGAAGTAAAATACAACTTCTATAGCGGTTTGATACCAAATCAGGAGGAACTTATATATGGAGCTTTAATATAAACCTGAACCGATCTTCCCTGAATACTCATTCATGTAAAAAGACCTCCTTCTGTCGAATTTCGTACTGATCGGATATAAAATACAGTCTCTACAGCGCTTACATGTCAAATCGGGGGTAACATATATATGGGAGCTATATCTAAAGTAGGGATGTAACGAAAGTGGCTTTAGCGAAAGCGAATGCGAAAGCGAATATTGAAATATATTTCTTGCGAATGCGAATGCGAAAGCGAATAGTGAAATATGCATTTTTGCGAAAGCGAATGCGAATAATAGTTAGAGCCTTTAGTACCAACAAATTTTAGGAACTGAATTGATACTTTTCCAGGATATTCAAGTATTAAGACTGTTTTCCATAGTTTTACCTCCTGTTACCACAAGCACACATATCTTCAAATTGTGTGAAGGGAATAAGGAGATTTAACACTTTAATAAATGGAAGCGAATACTGAAATATATTTTTGCGAAAGCGAATGCCGAAGCGAATAATCCAACGAATTCGCGTTCGCATGTGCGAATGCGAATATGCGTTACATCCCTAATCTAAAGCTGAACCGATTTTCTCCGACCTCCGCTTACAGGTCAAATCGGGGGTAACATATATATGGGTGTTATATCTAAATCTAAACCGAGTTTCTCCGAATTTGGCAGTATTCCTTCATATAGAAAGAAACCTCTTTTTGCCGACTTTCGCACTGATCGGATATAAAATAACATTTTTACAGCGCTCACATGTCAAATCGGGGGTAACTTATATATGGGGGCTTTATCTTAATCTGAACCAATTTCTTCTAAATTTAAAAGTGTTCATTCATATAATAGGAAACCTCTTTCTGACGAATTTCATACTGCTCGGATATAAAATACAGTTTTTACAGCGCTTACATGTGAAGTCGGGGGTAACATATATATGGGGGCTATATCTAAATCCGAACCGATTTTCTCCGAATTTGGCAGTATTCCTTCATGTAATAAGGAACCTCTTTCTGCCGAATTTCGCACTGATCGGATATAAAATACAGTTTTTACAGCGCTTACATGTCAAATCGGGGCTAACATATATATGGGGGCTATATCTAAATCTGAACCGATTTCTGCCAAATTTAACAGTGTTCATTCATATAATAAGAAACCTCTTTCTGCCGAATTTCATGCTGATCGGATATAAAATAAATTTTTTACAGCGCTTACATGTCAAATCGGGGCTAACATATATATGGGGGCTATATCTAAATCTGAACCGATTTTAACCAAATTCAATAGGGATCGTCCTTGGGCCAAAAAAAAGATATGTGTAAAGTTTCGTCGAGATCGGACCATAATTGCGACCTGTACTTTGATTACAAGAATACATGCACAGACGGACAGACAGACGGACAGAGCTAAATCAACTCAGAAAGTGATTCTGAGTTGATCGGTATAATAAACGATGGGTCTATTTCTTCTCCTTTTGGGTGTTACAAACAAATGCACAAAGTTATAATACCCTGTACCACAGTGTGGTGTAGGGTATAAAAACACAGAAAATTCAAATTGAATGGGAATGTTTATTATCATTTGAAAGAACATTCTTTAGCATTTAGTTTTTGAAGATTATGTCTATCAAATGTTGGCCGCGGCTACGTCTCAGATGGTCCATCCGTTGAGTCCAATTTTCGATGATTCGGTCGAGCATTTCGACTGGTAACTGACGATTGACACGCGTGATGTTTTGCTCCAAGGCCTGAATCGAAGCGGGTTTGTCCGCATAAACTTTAGACTTTACATATCCCCACAGGAAAAAGTCTAACGGTGTGATATCACACGATCTTGGTGGCCAATCCACCAGCCCAAAACGTGAAATTATCTGCTCACCGAAGTGTTCTCTCAATAAATTCATTGATGCGATGTGTGGGAAGTGGCGCCGTCTTATTGAAACCAAATGTCCCCGAGAACACGAGCTTCAATTTCAGGCATCAAATAGTCGGTTATCATGGTACGATAACGGTCGCCATTCACGGTTACGTTCTCACCGGCATCATTTTTAAGAAATATGGACCGATGATTCCGGTAGGTCGGATCGGGAATCAGTCAATGGCAAAAAGATAGCTCTTAAAGAGAGCTAAGATATTGCTCATGGGTGTCAAGATCGTGGGTCGCCTGGAAAGTGTTTTTGTTGGATTTAAAAAAATGGACTTAGCGCAATTTGCGAACGATTATTTTGATAATAAAACTGAAGAATTTGTAAACGTTGTTCAGGCGTAAGTCTTTCCATGATGAAATGCCAAACAATACTTAACAAAAATAACATGACAGCATGACACGACTCACACGTGATCTGTCAAAAAAGGCTATTGAAAAAAGTATCTCTACTTAGATCACCCTACACGGGGCAAAATAGCCTTTTTTGATATGTTTGAATCGAAAGAAAATATATTTGGAACACAAATTTTTAAATATTATATATTTCCTAGCAAATAAATTTTATTTGAAAATCAACAAAATATATTTGGAACGCATATATTAATATATTACAACAAAGTATATTTGCAAACTAAAATTCTCAAATAAAATATGTGTTTAAATACACATATAATTATTGTTTAGGAATGTCTCCAAATATAAAATTTTCAAAACTTTTGTTGACTTTTTAGAACTTCAGATTTAATTTTTCCTTGGTTCCGAGTTGTACCTCCCAGCATTAGCTTCTGTTCTTAATCCATAATTTAAATTTCTGAGTATTCTGAGCCATCATTAGTTGTCAATCCTCTAAATAATTTATATTGATCCAAGATTATACGATTTCAATAATTATTTTACAAACATTAATAATTTATAACAAATTAACATTGAATTACTGAAAAATTTAACATAACTTAGGTATTTTCTGAATACGTAAATGCAAATAAATATTTGTTTCATTCCCCAAATAAAAATATATTGGCATGTAAACAAAGATTTGTTTAGAACAACATCTTCCCAAATATATAATTTTGGTGTGTTTCAAATATTATATGTTTAGAGTGTAACATAAACATATATATGTTTCAAGCCGAATATGTTTGGGACAATATACTACAGAAGCGATTTTTTTTCAGCGTGTATATATATAATAATTTTTCGACTCCGGGCAAATTTCCCCGACTCCTCAGCCCTTTCTATAGCGCTTTGGTACCAAATCGGAAGGAATATTTATATGGGAGCTATGTCTAAATCTAAACGGATTTTCCCCAAATTTGGCAATGTTCATTCATGTTATAAGAAACCTCTTTCTGCCAAATTTCGTACTGATCGGATATAAACGTACGTAGTGGCAGCACCAAAGCAGTGCATAGAGGCTGAAGAAAACTTAAGGCTACACCAAAAGACAAAGGGAAAATTAATAGAATTATGCAACAATTGCCTCAAACATCATCCAAAGAAATTAAAAAAAACAAGTAAGAAAGTTCAGTCGGGTAAACCGACTTGAGTCCCAAAAAAATATTAGTAAATTTATTTATTTTTTTGTTTTAATTAAATTATTATCAATTTAAATTGCATTTAATAACTTTAAAGTATGTACTGGTATAAAAGTTATAAGCTCGTAACTTTTGGTATAAAATGGTCGATTTGTGTGGGAGGTACCAAAAGGAGCGTAGCAATAATGTCAATTTTTCTCTGTATTGTAGGTGCTATTAAACCATTACACTGCAAAATTTCAAAAAAATTTCAAGTCTTTGTAAGTACTGGTAATAAAGTTATCAGCTATTAACTTTTGGTTCAAAATTGTCCATTTGGGTGGACATTTTTCTCGAGGTAATAGTGACTAATAAACTAATAATATGTGTAAAATTTCAGAGGATTCAAATAAGTAGTATAGAAGTTATTAAATAATCAATATTTCACTAAATGTTAACCCTTTGTGGGAGAGGTACTAGAAAGAGTGGACTAATATGGCCCATCTTCGAACTTAGCCGGAGATTGAAGAAAATATTACCACATACCAAATTTGAAGTCAATCGGGTACACCTTTCGAGAGTTATCGTGCGCACCAGCCAGCAGACAGACATACGGCGAATGCTCATTCGACTTAAAATGGGCCAAAACGGATATCCGACGAACATACTTAGGGTCTTAGGTCACTCCTTCGAAGTGTTACACTTTTGGCTCGTAGCAAATGATATATACCCTCCTCTCTAAGGTGAGGGGATAACAATCAGATGTTTGGCCGCAGAAGCCGAACTTCGACTTTACAAAAAAAAACACTTATTTCTAGAAAAAAATTTCCTCCACTTCAGTTTGCAAATAATAATCTTAACTGGTCTGATCACAAAATATATCATATTTCCTCTCCTGCACATACCAATTAAGATATTTTTCTTGAGAATTAAGGCGAGCTATCTTTTATAGAAATGAATGGTTTTTAAAAGTTGTGTAAAGTCGAAGTCCGGCTTCTACGGTTCTACATCTGATCGTTTGCGTGGATATATCCCAGTGGAACGAATTTTTCATTTCTTTGGAAAATATTTGAAGGAATTGTTGTATAATTCTTTAAATTTTTCTATCCTCTTTTGGGTAGCCTTACTTTTCTTCCAACTCTATGCACTGCTTTGGTGCTTCCACTAAGTATAACTCAAGAACCCGTTGATTTATGGACATTATATTTTTCCAATATTTATTTTTTGGATACATCTGTTTTTTCAGAGTCGATAATTTACCTTTTTTGTGTTGATTGTCTTTTTCGCCAACCATTTTATAATTTTTTTGTCAGGAATATAGGAGCTGGATCCGCACCGACCAGATAATGACGAAATTATGCAATTATATGTCATTCTAGACCTTATTTAGGCCAAAATAAGACAAGGAATTAGGTATTTGCAAATGCTTTGGGCAGACCGAAACATGCGTTTTATTATTCTCGGAAAGCTAAAAATAAATTATTGTAATATATTTATTATACCCTACACCACACTGTGGTACAGGGTATTATAAGTTTGTTTCACGGCAGATGTTTGTTACACCTGAAAATAACACAGCTAGACCCACCTTAAAGTATACCGTTCGACTCAGAATCACTAGCTGAGTCGATTTAACGATGTCTGTCCGTCCGTCCGTCCGTCTGTCCATGTAAAGTTGTTCGTCGACTACAGGTCGCAATTTCACTCCGATCGTTCTGAAATTTTGCAGTTAAGAGTATTTCGCGGCTATTAAGATCGCTATTGAATTTGGTTGAAATCGGTTTAGATTTAGATATAGCTCCCATATATATCTATCGTCCGATTTGGTCCTTTAGTCCTATAGAAGCTGTATTTTACATCCAATCGTTTTGAAATTTAGAATGGTAGAGTTTCTTGATCTATGAACCAACATTGCCGAATTTGAAGAAAATCGGTTAAGATTTAGCTATAGCTCCCATATATATGTTTCGTCCGATTTTGCTCTTTAGTCCTGAGGAAGCTGTATTTTACATCCAATCACTTTGAAATTTAGAATGGTAGAGTTTCTTGATCCATGAACCAACACTACCGAATTTGAAGAAAATCGGTTAAGATTTAGCTATAGCTCCCATATATATGTTTCGTCCGATTTGGCCCTTTAGTTCTATAGAAGTTGTATTTTACATCCAATCCTTTTGAAATTTAGAATGGTAGAGTTTCTTGATCCATGAACCAACATTGCCGAATTTCAAGAAAATCGGTTAAGATTTAGCTATAGCTCCCATATATATGTTTCATCAGATTTGGCTCTTTAGTCCTGTAGAAGCTGTATTTTACATCCAATCGTTTTTATACCCTACACCACACTGTGGTAAAGGGTATTATTTAAGTATAAAATGACTCAAAAGTAAATTTATGTAAACAATTTATACATGGATTACAAAATTTATATTTCAGAGTTATTCAATATTACGAGAGTGGTGTAGGGTATTATATAGTCGGCCCCGCCCGACTTTAGCCTTTCCTTACTGGTTTTTTTAACTATAATTTAGAAAGAGGACTTATTATTAAGTATTTATTAATTGAAGCACAAATTATAAAGCCATTATTTTCTTAGTATCACCTAAATTTATGTCATGGCAGGAGTAGTTGCAAAGGACTGTATATGCCAGGATGTAAAATATTGCATCCGCAGTCGAAAAAGTCATATCGGGAGGTACTTATGTATGTTTATATGGTTGCTATGTATATGTAAATCTTAACCGATTTTTCCCATTTTCAGTAGGGTTTGTGCTGAAGTATGTACTGAAGTTGACTTCTCGCTCTGGAATGCTTTTCAAGTGACCCATCACGACTCTCAATACAATCCACCTACTATGCAAAAAAATTAAAATTAAAAATTTTTTTATTAAAATTTAGTTTTAATCTTTATTTTAAATTTCTTTAAAAAAATTATTAAAAACCGGTTATTTTTTTTAAAGAACACAATTTGTTAATTAGGCACTAAAAACAAAATAAAACATTTTTTCAAGTCAGTCCAAAGTTAGAGGATTTTTTAAGAAATACCAACATTTTCATACGGCCGCAACTTAATTTTTTTAAAGTTTTTTTAGAAACCTGATTCTTTTTCTACGCGCTTCTGGAAAATGTAATCAAAATCTGAGAAGAGCCAAAATTTGTATGAGTTGCGAGGTAATCAATTGGCCGCTACCACCAAGCGACTTGACGTCGCACGGTGGTTCAGAATTTAATTTTTCTGGCCAAAAATCAAATTTTTTGTCACCACCGATTTCTAAAATTTTAATGCCATTCAATAGCAAACATATTAAAACTAAGGCAGCCAAAAAATTAGATCAAAATATTTGTAATTGTGGGCGTGGTGTGCTGTTGAAAACAAACATTTTATGTTATTTTAGAAAAAAAATTAATTTTTGTAAATTTGTGTAGAAAGAAATTGCCATTTCTCGCAAACTATTATCGATAGCGGGTTGATTTTTTCTTTTGGGTAGGTAGGATAGTAGTCTTTAAGAAATGTCATAAGCCAACCTATTTGAACAAGCTAGATATACTAGTACCGGAATAACACCGCCCATATTGGACCGAATATTGGACAGACTGCTTGAAGCGAAGTCGCGGCCATTTGAATGATATTATCTTCCGTACATACTGGCAATGATATAAATGCAGCTTCAAAATGAAGCCAGCATCGATTTTATATCTTACAACGTTGTTGATATATGTGTATACTAGCATTTTATTGAATAACTCTGAAATATAAATTTTGTAATTCAAGTATAAATTGTTTACCTAAATTTACTTTTGGGACATTTTATACTTAAATAATACCCTGTACCACAGTGTTGTATAGCGTATAATAAAAGTGTCGTATTAAGTTGGAATTATTGGTTTCTTTACCACAGTGTGGTGTAGGGTATAAAAACGATTGGATCTAAAATAAATACAGCTTCTACAGGACTAAAGAGCAAAATCGGTCGAAACATATATGTATATGGGAGCTAAATAGCTAAATCTTATCCGATTTTCTTCAAATTCGGCAATGTTGGTTCATGGATCAAGAAACTCTACCATTATAAATTTCAAAACGATTGCATGTAAAATACAGCTTCTATAGGACTAAAGAGCCAAATCGGACGAAAGATATATATGAGAGATATATCTAAATCTGAACCGATTGCAACCAAATTCAATAGGGATCTTTACAGCTGCGAAATACTCTAAATTGAAAAATTTCAGAACGATCGGAGTGAAATTGCGACCTGTAGTCGACGAACAACTTTACATGGACAGACGGACGGACGGACAGACATGGTTAAATCGAATCAGCTAGTGATTCTGAGTCGATCGGTATATTTTAAGGTGGCTCTAGCTGTGTTTTTTTCAGGTGTTACAAACATCTGCCGTGAAACAAACTTATAAGTCCCTGTACCACAGTGTGTTGTATGATATAAAAAAGCGTGGCAATTTTAACCGATATGTTTGCTCTTTAAATACTTTTGTCGGTTTGACAATATGCTACGTATGTTGCAAATTTCGAAATGATCTGTGTAGTCATAATAATAGAAGTCATATCACATAATTCAATACTTGATCACGTGCATACATTGCACGTTGACTACACTCAAAAATTAGCTAAATGTTTGTTAAATATTTTTGGTTATTTGTGGGATTTTTAAAGTAGTGGAAGAATCAACAATTCTTAAAGATTTTTTAAATTTTTGGTCAGTTAACTGACCACAAAAAAGTCAATAATCGACTATGTGAATAGTCCGTGGGTTATACAACACTTGAGTCGATACATACGCAAAATTCCAAGCATTCTACCTCTTATAGGAGCGGCCAACAGACAGACAGACAGACGGACGGACATTGCTCATTCGATTTAAAAAGACAGAAGGACGGACACTGCTCATTCGACTTAAAATGACCCAAAACGGATATCCGTCGAACAAACTTTTAGGGTCATAGATCACTCCTTCGATGTGATATACTTTGGCTCGTAGCAAATGATATATACCCTCCTCTCTAAGGTGAGGGGATAAATATTGGTAAATTAAACATAACAAATTTCCAAATTAATGAAATTAATTGCTGTCAAAATAATCCCCATAATTCTCCACAAAATTTCAACATGTCTTAGCTGTGATTAGGAGTATCTACCGGTCAATATGGCAAGAGCCCAACGAGAAGCATGAAACAAGTTTTCTAATTAATTTCCAATGCATTTACGAAGTCAAATAAAGGACATGGAATCTGAACGTGCTGTATATCCTGCATTGAAATACACACACGCACATACACAGTTGTATGCATTTAATGCATAAAATTGATTTCCGAGGCTTCGGTTAAAAATAGAAAAAAGAGACTCTCCTACAGTGTCGCATATCTCTTGCGGCAAAATGAGAAATTCTCAGGTTTTAATTACTATTTACGAAAATAAGTACACAAGTACATTCGTATGTTTGTATCTGCCTAAGATACCTACTAATAATGTCTTTATATACACACAATAATATACATATATGTGTACGGTGATTGCTTGGACCCCGTCCCGTCTGTAAGTGTGGGTAATGTGCTTAAAGCTTAATCCTATTTTTCACATTACCTTCTCAGGGTAACATTGTTTCAATCTCAGGCTCGCTCGCCACCATTGCTCATTGCTAATCTCTCTTTCTGTCCTTCGAGTGTAAAAAGTACTCAGTCTCTTCGCTGTTCACCAGAGCATTCATATTAAGGAGGAGAAGGAGAATTTCTGCAAAGTGTTCTCCTCTGAGTATGTATTCGATGTTACGTTTCTCCTTTGTTGCAAAGTACTCAACTGCGTGAACACTCATATTCCCCTTAGGGATTTAACCCCTTAATTGTTGCTTGTTTCATTCTATGTTATTTTAACAGTGAATGAGTAAATATATTGAATACGGAAACGACAAAGAGCGTCGCATGAATTAAGAGAATACATACTCTTTGCGATGTTTTTAATTAATCTATTCGACAACAGAGGGATAGAGTTGTACGCATTTCTTTTTATTGAAGGACCTTCTCATCCCTTCATGCAACGAGATTTGTTCATGAATTTGGTGGTGATTAAATGAGAAGGGAAGTTTTTAGCAGTGCTCTATGATTTTTATAACAATTTACCCATACAATGTGTTATACCAACGTCTATGTAAATATTATAAGTACATTTATGGTGTTCAAAGAAGAAGGACTGTTCTCATTCCCATTATATGATTTGTATAACAATTTACCAAAAAAGTGTTATACTAGTATTTATGTATATCACTTAAACTATTCCCAAACTGTAGTGTTCAGACAAAGAGGTTAGATAGAAGAAGAGATTCCATTTAACTCACCACACCCAAACTTGAAATTCAACTCGTGTGCACAAGTTGGGTGCATGGCGAGATATCTTTGTTTTCTTTGTTTCAACTAACGTATAATGTGTGCTTTTCTTTCACTTTTTCACATGCACGTCAATAAACACACAAAATAAAATTATTATACGTTAGTTGAAACAAAGATATCTCGCCATGCACCCAACTTGTGCACACGAGTTGAATTTCAAGTTTGGGTGTGGTGAGTTAAATGGAATCTCTTCTTCTATCCAACCTCTTTGGTTCAGAGGTATTATAGGGAGAAGTACTGTTCTCATTTCAATTTTTTGATTTTTATAACACCATTGCATAAAGTGCACCCAGATTTGATGAGTTTTCCCTTGTCTATGTTAGATTTAATAATTGTTCTAATTCAGAGGGTTGATACGTATAACAACAAAATGTTTTTGTGATTTTTCTTAGCATCTCCACAAACCTAGCATGGGATTTTATTGATTATTTACAAAGTTCACCACTAGAGCTCTATTTTTCCCCCATTCATTTATTATTGAATTTTTCATTATAAAAAATGACAGACAATAAGTGAACAAATCTTAACATACATGGTATACAAATCTCTGGGTTAAAAAAAAAGAAAACAAAATATGTTTGGAAGCTATATGAAGAAAAATATATTTTTGTGCAAATATTTTATATTTGCAGAAAGTAATGTTTGTATATCTCGTTTATCAATATTATTTCTTTCAGAGTTTGGTGAAGATTATCATAAACAAGTAAAGACGGATTATGAAGGAATCTTATACATATACCCTCCACCGTGGATCGCATGTGAATGGTTACGGGTACTAACAAACATATTATACCAAATTTTAGCCCAATTCGTTGAAATTTGAGATTTTTGTAGTGTTACGAAGTAACTGAGGGACCTTTGTATGGGGCTATATCAAAACATGGACCTATGACTACCGTTGTTCGTGTGAAGGATTCCGAATAAAAATAAACCACACCAGTTTTCAGCCGGATCACTTGACATTTGTGGTATCTTTGACATTAAGAAGTCAAATTGGGGAGATGCTATAAATGGAGCCTTTGATAATATACCGATATTGCCCATTTTCAATCCCAAGTTACCTGCCGCTATAAGAAGCATCTATACCATATTTCAGTCTGTTCAGCTCTGTTGAAGTTGTACTTTACTTCCGATCATTACAAAATTTGACAGAAAGAAGTTTCCTCATTTAAGAACGAATACTGCTTAATTTTGGGGATAATCTGTTCAAAATTAGATATGGCCACATATACGTATATGTTCCTGCCTCTTTAGTATTTAAGGGCAATCGAAACTGTATTTTACGCCTGATCTTTATATAATTTGGCAGAAATGACGTTTTTGATCCAAGTTGATGAAAATACTGTGCATTTTAAGGTTATCGTTTCAGATCTAGTTTATTATGTCCAACATATTCAGCTTATCCTAGGAATAAGTCCTTATGAGGAGGTGGAGCTATGTACTTTGCAAGATGAAACGTAACCAATTGATGCAAATTATTATCGCAATGCCCCTTTTCGCATTGTTAGGGAGGTGTAGAGTCGGCCGGCTTGACTTTTTGTCTTTCCTTACTGGTTTTTATTTGGTTCTATCATTTACGAAACAAATATTTATTAGCATTTAGGTATTCAGAAAATATATCAATCGGGGTTATTGCAGAATCCAAGTCGGAATTGCTCATTTATCGGAATTAAAAACCGATTCCGATTTTAATTGGTGTCATGAAATCGTCTTGTTTGTGGCTTGCTTCAAAACCGATGTTCGAATCAGCTGTTTTGATTTGTTTACATTTTTGCAAGTGGCAAATTCAATATTTTGTAATAAAGTTTGAAAAAAATGGTTGAAGCTGTAATAAAGTTTTTATTGTTGCAAGAAGATCATTGTGAAAAGGTCAAACGAAAAGCATTGAGGAATCACAGCATTCCATTGGATCTGCCAGAGGCGGTTTAAGTATACATTGTGCGTCAGCCGGAGATTTGTGTTAACACAAACAAATGATTTGCAGATTCATTGGACACAAAGATTCATATATAACGATGCTTTAAAATGTAGTTGGACATTGTTAAAGTGCCCTTGCCCCTTCAACATTTCCTGTGCGATTGCTATCTATTTTAGGTTTTAACAACTGAGAACACGTCTCAAGAATTGCCACTTGAGTTTCTGCCAAGACTCACTGAACTTTGGTCCAAAGGTCTTTTCGTTCAGTGAGTCTTGGCAGTCAGCCAGTTCTCTCGATAGAGATTTATCCAGAGGGTGGCATGTGATGTCCATGGACCAAATTGCTTTTACGTGGACGGCCTTCGGGTTTAAAGGTTTTCTCCTTTGAAGTATGTCCAAAGCCGACAACGCGAAGCAAAGTGTCTGCGTGGCGGACCATCGGCCGGGATGTTCACCTCTGGGCTGTAGTGTAATAAGGTCCATGGGCACTTTTGACGCTGTCATAACATCCATAGATATCATACCCTGGACGTTATGACATGCAACCCTCCACAGCTTTGTCAGGGTTTTTTATAACATTTCACTATGTAAGCGTTTTTCTATATAAATTCCACCAACAAATCAATCTCCATTTTTATACCCTACACCACTCTGTGGTACAGGGTATTATAAGTTTGTTTCATGGCAGATGTTTGTAACACCTGAAAATAACAAAGATAGACCCACCTTAAAGTATACCGATCGACTCAGAATCACTAGCTGAGTCGATTTAACGACGTGTGTCCGTCTGTCCGTCCGTCCGTCCGTCTTTCCATGTAAAGTTGTTCGTCGACTACAGGTCGCAATTTCACTCCGATCGTTCTGAAATTTTGCAGTTAAGAGTATTTCGCAGCTGTTAAGATCGCTATTGAATTTGGTTGAAATCGGTTCAGATTTAGATATAGCTCCCATATATATCTTTCGTCCGATTTGGCCCTTTAGTCCTATAGAAGCTGTATTTTACATCCAATCGATTTGAAATTTAGAATGGTAGAGTTTCTTGATCCATGAACCAACATTACCGAATTTGAAGAAAATCGGTTAAGATTTAGCTATAGCTCCCATATATATGTTTCGTCCGATTTGGTCCTTTAGTCCTATAGAAGCTGTATTTTACATCTGATCGTTTTGAAATTTAGAATGGTAGAGTTTCTTGATCCATGAACCTACATTGCTGAATTTGAAGAAAATCGGTTAAGATTTAGCTATAGCTCCCATATATATGTTTCGTCCGATTTGGCCCTTTAGTCCTATAGAGGCTGTATTTTACATCCGATCGTTTTGAAATTTAGAATGGTAGAGTTTCTTGATCCATGAACCAACATTGCCGAATTTGAAGAAAATCGGTTAAGATTTAGCTATAGCTCCCATATATATGTTTCGTCCGATTTTGCTCTTTAGTCCTGTAGAAGCTGTATTTTACATCCAATCATTTTGAAATTTAGAATGGTAGAGTTTCTTGGTCCATGAACCAACACTACCGAATTTGAAGAAAATCGGTTAAGATTTAGCTATAGCTCCCATATATATGTTTCGTCCGATTTGGCCATTTAGTCCTATAAAAGCTGTATTTTACATCCAATCGTTTTGAAATTTAGAATGGTAGAGTTTCTTGATCCATGAACCAACATTGCCGAATTTGAAGAAAATCGGTTAAGATTTAGCTATAGCTCCCATATATATGTTTCGTCCGATTTGGCCCTTTAGTTCTATAGAAGCTGTATTTTACATCTAATCGTTTTGAAATTTAGAATGGTAGAGTTTATTGATCCATGAACCAACACTACCGAATTTGAAGAAAATCGGTTAAGATTTAGCTATGGGTCCCATATATATGTTTCGTCCGATTTGGCCCTTTAGTCCTGTAGAAGCTGTATTTTACATCCAATCATTCTGAAATTTAGAACGGTAGAGTTTCTTGATCCATGAACCAACACTACCGAATTTGAAGATTTAGCTATAGCTCCCATATATATGTTTCGTCCGATTTGGTCCTTTAGTCCTATAGAAGCTGTATTTTACATCCGATCGTTTTGAAATTTAGAATGGTAGAGTTTCTTGACCCATGAACCAACATTGCCGAATTTGAAGAAAATCGGTTAAGATTTAGCTATAGCTCCCATATATATGTTTCGTCCGATTCGGCCCTTTAGTCCTATAGAGGCTGTATTTTACATCCGATCGTTTTGAAATTTAGAATGGTAGAGTTTCTTGATCCATGAACCAACATTGCCGAATTTGAAGAAAATCGGTTAAGATTTAGCTATAGCTCCCATATATATGTTTCGTCCGATTTTGCTCTTTAGTCCTGTAGAAGCTGTATTTTACATCCAATCATTTTGAAATTTAGAATGGTAGAGTTTCTTGGTCCATGAACCAACACTACCGAATTTGAAGAAAATCGGTTAAGATTTAGCTATAGCTCCCATATATATGTTTCGTCCGATTTGGCCATTTAGTCCTATAAAAGCTGTATTTTACATCCAATCGTTTTGAAATTTAGAATGGTAGAGTTTCTTGATCCATGAACCAACATTGCCGAATTTGAAGAAAATCGGTTAAGATTTAGCTATAGCTCCCATATATATGTTTCGTCCGATTTGGCCCTTTAGTTCTATAGAAGCTGTATTTTACATCCAATCGTTTTGAAATTTAGAATGGTAGAGTTTATTGATCCATGAACCAACACTACCGAATTTGAAGAAAATCGGTTAAGATTTAGCTATAGGTCCCATATATATGTTTCGTCCGATTTGGCCCTTTAGTCCTGTTGAAGCTGTATTTTACATCCAATCATTCTGAAATTTAGAACGGTAGAGTTTCTTGATCCATGAACCAACACTACCGAATTTGAAGATTTAGCTATAGCTCCCATATATATGTTTCGTCCGATTTGGCCCTTTAGTCCTATAAAAGCTGTATTTTACATCCAATCGTTTTGAAATTTAGAATGGTATAGTTTCTTGATCCATGAACCAACATTGCCGAATTTGAAGAAAATCGGTTAAGATTTAGCTATAGCTCCCATATATATGTTTCGTCCGATTTTGCTCTTTAGTCCTGAAGAAGCTGTATTTTACATCCAATCGTTTTGAAATTTAGAATGGTAGAGTTTCTTGATCCATGAACCAACACTACCGAATTTGAAGAAAATCGGTTGAGATTAAGCTATAGCTCCCATATATATGTTTCGTCCGATTTGGCCCTTTAGTTCTGTAGAAGCTGTATTTTACATCCAATTGTTTTGAAATTTAGAATGGTAGAGTTTATTGATCCATGAACCAACACTACCGAATTTGAAGAAAATCGGTTAAGATTTAGCTATAGCTCCCATATATATGTTTCGTCCGATTTGGCCCTTTAGCTCTATAGAAGCTATATTTTACATCCAATCGTTTTGAAATTTAGAATGGTAGAGTTTCTTGATCCATGAACCAACATTGCCGAAAGATTTAGCTATAGCTCCCGTATATATGTTTCATCCGATTTGGCTCTTTAGATCCAATCGCTTTTATACCCTACACCACACTGTGGTACAGGGTATTATTTAAGTATAAAATGTCCCAAAAGTAAATTTATGTAAACAATTTATACATGAATTACAAAATTTATATATCAAAGTTATTCAATATTACGAGAGTGGTGTAGGGTATTATATAGTCGGCCCCGCCCGACTTTAGCCTTTCCTTACTGGTTTTATTTCTATGTTTTCCCCTATTTTATAATACAAACAAATAGCCAATGTTTTTTTTAGGGAAAAAATAATTTGGTATTTACTTGGTGTATCAAAATTCAACGACTATCTGCTAGCTGCCGCCTAATCGGATTGTTTCTGACAAAAAAAACCGATAAAATCTGATTCTATGACACAAAATTCAGACAACAATTCCGATTCAAACCAAAGTTAATTTTTTATCGGTTTCAATTCCGATTTCGACAACAATCGGATTCCACCACAACCCTGGATACCTTAATTTTAAGACAAGTTTCATGTTTTTCGGTAATTCAACGATAATTTTTTTCAGAAATTTTAATGTTCGTAAAATTCCTTTATAATTGAAATGGTATAATCTTGCATAATGATACTTTGCTTGATGGGTTGACGACAAATAATGACATGGAAAAATATAAATTAAAATTTAGTGCTTTAAAACGTAAGTTATTGCTACTTATGCCATTTTAAATGTTTAAGGTATAACTAGAAATCAACAAAAAATTAACAATAATAAACAATAATTTTATTTGTATATAAACATATGGTATATTTGAGAAAATTAGTTTGCAAATATATATTGTTGTATATGCGCCCCAAATAAATTGTATTTATTTTCAAATAAAATTTATTTGCTCAGAAATAAAAACTTGTGTTCCAAATATTTATCCCCTCACCTTAAAGAGGAGGGTATATATCATTTCCTACGAACCAAAAGTGTAACACATCGAAGGAGTGATTTGGGTAATTTTAAGTCGCAATGTCCGTCCGTCCGTCTGTCTGTCTGTTGGCTGGTGCGCACGATAACTCTCGAAAGGAGTAACCGATTGACTTCACATTTGGTATGTGCACGGAGGAAAATCGTCATTTTTGATATGTTTGAATTGAAAGAAAATATACTTGGAAACGATTTTTTTAAATATTATATATTTGTTAACAAATAAATTTTATTTGAAAATCAAGAAATTTGGTTTGGAACGCATGTATTAATATATTTGAACATAATTTATTTGCAAACCGAATATCACAAATAAAATATATGTTTACACACAAACAAAGTTATTGTTTAAGAAGTTTTCCAAATATATTTTTTTTAAAAAGATTTTTAAAACTTTGCTGACTTGTTCGAATATTAGTTTGTTTTTCCTAGTTTTCGTGTTAAAATGTATAGCCAAAAATGTCATTTAATTTATAAGTATTCCAATTCATCACTTTTTGTCAATCCATCAATGCAACTTATATTTACGATAGATTATTAGATTAGATTTAAGTTTAATACAATTTTACAAACATATAAAATTTATAAAAAAATGCTCTTTGAACATCTGAAAAACAGAAAACTTGTCTTTAAGTTAAGACATTATTACATTGAAAAAAAAAATAAAATAAATAATTACAAATTAATCTTTGTTTCGGAAATACTAGTTCCAAATAAAAAGTATTTAAATGGGAGCATATTGAACTATCAGTGTTTTTTGCGGAAAGGTTGAGAAAGATAAAACCTGGTCCTAGATCACATAGACAAATTTATAACATAATTGGTTATAAGGGGAAATCGAAATTGGATAAATTGTCAGAGAACGGGATTATTGTTGATGAGGCAGTTGGTATAGAAAGATTGAGACGATATTTTTCAGATATTTATAGTGATTCTGTTCAACTTGAGCATATCTCCGATATATCAGCTGTTGTGGAAGGAACAGTCTCTTCTGTGTCTCCCTTATACAATTTTGATGGACAATGTTCATCCCTTAACTCTCAGAACATTCAAAGACTTACGAAGTTGGATGAGGTTATAAGCATTAGTAAGGATATTAACAATAAACGGTCTTGTGGATTAGATAATATATCGAACTATTTGATAAGAAAGTTTCCGCTGAAGGCTTTTGAATACCTAACTATTATATTTAATAACTGTATCAACAATTCGTACTTCCCGGTGGCATGGAAGGTTTCGAAAATTGTACCCATTAGGAAGAAACCAAATAATTCTGAGATTACAAATTTAAGACCCATATCGATGCTTTCTAATTTAGGCAAACTATTTGAGCGAGTTATTCGTTGTAAGATGGACATTGGGATGGCAGGGTCTTATATTCCAAACCTTCAGTTTGGTTTTAAGAATGGACATTCAACGACAGATGCTCTGCTTAAGTTTCATAATGACATTATTTGTAATTTGCGGAATCGTCAGTGCACAGTGGCAGTGTCACTTGACGTGGAGAAGGCTTTTGATCACACGTCACACATAGGGATTTTGTATAAACTGGTCCAACTCAACTTTGAACCATCTATAATAAGATTGTTGCATAGCTTTTTTTCTAACCGACGTTTCTGTGTACAATTCGGTAACGGTTTCTCTGATTTCGGGGATGTTAGATGCGGCGTTCCACAAGGATCGATACTGTCCCCGCACTTGTACAATATATTTATGTATGATTTTCCGCACATCGATTCCAACTCGTGTGGTATCGCTGCTATTTGCTCATGATGAATCTCCTCTTATTGCACTACATAAGGTAAAGAATCACTTAGACATGGTAAAACGTTTTTATGATCTCTGGGGAATTAAGATTAACGCTTCGAAAAGCGAGGCTATATGTATTAGAAACGCATCGGGCAAATGTAAACGATTTGTTGTTCCCCAGAGTAAAACATTGACTATGAGTATTGATAACGTTGAAATTCCATTTAGGAACAATATAAAATATTTAGGAATACATTTCAACAATCTCATGAAATTTAATGAACATGGTAGACAGGTTTTAAAGAAGGCATACAGAATTCTTGGTTCATTTTCAAAGATACTTTCAAATAAAAATCTCCCAGCTAGAACCAAATTGTTATTATATAAAACGAGTATAAGACCAGTATTTCTGTATGGCTTCCCGATATGGTTTAATATATCCCCCACAGTTATCAGAGAAATGGACATTTTAGAAAGAAAAATAATACGTCACTGCATTGGTAAACACTATGTATCAAGTTGTAGACGGTATTCGAACAGAGTAATTTATGGTGAATCTAGAATTACTCCAGTTGGTTTATACGTTTGCGACCTACTTTCAAAATTTGTCCATAGAGTTGTCCAACATGATAACGAGTATGTTTCTATAATTTACGATATACAGAAACATTTTAACTGGTCGAATACAAATTATTTGTCACAAATTTTTGGAAAAATATTGTTTTGCAAACAACTTTAAATAAAAAAATCTTTTTGGTTCTAAAATTCCGGCCGATCATAAAATTACTATTTGTTTGCTTTACCATGATGCTTACAGGGCTGGACATATTTACTTAAAAGTTGTCGGACTGATACGCCACTATTTTGAAAGTATAGGCCGTATTCAGTTCTGGTGCAACTGAAACTTTAGTATTATGTTTGCTATTGAATCAAAAAGCAAGACCCAACAACTCAAGAAATTGGCTATAGTAAAATATATGTACACGCTGAAAATCGCTTCTGTAGTATATTGTCCCAAACATATTTTGCTTGAAATATATATATATATATATAATATTTGACACACACAAATATCATATGTTTGGGAGGATATTGTTCTAACAAAACTGTCCGCATGATCGTTCGCCGATAATAAAAAATTGTTTACTATTCACGACTTGAAAGCGTATCAAACTACTGAAAATAATATCATATGCTCTCAAAAACTCAAACGGAATGAAAATACATTCGATCGTGACTGCACCGACCTGAAAATGGAAATATCGTTAGTTTAGGTTAAGAGTGGCAGCCTGTAAAACAGACTCACTTGGACTGTCCAGTCAATTGTGTTACCACAGGGACGTATGGGAAAACATAGGTTATCACTAGCCCCTCCAGTTGAACCAATTTGATTGCTTTAATAAGCTCAAACTCCTCAAAGAAATAAGATCCCAAGATTGTATGCCGTCTTCTAGAGAGAGCAGGGCTCAGACACCGGAGGTGTTCTATTGATTCCTCGTCCGTAAGTTCACTATCTCTCAAGAGGAGCTTGCAGATTGCTAGAGACATGCCCACATGTTCCAGGTCCCCTGGAGCGTTTAAGGTAGTTCCTAGTCTTGCTAGTTCATCTGCCTTGCAGTTCCCTGGTGTATCCCTGTGACCCGGCACCCATATCAGGCGAATATTGAACTGTTCAGCCATCTCATTAAGAGATCTGCGACAGTTGAGTGCAGTTTTTGAATTCAGGAATATAGTTTTCAGGGACTATGTATATAGCAGCCTGATTATCAGAGAAAATATTTATACCGACTTTGGCCAACACATTAATTTTCAGGCATTTCGCTACCTCTGTAATAGTTTAGATTTCTGCCTGGTAAACACTGCAGTGATCAGGCAGTCTTTTTGCAAGTGATAGCTGTAGTTTCTCAGAAAAGACACCAAAGCCCACTTGGTTATCGAGTTTGAAACCGTCCGTCTTGAATATAATGAACCACTCTGTCCTGGGATACGACCATTCCATTCTGATCTACCAGTAAGAGTGAGATACTTCTTGTCAAAGATATTTCCTGACCATAGTGACAGTCCCTGAGGCTAATCGCAATACATGCGGTATATTGCACTGCAATAATATCTAGCGGCATTAAATGTAGTATAACATTTAGTGCCGCAGTTGGTGTCGTTCTCAGCGCACCAGCGATACATATAGCAGCCATTCGCTGAACCTTGTTTAGTACCGCACAGAAGGTGGATTTCTGCTGAGCTGTCCACCAGACGACAATGCTGTACAGCATTATCGGACTGACTACTGCATATAACCGATAAACTATACGCAGGTTCAGACCCCAGCGATTTCCTATTTCTGTTTTACAGGTATATAAAGTGGCGCTATTACAGCCTTATTTGCTCTTTCCAAAATGTTCGGTTTGCAGTGCAACTTCCTGTCTAGTAAAATACCTAGGTATTTTGCGCTTTCAGAGAAGGGAATTTCAATACCACCCACCGAGACAGGTGTAATTCGTGGCACCTTATCTCTCATGGTGAAAAGAACTAGTTCCGTTTTGGTCGGGTTAACACCAAGACCATTGCCGGAAGCCTATCTTGCGGTTGTATGCAGGGCCTGCTGTGAGATGTCTTCCCTCCAACAGCTATTGCCACGTCATCTGCATAGGCAAAAACTCTGACACCCATTATCTCCAGAGAAAGTAAACTATTATTCATGGAGAGATTCCATAGCAGAGGAGACAGAACACCCCCTTCGAGAGTCCCCCTGCTGACTAAATTAATGGAGGTCATTTGAACCTTACCTAGCTGAAATGCGTCTCTTAAATAGAAGTTTATGAATGAACCCACGTATTCTGCTGTCAATCCCCCGGGTTTCTAACGCCGGATTTATGTTATTGAAGGCCCCCTCTATATCTAAGAAAGCTACCATAGAATATTCCTTAACAAAGTGGGATCCTTAATAAAGCTGACTAGATCAAGCAGGGCGGTTTCGGAGGACTTAGCCTTGGTGGCGGCATGCTGTTGAGTGGACTGTAGCCTGTAATCAATTTTAGTCCTAAGTTAACACCCAGCAAAAAAAGAGTATCCAAAGAAGCAATAAAAATCCCCAACTTATGATCCGGAAATTGTTCTCCTTTTAAAGCACTGTAAGATTTGCTTTTTTGGTGTTTTATTTATTTGATGAATGTATGTCGTTCTTATTAACATCTTTGGGTCCAGAGATCTCTTATTTTAAAGGAATATAAATGTTGACATAGGGAAGGGAACGTATAAATAATATACTATTGGCCAAAGAGATAAGCGATCATATACATATATGTAAGTATGTTTAGGACAGTTGAAGATGTTTGTAATCTGTATTGTGTAGCTCTGGCTCTTGAAAAGTGTGACCGCAAGACCCCATAGTGTAACTTCTAGTAACATTTTCGCAAATGATCAACATTCTCACTAATAAAAAATTATTTTTATTTTACACTGTAATACATAGCACATTTGTGCCGCGCTATGTATTTTTCCGGTTCAGATAGTAGTGAAGTATTACAGTGTGGTACAGTAAGTATGGTATGGTATATTTAATTACCATAATTTATTTTAAAATTATTTAATTATAACCTACCCCACACTGGTACAATTGATTATATTAATGAAGTCCCTGCGAATTTTGATATTTCCGTCAGTATTCGACATGGATTCTATGAGAAAGCATTGTCGAATACGCACCGGGGGTAGTACGAGATGCTTAGGAATTCAATTTTAATTTTTTTTTTTTTTTATTTTTTTTTTTTACTCTTTTCTTTGTTTATTTATTAGATTTAAAGTTTAAATGAGAATGTTATACTCTCAAGCCACTGTAGTCCCGGGAGCAAGGACATTTATGCACACTATTATTAATAATTTAATACTAAATTCACTATATCTGTACTATTTAAAAAGCATGGTGCTGTTTTTCATTTTTATTATGGTAATTTAAGATATTACATTATAGTCTTAAGTTCTCTTTAAAATATGTAGCTAATAATAATAGAGTAATTATAACGATTTAAAAGAAGGCTCAATAAAACCTAAAACCTAAAACAATATCCTCACAAACATACAATATTTGTGTGTCAAATATTATACATTTGGAGTGTACCCTAAACATATGTATATTTCAAGCCGAATATGTTTGGGACAATATACTACAGAAGCGATTTTTTTTCAGCGTGTGGTAATATTTTCTTCTATCTCCGGCTAAGTTCGAAGATAGGCCATATTAGTTCACTCCTTCTAGTACCTCCTCCACAAAGGGTTAACATTTAGTGAAATATTAATTAATTAATAACTTCTAAACTACTTATTTGAATCCTCTGAAATTAGTTTATTAGTCACTAATACCTCGAGAAAAATGGGCGAAGTTGCCACCCCATTTTGGTACCTCCCACAAAAATGGACAATTTTGAACCAAAAGTTAATAGGTTATAACTTTATTACCAGTGCATAGAAAGACTTGAAATTTTGCACAGTGTAATGGTTTAATAGTACCTACAATACAGTGAAAAATTGGCATTATTACCACGCTCCTTTTGGTACCTCTCACACAAATGGACCATTTTGTACCAAAAGTAAACAGCTTTTAACTTTAATACCAGTACATACTTTAAAGTTAACAAATGCAATTTAGATAGATAATAATTTAAATAAAACAAAAAATAAATAAATTTACTAATATTTTTTTGAGACTCAAGGTGAGTCGGGTAAACCGACTTATGAACTTTCTTACTTGTTTTTCTTTCGATTCAGGCATATCAAAAAAGCCGATTTTTCCCCGTGTACTCATTTGTATGTATCCTGATAGTAACTACCATATAATGAAATGACAAAGAATAATATTTATGCCGCCAAAAAGTCGGTGCATTGGTCATGATGTGATGTGAAAGCCGCAAAAAACGGAAACAAATATCCGCAGGAATAAATATGTATGTATATGTAAATAAGACGACATACGATAATAAGAATGAATATACCAAAAGACGCCAAACATATTTTGTAGTATTTTTTCTTGTTATTGCTGCCGTTATGCGAATGGCTATAAATGTAAATACAAGTAATTCTATCCGTCCGTTCGTTCATTTGATTTCTCATTAGGGTTGCCAGGGCACATGGATCTGGCTGGGTTGCCAAGATTTTAGGGCTTACAACTTGTCAATCTAAAATAAATCTTATTTCGTTTCTGGAAAAGTTCTGCATTTTCTTTGCACATTTTCCGAAAACTGCTCTATTGTAACATTTTGGTAATTAAAAAATAAATTCCGGGGACTTTATCATTGCGACTAAAAGGGAGTAAATATTTTCTAATATTTCATGTCGACGGGATAAAATTTTTTCTACAAACTTAATCGCCATTAATATACACGTGAACATAATGTAAACCAAACCAAATACAATAATTTGAAATACCGCGAAATTATAACACTTCAAATATGTGCTTATATGTAACCGACTTGTTTGAAAGGTATGTCGTACGTCAGCGTGTTAAAGTTAAATCCATATAAAAGTACAATATTTAAGTTGAGAAATAGTAGTGAAAGTAGCCTTTATAAACTTAAAGAAATGTCAAATCAGTTGCCATCGATTGTTTACAAAGCCCAAAAGAAGAATCGATACACGCGACAAAATTGCCTTTTTCGATATATATGTATTTACGTTCCACAAAAATATTGGCCTAAATATTTTCTATAAAGTTGCTGAACATACCCTATACCAAAAAATTATTTTTTTTTTACATAATAGTGAAATACTAACATTTTTGGGGTACAATGTGGTTTTTGAGCGATTTAGGGTGTCTAGACACGTTCAGATTGTATTCATATGTTCACAAAAGTTGTTCAGATTAACATTGTTAGTATAAAAAATTAAGAGTCCCTGAAAGTTATGCTGAAAAAAGTGAAAAAAATATATTTTTTTTCTACACTTTTCCAAAAAAAGAAGTACCGGAAACAAATTTTTCTTGCAAAAAATGGTAAGAAAGTTTGTTCAGCATATTCTTAGCTACGTTATTGCTAAATATACTTAAGCGGTATCACCTAGTCTGAATTAGTTGTTGGACAACAGCTGATTACACCTTTTTCGAGGGGCCCACTGATTTTCAAAAACTTTGGAGGCCCTTAAAAAAAATTGGTCACCAATTTCGCCAAACCGAGTATAGGGTTATACTACCCTTTGATAGTAGAATCGAACCTATACTGTCAAGTCCGTGTATTTTTTGTCACTGTTGCACAGTGCAATTTGCCGAATTAATAATTTTTTTTTATTTTCTTTTACAAACCATTTTGTGAAACGTGACGTGACGTCACGTGATGTGACATATATTTTCATGCTGACAAATTTTTTTTTAAATGAAATATTATTGAAATTATCTATTATTTAAGTACAAAATGTACTTATTTTAAAAACTAGTGACGTCTTTGGAGCCATTCTTTAATTTTATGACATTTTTTTTTCAGTGTAGGGTAATAACAATCATATTTACTATGTAGCCAAATACTTAATATGAAAACTTCAGGACACGAATACCCTCAATTGGTTCGTTAGAACAAGAAATAAGTTCTTTGATCTAAAGAAATGTTGAAGTACTTTTTTGCAAAAAAAAAATAATAATGAAAAGAGTATTCAAGTGTAAGAAACTTTATTTTTTTTGACCCATTACTGACGAATGGGTATTTAAATACCCATAAAATAGTGTTTACGTATATAATGCCGTATCTCGAAAGTGGTATGAGATAACACAGTTTTTTTCAGAACATTAAGCAGAAATTGGGTTATTTATTGCCTTTACAATCTGAATCGAAATTCTTAAAATTTAATGCTTATTTTCAAGTTCAAGATAAGGAATTTTCAGAAAGGAAAAATGGGAAAATCGACGCAAAAATTCCTGGTAAGTTTGCCTCTATTCATAAAAAAAATGACGGTAAAATTCGTGGTCTGTTTGCCTCTATTATTCTCTAAAAAAAACTAAATGCAAAATAATGGAAAAAAAATGGCCATTGGGTATTTAAATACCCATTGCAGATCACGGATATACTGATAGTTACAAACCTGAAATTTGCAAAACAACTTCTATGTCCTATATTAGCTTACAGATAAATTTTTAAACAAATCGTATGGTGGATTCCATGGACAGTCTTTAATGGGTTAATGTCTTATTGGATTTTCATTTGCTTCACCACTTGCATTGCCAGGTAATAACATATCATTACCCTCTGCATTACATTACAGTCTACAAATAATTACTTGCTTATATTGACATAAATACTCGTATGTACTTACGAGTATTTGTGAGTTATTTTAAGTCGGGTATTGTAAATATGCCACAACAGCAATTTTTATTAAAGAAACGTCGATTTGATTTAGAAACTTAGTAACATTTTGATTACAAAAAATATATAATTATACAGGTTTTTCCAATAAGAGTGATAGGACTTCTTTGAAAAAACACACTTATTGTTAAGGAAATTCAAAAGTTTTTTATTTAATGTGAAGTACAATCGATACAATTAAGTTCTAAACAAAAAGTCATTCAAATGACCTCCACGACTTCTTCTGCAGGAACGAATTCAATGAAGCCAATTTTCGAGCACTTTTTCCACTAAATCAAGTCGTATGTCATGAATGGCACGTTCAATATTGACTTGTAAAGCTTGAAGAGAGTCTGGATTATTTCGAAAGACCAATGACTTCAAATAACCCCACAAGAAATAGTCTAATGGTGTTAAATCACAACTTCTTGGAAGCCATTCAATATCACAATTTCTTGAAATAATCGAATCTCCAAACTTTTCTCGCAACAATTCAATTGTTTTATTTGGTGTGTGGCACGTAGCCACAATCGGTCAATAGCAAAAAGATAGCTCTTAACAAGAGCTAATATATTGCTCATGGGTCGACTGGAAAGTGTTTTTTTTTATTGATTTAAAAAAAATGGACATAACATCATTTTCAAATGTGAACGGAAAGTTTATTTTTGCTCTAGCTCCTTAACGGTACGTCGGATCGGGAATCGGTAAATGGCAAAAAAAGATAGCTCTTAACGAAGGTCGACAGGAAAGTGTTTTTTTGGATTTTAAAAAAAATTGACTTAGCACACGAAAAGTTGCAATTGGAGAAGGATTATTTTGATAATAAAACTGAATAATTTGTAAACGTTGTTCTTGCGTATATCTCTCCATGATGAAATTGTAAACACTACTGAATACAATGAAGAACAAATGACAGATCATGACATATTACAAATAGCCGAAACGTCACTTCAAAATCATGTCATCCCTATTGGAAAACCCCTTATATGATATACTCATATATTTATACCCAGCAAAATCTTGGTAAGTACATGTCATTACCACTCGCATTACCAGGCAATGCTATCTCATTATCGCCAGCATTACTTTCGGTAAATAAATAACAACTAACAAAATAATGAATGAATAAGTTATTGCAAGTGATCTAAGTTAGAAAATCTTATTTCAATTTATAAACTTTTTATTAAATGATTTACAATTTATGATTTTTTCTTAAATGATTTACGTATATACGTTGTAGTATTAAGTTAAATCATTTAAAGCAAAGTTTATAAATTCAAATTAGATTCTCTAAATAAGATTAGTAAAAATAACTTATTTTTGTCATTATTTAGTTAGTCGTTATTTATTTACCGAAAGTAGTGCTGGTGACAATGAGATATCATTAGATTTGTTCCTTTGCTTTTTTAATAGTAAAACTAGCAATAAAGAAATAATTTAAAATTCTGTCTGAGTAAACATATTTAAAAAAAGTACGGGAACAGAACTCTGTTAAAAATAGCAAGCACAGAAAAATGTCTTCTATTTGAAGTTTCTGTTATATTCCTTTCAATGTTTTTTGAAAGCTAATACTTTTACTCGGAAAATTGTGTCGATTAAAAACTAGTAAAAGAAAGACATTTTAAAAGTTTTCTCTAAAATTTGTCTACTATTTTTATTAGTTTTTTTAATAAAGAAACCCTTTTTGGAGTAAAAATGGTACAACTATTAACATGTAGTAGGTAAAGCCAAAGCCATTACCTGGTAATGCATGTGGTAACGACATTTACTTACCAAGATTTTGATGGTTTATATTTTAGCACTTGATTATTAAGCGATTTGTCTACGAGTCGCGAGGTAGGCCAGTGATTGTGATGCTAAACTGCGAAACCACGAGGTCGCGAGTTAAATCCAACCTCCCGGCAAATGAAATTTTTCGTCACGACAACAATCGATAACTACTCTTTCCCAATTATACGCTCTACCCAATGTTACGCTCTTCCCAGTTTTACGCTCTTCTACTTTCTCACCACATTCCACCACTGATTGTTGTGAACAAGCAATAGCAACTCGGAAATATCCACTACCACACAAACACACTCGTAAAATTATTTCTATTGTCCACGCCCCTGCAAACATTTTCGATCGTGAATGACTCAGCCGCGATCCGCTGGGAAGATTGTTTTAATCGCGGAAGACGGTTGTCTGGGAAGCATATTCGACTCTTCTCTATAAAGAAGTTGTGCCCTCAAAGCGATTCGCTTATAAGAGTAGTAAATGAATCGCAGAGATGGATCTTCTAAAAATCGCGTGTGTGAACGTTTCACAAGTTGTTTATTACACTTTGTGAAGGGTACTTTACAAGCCGCGAAGAAGAGTAGCAATTAAATCCCGTAGAAGAGTAAAACGCAGGTTGCACGGAGGAGTCACAGACGACTTGCGTAGAAGGGTCCCAAATGAATTTCCTAGATGTTGATTGGACGAATTGCACAGAAAAGTTATAATCTATACACCACTTCAGCATGTCTGCGATTCCTATAAAAAAAATACACTTTCGAATAAGAAAGCAACAACATTGAATATCTTGCCTCAAGAGATCATATTGTTGTCACAACTCTTCTCTTGTGATAAAATATTCAATATTAATGTATGTATATATTGCAATATTCAATATTGAATTTATTATAAAGAAATAAATTAAATGCAGAAATTAAGTAGTAAAATAGATTAAATGTAGTTCATATTATACAAAGAAAAAACATAAAGGAATTTTTAGATACATATAAAAAAAAATGGAATAAAAAAAATTAAGTAACTTTTTGGCGTTTCTCCACACGATCTTTAGCGTGAACAAAATGTTGCTGGAACACGGAATTCATTCGTGTGTCGTCGATACTTGCAAATTTCTGATGAACTACATCTACAACAGAATTAAAAAAAACGTCAAAATACATAAAGTGTGTTTTACAAACTTCATAAAATTCTTACCTCTAATAACAGAAACGCAGAACAATTTCTGTGCACTCGGTTTTTCCTTGGTTCCTCTCCAAGAGAACTGCATCGCCAGTTCATCTTTTACAATTCGTTTGACCGCAGATCTTATATAGGTAGGAAAGTCTTCTCCTCCTACTCTAATAAGTATTCGTTTCTGAAAATAAAATAAAGTTAAATTAAATAAAAACTAAGCAAAGTTGTATTCTATAAATTTTTCTTAACTTACCAGTTTTACGGAACACAACCACTCACTTTGAAATCAGGAACTAAATGACAAATTTGCATTTTTCCAATTCCAATAGAATTTTTTTTACCGCTATTTTTTCTGCTTGCTCGGCAACTGTTTTTTTCATTTCGTACTTACACTACCTCTACGATCCTCGAACAATTGCGTGTGTGGTCGTTTCACGAGTTTTTTACTGGGGCTGTTTTTTTCATTTCGTACTTACCCTATCTCTACGATCCTCGAACAATTGCGTGTGTGGTCGTTTCACGAGTTTTTTACTCTCTGTGTTAATTTCTCTATCACATTTTACAGAGAAACATAAACAAAATACGGAGAAAATTTACCACTTAAGAAAGATATGCTGAAAATGTCATACAATCGCCGAGAAGATTTGCAACTTATTTATGTACACGTTCAAAAGACAATGATCTTCAAACAATCGTCTAAAAGAGACGCAGAATAATCTTCTAGACCAACAATCTTCCCAAATTGTCAAAAATGTTTGCAGGGGCTTACTTTTGAATAATTGTAAGAGTGGGGGTAAGTGGTTATTTTTAAGCTGCTTGTATGCTTGAGTGGAAGCACTTTCCTCCAATGACATGTACATGTAAAAATAATTCGAAGGGAGACCAAATTATAAGCAGTTACCAGTTTTGAATTTAGCTTACCCGTCAGGTTATTTGGTAATTGCTGGGTTAGGTTATCCGTCAGGTTATTTGGTAATGGGAAATTTTGCTAGGTATATATCGCTCATTTGGAAAAAGATCGTCACATCTCAAAATATACTTTTTTGAGGTGGTCATACTAAATTGTCCTACATTTAAATATCTACAAGCTAATCCATGATAGGGATGATTCCTGAGGAAGACAACAATATGTGGCGCAATTTAGAAGTTAAGTCATCCCATTTTGTCAAATAGTTATGTTTGTATAAATCTTTTAAATCACACTTCAGTGAAGTGTCATATCTCGAAATGTGACGCTCTTTTTCCAAATGAGCGATATATTCTTAATCGTCATAAAATTCTAAGACGATTTAGCCATGTCCGTCTCTGGTAACCACGCTACAGTCTACAAATACAATGTGTAACGAATGAACACATTATAGGTTCGATTCAATTACCAAAGGGTAGTATAACTCTATACTCGGTTTGGCGGAATTGGTGACTAATTTTTTTATGGGCCTCAAAAGATTCTGAAAATCAGTGGGCCCCTCGAAAAAGGTGTCCGTCATCAGTATTTGTCCAACAGATAATTCAGACTTGGTGATACCGCTTAGTTATATTTGGCAATAATGTAGCTAAGAAGGTGCTGAACAAAGTTTGTTAACATTTCGATACTTCCATTCTAAGGAGATTGCATTTTTAATTTCTAAATATTCCAAATTATATTCTGCACAAATTTGGTGTTTATCCGTCAACACAATCAAAAGTAATTCAGAAAACAGTACAGGTCATTCGATTTCAATCATAAAGGAGTTCCACACAAATTTAAAAAAATCATAAATTTTGATCACCTCTCCTGAAAAACTACATTTTGGTGCTTAGCATAGTTTAGAATGGAGATATCGATTTTATGTCAAAAAAAATTTTCCTCCTCTTTTTTTGAAAAAGTGGAAGAACAAAATCTATATATATATAAATAAGTGTACATTTTGATTGTCACTCCATAACTCGAGAACGGCTGCATAAAATAAAAAATGGCTGGATACGTTTTGTAGAACATGCAATGAGGATGGTTTTAAAAAAAAATGTTTAAAAATATATATTCACATACAATATTTGGCGGAATTGTAGCCATGGTAAATCTTAACAACTTTTGTGAACATATTAATACAATCTGAACGTGTCTAGCCATTCTAAATGGCTCACAAAGACGACATTGTACCTTAAAAATGTTCACTACTTACTTTAAAGATCGGACGTAAAATGCAGTTTCAATAGCGCTAAAATGCAAAAAAAGTAGGTATATATATCTAAATCTGAAGTGATTTTCCCCAAATTAAGCAGTATTCGCTTCCAAATTACGAAACATCGTTCTGCCAAATTTTGTAACGATCGGAAGTAAAGTACAACTGCTGTGGCGCATTGATACCAAATAGGGAGGAACATTTAGCTGTGTTCATTCATGTAATAAGAAATATCTTTCACCCTAATTTCGTACTGATCGGATAGAAAAAAAGGTTTCTACATCCCGATTACATAGAAAATCGGGTTTAACATATATATGGGGACTTTATCTAAATCTGAACCGATTTTCCCCAAATTTGGCAGAGGTAATTTATGTAATAAGAAACCTCGTTCTGCCGAATTTCGTACTGATCGGAGAGAAAAAAAGGTTTCTACAGCGCTTACATATCAAATCGGGGGTACCGGGGGGGGGGGATCAGTACGAAATTTGGCAGAGAGAGTTCTCTTACGCGAATTAACACTGCCAAATTTGGCGAAAATCGGTTCAGATTTAGATATAGCCCCCATATATATCTTACACCAGATTTGACATATAAGCGCTGTAGAAACCGAACTTTATATCGGATCAGGACGGAATTCGGCAGACCGAGATTTCTTATAACATGACTGAATACTACCGAATTCGGGGAAAATCCTTTCAGATTTAAATATAGCTGCCATATATATATTTCACCAGTTTTGACATATAAACCCTGTAGAAACCGTATTTTATATCCGATCAGTACGAAATTCCGCAGAGAGAGTTTTCTTGTTACGTGGATGAACACTACTAAATTCGGGGAAAATTCCTTCAGATTTAGATAGCCCCCATATATATGTTTCGTCTGATTTGTTATGTAGCCGCTGTAGAAACAGTATTTTATATCCGATAAGTACGAAATTCGGCAGAAAGAGTTTTCTTATTACATGAATGAACTCTGCCAAATTCGGGGAAATTCAGTTCAGATTTACATATAGACCCCATATATAGCGTGATCTATTTCGAGGTTCCCTACTTTTTTAAAGAAAAAAACATAGAAATTCAAATTGAATGGGGAATGTTTATTATCATTTGAATGACACGCGTGATGTTTTGCTTCAAGGCCTGAATCGAAGCGGGCTTGTCCGCATAAACTTTAGACTTTACATATCCCCACAGAAAAAAGTCTAACGGTGTGATATTACACGATCTTGGTGGCCAATCGACCTGCTCAAAACGTGAAATTATCTGCTCACCGAAGTGTCCCAGCAAAATTTCTCATTACCAAATAATCCGACGAGTAAGCAAAGTTCGATAATGGTAAGTACTTATTATTTAGCCACTTTTCTCATTATTTTAACATGGGGATGTCATTGGAGGAAAGTACTTCCCAAAAGCATACAATAAAGTAGCATAATAAGTACTTATTTGTAGCATAGGCATACCACATAAATATGTGCTTATATTTTCACGATTTTAAGTACATGAATTAAGCATTACCAATAAGTTATAAAATAAGTAGTAGATATGAAGAAATGGTCATTTAAAGTGTTTTTTGCATATTGTCGCGAATTTTTCTTGAAACAAATGTCATCATGCCAGATTCGAATTTCTGAACCCAAACCCCCATGTGAAAAATTCTTCAACGGTCTAACATTATACGATATACGAAAATATTTATGGTATTTTCATTCAAATTATTATTATTTGAAAACATGTTGAAAAATAAATAAATCTTGTACATAAAATAACCTACATATGAACTGTTTATTTTGAAAGTGGCGTAAAAGCCATTCTGTTTTTAAACCAAGAGTAGTATCGTTAAAAGGCTACGTGAATAATAGATATATATTTTTTACATTCAGTTCATCTCAAGACTTCAATGTTTCTATATTAAGTGACAATTTTTGAAATTTAGTTTTATTAACCACCTTTTTCTAATGGTGAATCGAGTAAAACAGAATAGCGTTTACGCCACATTCAAAATAAACAGTTCATATGTATATCCAAAATTGCATTATATCAAAAATTGCCAAAATGATTTTGATAGCAAAAAATCATATATTTCTGTTGTTATTGGTAAGTCATAATAAGCCGAAAGTAATGCAGCGAATAACGAGATGTCATTATTTGGTAATGCAGGGAATAATGACAGGTACTTACCAAGATTTTGCTGGGGTTCTCTTAATAAATCCATTGATTGTTGCGATGTGTGGGAAGTGGCGCCGTCTTGTTGAAACCAAATGTCACCGAGATCACGAGATTCGATTTTAGGCATCAAATAGTCGGTTATCATGGCACGATAACGGACGCCATTGGCGGTTACTTTCTCACCGGCATAATTTTTTAAACCACACTAAACGTTGTTTTTTCTGGAAGAAGTGGCAGCTCGTGAATCTCTTTAGGTTGCTCTTCGTTCCAAATGCGGCAATTTTGCTTGTTTATATACCCATTGAGCCAGAAATGGGCCTCATCGCTGAACAAAATTTGGCTCGAAAACGTCGGATCTTCTTGGAACTTTTCAAGAGCCCATAGAGCGAAGCGATGTCGCTTGAGAGGGTCGGGCGGCTTCAGTTCTTGCACAAGCTGTAGTTTGTATGCTTTCAATTTAAGATCTCGACATAAAATGCGCCAAGTCGTTCCATACGTCAGTCCGACTTGCTGCGAATGGCGTCGAATCGACTCTCCACGGTCTTCGTGTACACTCTCAGCTACGACCGCTACATTTTCTTCACTGCGACATGACGCGACTCACACGTCATCTGTCAAAAAAAGGCTATTGAAAAAAGTATCTCTACTTGGATCACCCGTTATATGTGTGGTTTGCCTTGATAATAGTTTGTATGTGTGATTCTAACCGGTAGATGGCGCTGTAGTGGACTTATGTCCAATACACATTTTTATTGTTATTTTTAGGAATGTATGCATTTTTCAAATACCAATGAATAACAAACTAATTCATCCCAAACAGAGCGGCAGGGCAACGTCTGCTGGAGTCAGCTAGTTTGTTACGAAACACAGAAAGATTAATCAAGCCAACATTTTTGTCTATTTTTTTTTGGCTTTAATAGTTTTATTAATTTTCACTACCCGCCAATTAGAATTTGGAGTCGAACCGATATTGTTGACGGCGCACAGTGCGCTAAAACGGAAAAATTGGACATAATTCAGCCATTTCAAAACCACTTATCGTATGGCTTGGGCCCCCTATCTCATACAGGGGCGGAGCTACAGGGTCCTAAAGTTGACCACCCGATTTGATATGTAGTTGCTGTAAAAACTGTATTTTATATCCGATCAGTATGAAATTCGGCAGAAAGAGGTTTCCTTTTATATGAATGAACACATTTAAATTTGGAAGAAATCGATTTTAGATATAGCCCCCATATATACGTTACCCCCGATTTGACATGTAAGCGCTGTAAAAATGTTATTGTATATCCGATTAGTGCGAAATTCGGCAAAAAGAGGTTTCTTTCTACATGAAGGAATACTGCCAAATTCGGAGAAAATCGGTTCAGAATTAGATATAGCCCTCATATACATGTTACCCCGATTTGACATGTAAGCGCTGTGGAGACTGTATTTTATATCCGATCAGTACGAAATTCGACAGAAAGAGGTATTTTTACATGAATGAGTATTCAGGGAAAAGCGGTTCAGTTTTATATATAACCTCAATTTATATGTTCCTCCTGATTTGGTTTCAAAGCGCTATAGAAGTTGTACTTTACTTCCGATAATTAAAATTTTCCAGAAAGATGTCTCAATTTAGGAACGAATATTGCTTAATTTAGCGATTATCGTTTCAGAATTGTATAATAGGCATGTTTTCGTTACAAGCTATCAATTTTAGTTTAGCACTTTGCAACGAAAACAACTGACGTCCACTAACTGGCACGTAAGCAATAAGTGACGGATTTTCACTATCTGGTAGCAATGGTGTCATGAGTTGCGAAGAAAGAACGGTGCGAAACAGGCAAAAAATTCGTGAAAAGTATTAATAAAACATATATTTACTATTCTATTGTCAATTGTTTACACTCTTTTTGCAAATATTAAAATAATTTCCCATTTTTGTTCTTCTTCTTCCCGTTAATTCACAATAGTTGATAACATCTCTCCAAAAATGGGATGCCATATTGCTAAATATAGGGTGTCCAATCTGGCAACATCATACTCGATTAAGACAGGAACACAAGCACCAAACTTCATCGGGAACTAATAGTGCTTAAAAGTGCTTAGCTCCCCATACAAATTAAGCACTTATGGTGTAACGAAATCACGCCTAATATGTTCATACCCATTTACCAAGGGAATTATATATTCGGTCCCGTCCGACTTTCTGCCTTTCCTTACTGGTTATACCTGTCAATGATTAAGGGCTTCCTAGAAATAGTGCCACAAAACAATATTTTCTAAAAGGTAAATCTTACTAAATTTTATTATTGTTTGATAAAAACATGTGATCTACAAGAAATCAGTGCATATTGACTGATATAATAACTAATAAGTACAAGAAGGTAGGGAAAAATTAAAAAAAAATTTTGCATATAGACAGAAACGTAAATACGGCATAAAATTCTTAAAAATTTATATATTTCGATGAATTTTTTTTAAGTTCTTTATTTTGATATTAGAAATAATAATCAAAAGCAACATGTGGAAATTTCTAATGGAAAATCCCAATTCCCAAAAAATACATCAAAAATACCCAAAAATGGGATTTTTTACTTTTAGTCCTATATCTTCGATATGAAAAGCCGCGCTCGGGATTCCCTTTGCGGCCGATTTTGTTACACCCTAATTACCTTTGCGATTGGAGAAAATCGATCAAAGTTTTGAAATTTATGTAAAAAAAGGTCCAAATCGGAGAAGGGTGGCAACCACACAAATTAAAATTTTGACTTTGGATTTTCTCTAGCAGATTCTGTGAAACAAACATAAATTTGAATTGGACTTTTTTCGCCAAAAAATCTCAAAAATGAAATTTTTTGAAAAATTTGACTTTATAGGGCCATAACTTTCTTATTTCTTCACATATATTATCGATTCTTTTTTTCATGATATTGTACATTTTATTGGCAATCCGCAAAAAAACACGCGAACAAAATCGGTAAACTTTTGACTGAGATATTGGCTAAACTCCAAGGCAAAGTCGGCGAAAAAATGAAAAATTCAAATTTAATATCCACATATTTCGGAAACTATTTAAGATATCTTCAACCTATAAAATGTTTATTGTAGGTCTGGTCTAGGAGTATCCACCGAGGTTGTATACCCGAGGTTGTCAACTTTAGGGCCCTGTAGCTCCGCCCCTGTATGAGATAGGGGGCCCAAGTTCCGAACTTAAACTCTCTAACACCTCTTGTATACACACCTAAAATTTCATCGCCATACGATAAGTGGTTTTGGAATGGCAGAATTATGTCCTTTTTTTCATTTTAGCCCACTGTGCGGCGGTTGCTGAAACAGCTGTTTCTGATTTCTAAGCCGTCATATTTTTAATAGTATTTTTCGGTATTCATTTTCTTTCGGTTTCATGAAAACGTACAAGAGCTGTAGAAGCAAAAGTAAAACAATACGATTTTGAAAAACGAAAACGAACCAATTTCGTACCAAACATCTGGCTTGCCTGATATTCGAATTTTTTTCCTAAAAGAAATACGATAAATGTATACCCTCACCTTTGAGAGGAGGGTATCATTTCCTACGAGCCAAAATTTAACACATCGAAGGAGTCTTCGAAGGAAGACTCAAAGTATGTTTGGTGGAAATTCGTTTTGAGTCTTTTTAAATCATTTGAGCAATGTCCGTCAGTCCGTCCGTCTGTTTGTCTGGGTGTCTGTCTGTACCAGGCAATGAAGCCGACCAAAATTATCGGCGGCGGCGCATTGAAAAGTACCGATCGGCGGCTGATCAGCTTAGCCGATCAAATTTCAACAATCGGCTGAGCCGACAAAGTTCCAACAAACGATGGCGCACGAATGTCAATCTCAGGCAAAAATGGCGCTTTAAGATATTTACAATTAGATGACAAAACCTAAAATTAACACAAAAATTTAAGAAAAGTTAAGGAAGTTTTGATTTAATGTCGAAAATCAGTTGAATAAATGTCTACTTATTAGTCTTTGTTGTGAAAGAGAATTTATTGTGAATGACATACCGCCTGTTGTTTTCTCTCTAGAACGACGTAGACTTTGTAAAAATTGGATCGGCCGCTCAAGAGCTATTGTATTTTCCGTAAAAACCAAAACACGCATTTCTTTAAATAAATGATAGCGATATTAATTTAGAAACTTTTTATAAATTTTTATGCAAAAATGAACTTTATTAAAATTTCTGACCCTATTGTATTACTTAGTAGTCACTTTCTTAATTTTCATGGTTGCATAAAATAAATCGATTTAACTCACTAAATAATGTTCGGCGGCTGAGTTTCAGCCGATGTGAGCCGCTGAAATCGGCGGCGGCGCCGGCTGGAAATAAATGGCCGGCTGTGGCGCGCCGCCGATTTGCGCCGCGTTGGCTTCATACCCTGGTCTGTACGTCTGTCTGCTGCGCACGACAACTCTTGAAAGGATTAACCGATTGACTTCAAATTTTGTATGCGGTAATATTTTTCTCCATCCAAGGCTAAGTTCGAAGATGGACCATTTTGGTCCATTTCTTATAGTACCTTTCCCACAAAGGGTTAACATTTAGTGAAATGTTGATTTTTTTATAACTTCTATACTACTTACTCCAATCTTCTATAATTCCACACATAGTATAAGCTTATTAGTCACTAACGCCACAAGAAAAATGGGCGAATTTGGCACGCCCCTTTTGATACCTCCCTTTGGACCATTTTGCACCAAAAGTCAACTGCTTATAGCTTTAATATCAGTTCATATAAATACTTGAAATTGTGCACAGTGTAATACTGTTATAGTACCTAGAGTCCAGAGAAAAGTGGGAGTTATTGGCCCGCCCCTTTTGGTACCTCCTACACCAAAAGTTAACAGCTTATAACTTTAATACTTGTACATACTTTTAGTTATTAAATGCAATTTAATTTGATAATAATGATTTAATAATGTATTTTAATAACAAAAAAATAAATAAATTTACGAATATTTTTTGGGACTGAAGGTGATGATATTCTTAAATCGGCTTACTCGACTGAACTTTCTTACTTGTTTTAGTACCAAGTATTTGTAAAATATACAAGGACACTTTGGCACTGATGGTCTCATATAATCCTCCTTCCTTGTGGCGGTTACTAACAATGTCTTTGCATTCTGTAAGACATTCTCCGCTCATATGTTATCATGTAAATATGTACTCATTTGTGTACTGTCCGCAGGATTACTGTAAACAAAAATATCCTTTCGGCTGTATGTACTTCATCGTTTGTGCATACGTAAGATGCAGAGGATGAAGACAAAACGATCTGATATCCAGCAAAAAAGAAACAGACTTCATAACGGCGGGGTGGATTTTCAGTTGTTCTTTATTGTCAGTACTCGTTCGCTAGAAGAGGGGAGGGGGAGACTTCTTAGTCCTGCTTTTTCTTTGTATCCTTTTAATAAAAGAATTTTAAGCGCTTTTGTCAAAAAAATTCTGAAAGTTGTAAAGTTGCACATGTCCTTTAAATAACACTTAGGTTTTACATTACAAGCGGCTATTTTTAAAAGGTTTGTTTTTTTTTTGTTTGCTTATGATACGAAGGACATATCTCTAGGATATCTGTGGATTGGCGTTAAAAAATTTATGGTGTCTACATAACTATTCACACCAACGAATGCATATTCGGATGATTCGATAAGAGCGCAAAACAAGTTTTTTATAGTACGAATATGTATATAAATGAATATTTATAAATTTTTGGACAAAATAACTGATGGGAATTTAGTTTTTACATCATAAATGTCAAAAGGGAAAACGCACTATTCTAGTCGAGCAAGATTTATGAAGTTCCGTATATAATTTTCCTTAATTATAAGATTATCGTAAGAGCAAGTTGTGCCATGAAGTTTTAGATTAAGGCAGGTCGCAACAAGAACAAAAAGACTAAAGACGAAAGGGTGATATTTTAGATGAGAAAATTTTCTGGAACTTTTGATTGAAAAACCTTTGGCCGAATTATTCTTCCGCATAGGCAATGAAGCCGACCGTTGTAGGCGGTTGGTTCATGGAATTATTTATCGGCGAACGGTCTGCTGAGCCAAGAGAAATCTTTAAAGGAGCAAAAATTGTCCAAAAATTAAATTCGAATTTTGAACAAAAATTTTTAAATAAGAAATTTATACCGTAATCTGTTTTCCGAGTTACCGAACGATTAATTATTTGGCATATTTTCCAAAATATTAGACGGATTTTTGGAATTTTATAATATATATTGGAATATATGAAAGGCTTTCAAAAATAAATTTGGAAATAGAAACAACTTCACCAGTTTTTTGAAATTTAGCATGGTAGAGTTTCTTGATCCCTGGACAAACATTGCTTAATTTGAAGAAAATCAATTCAGATTTGGCCTTTTAGACCTATAGAAGTTGTAGTTTGAATCTAATCGTTTTGAATTTTAGCATGATAGAGTTTCTTGATGCATGGATAATCATGGAGACGTACCAAATGTAAATTGTGTAAAAAAAATTGTTTGAAGTATACATTGGAGTGTAGGGTTTCATATATTCGGCATCGCCCGACTTTAGTCTTTTCTTATTGGTTTTTAAAAGAATAAGGTCCTGCACCGTTTATAAAAGCTACGCGATTTTTTATACCCTACACCACACTGTGGTACAGGGTATTATAAGTTTGTTTCACGGCAGATGTTTGTAACACCTGAAAATAACACAGCTAGACCCACCTTAAAGTATACCGATCGACTCAGAATAACTAGCTGAGTCGATTTAACGATGTCTGTCCGTCCGTCCGTCTGTCTGTCCATGTAAAGTTGTTCGTCGACTACAGGTCGCAATTTCACTCCGATCGTTCTGAAATTTTGCAGTTTAGAGTATTTCGCGGCTGTTAAGATCGCTATTGAATTTGGTTGAAATCGGTTCAGATTTAGATATAGCTCCCATATATATCTTTCGTCCGATTTGGCTCTTTAGTCCTATAGAAGCTGTATTTTACATCCAATCGTTTTGAAATTTAGAATGGTAGAGTTTCTTGATCGATGAACCAACACTACCGAATTTGAAAAAAATCGGATAAGATTTAGCTATATCTCCCATATATATGTTTCGTCCGATTTGGCCCTTTAGTCCTATAGAAGCTATATTTTACATCCAATGGTTTTGAAATTTAGAATGGTAGAGTTTCTTAATCCAAGAACCAACACTACCGAATTTGAAGAAAATCGGTTAAGATTTAGCTATAGCTCCCATATATATGTTTCGTCCGATTTGGCCCTTTAGTTCTATAGAAGCTATATTTTACATCCAATGGTTTTGAAATTTAGAATGGTAGAGTTTCTTGATTCATGAACCAACACTACCGAATTTGAAAAAAATCGGATAAGATTTAGCTATATCTCCCATATATATGTTTCGTCCGATTTGGCCCTTTAGTCCTATAGAAGCTGTATTTTACATCCAATCGTTTTGAAATTTAGAGTTTCTTGATTCATGAACCAACACTACCGAATTTGAAAAAAGTCGGTTAAGATTTAGCTACAGCTACATATGTTTCGTCCGATTTGGCCCTTTAGTCCTATAGAAGCTGTATTTTACATCCGATCGTTTTGAAATTTTGAATGGTAGAGTTTATTGTTCCATGAACCAACACTACCGAATTTGAAGAAAATCGGTTAAGATTTAGCTATAGCTCACATATATATGTTTCGTCCGATTTGGCCCTTTAGTTCTATAGAAGCTGTATTTTACATCCAATCGTTTTGAAATTTAGAATAAACAATTTAAACATGAACTACAATATTTATATTTCAGAGTTATTCAATATTACGAGAGTGTTGTAGGGTATTATATAGTCGGCCCCGCCCGACGTTAGCCTTTCCTTACTGGTTTAAAATGTGAAGTGGCTCGGTACCACCATAAGGGCAAAACATCTTTATCCCCTCACCTTAGAGAGGAGGGTATATATCATATGCTACGAACCAAAAGTGTAACACATCGAAGAAGTGAGTAAGTACGTTCGGCGGATATCAGTTTTGGGTAATTTTAGGTCGAATGAGCAATGTCCGTCCGTCTGTCTGTCTGTCTGCTGGCTGGTGCGCACGATAACTCTCGAAAGGAGTAACCGATTGACTTCAAATTTGTTATGTGGTAATATTTTCTTCTATCTCCGGCTAAGTTCGAAGATGGGCCATATTGGTCCACTCCTTCCAGTACCTCCCCCACAAAGGGTTAACATTTAGTGAAACATTAATTAGTTAATAACTTCTATACTACTTATTTGAATCCTCTGAAATTCTACACATAGTATTAGCTTACTAGTCATCATTACCTAGAAAAAAAGGGGCGAAGTTGCCACGCCCATTTTGGTACCTCCCACACAAATGGACAATTTTGAACCGAAAGTTAATAGCTTATAATTCTCTTACCTGTGCATACAAAGACTTTGTACAGTGTAATGGTTTAATAGTACCTACAATACAGTGAAAAATGGGGTTTATTGCCATGCTGATTTTGGTACCTCCCCCACAAATGGACAATTTTGTACCAAAAGTAACCAGCTTATAACTTTAATACCTGTGCAAACAAAAATTTGACCTTAATTTTGTACATTGTAATGCTTTTATAGTACCTAGAGTCCAGAGAAAAATGGGCGTTAGTGGCCCGCCCCTTTTGGTACCTCCAACACAAATAGACCTTTTTGTACCAAAAGTTAGCAGCTTTTAACTTTAATACCAATGCATACAAATACTTGAAATTTCGCTCAGTGCAATGCTTTTATGGTACCTAGAGTCTTGAGAAAAGTGTCTGTAATTGTCGTGCCCCTTTTGGTACCTCCCACACAAATGGAGCATTTTACACCAAATGTTAACAGCTTATAACTTTAATATCAGTGCATATAAATACTTGAAATTTTGTACAGTGTAATGCTTTTATAGTACCTAGAGTCCAGAGAAAAGTGACCGTTAGTGGGCCGCCCCTTATGGTACCTCTCACACAAATGGACGATTTTGTACCAAAAGTAAACAGCTCTTAACTTTAATGCCAGTACATACTGTAAAGTTATTAAATGCAATTTAAATTGATAATAATTTAAATAAGACAAAAAAAATAAATAAACTTACTAATATTTTTTTCATACTCAAGGTGGGGGGATTCAGTAGTCGGTTTACCCGACTGAACTTTCTTACTTGTTATACCTTGTGAAATATCGATGAAGTGATCGGAAATGAACGATCGAATGATATGGCTTCAAAGATCAGAAAATACATGAAAAATACCTGAAACTAAAGAAAATATTTTTCTTAAACTAAAGATCTATCCTGTCATTATTTGAAGAACAAAATTCAATCAATTTAAGATAATTTATTTGATTTTAAGGAAATTTTTATTCGTTTAAAGTCAATTGCCCTTAAATTATAATGACTTTTGTGACATTTTGTATACCCTCACTTTAGTGTGACGAGGGTTTATTTCGAGTTTATTTTGGGAATTGTGTTATTTACCTGTACTAATATAATAATGTGAGAAGTAGCCTGGATTTCTAGCGTCAGACAGGCAGATACATATCGAGGCAGATATAAAATTTTTCAGCAGAGCGAAAAAACTGTTCTTTCCTAAGTTTTAAGAGTTATTATTAATTATTCTTCTATAGGTTAACCTAAAGATGATTACTAATTGATCCAATTAAAATAGCCACTTTTACATTTTAAATATGAACACTATGAAAGTTTAAATTAGCAGATAGCCATTATTGTACAATAACGTAAATAAGATTTATTGTAAACTTGTTAACTTTTTAATGAAATTTTGAATTTTTTATACAGTTTCACATATAACAATCCTACTAATATTATACAATTGTTTATTTGTTTGCTGGTTCCTTCATCACGCCCAAACGGCTGCACCGTTTTCTTGAAACTTGAGTGGAGAGATACCACTTGACCTTAAGTTCCTGTAAGTTCTAGAAAGCTAAAATTTTCCGTACGCATAGACAGGAGTGTTGTATAAACCACGGACTTTTCAAATATTCGTTTTTTTGGCCCGTGGTAAGTTCTCGCGCTGCCAAAAACTTTAATATTATTTTTGTCCTTTCGGAAACCATTTATACGACACAAAGTTAAAACTTGGTAAATATGAAGTACTATAAACGGTGAATATATGCGCGAAAAATAATGACTGGCAGTGGTCAGTGTAGCAGTGACCAGAAGGATAATGTGTTCTTCATCAAAATTCACTTTATATTTTATATTTACATTGCGATATTGTCGGTTAATTTTTTCCTCGTCCAGTTCTAGTGCTTGTAAAACGAATAAGACCATGTTTAAAGAAAGACAATAAAATATAATAAATTGCAATACGTTTTAGGAAATTACAAGCCAAGGCTTTATGATGATCCTTTTTATTTTCATAGCCACTTTTACATTCACAAACTAACGTTTGAATGTATAGCCACATCAGAAATATTAGAAAAAATAGTTTTAGAAAAAAATTGTTTCCAAATTTATATGACAGATGACTGCCATATCAGAGAATAATTTGCCATCAAAAAGTAATTTTCGAGAAAATGGCTCATAGCCACCTTTGAATATATGTAAGCCCTCGATATATTAATTGTAAAATATTTTATGGATTTATTAAGTTTCCGTCTGAATTTGAATTTTTTCCCGATCCTTTCCTGGGTATCAGTGTTTGTTAGAGGAGGATATGTACCCATATTTGTCTCATTATCGTTTCTATTTAATGAACAAATATTGTCATTAGATAAGGCACTGGATGCACTTTTTTCGGGTAGGTTTGTTTTTTTTCTCCTATTCAATATCTATAACTTTGCTTCAGACACAAAAGAGATATTCCGTACGGTATACCAAGCAAAAAAATATAGAAAAAGTGCAAGAATCCACATTGAGCAAAAAAAATCTTATGGCCATTAAATTATTAATTGAGCGAACTTGACTAAACGAATGATGCAGAAAGACACTTTTATGGGGCTACTTTCACGTCCAATTCTCAGAATTGAGTCCAAAATCAATGAGCTGATAAATGCTGTACTGTGTACGTTTTTCCAAGTCCCTCCCGTTGAAACAAATTGATTGCTTTAGAAAGCTCAAAAGTTGGAAGATTTTTACATCAGGCAAGCCTGTTAACTACCTAAAGGTAAGCTACATCCTTGAAGCATTGGGTAGTCTGCTGCATTCCAAAGAGAGCGGGGCACAGTCACCTGTTCGGCTCCACAGCTTCTGCAAAAGTCATTATACTAGACCTTCAATCTCTCTGCGTGCGTCCAATAAGACAGCGACCCGTCATGATAGACACGATAATTGAGACGTCCGGTCTCGTTGACGACAGCAGTGTGTTTTTCGTTTGGAGTTTAGGCAGGTCCACATCAGCCTGGAATGTATGCAGTTCCTGAATAGTGACACATGTTATTTTGTTGCCGTAAGGGCGCTATCTCTCAAGAGGAACTTACAGGTTGCCTGAGTCATGCTTACATATTCCCTTGGAGCGTCTTAGGTAATTCTCAGTGTTGCAAGTTCCTCTGCTTTTCAGTTCCCTGGTGAATATTGAACTACAGGGTGTTCCAATAAGAGTGATATGATTTCTTTGAAAAAAAAAACACTTATTGTTAAGGAAATTCAAAAGTTTTTTATTTAATGTGAAGTACAATCGATACAATTAAGTTCTAAATAAAACGTCATTTAAATGGCCTCCACGACTTCTTCTGCAGGAACGAATTCGATGCATCCAATTTTCGAGCACTTTTGCCTCTAAATCAAGTCGTATGTCATGAATGGCACGTTCAATATTGACTTGTAAAGCTTGAAGAGAGTCTGGTTTATTTCGAAAGACCAATGACTTCAAATAACCCCACCAGAAATAGGCTAATGGTGTTAAATCACAACTTCTTGGAGGCCATTCAATATAACAATTTCTTGAAATAATCGAATCTCCAAACTTTTCTCGCAACAATTCAATTGTTTCATTTGCTGTGTGGCACGTAGCCCCGTCTTGTGGGAACCAAATGTTGTCAAGATCAACTTCTTCCAATTTCGGCCATAAACATTTTGTTATCATCGATCTATACCGCTCCCCATCGACAGTAACGGTGTTACCAGCTTTATTTCGAAAGAAATACGGACCGATGATTCCACCTGACCAAAAACCACACCAAACTGTTAATTTAGGTGAATGTGATGGTTTTTCATGAATAATTTGTGGATTTTCTTCGCACCAGAATAGACAGTTTTGTTTATTTACCACACCACTCAGATCAAAGTGAGCCTCATCGGAGAAGATGATTTTCCTCAAAAAATCGTTATCGTTTTCAAATTAAAACTGAATAAAATTTTTGCGTATATCTCTCCATGATGAAATTGTAAACACTACTGAATACAATAAAAACAAATGATATGACATATTACAAATGTCCGAAACGCCACTTCAAAGTCATATCATCCCTATTGGAAAACCGTTTATTTAGGCATCTCGTTAGGAGACCTGCGAGGGTAGTTTTTCAATTCAGGAATAGAGTTTCTAGTTTCCATTATGGCAGCTTGACTTTCAGAAAAAATGTTGATGCCAGCTTTAGTCAGAACATTAATTCTCTACCTCTCTAATAGCTTAGATATCTGCCAGATATAATGGATAGCTCAAGTTCCTTTGCAAAGATACCAAAGGCCACATAGCTGCTGAGTTTGGAACGAATCTCCTTTATCCTGGAATACCACCAATTCATTCTGATGTATCAGATATATGGGTGAGATACTTCTTGCCAAAAATTAGTTCAGACATAGTAAAATCAACTATGCCTGGAATGTCTGACATCGGGGCTAGAATAACAATTTCCACCATTTTCTGACAATTGTGATAATTCCCTAAGTTTAATAGCAGTGGATGCGGCATATTGTCTTTCTTTAATGTAAAGGATCCGCCAAATAACTTTTTTTTTGAAAATGCTATAGAAAAAAACTACTGAATATTTTCTCAAATTTCTTTTTTTTATTATACCCTACACCACACTGTGGTACAGGGTATTATAAGTTTGTTTCACGGCAGATGTTTGTAACACCTGAAAATAACACAGCTAGACCCACCTTAAAGTATACCGATCGACTCAGAATCACTAGCTGAGTCGATTTAACGATGTCTGTCCGTCCGTCTGTCTGTCCATGTAAAGTTGTTCGTCGACTACAGGTCGCAATTTCACTCCGATCGTTCTGAAATTTTGCAGTTTAGAGTATTTCGCGGCTGTTAAGATCGCTATTGAATTTGGTTGAAATCGGTTCAGATTTAGATATAGCTCCCATATATATCTTTCGTCCGATTTGGCTCTTTAGTCCTATAGAAGCTGTATTTTACATCCAATCGTTTTGAAATTTAGAATGGTAGAGTTTCTTGATCGATGAACCAACACTACCGAATTTGAAAAAAATCGGATAAGATTTAGCTATATCTCCCATATATATGTTTCGTCCGATTTGGCCCTTTAGTCCTATAGAAACTGTATTTCACATCCAATCGTTTTGAAATTTGGAATAATAGAGTTTCTTGATCCATGAACCAACATTGCCGAATTTGAAGAAAATCGGTTAAGATTTAGCTATAGCTCCCATATACATGTTTCGTCCGATTTTGCTCTTTAGTCCTGTAGAAGCTGTATTTTACATCCAATCGTTTTGAAATTTAGAATAAACAATTTAAACATGAACTACAATATTTATATTTCAGAGTTATTCAATATTACGAGAGTGGTGTAGGGTATTATTTAGTCGGCCCCGCCCGACTTTAGCCTTTCCTTACTGGTTTGAAAGTACAATCCTTCCGGTTAATAATGGAAAATAATTTCATTCAAATGGCTGCCTCGGCTGCCCATGCAGTAGCCTACACGATCGGTCCAATTTTTAAGCACATTATCGATTGTGTGCAGCTGTATTTCACCAATGGCTTCACGAATATTGTCCTTTAAAGCGTCAATTGTCTCTGGCTTGTCGGCATAACACTTATCTTTGAGGGCACCTCACAAATAATAGTCAAATCGCAGCTCCGAGGTGGCCAAACGACATCAGCTCTGCGGCTGATAATGCGATCTTCAAAAACAGGGCGCAAACATCGAGTGTAGCTTCGGCTGTGCGACAATTTTGCTTGTTTACATACCCGCCAAGATCAAAATGAGCTTCATCTGAAAAGATGATTTTTTTTGGCAAAATCGTTGTGCAACATTACCATGATTTTCAAAGTAATGTCGCAATATTTCCCAGCGTTGTTCAAGCGTATACACAACCATATTCGTTCAACGGAAGGATAAAACCAATTATCTGTCAAATCAGACATGAGCTAAGTGTTTCCTTTCACGAAATAAGCACTAGTTGAAAAAAAAACGTTAGATTGCGGACCCTTTATAACGTCATTAAATGTAGTATTACATTTAGTGCCTTAGTTGATGTCATTCTTAAAGCACCGCATATCAGCCATTCGCGCTGAAGGAGAATTTCTGCAGAGCCGTTCTGCTACTGCTGTATACAACAAATAAATTAAACCATCACAAAATACTGACGGAGTTTGTGACAGGTACTCAATTTCTATAATCTTGAAGCTTTTAAAGAACGAGACGTGAACATGTCTGATCTTCTTGAACTTGACCTAACCTAACAAGCAAACTTGGACCAATATCGTTCGATATATAGAACGAAGCCAAATTGCACGAGGTTCACCAAGTGACAAAATGTTATTGTTTGTATTAGATTTTGGGCCAGTGAAATCTTTGGTACGTACTTCTTTGAGAACATTGTTGGTGATCACTTATCTACGTAAACGGTACAATTTTTCTTGTCTTGTGTTTCCTGCAGAATTCCATGAACGATTTAAGAGTATGGTTATCTTACAAGGAGGTGACGTGAATTGGTTAAGAATATCGTGTGATTTGACCCTCATAGAATTATTTATGTGGTATCTTTTAAGTCGCAGGTATATCCTATTAAGCCTCAATCGCCGATACTTTCAAAGTCAACATTTTCCCTGTCATTGCTCACATTCAGCCAGAGGCAGGGATCCGATCTGACTGCAGTTTCGTTAATACTCGTACATCACACAGCTTGTTACATCAATATCTAAACCGATTTTTTCTTTCCTGCAATCATCGCTTTTAGCAAACCCGCGTTATTTTCAAATATTTTGTCATTTGGGAATACACGCAAATATATTACGGAATACCCTTCGATGTCCTGTACAAGAATGAATCATGGGAGAGCATCTCAAATACATACCGTGTACATTCATTGCCATGACACGGGACACATCGGAGACAAAACACATTCTACATTCTTCTTGTTTAAAAGATGACGAATTCAACAATATTCTCGTCCTCGTCGTTGTAACTTGTGTACATCTATGAGGGCCCGTACGAGTCGTAAACAAAAAGGATGTGTCATTGTTCACGAACAAGTGTTTGTCTCCCTATGAACTCATCAGGCACATGTGTACTTTCTCTTATGTTTTTCATTCGCCTGTTCACTGTTCTTGTTATGGCGTCGGGGGAGCGGTTGACAATGGAGGGATGTTTTTTTTCTGTACAAGTGCATATGATGATGCAAGGGCACATACATACGTATGTGCACATGTGTAAGGACGTGTACTGGGGAGGGTGAGTCAAAAAGTTAGTGTGGGCTGGAGAGAGAGAGAGAGTGTGTGTGTGGGTGCATGCATGCATGTGTCATTGACAATCGGTAATATGGTGTCGGCATACATGTTCGCTCGTTCATTCGTACATACTGTGTGCGACAAAAGTCTAAATATATCTACCATTTTGAAGATACCAAAAGTGGAATGAGGAGCATATATATTTAAAATGAAACATGTAAAAACGGCGTTAAGTTTGACTAGGCTGAATCTTATATACCCTCAAATATGAAACGGCCCTATACTCTTTATATATTTATTTATATTTATTATTATTTATATATATATAAGTTCTGTTAAATACAATGAAAATATTTGAGGTATAATAATGCAAAAGCCGATGTGAAGCGACATCTGTATTCGAATAAATCGCATCATCATCAGAACGTGTCAGCTGTACCCAGTGCGCTTCGCTGCACTCAAATCACTCTAAATATTACATTCTGTTTAGTTTTCTATAATCGAGTTGTAAAGGCAAAGCTTCTTTCACTAAACATTTTTATAAGATAATGTAGTGTTCTATAAAAAGCATCCACTTCCAGTTGATTGGTACAACAATTTCGGCATATTAGGTTTTCAGTTAGGTTCTTGCAGGGTCACTCACATTGCTGTGAAATGCATCCACACCAAATTTGAAGACTGATCGGAACTATTGACTGATCGGAACTACTATTCAAAATGAGGCTATAATTTCACGGCCACATTTACTGGCCCGATCTCGGGTATTTTTTCCTTGACGGCGCATAGCATTACCAAGAACTGCAATGCATATTATCAATCCGTCCTCCACAGCCCTGGTTTTTAGAGGCGTTACACATTTTTCTTGATTAAGCAAAATAACCAAATTCACTGCAGTAGTATTCGAAAGTGTCAATCATTGGGCAATTACGAATGCATAAAACCATTATGAGGTTGTGTAAATTTTCCACTAAAGTCCTTTCTTGGGCCAATACGACTCTGCCAAAATCATGAAAATGGAATGATATGTTCACTCAAAAAATGATAACTCCAAATTGGCTTATATGAGCGGAGCCACACTCCCGCAATCAAGAACTTCGAGGGTGGCTATATATATTTCTGGCCTAGGCAACACTAAGTGTTGCCATCTGACATTTCCATTGGAAAGTCGATTGGTGCAAAGAAATTTTGAAAAAATACGATCGCGATGCTTCAAAAGATGTTTATAAGATCGTCACAGGTGACGAATCTTGGATCTATGCGTATGAGCCCAAAACAAAACAGCAATCGACCGTGTGGGTCTTCGAAGACGTACCAATTCCAACGAAAGTTGTTCGTGGAAGAAGCACTTCGATGCAAATGGTCGCCTGTTTCTTCGGCAAAACTAGTCATGTGGCGACTGTTCCGCTTGACCAACGTAGGACGGTCAATTCTAAGTGGTACACCACAATTTGTTTGCCTGAAGTCTTCGGAGAAATTCGAAAAACGAACAAGAGAAGACGAATCATTGTGCACCATGACAATACGAGCTCTCACACATCGGCTCAAACCAGCGCCTTTTTGACCGGCCAAAACGTCGAATTGAAGGGTCACCCGCCGTACAGCCCTGATTTGACACCCAATGACTTCTTCTTATTCACTCACATCAAGAAAAAACTGCTTGGTCAACGTTTTTCGACGCCTGAAGCAGCTGTTTTGGAGGTGAATTTTCAACACACTGTAACCAAAACAATTCGCGCTCAAATGACAAAACGGTCTTGGTGAAGTTATGCTAAAAAATGTCATACTTTCCAATGGAAGTTCCAGTTTTCATCTGGCAACACCAGCATAGCCAGGACCGAAATATAAATAGCAACCCTCGCAATATAGCCTATGTCATCCGCTAGGCCAATCTGAAGATTCCCCGAAAATTTCACCAAAATCGGTCCAGACATTTTGAAGTCCATACGAAACACACACCCACATACACTCATCCATTTTTATACCCTACACCACACCGTGGTACAGGGTATTATGACTTTGTGCATGTGTTTGTAAAGCCTTACAGGAGAAGATACAGACCCATTGTTTATTATACCGATCGACATAGAATCACTTCTTGAGTCGATTTAGCCATGTCCGTCTGTCTGTCCATTCATTCTTGTAATCAAAGTGCAGGTCGTATTTATGGTTCGATTGTGATGAAATTTAGCACAGTGTTTTTTTTTTGGCCCAAGGACGATCCCTATTGCAATTGGTCAAAATCGGTCAAGATTTAGATATAGCCCCTATATATATGTTACCCCCGATTTGGCTGTAGAAACTATATTTTATATCAGATCAGTACGAAATCTGGCAGAGAGAGTTTTCTTATTACATGAAAGAACACTGCCAAATTCGGGGAATATCGGTTCAGATTTAGATATAGTCCCCATATATATGTTACAACCAATTTGACATGTAAGCACTGTTGAAACCATATTTTAAATACGATCTGTGCGAAATTCGGCAGAGTTTTCTTATTACGTTAATGACCACTACCAAATTCTGATAAAATCCGTTCAGATTTGGATATAGTCCGCATATATATGTTACACCCTATTTGACATATAAGCGCTGTAGAAACCGTATTTTATATCCGATCAGTATCAAATTCGGCAGAGAGAATATTCTTATTACAAGAATGAACACTACCAAATTCGGGGGAAATTCTTTCAGATTTAGATATAGCCCCCATATATCCCGATTTGACATGTAAGCGCTATAGAAACCGTATTTTATATCCGATCAGTACGAAATTCGGCAGAGAGAGTTTTCTTATTACATGTATGAACACTGACAAATTATTATCGCAACGGCCATTTTCGCATTTTTGGGGAGGTGTAGGATATTATATAGTCGGCCCCGCCCGAATTTCTATATTTCCTTACTGGTTATAAAGGGTTTTCCAACAAGAGGTGTTATTTTAGTATTCAAAGAAAAATTCAATTTTTTGAGATAAATGATCGGATGCTTATTTCATAATAAAGAGAAAGGTATGTCGTTAATAATGAAAAACAACATCAGCCAAATGGCCACCACGACCATGTTTACAGAACCATATCCTTTTCATGAAATTTTCCATAACCAAATCGCAAAGTGGCTGCCCTATGTCCTCACGAATTCTATCTTTGAGGTCTTGAATCGACGCTGGGCCCCAAAGGAAGAAGTCGCAAGGTGTTAAATCACAAGATCTCGGTGACCAATTGTGATCACCTCTTCGAGAGATAACACGGTCCGGAAACTTTTCCCGTAACAGAGCAATGGTTTCGTTGCTTGTGTGACACGTAGCGCCGTCTTGTTGAAAGTAAACGTTGTCCAGATCAATACCATCCAACTTCGTCCATAAAAAAACATTAATAATTTCTCGATAGCGCAATCCATTCACCGTAACTGTTGATCCAACCTCATTTTCGAAAAAGTAAGGTCCAATGACCCCGTCGGACCATAAACAGCACCAAACAGTCACACGTTGAGGATGGAGAGGCTTCCCAACAATAACTCTTGGGTTTTTCGAGCCCCAGATGCGACAATTTTGCTTGTTGACGTAGCCACCGAGGTGGAAATGGTCCTCACCAGTCAAGATGATTTTGTATCGTTCGTATCGTTTTTTTGTTCGATCGTTTTTTTTATCGTTTTGTATCGTTCCACTTTTATTAATGGCGTAGTTTCTACATGTCGAATGTCAAAGAATAAAAGCTTCAAAAGTGACAGCTAGCGAAATACCGGGTGATTCAAAATAACACCTCTTGTTGAAAAACCCTTTATATATAGAAGATTGATTCATTAACAACTTATATACTACTTATCGGAATCTTAAGTAATTCCACACATATTATTAGTTTGTTAGTCGCTATCACCTTAAGGAAAACGAGCGATTTTGCTAGTATCTGACACACAAAGGGACATTTTGCACAAAAATATATAACATTGACTCCAACGAATGCAAGTACTTTACATTTTGTGAAATATAATGCTTTTAAAGTTTCTACAGTCCAGCATAAAATAGGCGTTATTGCCACGCCCCTTTTGGCACATCACACACTAATGGACCATTGCACAAAAAGTTAACGGCTTTGATTCCGGTGCATAAATATATACATGAAATTTATGCAGTATCTATTTCTATCGAACACACTGTCGTACTGGATATTATAAGTTTGTCTTGGCCAGATTTTGTAACACATAAAGGTACTGAAGCTAGACTCCCCTTAAAGTGCAAGGAAAGGATCAACTAAGACCATCACAGTTTTTAAAAAACTTTGCATATGTGAAATAGCTATACGAGGAGCTGAGCTGTCAAGTAATTGTATATGCTTCACCGCTTTTAAAAAACTTTGCATTCTATTATACATAATAGAGGGAAAAAAGAGAATAGATCCAGGAGAATATCCTAGTGACAAATCAATAAACCAGTTATGGAAAATATCGTAGGCTACTTTGATTTTCGATTTTCCGACACGTGATTTTCAACCACTTGACTAAGGGATGGTGTTGTCTTTCGTTTTGTGACATTTTTTCAGTTTATCCGCCCTATAAAAATCGTATTTTAAATTTAGCATTACCAAATTTGGTATAAAGAAGTTATTTGATCCAGGAACGAACACAGTCAAGTTTGAAAGAAATCGGTTCTGATTTAAATATAGCCCCTATATATACACGGGGCAAAATCACCTTTTTTGATATGTTTGAATCGAAAGAAAATATATTTGGAACACAAATTTTTGAATATTATATATTTCTGAGCAAATAAATTTTATTTGAAAATCAATAAAATGTATTTGGAACGCATATATTAATATATTACAACAAAATTTATTTGTAAACTAAATTTCTCAAATAAAATATGTGTTTAAATACAAATAAAATTATTGTTTAGGAATTTTTCCAAATATATTTTATTTAAAAAAATTTTCAAAACATTTACTGACTTTTTCGAATTAGACCTGTTTTCGAATTAGACCTCCCAGTTATGATACCATATTAACTTCCGTTTTAAATCAATCATTTAAATTTTCTGAGTATTCCAAGCCATCATTAATTGTCAAACCTCTAAGTAATTTATTTTAATCCAAGATTATACGATTTCAATTATTATTATTTTACGAACATTTAACATTTCTAAAAAATTATCTTTGAATTACTGAAAAATTTAACACAATTTATGTATTTTCCGAATTTTTAAAATTTTTTTTACGAACATTTAACATTTCTAAAAAATTAACTTTGAATTACTGAAAAATTTAACACAATTTATGTATTTTCCGAATACATAAATGCAAATAAATATTTGTTTCGGAAATAATAGTCCCAAATAATAACATATTGGGATGTAAACAAAGATTTGTTTAGAACGACATCTTCCCAAATATATAATTTTTGTATATACCAAATACTATACGTTTAGAGTGTACCCTGAATATATATATGTTTCAAGCCGAATATGTTTGGGGCAATATACTACAGAAGCGATTTTTTTTCAGCGTGTACGTCTTTTCCGATTTGGTATCAACGTACTACACAAGCTTTAGTTTACATCCGATAATTATAAAGTTTGGCAGAAAGGAGTTTGCTGCCCGTGTCTCTTTAAATAAAAATATTTTGGATATGTTTAGTTATGTGAAAAAATATTTGTAAATGATACACGATGAAAAAAAAAATCGCTTCTGTAGTATATTGTCCCAAACATATTCGGCTTGAAACATATATATGTTTGGGGTAGACTCTAAGCATGTAATATTTGGTACACACAAAAATTGTGTATTTAGGAAGATGTTGTTCTAAACAAATATTTATTTACATTCCAATATGTTTTTATTTGCGACTATTATTTCCGAAACAAATATTTATTTGCATTTAAGTATTCATAAAATACATAAATTGTCACAAATTTTTCAGTAATTCAAAGTTAAATTTTTAGAAATTTTTAATGTTCGTAAAAAATAATAATTGAAATCATATACTGGTCTGTTCTGTAATCACGGCGATTGGATATCACGGTGATTTTAAAATCACCGGCGACTTAACATAACTTTTGGAGTTCGAAATCACCCGAACATATTTCGAACAGTCATTTTTGGGAGGCTATGAATAATAAACCGGGCGATTTCGAACTCCAACAGCGACTGTAAGTCGCCGGTGATTTTAAAATCACCGTGATTTCAAATCACCTTGCTACAGAACAGACCCGATAATCTTGGATCAATATAAAGTACTTAGAGGATTGACGACTAATGATGGCTTGGAATACTCAGAAATTTGAAATGATTGATTTAAAACAGTAGGTAATGCTGCATATGGTATCATAACTGGGAGGTACAATTCGAAACCCAAGAAAAATTGAAACTGAAATATGAAAAACTCAGCAAAAGTTTTGGAAATTTTTTTTAAATAAAATATATTTGGAAAAATAAAAATAAAAATAATAATTTTATTTGTATTTAAACACATATTTTATTTGAGAAATTTAGTTTGCAAATATAATTTGTTGTAATATATTAATATATGCGTTCCAAATATATTTTATTGATTTTCAAATAAAATGTATTTGCTAAGAAATATATAATATTTAAAAATTTGTGTTCCAAATATAGTTTCTTTCGATTCAAACATATCAAAAAAGGCGATTTTGCCCCGTGTATGGCATCAAAGAATCCAAAAAGACCTTAGTAGGAAGTGTTACAACAAACTGCTAATTTTGAGTTGCTTAAATTTATTATTTCGAGTTATAGCGTAATATCAACATAGACGGTCATTTAAAACTGTAAAAATGAGTGTATGTAGACTTTGGCCGATCACTGTACGTTCTGGCAATGTAAGTAACATCTCCTCATATCGTAAGCTCGTTACATACACACTCATCTTCTGTTCGGTTCTGTTCTGGTCTGTTCATGTTGGCATACATGGAGAAGGAGGAGTTGTGCTTAAGTGGTTGTAGACGTTTATTGTTTGTTTGTTATTATGTTGCCTTGCCTTGGCATGGCTCGACTTGCCTTTGCACTTCTCTCTGCACTTATGTTCGTTGCATTGTTGACGTTCCATGCCCCTGCCTCATCCGCACCCACATCCTCTCGCCATTGTTGTTGTCATTATTATTTCTGTTTTTATGGTTTGTATGGCCGGATTTGAGATTTGCATTACCATGTACCACCAAACTCACACCCCCATCACTTCATGCATTATCCTTGCACTCACTCACATCGTTCTGTGTCGCCGAGGATAATGACGATGGAAATTGTTATTGTTTGTATGCATATACATACATACATATATATATATGTATGTAGGGCGTTCATGTTCCTCTTGTTGTTGGCAATGAGTATGATATGTCATTCAAATGTACTTAACATTAAGTATGGAACAATACTTATCTGAAATATATCCCGCTCATACTGTACATCACACACAGTGGTGCATTTTCGAAGAGGTTTGAATGGTACAAGTGCATCATCATACCGCTGCACTATGCCACCAAAAAATTGCATAAAAATTTCCATAATATTATTTAAATTCTCATTATTAAAAGCATGATATGTACTCATTTAAAAATTTATGAAATCTTCCAACTCTTTAACTAAATAAGACGGAAGCGACTATTATACATATTCGGTTTATATCAAGATTTGAATCAATATGAAGCATTGTCAACAAGATTTGTTCTTGACCCAAAAATAGTCTCTTGACTAATATAAAAATGTCCTCTAGCGGTACTTTCATCGGTAAAATATGTGGGCAGAGAGGCGGACGCTTATCACTAACGTAAAGGATGTGTACAACAAAATAACCTTAAGATTAGGTAGTGTCAATAAAATCCTCAAAACAATGGAAAAACATATATTTATTTAAAATTACTAGAAGTCAATGTAAAATAAAATAGTAATTTTTCAACAATGTAGTAATATGTACAAATACACTTTTTGATATGTTTGAATAGAAAGAAAATATATGTGAAAGACAAATTTTTGAATCTATATATATAACAAGCAAGAAAGCACCGTCGGGTAAACATAATTATGAACCCCTCACATTGAGTCCCAAAAAATATTTGTAGATTTATTTATTTTTGGTTTAATTAAGTTATTATCAATTTAAATTGCATTTAATAACATTAAAGTATGTACTGGTATTAAAGTTATAAGCTGTTAACTTTTGGTGCAAAATGATCCATTTGTGTGGGAGGTTCCAAAAGGAGCGGTGTAATAATGCCCATTTCTTACCGGACTGTAGGTACCATTAAAACATTACATTGTACAAAATTTCAAGTATTTTTATGCACTGGTATTAAAGTTATAAACTCTTAAGATTTGGTACAAAATGGTCATTTGTGTGGGAGGTATCAAAAGGGGCGTGGAAACTTCGCCATTTTTCTCGAGGTGATAGCGACTAGTAAACTAATATATAACACTATGCAACAAAATTGTTGTCCAAGGGAAGTGGATAACAGTTTCTGGTGCAACTAGGTGTCACAAACACGAAAATAATATTAAAAAAATTGTTTATGGTAAATTTTTTTTAAAATTCCAGCTTTCATTGAAGTGCATTCAGTATTAGGACCATAATTTTTCAAGTATAAGCCTGATTGCCCGTGTTATGCGCCAAATTAAAGGGAATTATGAGGGCTACATATGCTGCAAATATCGCTTTCACGTAGAATCTTTGGTTTAGTAACAGTTGTCAAAAATATGAGAAAAAAATGATTAAAAAAAAAACACTTTTTCCTGGTACAAAAAAAAACCCATAAAAAATAGAAAAAAAAATCTAAAATATTATTTTATTACATTTTTAAAAAGCCAGCATGCTAAAGAAGAGAACACCGTCTATTTGGATAGATGTAAAAGTTATGAGCCATTTGGTAAATTTTAGGGAAATTAAAAAAAATCTTGTTTCATATTTTTTCGTTTTTAAATTATGTTTTTGCGTATATTGAATTCGCCATATGCGAGAGAAACATATAAGAGACATTGCACTTGCATTTTATTTTATGAGGATTGATGTCAGACATTATAAAATTATAGAGAGGACGAGGTTTTATGGTTGTTTGTAACCATCAATAAAACATGATATGCAATGTCATTGTAATTCAGCGCCTTAAAGAGATAAGTCGATTTTCTGAAAAATATTATAACCCTTTATCTGGCCATGTGACAGTAATGTTACAAACCCAAATATTGACTCTATTTCCCTATTAGTGTTAAATTTAGGTAAATTGGTTATTGTATCATATCTGACACTAACTGTACTTCATATAAAGCTTATGAGATAGAGTGAAACAGCATGTTGCTTACTTTTTTCGGGCCAAAAGTTTACTTAAAAAAATTTTGAGGGAACGCAACAAGTGTTAGAGTTTGCTGATGAAAAAAAGTATTTATTTCGCAATTAACGGTGTTTTTTTTTATACAGTGCATAAGTGTATAACTAATTGAATCTAACCGAGTGTAAATGAAAGTAAGTGATAAATAACTTTTGTGAGGATATTTTCCGTTTGTAACATGTATGTCACATTGCCTTATAGCGCCAAAATTTAATCACGACCAATATAGAAAATGTCTAAGACTGTGAGCAATGATGAAATATTACAACTGCTTGACGAGAGTGAAAATGGACTCGATTTTGACGATGATAGTTTAGCTGATCCAGATTATGATGTAGACTTGGAAGAAATTTATGATGCTAAAGATTTGGACCAAGCGATTTTTGATGATATCGAAAATGAAAATACTGAACCGACAGATAATCCATCATGTGATATTCAACAATTTATTGCCGTTATATATATGATGTCTTTAGTACAACTTCCCAGTGCAGCAAGCCACTGGAGTAGGAAAATTGGAACGAAAGCAATCCAAGAAGTGATGCCTCTTAAAAAATTTGAAAATATACGACGTCGTATACACTTCAACGACAATACCAAAAATCTACCATCAACTGATAAAAATCACGACAGAATGTTCAAAATCCGCCCGAGCATTGAGGAGTTGAATAAGAATTTCGGAAAAGTTCCTCTAACCACAACTTTGCGTTGATGAACAAATGTGTTCTACTAAAGCTCGAAACTTTTTGAAACGGTACCTTCCAAATAAACCTCATAAATGGGGTTATAAATTATATGTTCTCTGCGGCTCTACGGGGTTTGCTTACAAAATTGAGCCAGAAACCGGCAAAGAAAATATTGTGGTTGACAACGAGCCGGACTTAGGAGCATCCTCGAATGTGGTCGTGAGAATGTCACGTATAATTCCACGTAATCAAAACTTTCAACTTTATGTTGATAATAATTTTACTTCTATACCACTGCTCGCATACTTGGCAAATGAAGGAATATTCAGTTCTGGAACAATTCGACGGAACAGAATACCAAATTGTAAGCTTCCAAGCGAAAAAGAAATGATGAAAAACGAAAGAGGGTCGTCCGTGGAGTATGTATGTAATGCTGAAGAAATTGATATTGCAGCTGTTTCGTGGAAAGATAATAAAACTGTAAATCTCGCGTCCACATTCGTTGGTGAAATGCCAAAACGCTCTGTAAATAGATATGACAAACTTAAAAAAAATACGTCGAAATCGAGCGTCCGTCTATTGTTGGTCAATACAACTCGCACATTGGAGGTGTGGATCTCATTGATGCAATTATGGGAAGATACAAAATTAAATTTCGCAGCAAAAGATGGCAAGTTCGAGTGTTTTATCAGCTTTTAGATTTAGCTATGGCAAACGCATGGCTTCTGCATAAAAAAATAAGCTAATAAAGCAGAAAAATTGATGCCTCCGGCAGAGATCCCTCTCCGGATTGCTGAAACTCTATTGAAGCTTGGTACAAAGGCCAATTCTAACAAAAGTTCTATTGAGCCATTAATACAAGTTCAAAAACACAAGGGACTGGCACAGCATGCCCCACCACAAGATATGCGGCTGGACCAGATTGGTCATTGGCCAACATGGGCAGATAAACGAATAAGATGTAAAATGCCGAGCAGCCAAGGGGTTTCGTAAACGTTGTGGGAAAAATGCGGAGTTGCATTATGTTATAACAAAACATATCACCTTTCATAAATATATTCACTTTATGTTTTTTTTTTTGCCTTTTCAGGCAATGTAACATTTATGTTACAAAGGAATTTTTATTGAATAAAAGACTCAAAAACCTTTAAAAATGTTTTTAAAAAAAGCTAGTTTATTTTTTTAACAGTAACTATTGACAAATAAACGTTTTGGTTCAAAATATTTTCTTGCCCGATAAAGGGATAAAGTTATATTTCGAAGTATGAGTAAACGGCAAAGAACTTTTCAATGTGTAAATGATCCCGACAATTTCTGCTACATCTGTCGAAAATATGTTATTAAAAAAAATCGACGTGCGTTTAGTAAAATAATAGAAGAAATATATGTGCAATATTTTGGTATACGAGTTAAAAATATGAACGAACCGTGGACACCTGGTATTTTGTGTAATTCGTGCCATGTAAATCTTACGCGATGGAGTAGTGGAAGCATGCGGTAAGTACTTTACAATTAATGTATTACAATGTTTTGTGGAATAAAAGGTTTTAATTTTAGTCTTCACGTGGAATTTTGAATGCCAATTATTTGCAGACAACCATTCATTCACGATACGGACTACTATTTTAGTCTAAGTTAATAGATTGGAGTAGGAAGTGTCCAAGTACAGCTAACAGCCTAATAACGGAAACATCATCAAGTTCAACTGAGTACTCAACTCTGAGCGATTCAAGTTTGAGTCAGAAGTCATCGCTTTTAAGTCAGTTTTAACTCATTGATCTAGTGAGAGATTTGGAACTGACCAAAGATAAGGCAGAAATACTTGCGTCTGGGATGAAACAGTACAATATTTTGGCCCCAGATGTTAACATATCATATTATAGAGTCCGTGATATACCTTACAAACAATTGTATACAACTGTGGATAACAGATGCTTTTGCAAGGACATTCCCGGATTGTTCGAGGAACTTAATCAATCATACACTTCAAAGGAATGGCGGTTACTTGTTGACAGCAGTAAAGAAAGTTTGAAAGCAGTACTTTTACACAACGGAAATCAGAAACCGTCGATTCCCATTGCTCATGCTGTCAACACTAAGGAATCATACGAAACAATGGCTAAATTGATAAAATACATAAAATATGAACATGACTGGAAAATTTGTTGCGATTTAAAAGTATGGGTATGTTATGCCTCTGGGATAGCCGATATTTTGCCACCACTGCATATTAAGCTGGGTCTCTTTAAACATTTTGTAAAAGCCTTAGGGAAAAATGGCAATTCACTTTCATATTTAAAAGACTTTCTTTTCAAAAAATCGAAGAAGGAGTTTTTGATGGGCCTAAAATAAGGAAACTGATGAAAGATGTGAATTTCGAATCATATTTGACGTCGGATGAAATTGCAGCATGGAGGTCGTTTAAGCTTGTAGTTTCAAATTTCCTTGGATCCAATAAAAGCCCGCAATATGAAACAATGATTAATGATTAAAATTAAAAAAAAAGATTTTTTGAAATTCTCTTACCTCTACCATAAGGTCTATAATTTCTACATTTATCCATAGATTTTTTTCAAATAGGCATTATTTTCTTCGCTAGAATGACGGCAGACCGACGGACATTGCTCAAATGACTAAAAATCGATACCTCCATTCTAAACTATGCTAAGTGCAAAAAGTAGTTTTTCAAGAGAGGCGATCAAAGTTTGATGATTTTTTCTAATTTGTGTGGAATTCCTTTATGATGGAAATTGAATGACCTGTACTGTTTTGTGAATAACATTTGATTGGGTTGACGGATAAACACCAAATTTTGACAGAACATATTTTGGAATATTTAGAAATTAAAAATGCAATCTCCCTAAAAACATGTTAAGTTAGAATGGAGGTATCGAAATGACTCAAAACGGATTTCCGCCGAACATACATGGGTCTTAGGTCACTCCTTCGATGTGTTACACTTTTTGTACGTAGCAATATACCCTCCTCTCTAAGATGGGGCGATAAAAATGATTATGTGTTTGTTTGGTTGTTGGTTCTGTATAGACGTCTAAACCGCTGAGCCGATATCCACGAAATTTTCACAGAATGTAGTATTAGGTCTGAAAGGAAAAATAGGCTACTTGAATTTTTTATATCTCAAGTGGGATTGGAACCGCCCATTCGCCTCTTTTTGAAAAATCTATATCTATAGAACGGTTCCTAGATTATAGTGAAATTTTGTGGATATGCTTCTGTAAGCATAAAACTTGATCATACCAAAAATGTACGGGATCGGACCAATGTATCTGGTGGCAGTCTACGTGATTGGTCCAAAGATGGGCGAGATCGCCCATCTATTTCTCCAAACTGAAATTTGGGGCAACGAATTGAACCGGGTCCACCTAGTAGTATATATTTCTGAGCAAATAAATTGTATTTGAAAAGCAATAAAATTTATTTGGAACGCATATATTATTATATTGCAATAAAATATATTTGCCAACTAATTTCCTTAAATAAAATATGTGTTTATTTACAAAAAAAAATATTGTTTAGGAATTTCTACAATACGCAGAATGAGCTATATGGTTTGAATTTAGAGAGGAGGGTATACATATATCATTTGCTACGAGCCAAAAGTGTAACACATCGAAGGAGTGGCCTAAGACCCTATGTATGTTCGGCGGATATCCGTTTTGGGTCATTTTAAGTCGAATGAGCAATGTCCGTCCGTCCGTCTGTCTGTCTGCTGGCTGGTGCGCACGATAACTCTCGAAAGGAGTAACTGATTGACTACAAATTTGGTATGTGGTAATATTTTCTTCTATCTCGCTCTAAGTTCGAAGATGGGCCATATTGGTCCACAACTTCTAGTACCTCCCCCACAAAGGGTTAACATTTAATGAAATATTGATTTGATATTTAACAAGTAAAAGCGTTAAGTTCGGCCTGGCCGAATCTTATATACCCTCCACCATGGATAGCACGTGAATGGTTTCGGGCACAAATAAAGTCATATTACAAAATTTCACCCCGATTCGTTGAAATTTGTGGTTTTTGTTGCGTTAGAAAGTAAAATCTAGAGGGACCTTTGTATGGGGGCTATATCAAAACATGTTAAAGGAAGATCAGTGGAAACAGCTCTACATGAGGTAGTACACCACATAGAACAGTCCTTCAGTGATGAAATGTGCACACTTGCCGTTTGTATATATATTGAGGGCGCTTTTAACAACGTTCAGACCGGTACACTTATCCAGTCCTTAGACGTGTTTCAGGTTGACCGGGCGTTGATAAACTGGATCAACAATATGCTAAGGAATAGGTGGATTATTTGTGGGTCATATGACGTAAAAATCAGAGACAAGGTAAATCGTGGTATACCTCAGGGGGGAATTTTATCGCCTCTCCTATGGGTTACGACGATACACAGTCTCCTTAAAGCCCTCACCAATGAAGGACTTAAACTAGTCTGTTATGCAGACGACATTATAATACTTCTAAGGGGCACACATCCAAACCAACTATGCAGAAGAGCTGAGGAGGCACTTAACATAGCATATAACTGGGCACAACCAAGGGGACTAAATTTCAACCCAGACAAAACAGAAATATGTCTATTTACAAGGAAAACGAAGATTCATCCTTTTACCGTGCCTCGATTCCTGGATAAGAATATTGCCATATCTAAACAGGTAAAATACTTGGGAGTCAAAATACTGGGCAATCATATTCAAGAAAGAGTTACAAATGCCCACAGACGTTGGTCGTTGTGCAGAAGAGCTATATGTTCAAAATGGGAACTACGTCCAGATATGACACACTGGCTTTACGTGAGCGTGATCAGACCAATAATAACCTACGCCTCTGTAGTGTGGTGGACATCAATGGACAAAAAGTACAACGTAATATCATTGCAAAAAGTGCAACATATGTGCTGTCTAGGCATAACGAGGGCAATTAGAACCGCACCAACAAGAGCGTTGTAGACTATACTGCACATCCAACCAATAGATATCCGTATAAAGTATGAAGCAGCCCTCACAGCAAGACGTCTACAAGTGATGGGTGAATGGATAAATCGAGACCACAAGTCGTACCATCAGAAGATATTACAATCACTGGTCGGTCATATTCAAACAACGGAAATCTCCGACCGCATTCCTGAAGTGCGGCTTACAGCTACCTGTGATTCGTTCGTGACAGACAGACGCTCCTGGGAACACGGAACACAAGCTCATGCGCCAGTGGGAACCAGCTGCAACACTGATGGGTCCTGGCTAGGAGGAAGGACGGGTCTGGGACATTTTATTGATGAACCAGAAGTCGAACTTTACTTCCGCCTCCCAGACCATAACACAGTATTTCAAGCAGAAGTTCGAATCATCACGGAGTGTGTTAACTGGCTCAGTAATACCACAAAGCCTAAATATGCCAACATATTCACAGACAGTCAAATGGCGATCAAAGCAATAACATCGGAAAAGGTCAAATCCAGAACAATGTTAGACTGTAAAAGAACGATAGATAAATAATTACTCAGTCCATGGTCAACTGTGTATTTTCTGGGTACCGGGACACAACGGAGTGATTGGAAATGAACGAGCAAACAGCTTGGCTTCAAAGGGCAGAGAACTTCGAGTAATAAACTTGGAAAATTGGAAGCCACGAAGGATGAGTTGAAGCACTGGGCAGTGATGACTCACAAAACTGTGTGGAATAGAGCAACTGCAAAGATATTGTGGGGTGACCCAAATGAGAATAAAACCAGTAATTTTCTGAAACTAAACAAGATCGAGATTAGTAAGATGATAAGTGTTCTAACGGGACACTCAAGCGTACAGGCACATCTTCATCGCATAGGACTAGCAGAAAATAACTGCAGGGCATGCAGGGAATGCAGGGAAAACATCGACACGATGGAACATTTTCTGTGTCACTGCCAAGCTTTCACATATCACGATCACGGGGGCAACCCTATCCAACAGCTGTAAAAGTAGCAACAGCTGATTCTAGATAATGAGAAATAATCAAGCAACCGAAAATAAATACAATTGTTTGCTCGATTGATCATATATGTATATATAGGGGCTATATCTAAATCGGAAACCTTCTGTACCCTTTTCAGTAAGTCATAGAGTTAAAAAGAAAGTTCTTGCTACATTTGATAGTGATCTGAGCATAATAGTGTCCTGTATTTGGTAACAAGAATACATTTACAAACAGACGGACGGACAAAACCAATTCAGAAAGAGATTCTTGGTTGATAGGTATAATAAACGATTGTTTGGGTCACCTAGTTTAAGCTATTATGAAATAATTTAAAAAGCAACAGTGTAGTTGTAGGTTTTCAATACATTTTATACACACTAATAGACAGAGGTTTTTTGAAATTATGGTGGATACTTCAACAAAAGATACATGATAATGTTGTTTGGTTCATTTATCCATTTTTTATTCATTTTCCCAACAATTTTCACTTTATCTTTCAAAAGGACGGCAAACATAACCGACACGAATGCATTTTTCTGATCGTCTGATTTGACATTTCATTTCGTTCGTTGTTGTCTTATAAGAACCAAAATGATGGCGATAATTGAAAGCTTCTTTGTTTATATCCAAAACAAAGTGTGTAAAAACCAAAAATTTCATTCGCTTGCCATTTGACGTGCGAAGTGGCAAAAAAGAAGTTACAAAAACAGGCCCTAAGTGTATGTCCATGGACATGAGACGTTTAAACGTCTCCTCTATTCAACCTAAGCTAAACAAGCCTATATCAAAACATGGACCTATGGCTACGGTTACCAATTTTCAGCCCGGTCAGTTGATATTTGTGGTCTCTATGGCGTTAAGAAGTCAAATTGGACAGATGTTATACGTGGGGGCTATATCAAAATGTGGACCGATATAGCCCATTCTCAATCCCAAGTTGCCTGCAGGTAACTTTCAGCCACCTACCCCAAGTATTATAGATTGTAGCGTGATTACAACAGACGGACGGATGGATGGACGAACAGACGGACATGGCTAAATCGCCTTAGAATTTAAAGACGATTAAGAATATACATATATACTTTATGTGGTCTCAGATCAATATTTAGAGGTGTTATACCCCCATCCTATGGTGGAGGGTATACAAATATGGTAAATTTATGTATAGTATAGTGAGTAGTGAGAACAGTACGAATCACAATAAGTAAGATGGTATGTATGGGGGCTATATCAAAACATTGACCGATATGGCCCATTTGCAATCACAAACAACCTGCAACTATAAGAAATATTTATACCAAATTTGATCAACCTAGCTCTATTATTACGGACTGTAGCGTGATTACAACAGACGGACGGACGGAATCAAAACAAGTAAAAGCGTTAAGTTCGGCCATGCCGAATCTTATATACCCTCCACCATGGATAGCATGTGACCTCACAAAATAACTCAAAACTGAATAAAATAACAGCGAAAAACAAAAAAATATAGTAGATGAGAACAGTAGGAAACATATAGTAGATGAGAACAGTAGGAATCACATCAAGTTAGATGCTATATATGGGGGCTATATCAAAACATTGATCGATATGGCCCATTTGCAACCCCAAACAGCCAGCAACTATAAGAAATATTTATACCAAATTTGATCAACCTAGCTCTATTATTGCGGACTGTAGCGTGATTACCACAGACGGACAGACGGACATGGCTAAATCGTCTTAGAATTTTACGACGATTAAGAATATATATTAGGGCGGGTTGATTTTTTTGTTTTCAAATCGTATAGCAAAAACTTAAACTACATAAAATTCTAAGAAAATTCTCCGAAGAAACCATGTATTTAAAATAAAATCCTAATCCGCGCCTCTCGACTTGAACATTTATATGCCCGCCTTTGCCAAAAAAAATAAATGTTAGAAAAAATAGATTTTTCCAAAAAGAAATCGAATTTTCTGAATAAAATTGTTTGTTAAGGTAGTTCTTTTGCACTTTATATCTTTTCTACACTCAAAATTTTTTTCATTAAAAAAATATTCTCCCAAGTAAAAAATGATTAAAAAAAATTATATAATGACTTGTCAATTTTGTGTAGGAGGTACCAAAAGGGGCGTGGCAACTTCGCCCATTTTTCACTGGATTGTAGGTACTATGAAACCATTACACTGTAAAAAATTTCAAGTCTTTTTGTGCATAGGTATTCAAGTTATAAGCTGTTAACTTTTGGAGCAAAATGGTCCATTTGTGTGGAAGGTACCAAAACGGGCGAGGTACCTTCGCCCATTTTTCTTGAGGTGATAGTGACTAATAAAATAATATTATGTGCAGAATTTCAGGGGATTCAAATAAGTAGTATAGAAGTTATTAAATAATCAATAATTCACTTAATATTAACACTTTGTGGGGGAGGTACTAGAAGGGGTGGGCCAATATGGCCCATCTTTGAACATAGCCGGAGATAGAAAAAAATATTACTACATACCAAATTTGAAGTCAATCGGTTACTTCTTTCGAGAGTTATCGTGCGCACCAGCTAGCAGACAGACAGACAGACGGACGGACATTGCTCATTCGACTTAAAACGACCTAAAACGGATATCCGCCAAACATACAGGGTTGCCCATATTCGACGGACCCACGGACTCGTTGGGCCCATTCCAATCGACGAGGCTTGTCCGCAGGCAACAATCTTTGCGTCAATTGAATTTTGTACGGGAACAAATGCAAATCAACGCGAATAATCCGTTGTAAAGTGGACCGAGCCATGCCCAACTGCTGAGAACGGCGTTTTTGGGATGTTCTTGGGGACCTCTCAACACTGGCTCGTACGGCAGCGATATTCTCGGCCGATCGCCTTGGTCGACTTTTATTTGGCCTCTTCGGATTAGAAAGAGCCTCACCAGTCGAAAATTTTTCGTATAAACGCTTAATGGTGTTCTTAGAAGGCGCACTTCTCACATTTTTTAATATTTTAAAAGCACGTTGACTTGACTTCTTCTGTTGAATGTAAATTTCAACTATTTCAGAGCGCTCGCGTGGCGTGTATTGTTCCATGGTAAAAATCTGCTTGGACTGACGCTTCAAACGCGGTATGTCATTAAGCGATCTGACATCTCTGTCAAAAGTAATGGCGTTGCCAGATGGGTCCGTCGAATATGGGAGACCCTGTACTTAAAATCTTATGTCACTCCTTCGATGTTTACACTTTTGACCCGTAGCAAATGATATATACCCTCGTATCACTAAAGTGAGTGTATAATAAAACATAACATATTTCAAAAACCAGTAAGGAAAGGCTAAAGCCGGGCGGGGCCGACTATATAATACCATACACCACTCTCGTAATATTGAATAACTCTGATATATAAATTTTGTAATTCATGTATAAATTGTTTACATAAATTTACTTTTGGGACATTTTATACTTAAATAATACCCTGTACCACAGTGTGGTGTAGGGTATAAAAACGATTGGATCTAAAGAGCCAAATCGGATGAAACATATATATGGGAGCTATAGCTAAATCTTTACCGATTTTCTTCAAATTCAGCAATGTTGGTTCATGAATCAAAAAACTCTACCATTCTAAATTTCAAAACGATTGGATGTAAAATATAGCTTCTATAGAACTAAAGGGCCAAATCCGACGAAACATATATATGGGAGCTATAGCTAAATCTTAACCGATTTTCTTCAAATTCGGTAGTGTTGGTTCATGGATCAAGAAACTCTACCATTCTAAATTTCAAAACGATTGGATGTAAAATACAGCTTTTATAGGACTAAAGGGCCAAATCGGACGAAACATATATATGGGAGCTATAGCTAAATCTTAACCGATTTTCTTTAAATTCGGCAGTGTTGGTTCATGGATCAAGAAACTCTACCATTCTAAATTTCAAAATGATTGGATGTAAAATACATCTTCTATAGGACTAAAGGGCCAAATCGGACGAAACATATATATGGGAGCTATAGCTAAATCTTAACCGATTTTCTTCAAATTCGGCAATGTTGGTTCATGGATCAAGAAACTCTACCATTCTAAATTTCAAAACGATTGGATGTAAAATACAGCTTCTATAGGACTAAAGGGCCAAATCGGACGAAAGTTATATATGGGAGCTATATCTAAATCTGAACCGATTTCAACCAAATTCAGTAGCGATCTTAACAGCCGCGAAATACTCTAAACTGCAAAATTTCAGAACGATCGGAGTGAAATTGCGACCTGTAGTCGACGAACAACTTTACATGGACAGACGGACGGACGGACATCGTTAAATCGACTCAGATAGTGATTCTGAGTCGATCGGTATACTTTAAGGTGGGTCTAGCTGTGTTTTTTAAGGTGTTACAAACATCTGCCGTGAAACAAACTTATAATACCCTGTACCACAGTGTGGTGTAGGGTATAAAAAGAAAATAATTTAAGCGAAAGAAGAGGAAACAAATTTTCAAGTCGAGAGGCGGGGATTAGGTTTTGATTTTAGACCCAGGGTTTCTTCGGAGAATTTTCTTAGAATTTAATGCAGATTACGTTTTTGCTATACGATTTTTAATTTTTTTTTCATCCATACAAATCAACCCGTCCTAATATATATACTTTATGGGGACTCAGACCAATATTTATAGGTGTTACAAACGGAGTGACAAAATGAATATACCCCCCATCCTATGGTGGAGGGTATAATAACTTATATACTACTTATTTGAATCCTCTGAAATTCTAAATATAGTATTAGTTTATTAGTCACTATTACCTCGAGAAAATTGGGCGAAGATGCCACGCCCCATTTGGCACCTCCCACACAAATGGCCAATTTTGTTAATAGCTTATAACTTTATTACCAGTGCATACAAAGACCTGAAATTTTGTACAGTGTAGTGGTTTAATAGTGCCTACAATACAGTGAAAAATGGACATTGTTGCCACGCGCCTTTTGGTACCTCCCACACAAATGGACCATTTTGTACCAAAAGTTACCAGCTTATAACTTGTATACCAGTGCATACAAATACTTGAAATGTTGAACAGTGTAATGCTTTTATCATACCTAGAGTCTAGAGCAAAGTGGCCTTAATTGGCACGCCCCTTTCGGTACCTCACACACAAATTTGTACCAAAAGTTAACAGCTTTTAACTGTAATACCAGTACATACTTTAATGTTATTAAATACAATTTAAACTGATAATAATTTAATTAAAACAAAAAATAAATAAATTTACTAATATTTTTTTGGACTCAAGGTGAGGGGATTTATGAGTTATGAGTTTCTTACTTGTTGTTTTTAACATTTTGTGAAGGAGACTTGGGGAAATAATTATGAATCGAACAACGTAGAAAATAATTAAATTGTTCCGAAATTTTGCGAAAAGTTAATGAAAATATGCTAAAAAAAGCACGCATGTGCGAAGCAGAAAATGGACATCACTTACAGGATATCATATTTCAAACAAGATATGTACTGTATTAAAAAAATATATAATAACCGCATAAATTAGAATGCGGACATCAGAATTCGTTTTAGAGGTATGCTTCCTTCGGCAAAGTTTCTTATTTTGATCCGTAGAATACGATTTTCACTGAGCAATGGGCGATTTTTAAATCGACCCGCCCTATTCCCCATATATATGTTACCCCCGATTTGACATGTAAGCGCTGCAGAAACCGCATTTTATATCAGATCAGTACGAATTTGGCAGAAAGAGTTCTCTTATTACATGAATGAACTCTGGTAAATTCGGGGAAAATTGGTTTAGACTTGGACATAGTCCCAAAATATATGTTTCAGCCGATTTGATATGTAACCGCTGTAGAAACCGTATTTTATATCCGATCAGTACGAAATTCGGCAGAGAGAATTTTCTTACTACATGAATGAACAGTACCAAATTCGGGGAAAATCCTTTCACATTTAGATACGGCCCCCATATATGTATATGTTTCAGCCGATTTGACATGTAAGCGCTGTAGAAACCGTATTTTATATCCGATCAGTACGAAATTCAACAGAGAGAGTTTTCTTATTACATGTATAAAGACTGCCAAATTCGGTTAAAATTGGTTTAGATTTAAATAAATTTCCAATATACTTATATATGTTACACCCGATTTGATATGTAAGCCCTGTAGAAACTGTACTTTATATCCGATAAGTGCGAAATTCGACAGAGAGAGTTTTCTTATTACATGAATGAAAACAACCAAATTCAAGGAAATTCAGTTCAGATTTAGATATAGCCCCTATATATATGTTTCACCCGATTTGACATGTAAGCGCTGTAGAAACCATGTTTTATATCCTTTCAGTACGAAATTCGGCAGAGAGGGTTTTCTTATTACGTGTATGAACACTGCCAAATTATTATCGCAATGCCCATTTTCGCATTGTTCTTGTTTCGCTATTCTACACATTTTTGTGAGCTATCTCTCTTCAGTGCTACAGCTCACCCTTTTCCAAATTTGTTACCCGAATTTATCTGCTCAGTGAAGCCAAGCTGTTTGCCAATCACTACGCTGTGTCCTGGTACCCAGAAAAGTTGACCATGTGCTGAGTAATCATATATCGATCTTTTATAGTCCAACACAGTTCTGGATTTTGACCCTTTCCGACGTTAGAGTGATGGGTAACGTTAAATTCGTGGAAAAAAGGCACATTTCTAAGATTTTTTCGTGACGAAACGGTTAAAAATTTTTTATTGAAAGAATACATTTTTATTGAAAGTACATTAAAGTATAACTTTCAAAGTTTATTGTGTACAATTTTTATAAAAAATATGGCAACAACAGAATTTATGTGGAAGCGTCTCGAAAAAAATCATCTGATATTAAAAAAATATTTTTTTTTTCGATTTTTTTTAACTTTTAATTTTTTTGGGAACACTTTGAAGTGAAAAATGTGATCTTTGCGAGAAAAAATCGAATAATTGGTTAATGCAAAATAAAAAAATTAACGAATTTAAAAACCCCGACAGAGTTACCTCGTAAATTATGTAAAGAACTTGTGTTAATAATTTTAAAATGATCGGTTCAGTAGTTTTTGAATTATGAGGAGCACCGTCTTTGAAAACATGTGTTGTGGGAAAAACGCTTTGAAGTTTTTCTGATGCACTGAGTCACATTTGACGCACGGTTGTTCTAGACTGCTGTATCTTCGTTAGTTTTGCTCGATTCACCTAAAATATATTCACACAATATTCTTGAAAGGTTCTCTATTCAGAAAAAATATTAACAAAATGAAAAAAAAGTTTATAAACATTAAGTTTGTGAACTTCTTATTGCATTAAATTATATCAAGTGAAAATGGAATATATCGGTACATATTTTGATAAATATAAGCCGATAATTAAGTAACGATCTTAAAGCTACCGTGGTAGACAATCTGTTGAGCGCACAAAATTTGTTTAAGTTATTTTTGATGAAAACAATTATTTTTTAATAAATACTGATAAAGAACGTGCTGGACATTCATTCGAGCGCACTTTGTTAAAAAATAACAAACATGAAAGTTCAGTCGGGTAAACCGACTTATGAATCTTCTCTCCTTGAGTCCCAAAAAATATTAGTAAATTTATTTATTTTTTTGTTTTATTTAAATTATTATCAATTTAAATTGCATTTAATAACTTTAAGTTATTATATATTTTTGAGCACTGGTATTAATGTTATAAGCAGTTAACTTTTGGTGCAAAATGGTCCGTTTGTGTGGGAGGTGCCAAAAGGGGCGTACCAATTACGGCCACTTTTCTCTAGACTCTAGGTACTATAAAAGCATTGCACTGTACGAAATTTCAAGTATTTGTATTTAGTGGCGTTAAAGTTAAAACTGTTAACTTTTGGTACAAAAAGGTCTATTTGTGTGGGAGGTACCAAAAAGGGCGTGCCAATAACGCCTATTTTTTTCTGGACTGTAGGTACTATAAAAGCATAACACTGTACAAAATTTCAACTATTTGTATGCACTGGTATTAAAGTTATAAGCTGGTAACTTTTGGCTCAAAATTGTCCATTTGTGTGGGAGGTACGAAAAGAGGCGTGGCAACTTCGCCCATTTTTCTCGAGGTATTAGTGACTAATAAACTAAAACTATGTGTATAATTTATAGAAGGGTTAAAATTTAGTGAAATATTGATTCTTTAATAACTTCTATACTACTTATTCGAATCTTCTGAAATTCCATACATAGCATTTGTTTATTAGTCGCTATCACCCCGAGAAAAATGGGTGAAGTTCCCACTCCCCTTTTGGTATCCACACAAATGGACCATTTTGCATCAAAATTTAACTGCATAAAGCTTTAATATCACTTCATACAAATACATGCAATTTTGTACAGTGTAATGCTTTTATTGTACCTAGAGTCCAGCGAAAAGTGGGCGTTATTGGCACTCCCCTTTTGGTACCTCCCACACAAATGGACTATTTTGCACCAAAGTTAACAGCTTATAACTTTAATGCCAGTGCATACAAACACTTGAAATTTTGTACAGTGTAATGGTTTTATAGTACCTACAGTCCACTGAAAAATGGACGTTGTTGCCATGGCCCTTTTGGTACCTCTCATACAAAGGTCCATTTGGCACGAAAAGTTAACTGCTTATAACTATAATTATATTGCCTACAAATACTTAAAATTGTATTCAGTGTACTGTTTTTATAGTATAGGCACGCCTCTTTTGGTACCTCCCATACAACCGTACCATTGTGTACAACCATTTAACAGATTATATCCTGAATACCAATACATATAAATACTCAAAATTTTTTAACAGTGTATTCCTACAGTCCTATTAAAAATTGGAGTTATGGCCACGCCCGTTTTAGTATCTCCCATATAGAAAGAGACAAGACATATCAAAAGTTGATAGCTCATAATATTAGTACATATACTTGTACCAGCGCATATTTACATTGCTCACCTCAGTCGGTTTACCCGACTGAAATTTCTTACGTGTTTTTCACTTTTTATTCATTTTTTCGCTTAATTGTTTGAACAGTTTTTCTTTTGGTATTAATTATCTAAGAATATAGAGAAATGAGAAAGTTTTGGTGGGAAAAAAATACAAAGTTTTCTTTAAAAAACATGAAAAATTGTTGTGCGCTCAAAGATTGTTTACCACTGTTTATGCCTGGAATTTAAATGTGCTCTATTTAAAATAGTAATAATTATTCTCCGTGATTTTGTTGCCAAACAATGGTGTAGGCTCCGCCCGACTTTAGTCTTTTCTTACTGGTTTTTCATTGATTTTAGTTATACCTCTTGTATACAATTTAAAATGATTTAATTCATATAAATATTTGTTTTAAAGCATTAATTATACCCTACACCACACTGTGGTACAGGGTATTATAAGTTTGTTTCACGGCAGATGTTTGTAACACCTTAAAATAGCACAGCTAGACCCACCTTAAAGTATACCGATCGACTCAGAATCACTAGCTGAGTCGATTTAACGATATCTGTCCGTCCGTCCGTCTGTCCATGTAAAGTTGTTCGTCGACTACAGGTCGCAATTTCACTCCGATCGTTCTGAAATTTTGCAGTTTAGAGTATTTCGCGGCTGTTAAGATCGCTATTGAATTTGGTTGAAATCGGTTCAGATTTAGATATAGCTCCCATATATATCTTTCGTCCGATTTGGCCCTTTAGTCCTATATAAGCTGTATTTTACATCCGATCGTTTTGAAATTTAGAATGGTAGAGTTTCTTGATCCATGAACCAACATTGCTGAATTTGAAGAAAATCGGTTAGGATTTAGCTATAGCTCCCATATATATGTTTCGTCCGATTTGGCCCTTTAGTCCTATAGAAGCTATATTTTACATCCGATCGTTTTGAAATTTAGAATGGTAGAGTTTCTTGATCCATGAACCAACATTGCCGAATTTGAAGAAAATCGGTTCAGATTTAGATATAGCTCCCATATATATCTTTCGTCCGATTTGGTCCTTTAGTCCTATAGAAGCTGTATTTTACATCCGATCGTTTTGAAATTTAGAATGGTAGAGTTTCTTGATCCATGAACCAACATTGCCGAATTTGAAGAAAATCGGTTAAGATTTAGCTATAGCTCCCATATATATGTTTCGTCCGATTTGGCCCTTTAGTCCTATAGAAGCTGTATTTTATATCCGATCGTTTTGAAATTTAGAATGGTAGAGTTTCTTGATCCATGAACCAACATTGCCGAATTTGAAGAAAATCGGTGCAGATTTAGATATAGCTCCCATATATATCTTTCGTCCGATTTGGTCCTTTAGTCCTATAGAAGCTGTATTTTACATCCGATCGTTTTGAAATTTAGAATGGTAGAGTTTCTTGATCCATGAACCAACATTGCCGAATTTGAAGAAAATCGGTTAAGATTTAGCTATAGCTCTCATATATATGTTTCATCCGATTTGGCTCTTTAGATCCAATCGTTTTTATACCCTACACCACACTGTGGTACAGGGTATGATTTAAGTATAAAATGTCCCAAAAGTAAATTTATGTAAACAATTTATACATGAATTACAAAATTTATATATCAGAGTTATTCAGTATTACGAGAGTGGTGTAGGGTATTATATAGTCGGCACCGCCCGACTTTAGCCTTTCCTTACTGGTTTTTAATTTGTATTTATTCCAAGTTATCATTTGTTGTTAACTCATTAAGTAATGCATCATTATGCAATATTACACCATATTAATTAAAAAGGATTTTTTGAACACTTAAAATTTGTGATAAAATTAACGTTGTATTACTGAAAAACTTAAAACTTGTCTTACAAATAATGTGTAGATATTTCTTCTGAACACTTAAATGCAAATAAATATTTTTTGGGTAAATAATAATCTCTAATAAAACATATTAGGATGGAAACAAAGATTTGTTAAGAATAGCACATTCCCAAATATATAATACTAGCTGAGCCCGGTGCGCTTCGCTGCCCATGTCAAAATTAGCGCTGTAGAAACTGTATTTCATATCCGATCAGTACGCATTTCGGCAGAAAGAGGTTTGTTATTACAAGTATGAACGCTGCCAAATTCGGAGAAAATCGGTTCAGATTTAGATATAGCCCCCATATATATGTTACCCCCGATTTGACATGTAAGCGTTGTAGAAACTGTATTTTATATCCGATCAGTACGAAATTCGGCAGAAAGAGGTTTCTTATTACATGAAAGAATACTGCCAAATTCGGAGAAAATCGGTTCAGATTTAGATATAGTCCCCATATATATGATACCCCCGATTTGAAATTCAAGCGCTGTAGAAACTGTATTTTATATCTGATCAGTAAGAAATTCGGCAGAAAGAAGTTTCTTATAACATGAAGGAATACCGCAAAATTCTAAGAAAATCGGTTCAGATTTAGATATATCCCCCATATATATGTCACCCCCAATTTGACATATAAGCGCTGTAGAGACTGTGTTTTATATCCGATCAGTAGGAAATTCGACAGAAACAGGTTTCTATTTTACATGGATGAGTATTCAAGGAAAATCGATGCAGATTTATATATAACCTCCATATATATGTTCCTCGAGATTTGGTTACAAAGCGCTATAGAAGTTGTTCTTTACTTTCGATCATTACAAAGTTCTCCAGAAAAATGTTTCTCAATTTAGGAAAGAATATTGCTTAATTTAGCGATTATCGGTTCAAAATACATTTACCAATTATTCAAAATTATATAACCTCCATATATATGTTCCTCGAGATTTGGTTACAAAGCGCTATAGAAGTTGTACTTTACTTCCGATCATTACAAAGTTCTCCAGAAAAATGTTTCTCAATTTAGGAACGAATATTGCATAATTTAGCGATTATCGGTTCAAAATACATTTACCAATTATTCCAAATTATTATCGCAATGACCCTTATCGCATTGTTAGGGAGGTGTAGGGTATTATATAGTCGGCCCCGCCCGACTTTCTGCCTTTCCTTACTGGTATTAGTAATAAATTCACTGAATGAAAAAATACCGAATTCAGTGGAAAGTCCAGAAAATAGAAATGTATACTTATGAAATTTCCAAATTCTTGTTTCATTGGTCATGCATCACATTATCATATTGCGATTGAATTGGAGTGAGCAGCTGTAATTATCGCATACCGAGCATTTTTGTTCATGTATTTCCTATATAATACTTGCAAGATATATCAAAATATGGGCTGTGCCACGCCCACTGGTCCTATTCCGCCCATTTGTAAGCCAATCACGTAGACTGCTACCAGATACATACACTCTCGCTAACAAAATGAGCAAGATAATTCAATTTCAAAATTTGGCTTATATGGGCGGTGGCACGCCCATTGGTCAGATCCCGCCAATTTTTGGACCAATCACGTGGACTGTCACCAGATACATATGTACAACATTAAAGCACTCTAGATAAAAAATTGTGCAAGATATATCAATTTCGAAATTTGGCTTACAACGGCGGGGCCACGCCCATTGGTCCGATCCCGCCCATTTCCTGACCAATTACGTAGAATGCCACCAGATACATATACACAACATTGCAGCACTCTCGCTAACAAATTGTGCAAACTATCTCAATTTCAAAATTTGGCTTATATGGGCGGGGCCACGCCCATTGGTCCGATTCCGCCCATTTTTGGAAAATTCACATAATCTGACACTAAATGCATACACAAGAAATTTCAGCACTCTAGCTAAAAAAATTTCTCAATACCAAAATTTGACCCATATGGGCGGGTCCACGCCCACTTGATATATCGAAAATTCAAGTACCCTATTTTCAGCACCCCCTACACACGTACATTCTGTGAAAATTTCAAGATGATCGGTCAAGTCGTTTAGACGTCTATACGGAACAAACATACAAACAAACAAACAAACCCACAAACAGACACTCTCTTTTATATATATAGATTTGTGTGTGCCAAATAAAATATATTTCGAGTGTAACCTAAACATTTGTATATTTCAAGCAGAATATGTTTAGGACAATGCACTACCGATTTTGTCAGCGTGTACACCACACTGTGGTATAGGGTATAGTAACATCGTTTATTATACCTATCGACTTAGAATCACTTTCTGAGTTGATTTCACTATGTCCGTCCATCTGTCTGTGCATGTATTCTTGTAATCAAGGTACAGGTCGCATTTATTCTCCGATCTTAACGAAACTTTGCAAATATATTTCTTGTTGCCCGAGGACGATCCCTATTCGTTAATAATAGCTCACATATATATGTACCCAAGATTTGGCACACGGTGCACAATATCCTTTTTTATACGTTTGAATCGAGAGAAAATAAATTTGGAAACAAATTTCTGAATATTACATACTAGCTGACCCGGTCCACTTCGTTGGCCCAGATATCAGATTTCCGATCCTGTCAATTTTTGGACTAATCACGTAGACTGCCACCAGATACATATACACAAAATACAGCACTTTCGCTCACAAATTGTGCAAGATATCCCGATTTCAAAATTTGGCTTATATGTGCCGGGCTACGCCCATTGTTCCGATCCCGCTCATTTTTGGACTAATCAGTGGCCTCAACGTTAAGAGCGCTACGTCCAATTTATGGTCGATGAGCGATGAGGCTCATTTTTGCCTGAATGGCTTCGTCAATAAACAAAATATGCGTTATTGGCCAGACAGCAATCCACACGTACTCCATGAGTCATCATAGCATCCCGAAAAAATACGGTTTGGTGCGGTTTATTGGCCGGCGGCGTCATTGGGCCGTACTTCTTCCGTGATGATCAAGACCGGCACGTTACTGTGAATGGGAATCGCTACCGTTCAATGATAACCGAATATTTTTGGCCCCAATTGGATGATATGGACTTGGAGGACATGTGGTTCCAACAGGACGGCGCCACAAGCCACACAGCGAATGCCACAATCAATTTATTGGAAACCAAGTTTGGAGAACGTGTTATCCCACGAAATGGTCCAGTCGATTGGCCGCTTCGGTCGTGCGATTTGACGCCGTTAGACTATTTCCTGTGGGGCTACGTCAAGTCTATGGTCTATGCCAACAAGCCAGCGAAGATTGATGAACTTCGTACGAATATCGAACGTGAAATTGCAGCAGTATCGGCCGATTTTGGCTTGAAAACCGTCGAAAATTGGGTTCAGCGTCTGGACTTCTGCAAGCGTGCCGGTGGTGGCCATGCAAAAGAAATCGAGTTCCATACATAATGGCATCGAACGTACTTTCACAGGAATAAAGAATTTCATTGATATCCAAAACCGTTTTTGTTTTATTTAAAAAAACTTTTGTAGCGCTCTTATTAAAAAACCCGGTATAACCTCCATATATATATGTTCCTCCAGATTTGGTATCAAAGCGCTATAAAAGTTGTACTTTAGTTCCGATCATTAATAATTTCCGGAAAGCTGTTTCTCAATTTAGGAACGAATATTGCTTAATTTAGCGATTATCGGCTCAGAATTAGATAATATGTTCCTGCCTACTTACCAATTATTCCAAATTGTTATCGCAATGACCTTTATCGCATTGTTAGGGAGGTGTAGGGTATTATATAGTCGGCCCCGCCCGACTATCTGACTTTCCTTACTGGTTTTTCATTGATTTCGAGTTAAAATTGATGTATTGGTACATTTTCTGAATACTTAAATGCAAATAAATATTTGTTTCGTAAGTAAAGGACCCAATTAAAAACCAGTAAGGAAAGACACAAAGTCGGGCGGGCCGACTTTATAATCCCAAATATTTAATGAAAATAGTTTGGAATAATTAGTTTCGCTTCATTTAAGACAGTACTTCAAAAACCTTATTTCTGCAAAATTATGTAAAGATCGGACGTAAAATACAGTTTTAATAGCGTTAAATACTAAATAGGCAGGAACATATATCGATACCTCTATTCTGTATAATGCTAAGTGCAAAATGTAGTTTTTCCGGATAGGCGATCAAAGTTTGATGCATTTTTTAAGTTTGTGAGGAATTTCTATACATTGCAATAGCTTTTGATTGGGTTGATAAACAGCAAATTAAGAATGGATACAATTTGGAATCTTTAGAAATTAAAAATGCAATGTCCCTAAAAACATGCCATGTCGACTTAGCATGTTTGAGAATGCAGGTATCGATATATTGCTGATATATCTATATCTGAACTGATTTTCCCCAAATTAACAGTATTCGCTCCCAAATTAAGAAACTTATTTCTGCCAAATATTTTAAACAGTATTCGCTTCCAAATTCAGAAACTTCTTTCTGCGAAATTTTGTTTTGATCGGAAGTAAAGTATTTACTGTAGCGCTTTGATATCAAAGCGGGAGAAACGCATATATGAGGGCTATATCTAAATCTGAATCAACTTTCTCCGAATTTGGCAGTCTTTATTCATGTAATAGAAATCTCTTTCGGCCGAATTTCGTACTGATCGGATATAAAATACTGTTTCTACAGCGCTTACATTTCAAATCGGGGGTAACATATATACGGAGGCTATATCTAAATCTGAACCGATTTTCCCCAAATTTTTCATTGTTCATTCGTGTAATCGGAAAACTCTTTTTGCTGAATTTCGTACTGATCGGATATAAAATACAGTTTCTACAGCGCTTACATATCAAATCGGGTGTAACATATATATGAGGGATATATCTAAATCTGAACCGATTTTCCTCAAATTTAGTATTGTCTCCAAGTGTATTAGGAGATTTCTCTCTGTAAATTTTTGTACAGATCGGTTAAAAAATGCTGCTTAAACGGTGCATATATTCCAAATCGTAGTAATATACATATGGGAGCTATATGTAAATCTGAACCGATTTCAACCAAATTCAATTCAATGGCCTTATCTTATAGCACGTTTCTGTGGCGATACGTTACGACTACGCAGAAGTAAAGTTATATGCAAGTATGGCTACTCCAGTCTTAACGAAATGGCTCCCTTTTCACGGCAAACATGTTAAGTCTTTCCGTGTGCAATGAATATTTGTTTTGCGTCTCTAATCTCACACTTAGAAAAAATAATCCTAGGGTATTATTCATAATAATTAAGGGAATGTTTAATGAGCATTTTCACATTGCAAATTGTTTCCACAAATCTCTCATACCTTTTATGAATAGAGACCATGGTATTTACCTCTTTCTATTGCGTTACTCCACCTAAACTTCATTAACAAATTGTTTCGCAATTCCCATGGCATTCATATTTTTTTCTATATTAAAAACTAATATTTTATATTGCTGCATAAACTCAAATCAAAATACCATTGTTGTCATTACGGGCAAATAATCGATTCCCTAGACATAAGGCTAACTGCGGTTTAGGTTGGCAAGCGACGTAGGGCACCACTCCAAACCATGGCAGACAGACAGACAGACATAATCTTCCAGACAACAACATTGTATCAAATGATTCCACACGCGAAGAGGAAAAAACCCAACAAGAAACCCGGGGGCAAAAAACACAATGCCTATCACGCGAAATGACATCGAACACGATACGCAACACGTCGTTTGTCAACAAATGATTTTCTTTGGTTCCAAAGGTTTCACTCACTTTGGACACATGGCCATAAAGGTAACGTCAAATGGTTTGCGTTGACGAAAAATCAACAGGAACAACAAAAACGATATTCCCAAAAATGGCATTAAGAGCCAGACCACAAGGTCTAAATTGGTAACAATGACAGTCGCGAAATGCAGTTTTATTACGAAATCTGGGTGGCCATGTCACGAAAATTTTTTTTGCGAAAAGTTCATGTGTTGATAAAAACAAATAAGAAAAAAATGCGTTAAATTTGACCAGTTCTTATGTAACCTCAACAATGGACTAATTGGTAAGCGGATTTGTGCATAATAATCTTGGTTGCTACGGCGGCATGAAGTAAACATTTTTAAAAATAGGTAAAATAAAAGTTGCAAATGTCAAACCAATCGGTTCAAATTACTTTTTATACCCTGCGGCACAATGTTGTACAGGGTATTATAACTTTGTGCATTTGTTTGTAGCACTCAAAAGGAGAAGAAATAGACCCGAGGAAAATTATTTCAGATTTAGTATAGCCCCAAATACACAGGTCTGTTCAAAAGTAAATTTTAATTTTGAAATTTCTCGGGCTATGTACATTCGATTAGCCTTTTTATACCCTACACCACACTGTGGTACAGGGTATTATAACTTTGTGCATTTGTTTGTAACACCCAAAAGGAGAAGAAATAGACCCATCGTTTATTATACCGATCGACTTAGAATCACTTTCTGAGTTGATTTAGCTATGTCCGTCTGTCCGTCTGTGCATGTATTCTTGTAATCAAAGTACAGGTCGCAATTATGTTCCGATCTCGACGAAACTTTACACATATCTTTTTTTTGGCCCAAGGACGATCCCTATTGAATTCGGAGAAAATCGGTTCGGATTTAGATATAGCCCCATATATATGTTACCCCCGATTTGACATGTAAACGCTGTAAAAACTGTATTTTATATCCGATCAGTAAAATTTGGCAGAAAGAGGTTTCTTATTACATGAATGAACACTTTTAAATTTGGAAGAAATCGGTTCAGATTTAGATATAGCCCCCATATATACGTTACCCCCGATTTGACATGTGAGCGCTGTAAAAATGTTATTTTATATCCGATCAGTGCGAAAGTCCGCAAAAAGAGGTTTCTTTCTACATGAAGGAATACTGCCAAATTCGGAGAAACTCTATTTAGATATAACACGCATATATATGTTACCCCCGATTTGACCTGTAAGCGCTGTAAAAACTGTATTTTATATCCGAAATTCGACAGAAAGAGGTTTCTTATTACATGAAGGAATACTGCCAAATTCGGAGAAAATCGGTTCAGATTTAGATATAGCTCCCATATATATGTTAACCCCGATTTGACATGTAAGCGCTGTAGAGACTGTACTTTATATCCGATCAGTACGAAATTCGACAGAAGGAGGTCTTTTTACATGAATGAGTATTCAGGGAAGATCGGTTCAGATTTATATTAAAGCTCCATATATATGTTCCTCCTGATTTGGTATCAAACCGCTATAGAAGTTGTATTTTACTTCCGATCATTAAAATTTTCCAGAAAGATGTTTCTCAAATTAAGGAACGAATATTGCTTAATTTAGCGATTATCGTTTCAGAATTAGATAATATGTTTCTACCCATTTACCAATTATTCCAAATTATTATGGCAATGACCCTTATCGCATTGTTAGGGAGGTGTAGGTGATTTTCTGCTGTGGAAAAAAATTTATCATCGAAATTGCATCAAATTTTCTGTAAACAAGTAAGAAAGTTTCAGTCGGGTAAACCGACTAAGGTATACCCTCAGTTTGTGAGTAATCTATATATATAAAAATGGTGTGAAAAATGTATAGTAATTCATCAATTGAGAACGGTTGGACCGATTTAGCTCATTTTTTTTTCAGTTGTTCGTATTTGCCAGGAGAAGGTTGTTACGAAAGAAAATTTTGGGAAAATTTTTTTATTAATTTTCTATTAAACAAAAAAGTTTCTATTAAACATATGTACGAGTATGTGCTATTTTTCTTGCTGCAATTCATTCGAGTTTTGTGTATTGTTACACTGGTTTCGCGTATCACATCGGCAAACGGTACAAGCATTACGATCAATTAAAATTCAACGCGATATTTATCAATTCGAACATTTTTTCAGATAATAAGATTGAGTATAAGAGGTAAGGTTATCGTATTGGATTGCGGGCATTGCAAAATCATAATTTGGGATGAATGCACGATGGCGCATAAACGAGCTCTGGAGGCAGTTGACCGAACGATGAAGGATTTACGACGTGATTTGAGACAATTTGGTGAGTCTATGATATTGCTGCCCGGAAATTTTCGTCAAACGCTTCCCGTCATCCCGAAATCTACTGCCGATGAAATTAATGCATGCCTGAAATCGTGGTCTTTGTGGCGGCATGTCAGAACGACTCATCGGCTCTTGAATTCTCGAAACAACTGTTGGCGCTTGGCAATGGCCAAATTACTGTTGATGTTTCCACTGGATTGATATTGATCCCGGCAAATTTTTCCGAGTTCACATCGTCGAAGGAGGAACTCATCACAAAAGTGTTTCCAAATCTCGATTAGATTAGTGAACGGGCAATATTAGCAGCGAAGAATAAGGACGTCGATAGCATGAATTTTATTATTCAAAGTAAAATCGACGTCGCTTGATGTGCCAGGAGCTCCGCCGCATAATTTACAGCTGAAGGTGGAATCGATCATAATCATGTTGAGGAATCTGAATCATCCGAAATTGTGCATAGTTCGCGGTTGTCCATTATGAAACGGATGGACAATGTGATTCAGGCGACGATCATCAAGGGAAAATTCAAGAGAAAGTCCTTATCCCACGAATTCCGATTATTCCAACTGATCTTTCATTCCAATTCAAGCGGATTCAGTTCCCTGTACGATTGGCTTTTGCGATGACAATCAATAAATCTCAAGACCAATCGTAGGAAGTCTGTGGAATTAATCTCGAATTTCCCTGTTTTTCGCACGGTCATCTGTACGTTGCCTGTCTTCCGTCTTCGTTGTTTGTTGTTTATCACATCGCTCTCTACTGATTTCGATTCCTTTTAAACAAATCGCATTAAAATGTTAACTATCTGTGTTTTATTATCACTCTGGAGTTTATCTGAAGGCGTTAAATTGGGGCGAGTCGAAGTTCGCCGGGTCCGCTAGTGTAATATAAAACATTACACTAATTAATCTGTCAATTTGTGTGGGAGGTACCAGAAGGAGTGTACCAATACGGCCCATTTTCGAACTTAGCCGGAGAGAGAAAAAAATAGTACCGTATTCCAAATTTGAAGTCAATCGGTTACTCCTTTCGAGAGTCATCGTGCGCACCAGCCAGCAGACAGACAGACAGACGGACGGACATTTCTCATTCGACTTAAAATTACCCAAAACGAATATCCGCCGAACATATTTGGGGTCTTAGATCACTCCTTCGATTTGTTACACTTTTGGCCTGTAGCAAATGATATATATCCTCGTATCACTAAAGTGAGGATATACAAATGCAATTAAGTGCTGAAAAGCAACTGAAATGTTGAGAGCGGCATATGGTGTTTGTACTCTGAGTCAGAAATGTTGAGAAAGTGAAGAAAATTGTTATGGAGAATCGTCGGCTCACTATTAGATATGTTGCAGAGGATGTCGGCATATCGGTTGGCTCATGCCATAAATTTTTTTCAGAAATGTTGGGCAGCGTGTGCAGCGAATTTCGTTGCAAAATTGGTGAATTTTTAACAAAAGAACCGTCGCAAGTTCGAAATTTTTTGGCCGAAAAAAAAAATAACGTAATCATGCCTCATCCACCGTATTCACCAGATTTGGCCCCCTGCGAACTTTTCCTGTTCCCAAATTTGAAGAGACCCATGAAAGGGCGGCGTTTTGCGACGATTAAAGAGATAAAAGTCGACAAACAAACAAACACGACTAACTGTTATGTCTCTCCCAAACAAACTAAACTAAACACAAACAAACTCAAATAAGAACATATGTTCGAGACAAGTGTGCCGACATAAAACTAATCGAATGCACATAGTCCGAGAAATTTCAAAATTCACCTTTTATATTGAACACATTTTACACCCAATTTGACATGTAAGCATTGTATAAACTGTATTTTATATCCGATCTGTAAGAAATTTAGCAGAAAGAAGTTTTTTATTACATAAATGAAGACTGCTAAATTTGGGGAAAATCTATTCAGATATAGCCCCCCATACATATGTTACCTCCTATTTGATATGTACGAGTTTTTTGATTGGTTGGAATTTACTTATTACAAAATTTGGCAGAAAAAAGTTTCTTAATTTAGAATTGAATACTGCTTCATTTGGGTAAAGTCGATTGAGATCTAGATATAGCCACATATATATGTATTTTACGTCCGATTTTTATATAATTTGGAAGAAATTAGTTTTTTTATTCAAGTTGATGAAAATCTGTTTAGAATCTTAATCTATGAAAGAATACTGCTTTTTATCCCCTCACCTTAGAGAGGACGGTATATATCATTTGCTACGAGCCAAAAGTGTAACACATCGAAGGAGTGACCTAAGACCCTAAGTATGTTCGGCGGAAATCCGTTTTGGGTCATTTTATTTCATTTGAGCAATGTCCGTCCGTCCGTCTGTCTGCTGGCTGGTGCGCACGATAACTCTCGAAAGGAGTAACTGATTGACTTCAAATTTGGTATGTGTCAATATTTTCCCTATCTCCGGCTGAGTTCGAAGATGGGCCATATTGGTCCACTCCTTCAACGGGGCACCGAGGACTACTGTCGTCTCTGTACAGACGAAGAGGAAACGATCGATCTTTGCCAATGTCCTTTTCTTTCTAGAGGAAGCCACCGCTACCTGTGTGACTTTACGATCGAAGATCTCGAAGCTCTGTCATCGCATAAAATCGTCAGTATCCTCAATTATATTAGTTGCCTGCAGTGGATGGGGATGACAACCGCTCATCCATCTGCCTAAACGGCATTGTCTATTGCAAGAGCTTTTCTGCCCTCTCCTCTTTTAATTCAACATTTCTTCCTCTCCTTATTGGCCCCTCCAACCTCACTCATTTTTCAATCTATGTTTTTATCCCCTCACCTTAGAGAGGAGGGTATATATCATTTGCTATGAACCAAAAGTGTAACACGTCGAAGGAGTGACCTAAGACCATAAGTATGTTCGGCGGATATCCGTTTTGGGTCATTTTAAGTAAACTGAGCAATGTCCGTCCGTCCGTCTGTCTGCTGGCTGGTGCGCACGAGAACTCTCGAAAGGGGTAACCGATTGACTTCAAATTTGGCATATGGTAATATTTTCTTCTATCTCCGGCTAAGTTCGAATATTGGCTATATTGGTCCACCCCTTCTAGTACCTACCCCACGAAGGGTTAACATTTAGTGAAATATTGATTATTTAATAACTTATATACTACTTATTTGAATCCTCTGAAATTCTACACATACTATTAGGTTGTTAGTCAATATTATCCGAGAAAAATGGGCGATGTTGCCACGCCCCTTTTGGTACCTCCCACACAATTGAAAAATTTTGAACCAAAAGTTAATAGCTTATAACTTTGTTACCAGTGCATACAAGGGCTTGAAATTTGTACAGTGTAATGGTTTAATAGTAGCTACAATACAGTAAAAATTGGGCAGTATTGCCACGCTCCTTTTGGTACCTTCCACACAAATGGACCATTTAGTACCAAAAGTTACCAGCTTATAACTTTAATACCAGTCCATACAAATACTTGAACTTTTGTACAGTATAGTGCTTTATAGTACCTACACAGAAAGAAAAAATTGAGTAATCCGTACTTGAATCAAGCCGTAGCGGTGTCAAAAGTACGGTTTTTCTTAAACCAAGTACATAATACTTGAATCAAGTACGGATTTTTAAGCCCTGAATTCTTAATCTCAGCGCTCATTAAGCCTGATTAGACTTGACTTTAAGCCGATATATTCTTATTTCAAGCATAAAGGGATTGATTTAAGAATTTTATTGATTTGAGTTCGAAACGGGCTTCAATGAAGAAAATTTTGATTGAATTAAGTCTGCCCAATACTAGATTTAAATCTGATAATACTTGATTTAAGCCTGATAATACTTGATTTAATCCTTATCAGTTCTTGATTTAAGCATAACCAATACTTGATTTAAGCCTGATCATACTTGATTTATTGTGCTTTCGTTCGTTTTATACCTATATACCATTTACTTATATATAATAATTATACCATTTTTGCCTCTGTATTGCAAAGAATGCAATTTTATTTAAACGGTATGTCAAAGTACAATTGCTTGATAGCAAAAGTAAAACTTTAGCTGTAATTGTTCCATTTACATATGAAACATATAAGGAATAGCATAAACGAAACGAACAAGAATTATTAACAACTTCAAAAAAATCACGCCAAGTAATGTATTTACAAACACTGCTTGAACGAGAAACGAATTGGATACGGTTGCGCACAAATGTTTATACGTATACATCTCGTCGATTTATATGCGTGTGTGTTTGATGTAGCTTCAGCCAATACCAACCACTTAAATGAGAGTGGTTGAGAGGATAATTTTATTGTGCTCTATAATTGTTTTGCCTCTCAGAGATTAAAGTATGCTTTTTCTTCTTACTTTATGCCATGTTAGTCTTAATTTCCCTTTTCAAGAAATGTTTACTTGATTTAAAGTATTATATACTTATTGTAAGCCTTCCAGCGCTAGATTTTTTCAATTTAAGCCGATTTATACTTGTTTTAAGAAAAACTTAGTACGAACTTACTTAAATTTTTAAGTACGATTTCGGCTTAAATTATGATTTTTTTACTTGAATTTAGTATGGCATTTTTCTTTCTGTGAAGAGTCCAGAGAAAAGTTGGCGTTATTGGCACGCCCCTTTTGGTACCTCCCACACAAATGGACCTTTTTGTACCAAAAGTTACGAGCTTTTAACTTTAATTCCAGTACATACTTTAAAGTTATTAAATGCTATTTAAATTTAAAATAATAATTGAAATAAAACAAAAAAATAATTAATTTTACTAATATTTCTTTGAGACTCAAGGTGAGGGGATTCATTAGTCGGTTTACCCGACTGAACTTTCTTACTTGCTTTTTCTACTGTTTCTCCAAATCTTTAATTCTTTATAGGACTAACACAAGGGACTTTTCGGTCTCCGAGTGGAGTAGTGCACGCCAAATTGGTAGTGCACTACGCGACCGTTAACCTAACTTAACTGAAACAAAATATTATTATTATTGCAATGCCCATTTTTTGCATTATTAGGGAGGCGTAGGGTATTGTAAGTTGGCCCCGCCCGACTTTCTGTCTTTCCGTACTGGTCCTATGTGTATCCTACCTATAGGTGCACGCAAAGAAAAAATTCGTTTCTGCGAAACGAAATATTAGACAACTACAATTCTCGTTTGCCGGAACTGAAATTTCGTTTGTTGTGACAGAAACATATTCAGACCAAAGGAAATTTCAGTCGTCGTAAACGAAAATTGTAGTTGTCTAATATTTCGTTTCGCAGAAACGAATTTTTTCTTTGTGTGTGGGTACTATGTTTTTTCAGCTTGAACAAATTACACAAAATGTTATTTCAAATTGAAAAATCGGACGCTTTTTTACTAAAGTCGCATTGCATTTTTGAAGTGTGTGTGTAAAGCAGGTGCATTTTTTTCCTTTTCGTTTTTCTTAAAAAAAAAACAAACACGAGTTTCAATTCTAATCAATAAACAATTAAATGGAATAATGCCGACTTAGAAAAACGTTAATTTAAATTGCAGAAAGGAAATATTGTTGAAGATCGTTGCGCTAATGTTATACATAAATTATTTATTTTGTGTTGATACGATGGCAATGCTTGTGAGGCATCAGAAGCCAGGGAAATACAATGATAGAAATAACAAAATAATTCCTACTGTTGTACGAATATGAATATATAAAATGATGTTTTGATTTACCGAAAAAGATATTTTATTATTATTTTTAAGGATTTACAAGATTTTTGTTTACATATATAAAATATACTTCCATCCATAAACCATAAACGGAATTTCTTCCAACTCCTTTGGCTGGCAAGAACTCACTATGTTCTTTATAATCATTTAAAAACTAGATCACAAATAAATAAGAGTACAATGCTGGCGGCATTCAATTTGTTGCGCCGTTCAATTAATTTTGTAGCGGCGCAAAATGTAAATTTCTCACGTTGAACCAGTAGGGAAAGGCAGATAGGCAGATAGTCGGGCCTACACCTCCCTAACAATGCGATAAAGGTCATTGCGATAACAATTTGGAATAATTGGTAAGTAGGCAGGAACAAATTATCTAATTCTGAGCCGATAATCGCTAAATTAAGCAATATTCGTTCCTAAATTGAGAAACATCTTTCCGGAAAATATTAATGATCGGAAGTAAAGTACAACTTCTATAGCGCTTTGATACCAAATCAGGAGGAACATATATATATGGAGGTTATACCGGGTTTTTCAATAAGAGCGCTACAAAAGTTTTTTTAAATAAAACAAAAACGGTTTTGGATATCAATGAAATTCTTTATTCCTGTGAAAGTACGTTCGATGCCATTATGTATGGAACTCGATTTCTTTTGCATGGTCACCACGGGCACGCTTGCAGAAGTCCAGACGCTGAACCCAATTTTCGACGGTTTTCAAGCCTAAATCGGCCGATACTGCTGCAATTTCACGTTCGATATTCGTACGATCGACTGGACCATTTCGTGGGATAACACGTTCTCCAAACTTGGTTTCCAATAAATTGATTGTGGCATTCGCTGTGTGGCTTGTGGCGCCGTCCTGTTGTAACCACATGTCCTCCAAGTCCATATCATCCAATTGGGGCCAAAAATATTCGGTTATCATTGAACGGTAGCGATTCCCATTCACAGTAACGTGCCGGTCTTGATCATCACGGAAGAAGTACGGCCCATTGACGCCGCCGGCCAATAAACCGCACCAAACCGTATTTTTTTCGGGATGCTATGATGACTCATGGAGTACGTGTGGATTGCTGTCTGACCAATAACGCATATTTTGTTTATTGACGAAGCCATTCAGGCAGAAATGAGCCTCATCGACCATAAATTGGACGTAGCGCTCTTAACGTTGAGGCCACTGACTCCGAATTTCGGTAGTAAATTTTAATAATTTCGACTCGTTGTTGGCTCGTATATCTTTCCATCATGAAATGGCAAACCGTACTGAAGAGAAATGTCAAAAGAGCGGCAAAAAATATGGCGTCGTTTGCTGTCCCTGTCGGTCTACTTTTGTAGCGTCCCTGTTGAAAAACCCTTTATATAAATCTGAACGGATTTTCCTTGAATACTCATTCATGTAAAAAGAAACTTCTTTCTGTCAAATTTCGTTCTGACCGGATATAATATACAGTCTCTACAGCACTTACAGATCAAATCGGGGGTAACATATATATGGGGGCTATATCTAAATCTGAACCGATTTTCTCTGAATTTGGAAGTATACCTTCATATAATAAGAAACCCCTTTGTGTAGATTTTTTTACAGTTCTACAGCGCTTAAATGTCAAATCGGGGGTAACAAATACATATATGGGGGCTATATCTAAATCTGAACCGATTTCCCTCAAATTTGGCAGTGTTAATTCACGTAATGAGAAACCTCTTTCTGCCAATTTTTTTACTGATCGGATATAAAATACAGTTTCTACAGCACTTACATGTCAAATCGGGGCTAACATATATATGTGGGCTATATCTAAATCTCAACCGATTTCCCACAAATTTGGCAGTATTAATTCATGTAATAAGAAACCTCTTTTGGCCGAATTTCGTACTGATCGGATTAAAAATACACTTGTAAAATCGGGGGTAGCATATATATGGGGGCTATATCTAAATCTGAACCGATTTTCTCAGAATTTGGCAGTATTCTTTCATGTAATAAGAAACCTCTTTCTGCCGAATTTTACACTAATCGGTTATAAAATAAATTTTTTACGGCGCTTACATGTGAAATCGGGGGTAACGTATATATGGGGGCTATATCTAAATCTGAACCGATTTCTTCCAAATTTAACAGTGTTCATTCATATAATAAGAGACCTCTTTCTGCTGAATTTCATACTGATCGGATATAAAATAAAGTTTTTACAGCGCTTACATATCAAATTGCGGCTAACATATATATGGGGGCTATATCCAAATCTGAACCGATTTTAACCAAATTGAATAGGGATCGTCCTTGGGCAAAAAAAAAAAAAAGATATGTGTAAAGTTTCGTCAAGATCGGGCCATAAGTGCGACCTGTACTTTGATTACAAGAATACATCTACAGACGGACAGACAGACGGACATAGCTAAATCGACTCAGAAAGTGATTACAAGTCGATCGGTATAATAAACAATGGATCTATCTCTTCTCCTTTTGGGTGTTACAAACAAATGCACAAAGTCATAATACCCTGTACCACAGTGTGGTGTAGGGTATACAAAGCATAGTACCACAAATGAAAATAATTCATAAATTTTTCCACAACATTGTTTTTTGTATGAGATTTCAGCGTAAAACCGAAACAGAGTACCGTGCTTATAGTGTCAATTTTGGAATCGGTACGCCATTGGTTAAGAATTTATATTCTTCCATTTCAAAACATTTTGAGTAAAAACACGGTTTATATTCTGCGCTTATATTGACAAAATGTAGGGACCTGGGTCAGTAAAATGTACAAAATCAATTTTCAAATGCATACAGAAATGTAATAATGCCTTAACATATTTAAAAACCAGTAAGAAAAGGCAGAAAGTCTGGCGGGGCCGACTATATAATACCCTACACCTCCCTAACAATGCGATGAGGGTCATTGCCATAATAATTTGGAATAACTGGTAAATGGGTAGAAACATATTATCTAATTCTGAAGCGATAATCGCTAAATTAAGCAATATTCGTTCCTAAATTGAGAAACATCTTTCTGGAAAATTTTAATGATCGGAAGTAAATACAACTTATATAGCGGTTTGATACCAAATCAGGAGGAACATATATATGGAGCTTTAATATAAATCTGAACCGATCTTCCCTGAATACTTATTCATGTAAAAAAAACCTCCTTCTGTCGAATTTCGTACTGATCGGATATAAAATACAGTCTCTACAGCGCTTACATGTCAAATCGGGGGTAACATATATATGGGAGCTATATCTAAATCTAAACCAATTTTCTCCGAATTTTGCAGTATTCCTTCATGTAGAAAGAAACCTCTTTTTGCCGACTTTCGCATTGATCGGATATAAAATAACATTTTTACAGCGCTCACATGTCAAATCGGGGGTAATGTGTATATGGGGGCTATATCTAAATCTGAACAGATTTCTTCCAAATTTAAAAGTGTTCATTCATATAATAGGAAACCTCTTTCTGACGAATTTCATACTGATCGGATATAAAATACAGTTTTTACAGCGCTTGCATGTGAAATCGGGGGTAACATATATATGGGGGCTATATCTAAATCTGAACCGATTTTAACCAAATTCAATAGGGATCGTCCTTGGTCCAAAAAAAAGATATGTGTAAAGTTTCGTCGAGATCGGACCATAATTGCGACCTATACTGTGATTACAAGAATACATGCACAGACGGACAGACGGACAGACGGACATAGCTAAATCAACTCAGAAAGTGATTCTAAGTCGATCGGTATAATAAACGATGGGTCTATTTCTTCTCCTTTTGGGTGTTACAAACAAATGCACAAAGTTATAATACCCTGTATCACAGTGTGGTGTAGGGTATAAATAGTATATTTCTAAGATGGAATTTACTTGTAGAAGCCCTATGTTCCCAAGTGGAATGAATAAAGGAAAAAACTATTTCTATGAAATGTATTATAGTTTATAGATCTTGTCGTCAGAAATCGAAAGTTATTAAGGAATTATTCTATATATTTGCAAAAGTCAATCCCACAAAAAATGGAATGTTTTTGGATTTTCCCCTATATCTACTATTCATAAAGGCTTCAAATTCCTTTTGCGTAACACCTTTTGTGTAACACCTTACCAAATAATATAAAAATTGTAAAGTTTTAATATTTTAGGTTTGCGATTGAAGAAAATATGACTTACTTTTGAAATTTGCGTACAAAATGGTATAAATTGGAGAAGCTTAGCAACAGTACCAGTGACTATGTTTGACCGTTCTTTCTTCAAGAACATTCTCTAGGAAGTTTCCTTTAAGATGAATATACATATGTTATCCTTTTTAAATAACGTCTTCCATAACTCTAAAACACGACATATACTTTTTTGCCAAAAAAAATTACAAATCATCTTTTTTTTAATATAACTTCAAATGACTTTCACTTGTATCTTATTGGCTATCTATAATCATATTGCAATTTTGTTTTGCAAATTCAGAAAAGTTGATATGAAAGAAATCGGTGCATATTCTGTTCTGATATTTACAAAATACTAGGACAGGATCGAGAAAAAAAATCAATATTAATTTGCAAATATCTCGGTAACTATACGAGATAACTATTATATGTCAAAAGTCTTTTGTAGATTTTATGAACGAGAAGCAAGATACACATGTATACACATTTTATTCACCTGAGGTTGCCAATTTTGGGGCCCCGCAGCTCTTCTTCTGTATACCATAGGGGGCCCAAATTTAAAACTTAACATGAAGACTGTGGGTGTAATGCAGCTAGTGAAGCATAATTTGCAAAATTAATTCATTCATCCCGAATATCGAAAATTTGCAAACTTAAATATTTTTAAGAAAATCCGATTTTGGAACCAGATAATTCAAAAATATTGAAAATAGTTTGTAATTATGTAGTATGACGAAAAAGCAAAACTAATTTCAAATAATAAAGGGTGGTTAAATTGTAAGGGCCGATGTTGAATGTGAACCACACCTAAACGTCAAGTTTTTTCTGCATTTCATTTGACATTTCTCAATTTCAGACTAACTCAATTTGAAACATGGAAAGATACACAATCGAGCAACGCGTTAAAGTTATTCAGGCTTATTATGAAAATGGGCGTTCAAATCAAAATGCTTATCGTGCACTTCGTGATGTTTTTTTGATCAGCATAATCGACCAAATGTGTCCACGATCGGGAGAATTGTGCGCAAATTTCATGTGAAAACACCTGCGCGTGCTCACCCAGTTCGTTTGGTGTGGCTTATGGGCTGGCGACGTCATCGGGCCATACTTCTTCGAAATGAGGCCGGTCAGGCAGTTACTGTGAATGGTGTTCGCTATCGTGAGATGATAACGAACTTTTTATGGCCCGAAATGGAAGATATGGATGTGGACAATATGTGGTTTAAACAGGACGGTGCCACTTGCCACACAGCTAACGAAACAATGGCTCTTTTGCGCAACAAATTCAATGGCCGTGTGGCGATGTCAATTGGCCGCCAAGAGGGGTAAAAATAATAATAAAATACGTCAGTGAGCCTTCTAGAACGTGTTTATGTATGTCAAAACGGAATGTACCATTAAATTGGATTTTTTCAGGAAGAGTTAAAGGCATTGAGCAACATAAGCTGCCCTTTTTCCCAAAAATTTCGTAAGGATTGGTTCCTTTTTCGAGCAGTACTTTGATTGTCACAGACGGATGGACATGGCCAAATCGACTCAGGGCATGATTCTGCCTCCATCGGTATATACAATGCATTTTTGCATTCTTCTTTTTCCAATATTGTTTCACAAAAATCGGTATAATAAATTAATTTTTGCATTCTTCTTTTGTGGATATTGTTTCATAAAAGACCAACAATTTTTATTGTTGCAAAACCACAGCACAAGAAATGCAAATTGTGTGTTAAATATTATTCGAATAGCTTTGATCTGATTTCGTCATTTATTTGATCTTTAGCTGTTTTTTTTTAATTATTGGACAAGTGTGCATACATTTCTTTAAATAATACAGTTGTTTTTAAAATAAACAATTAATTTTGTAAATATTCGTCTACTCTTACATATGATAACCGCATTAAAACGTCATTAAGAGAGTTGCCAGCATTACATTGACGAAGTCATTAAATTAATTATGTCATTAATTAAATAGTTAAAATATTGTTTATGAATAAGAATAATCGTTTTTTAGCCCAAAATTATTTGTAAACTAATGTGAACTTTAAATAATAATTAGGATTTTTTTATAATACAGCTGAAAGATTTTTCCATCGTAAAACTTAATTTTTAATTTTTTTTTCTAAAATTCTAATTTGCATTGCATAACCATTAGGATTTGGACCATATTTTTCGAAGTATAAGATCGATAAACAAAAAGGCCACATAAAAAAATTAGTAAAGTGTTTTCTTAAGATTCCCTTATTTTACAGTATTATGCATAATTTTTACATTTACCCATAGATTTTTTCAAATAGGCAAAATGCAACCCTATGAACTTACAACCGTGTGAACTAACAAATTTTGTCTTGTGACGTTGTTAAAAAACGAATCGTCAATAAATTGTAATATGTGCGAAATTTATGCACATTTGTCAGAGAAACATTTTATTGGCAACACTGTCAATTCTTTCAAAATGTATTGTTGCTCAAATTATAAGGTTTTCTTGCAATCGTCTGAACTGACTGTTCACCTATTCTAATAATCTGTCATTGTCAGTACATTGGCATCACTGTGACAGAGTTGATAACATTGTAAGATCTGACAATTGTATCTACATAGCTTATAGCTCATAAAATGTAAAAAACATATTTTTTGAGATTTGTTTCTTTTATTCATGTTTTTTTCGCTCCAGTCAAAAACGATTTAAAAACTAAATAATTTTTTTCTTATTGTTTTAACAACAGTTACTTAACTTCTTGTGCTACGTTAAAGAGATGCTTAAAGCATTTGTAGCCCTCATAATTTCCTTTACTTTAGATGGCATACCGGTCCAAAAACTATAGACATTCCCTAAGAAAATCTGAATTTAAAAAAAAATACCATGCCATATTTTTTCCGTATTTAGGACACCTTATTACCCTAGAAAATGTTATGCACAGCCCTTCGCCAAACATTTTGTTGCATAGTGCAACCAGTGTAATAGTTAGTCAAATGTAGAAACTCCAAAAATTACACTCAATGAAAGTCTTGTTATAATCAAAAAACACTTCTGATTCGGTAGTATGTTATAAAGGGTTGTCCAAAAAGGACTTCCGAACTTTGACAATTTATAGCGGCCATCTGTCGGATTTATTCAGTCTGTTTTACCAAATCAAAACGGACGGGTATAACGTTGGGTGTTCTCTTCGGGCAAAGTTCCGCGCGCTTGACCATCTTCAGCGATAAGGGCCATTTCTTGGTGTATGAGTACATCAACAAACAAAATTCTCTCATTTGGGATGATACCAATCCACATGAGATCCAAGGGCGTCCAATGCATCCCGAAAAAGTCACTATTTGTGTTAGAACGATGCTAGCCAGGACTGATGGCATGGTCATCTCATGTTGACCTGATGTGAACTGTCCACCGATATCGTGCAATTTCGACTATTTCTTGTGGGGTTTTCTTAAGTTGCAGGTCTAGGTGAGTAAACCAAAAACCACAAAGCCCGTCAAAGTCAACATAACCCATGTCATCGGTCAAATTCAGCCTGATCTATGTGCCAGAATCATGGAAAAACTGAAATTTCGAATGAGCGCCATCCGACAAAGCCGGGGCTGTCAACGATAGGTCTTTGAAATGAAACGAATAAAGTTCGACGATATCTCACACATACTTCGTTTTATTTAAATTTAAAAAAAATGAAAGCTTAATGAAAACCGTAAAATGTTATGATTCACTATGCCGTTTGTTGAGCAAGTGGCTAGAGATTGTACATTACTTCGAACAACATTTTTGTTTAAAATTTAAATAACGAGTGATTTTTTAAGTACTTTCGGATTTGATTTAAAACAAAAACACATAAAGTTTAGTGAACCGTATAAAATCTTTATTTGAACCGATAGAACGGTCTATATAATTCCATGTTTAAAGATGATTTCATGTAAATTTTGTCCGCGGCTGCGCCTCAAATGGTTCATACGCTAGGTCCAATTTTGGCATACGCTCTCCAGCATATCGGCCGGTGTCTCACGAATAAATTCTGGAATATTGGCATTCAGTGCGTCAACCGTTGCGGGCTAGTCCCTTAAAATAACCCCACAAAAAATAATCTGAAGTCGTTAAATCGCACGATCTAGGCGGCCAATTTACCGGCCCAAAACGCGATGCAAACTGTTCACCGAACTAAAAATTCAATTAAAATACATAAAAGTCAAAAATCTGCAAGCGTTGTTCATTTCTTAGTCGATTCATGGTTAAATTATAGACCAAACTGAAAATGTTTGACAGTAATATGTTACACGAAAACAGCTGAGCTGTCAAAAACAGGGTTGCTAAAAAGAAAGTTGGCAAAAAATCACACTATATTTCCTTGCATGATTCTATCTAAGATATTTTCCCGGCTTCAAGACCTTTTTGTCTCTATATTATTATAGAAAACAATTATTTTACACATGGCGGTGTAAAAATATGTATTAAAATTGGCAGCACACAGTTTTCACAGTTTGCACAGTTTTATCTGCAATCGAAAACCTACAAATGTATGCGCTGCATCTTTGAATTTTATCATTAAACCATTTTTCAATTATATTATGTTTGAATTTTGTGTTTCATATTAATTTTTTTTTTCAGTGTATATTCTAATTGTATAAATTGGATAAATGAAAGGTCATGTGGATTGATTTGACATTGACAGGTCAGGTCAGGCCAGTGACCACGACTCCACACACATAGGAGAGCTCATTGTGCACTCACCTAGCTTTATTATTGTGTTTTACTACATATTGTGTGATTTTAACAGACGATTATGAATTTCAAGGTGTTGCAATCGCAATGACCAACTAAACATACCCTTAAAGCTATGGAAAACTTTAAATAACCTGCACTTTGGCTAAAACTCATATTTAGTTAATTTGTTTATTTTTTTACCTCTTTTAAATCTTTTTCTTATCTCGAATAGTTAATATAAAAAATTTATAATTTGGTCAGTCTAATCCTATGGATTATCGCTTGTTCTCCACAACAAACTTCACACCATCTTTCGAACGGATTTTGCTCCACGTATGTTATATGATACCTGGACACTACGCCATCAATGTCTGCGGCGGGTTACCAAATCGGTCGGTTGTGGTATAACATTGTTGCATCCGCTCCTACCAAATGCAGTGTTGCTTCAATTAATTCAAAAACCTCTAGCTATTGTTCAACTTCAGTTATTGTTATACACTTTTTTTTTTGCTTTTCAGAGTATTTATTTTTTGTTTCAATTATTTGAAAGCAATCTTTTTAATGAATGCCATAGTACTTAACGCTTGTAAATTGCTGGAGTTGGCGCTAGAGACGTGAAGAGTTCATTATTGAGGTTTCGTTTTTGCAATGATTGCAATCCACAGACGCCATATTCGACACTCAATTACATTTCACTTGAATGAAGTTATTAATGAATTCTTTCTGTTGCCTCCCTATCCGTTTGTCTTTCTATCTATCGCATTACGATCCTTGCATTTACAGGAATGAGAATCCCTTAAGTGGTTTAAATATGTAACAAACATTGTCAGCATAATTATCGATGAAAAGCTTTGGTATGACACTAAACTTATTATGTATTATGAGTTTGCAAACTGATGAAGTACTCAGTTTTTTATTTGATACCATTTGGGATTTTCATAACGTTGTATCGCAATCAGAGTACTACTCACAGCAACATGTTTGAGAGTTAATTTGCTCCGATATTCTGAGGATTTATAAGAACCTTAAGTAGATTATAATTTATAATTAGTTTTTAATTTAAATTGTTTAATGCCAACAATAAGAATAAGAGCATCACAAAAAACTTTTGATGACGGATTCCATCTGTCATCAAAATAGTGGTGCGGCAAAAGTGGACGTAATATTATTTTTAAACAAGTAAAAGCGTTAAGTTCGGCCTGGCCGAATCTTATATACCCTCCACCATGGATAGCATGTGAATGGGTCCGGGCACAAATAAAGTCATATTACAAAATTTCAGCCCGATTCGTTGAAATTTGTGGTTTTTGTTGCGTCAAGAAGTAAAATCTAGAGGGACCTTTGTATGGAGGCTAATCAAAACATGGACCTATGGCCACCGTTGTTCGTGTGAGGGTGCGGGTATAAATTAACCCCAGTTATCAATTTTCAGCCCGATCAGTTGACATTTGTGGTCTCTCTGTCGTTAAGAAGTCAAATCGGACAGATGCTATACATGGGGGCTATATCAAAATGTGGACCGATATCGCCCATTCTCAATCCCAAGTTACCTGCAGGTATTAGAAGTATCTATACCAAATTTCAGCCACCGAGCTCAAGTATCGCGTTGACATTGCTCAGGAGATGTTGAACTCGGTCCGTGACGACCCTAATTTACTCCAGAGGGTCATAACTGGTGACGAATCATGGGTTTTTGGTTACGACGTGGAAACTAAAGCTCAATCATCCCAATGGAAGCTGCCGCATGAACCAAGACCGAAAAAAGTTCGCCAAGTTCGGTCGAACGTAAAGGTTTTGCTCACAGTTTTCTTTGATTGCAGGGGCGTGGTGCATTATGAGTTCTTGCCACTACGTAGTACGGTCAATAAAGAATATTACCTGCAAGTTATGCGCAAATTGCAAGAAGCAATCCGCCAAAAACGCCCGGATTTGTGGAAGAACAAAAACTTGCTTTTGCACCATGATAACGTCCCTGCATACACATCGTTGCTTGTGCGCGAATATTTGGCCAAAAACAACACAGTAATGGTGCCGCAGCCACCGTATTCCCATGACCTAGGCCCCTGTGACTATTTTATGTTCCCAAAACTGAAAAGGCTCATGAAAGGACGACGCTACGCCACGATTGAGGAGATAAAGACGGCATCGAAGGAGGAGCTGAACAAGATCACAAAAAATGGTTATTTCAAGTGATTCGAGGATTGGAAAAAACGTTGGCAGAAGTGTATTATATCCGAGGGGAATTACTTTGAAGGGGACAAAATAGATATTCATGAATAAATAAATACTTTTTGAAAAAATACAAAATTCGCGATATTTTTGAACATACTTCGTATATGTGCAAACTAATTTTCTCAAATAAAATATTTGTTTACATAAAAGTAAAATTATTGTTTAGAAATTTTCCCAAATACATTTTGTTTAAAAAAAGCTTTTCAAAACGTTGCATTTTTTTCGAATTTAATTTTTCATTGATTTCGAGTTATACTTTATACTTCAAAATGACATATGTATCAATAGCTTTTGTTTTAAATCACTAATTTTTAATTGGTATTTATTCCAAGTCGACATTTGTTCACGGAGGAAAGTCGTCATTTTTGATATGTTTGAATTCAAAGAAAATATACTTGGAACCAAATTTTTTAAATATTATATATTTTTGAACAAATATTTTTTATTTAAAAATCAAGAAATTTTGTTTGGAACGCATATATTAATATATTACAACAAAATATATTTGCGAACATGCTGTCACAAATAAAATATGTGTTTGCAAACAAACAAAGATATTGTTTAAGAATTTATCCAAATACATTATATTAAAAAAAAATGTTAAAACTTTGTTGACTTTGGCAATTTTTAATATTATATTATATAATTTTTCCTCGATTTTGTGTTATACTTTATAAGTAATAATGTCATAAGCAGCATTTTCTTTTGTTTTACAGCACTAATTTTTATAGTCCAATTCTTAATCCATCAGTGCTATTTGTCGTAACCCAAAATTATACGAATTAAATTTTTCAAACATATAAAATTTCTAAAACACTAAAAAATTTCCTTTAAATTAAGGCATCGATACATTGCCAAAATACTTAAATATAAATTAATCATTGTTTTGGAAATATTATTTCCAAAAAAAAAAAATATTAGGATGAAAACATAATTTTGTTTAGAACAACATCCTCACAAACATATAATATTTGCGAGTGTCAAATATTATATATTTGGAGTGTACCCTAAACATATGTACGTTTCCAGCAGAATATGTTTGGAACAATATACTACAGAAGCGATTTTTTTTCAGCGTGTTGTCACCCAACAAGCAATGTATCATTTCAATTATGAAGGAATTTTGTGAACATTTAACATTTCTGAAAAAATTAACGTTGAATTACGGAGAAGAATTGAACTTGTCTTAAAATTAAGATATTTATATATTTTCTGAATACTTAAACGCATATAAATATTTGTATATACAGTCATGTCACAGAGTGTAAAATCGTACAAGAATTTACGTTTTTGAAATCGAAAACGTTTTTAGCTTCTACAGAAAACGTAAACGAAAAAAAATATTTCGGTTTAAAACGTTCACAAAATCTGAAGTGAAATTTATGTTTTTAGTAATTTAACCTCCAGAAAAGGTGAAAAATCTACTAAGGATTAAGTATGAATAATACTTGTATTAATTTCAATCAAAAAATAAACTTTTCGTACGAAAATTTTAATACTTTTGGTCTTCGAAGTGCTATACACTCTAAAGCAACCATAAAACAAACAAAAAATAAAAAAATAAGAGAAAATTCAACCCTGAAACTAAAAAAAGAAACAAAAATCAAAAAAGAAGATTCGACCAATGAAATGTAAGTTTTTATTTTAATGTTAAACTTAATTAATAATAATAATTGTTATATATTTAAAGGGTAAACACAGAAACAGTAATCAAGCTAAGATTTTAGTAAATTTTATGGAATGCCACCAAGACATGGCCAGGCTGTATGTTAAAGAAGACAAGGTTGTTGTGGAGTCTTTGTGGAAAGAATTGTCAAACCAATTAAATTGTGCCGATATCCGGCAAATCTAGCCCCCCACGCTCTACAGAGGCTCTTACAAATTCATCAAACTCTGTCACCTCGCGTCAGCCAAGTCCAAAAAGAAGCAGACCATGTACTCCATCTTCAAACATTGTCCCAAAAACTACAAGCACTCCAAAAGGACGCAACCTTTGCAATACACCAAAACCGGACTTCAGTAGCCTTCTGTCTGAAGAAAATAAATATTTAGAAAATATTTGCAGACATCTGGAGGAACACAAAAATGAATCCAAAATTATGAATGACAAACTGGATAGGCTATGTAATATTTTTGGAAAAAAAAGCTGAAAATGATCAGCTACACAACCTAGCAGCACAAAAAAGTTTGTGCGAGAAAAATGAAATGAAGATAAAGCTAATTGAAATCGAGGAACTAAGACTGAGCATTGAAAATGAGAAATCCAAAAATTGCAACTAAAACCAAAAAAATAAACGTAGACATTTTTTTGATCTCATTTATTAATGTGCCTTTTTCGTATTAAATACGGTTAGGCAGTTTTTTTAAACTAATTATAAGAAACTTATTAAATTCATGTTTGTTTTTACTTTTTTTTAGAAATTAATTTGGTTTGCTATACTGTTTCTTATAAGAGTACCTGCGTTGAACAGACTTCTTTGAGAAGTATCTCCCACGTCATAATCAATTTCATCCATTACTTCAATTTCCTCATTGATGTTCAAAATATGGGTTTCCTCAAGTTCAACGTTGTATTCTCTGCAGATGTTATGCAAAGCACAGCACAGGTTAATTAATTTAATAACCTTTTTCGGGATATAGACCAATGTTACCAGTAAACATCTGAACCGGCTTTTTATTACGCCAATTACACAATGTTATTACAATGTTACGAGCTGATGTATGTTTTTTGTTAAATTTGTGCTGCATAGTTCCGACGGTTACATCTTTGTATGGCGTAATTAAGAACGGTTCTAATCCATAGCCAGAATCACCCAATAGACAAGAATACGCATCACCATTTCTGTATTCATTTAAAAATACTTTCTTGCTCCACTTAAGCCCCAAATAAATGCGTCGTGACAAGACTCAGGCCTGCAAGCACCCACAGCTCTTACTTTCATGTTGTAATCATATATCCAAAAACATGTAATCACATATCTAATTAATTTCTTTGAAAATAGCTATTACTTACGATCAATGCGTTTAAGCTATATGTTCCTTTCCTATTGTAATAGAGAGACTCATCTTCTGTGGGTTTCGAAATTTTTATGTGACTACCGTCTATTCATCCAATTATGCCGGGTATCTGGTATTTTGAAAAGAAGTGCAATTTTGAGTTCGTCTTCTCTTCAGGCGTCATTCTTAGTTTTATGAAATGTGGACATATCTTACTCTCGAGAGCATTCATATCTCTCCATAGAATAACTGAAACGGTGCTTCTTCCCATACTTAGCTCTACGTCCTTGGCTATAACACCTTGGTACGATCCTGTAGCAAGAAAACGAAGAGTTGTTGCCAATTGAATAATTCCCGGTATTGTGGAGCTCTTCAGGAATGGTTAAATTGTTTCCAGTACCATTAAAAATGCCTCTTTATTCAAACGATAAAAGCTTATAAAACTAAACAAAAAAATGAAGCGAATATACAATTAAATGGATGGATCTGATGCATCTCGAAAAGCGAAAACGAACTAATTTCGTACAAAACCTGTGACATGCCTGATAATCACACATATAGTCCCAAATAAAAAACATTAAGACGGAAAAAAAAGATTTTTTTAGAACATCAACATCTATCCAAATATATAATATTTGTATGTGCCAAAAATAATATAATTCGAGTGTACACTAAACATTTATATATTTTAAGCAGAATATGCTTGGGACAATATATTACAGAGGCGATTTTTTTCAGCGTGTAATAATTTTATACAAATATAGTAATTACATAATTGTCTGATGCTATGATATACCAAATTTTAACCAAATTTAAGCTAAAGCTAATAAAGAAAAATGTTTTAATGTCATTTTATCATTGAGCATCTATAATGAAAGCTAAAAAACAAAACAAATGTTGTAATTAAATATGCCGTATGAAGTTACTAGAAATTATTGTTTGTGTGTAGTGAAATTGAAGTTAATTCGATTTTAATAATTGTTAATTCTACATCAAAGCAAAATACATTGATTAGGCTGATTTTATAAATTACAATATGTTGTGACTTTATATAGTTGTTCTGAAATTTTGAAGCCATGAAGTTATCGTTGCTGTTTTGCCTAAAAGCTTTTATAGTTCTCCATATCCATGCAAAGGTACATTGAGTAAAGTAAATTTTTCCCCCATTAATGACTTGAACTTATCTATTCATATGCATATTCTCAGCGTGATAATACCATAGAAATAACTGGATTGGATATTAAAATATTTGATAAGAAGATTGCAAAATACGAGGAACATCATTTGTACAATATGAAAATGTTATATTTTGAATTTGCACTAAATAGAAATATAACTGAATTCGATGTGAATGTTGCAATCGATGCGGTGCGAAAGGACGAACGACCCGTGAATATGTTGAACATAACCCTGAACGGATGTCAGAGTTTGCAAAGGATTGGTAAAGTTAATTATATCCGAGCGATGTTTAATGAAGTTTTTCGTGTCAGTAATATACCGAGGAAATGTCCAATTTATGCGGTAAGACTAAACGAAGTGTACAGTTGCTATCAAATATGTGTTAACATTTTTTGCACCTTGCAGAATAAAATCTATACCATAAACAATTTCACAGTCAGAGATGAGAATATTCCGATGTACTTTCCAAGTGTCATATTTCAGACGCGACTGGGTTTCTTCACCAGAAAAACAAATGTCTTTACAATAGTTATAGACGGACGCGTCCGCAAGATTTGACATTATTATTTGACACTTACATTTTTGTCTTAAATTGTACATAATGATATGACCGAAACAAATTCCAAAAATAAAGAAAACTATGCAATATAACCGAATGTCTAATTCACTGTCCCAAATTTCAGTGTAGTAAAATTAAGTTAAATTCCATAGTTAGTTATAAATAGCAATAGTTTACTGAAATTTTGCCGAAGCGCGGTTCATAACATTTTCTGGTGTAACATGAAACATGAAAAAAAATATAATTGTGGTCAATTTTTTATACCCTACACCACACTGTGGTACAGGGTATTATAACTTTGTGCATTTGTTTGTAACACCCAAAAGGAGAAGAAATAGACCCATCCTTTATTATACCGATCGACTTAGAATCATTTTCTGAGTTGATTTAGCTATGTCCGTCTGTCTGTCTGTCTGTGCATGTATTCTTGTAATCAAAGTACAGGTCGCTATTATGGTCCGATCTTGACGAAACATATCTTTTTTTTTGGCCCAAGGACGATCCCAATTCACTTTGGTTAAAATCGGTTCAGATTTATATATATTACTAGCTGGACCCGGTCCACTTCGTTGCCCCAGACTTCAGATTTCCGATACCGTCAATTTATCAAAACATGGTTCATGTAGATAGCGACAGTAGGAATCTCGTTAATTTATTCATAGGTACGGACAGTAGGAATCACAAAAAACATTGGCTTATATGGGCGGACCCACGCCCCTCAATCAAGAACTTATAAAGCCTATGCCACTCTCTTGGCTTATCTGAACATTCCTGAAAATGTCATCAAAACCGATCCAGACGTTTTGGAGTCCATACGTAACATACACACATCCATGTATATATATATAGCTGGACCCGGTCCACTTGGTTGCCCCAGATTTAGATTTCCGCTTTCGTCCATTTTTGAACCAATCACGAATACTTCCACCAAAAACATCTCCATAAAATAAGAGCACTCTCGCTAAAAAATTTTGAAGATATTTCAATTTCACGCCCATCGATCCCATTCCTCCCAGTTTTAGACCAATCACGTAGACTACCACCAGATACATATGCACAAAATTACAGCACCCTCGCTAACAAATTGTGCAAGATATCTTAATTTTAAGATTTGGCTTATATGGGCCGGGCCACGCCCTTTAGTCCGATCCCGCCCATTTTTGTGGACCAATCACGTAGACTACCACCAGATACATGTGCACAAAATTACAGCACTCTCGATAAGCAATTGTGCAAGATATCTTAATTTTAAAATTTGGCTTATATGGCCGGGCCACGCCCTTTGGTCCGATCCCGCCTATTTTTGGAACAATCACGTAGACTACCACCAGATACATATGCACAAAATTACAGCATTGAGCGGTGCCACGCCCATTGACCCGATTCCGCCCATTTTTACACCATTCACGTAGACTGCCACCAGATACGTATACACAAAATTCCAGCATTCTCGCTAACACATTGTGCAAGATATAACAATTTTAAATTTGGCTTATATGGGCGGTGCCACGCCCATTGCTGCGATCCCGCCCATTGCTGCGATCCCGCCCATTTTTGGACCAATCACGTAGACTGCCACCAGATACATATGTACAAAATTTCAGCACTCTCGCTAACTAATTGTGGAATATATCTTAATTTAAAAATTTGGCTTATATGGGCGGGGCCACGCCCTTTGGTCCGATCCCGGCTATTTTTGGAACAATCACGTAGACTACCACCAGACATATATCTTCAAAATTACGGCACTCTCTCTAACATATTGTGAAAAATATCAAAAATTCAAAATTTTACTTATATGGACGGTGCCACGCCCAGTGGTTCGCTTCCGCCCATTTTTGGACCAATCACGTAGACTACCACCAGATACATGTGCACAAAATTACATCACTTTCGATAACAAATTGTGCAAGATATCTTCATTTCAAAATTTGACTTATATGGGCGGTGCCACGCCCATTGGTCCGATTCCGCCCATTTTTGGACCAATCACGTAGACTACCACCAGATACATATGCACAAAATTACAGCACTCTCGCTAACAAAATGTGCAAGATAAGACAATTTCAAAATTTGGCTTATATGGGCGGTGCCACGCCCATTGACCCGCTTCCGCCCATTTTTAGACCAGTAACGTAGACTGATACCAGATACGTTTACACAAAATTCCAGCACTCTCGCTAGCAAATTGTGCAAGATATAACATTTTTTAAATTTGGCTTATATGGGCGGTGCCACGCCCATTGCTGCGATCACGCCCATTTTTGGACCATTCACGTAGACTTCCACCAGATACATATGTACAAAATTACAGCACTCTCGCTAAGAAATTTTGCAAGATATCTCAATTTTAAAATTTGTCTTATGTGGGCGGGGCCACGCCCACTTGATATATCGAAAATTCAAGTACCCTATTTTCACCACGCCCCACACATGTACATTCTGTGAAAATTTCAAGAAGATCGGTCCAGCCGTTTAGACGTCTATACGGTACAAACAAACCAACAAACCAACAAACAAACAAACACACATTCTTCTTTATATATATAGATAGATAGATAGATAGATAGATATTATATGAATGAACACTTTTAAATTTGGAAGAAATCGGTTCAGATTTAGATTTTGTAGCCCCCATATATACGTTACCCCCGATTTGACATGTAAGCAAAGACGTAACCAGGATTTTGGTTCGGGGGGGCCCAACCTTTTTTCCATAACAAAGATAAACAATTAAAAAATTGCGTTTATTGTGTAGGTAATGGAAGTTAAGTTCCTTAGTTTTTTATTCGAATTTTATTCCTAAATATAAATGTGTACTTTAGTACGAGATCAGTAAAACTTTTTATAATAAAATACGTAAGAGTTAAAAATGTAATCTTCGATTTTTTGAAAGAAATATATCAATTATTTCATCGATTTTGACTTCATCTTTGTATATAGACATCAAAGCTAGATAAGATAGCCTTTCTCCTTCCATTCTGTTCCGGAGATAAGTTTTTATTCTTCTTAACGTCGAGAAACTTCGCTCAGCAGATGCCGTTGTCACAGGTATTGTGGCCAGTATCTGCAAAAGGGTAAAAACGCTTGGGAACTTGTCCTCATCACAAACTGAAATAGCATCTAATGCATTTGATGGCTTATCATTCTTCTGCTTCCAATAACACAGTGCGACAGTCCAAAAACCAAAACTCGAGATACTAGTTTTCTTATAGGTCTTGGCGAGTAAAACAACGTTTGTTCCACGAAATTTGCCGGACACCCCCAAAATCCGGATTTACGGATAAAAAACCGATTTTCTTGCCTTTTTTTCACTTAAAGACCTATAACTCTGTTAATTATTAACCCAATTTTAATCTCTAAACGAATTTTTAAAGAAGAGACTTTGACCTTTCGAACGATATTTTTTTTTATTTAAAGCTGTAGGGATATATTTTCATTTGTCCTACAAACACATTTTTGTAATTTTTTCCGTCATTTTCTAGTTAAGGCAATGTTTTTACCAATTATTTTGTGAGATAACCGCACGATTATTTTACTTACATATATAGTAAATTTTATAAGGAAAAAAGTGCAACTAGTCTCTTAAAAATCCGTTTGCAATTGACTGAGTTATTAAAGTTTCATTAAAACTAAATGTGTACATAAATATCAGTTTTGACGATGATGACGAATTAAAAAGAGAACACTCAAGCAGACATTTTTGAGTTGAATGGTCAAAACTACTATTTATGAACACATTTAGTTTTAATGAAACTTTAATAACTCAGTCAATTGCAAACAGATTTTTAAGAGAATGGTAGCATTTTTTCCTTATAAAATTTACTATACAAGTAAAACAATTAATCGTGCAGTTGTCTCACAAAATAATATGTAAAAACGTCGCTTAAACTAGAAAATTACGAAGAAAAATTAAAAAAATGTGTTTGTAGGACAAATAAACATATATTTCTACAGCTTTAAATAAACAAAATATATATCGTTCGAAAGGTCTAAGTTTCTTCTTTGCAAATTACTTTAGTGATTGAAAATCGGATAGTAACTAAAAAATTTTTGGTAGTTCAAGTCAAAAAAGGCAAGAAAATCGTTTTTTTACCCGTAAATCCGGATTTTGGGGGTGTCCGGGGAATTTCAAAAAAAGATTCTTGTTGTACTCGATAAGACCTACACGAAAAATAGTATCGCGTCATTTGCTTCTCAACTTGAGTTTATTTTGTCGCACTGTGTAATCAATCCATATACTTATTTCAGCTAAAACAGATTTTGCTGAATTTTTTAAATCGTTTTTGTACAAAAGTGTGACTTTTTCGAAATCTTCCTTTATTAGATTTACAACTCGTATCGGAACGATATTAAACAGACTTGTAATTATAGCTTCATGTTCGGAATCTATTATTTAAATGTGATATTACTTCGTCCAGATATGGTATGAACAATGTTGTCCTAAAATACGCCTTCACATCTGAACCAGGAATCCGCATCTGAATTTCTACGCAGGTCACTTAATTTAGTCGTTGCCAATTTTATGATTTCGTAAGCCTTTATTATATCTAGGTTAATCGTTTGCAAATACCGTGATAAGTTCTGTGTAATGGCCAAAACCGTACTACTTATTATCACACCCAATATAAAGTCAAATTTACATACACGGTTGTGCAAACTCATTCCATCACTGCAACCTACATGTTAAAAAGGTAGATAGATAAGAAATCATAAATGTAATTTTAACTTAATTTTCGCCATATCTGGTTATCATAAATTTAAAGCCAACCAATAATTACACCGGTCGACAAAAACAACATTTTTTCTTGGGTTTCTGTTTTAATGCATAGATTCTGATTGTAGACGTCAAAAAACGTCAAAATCTCCAATCTTAGCTTTTAAAGTTTGTTTTTTGTAAATTTTACATCGATAAGAAAGTTTTAAAGTTAAAACCTTACTAAATTAGCTATAACTTTTTAAATTATGCATCGATTTTCTTCGGAATGGGCTCGTTTAATTCATGACCGAACAGACTTTACGATAAAATCATAAAAATATAACATTTGTTCATTTTTAGATTGTTTTATTGGAGTTTTATTTTAAAAATATTAAAATTTTATCAAAAAATCATTACGATCCTTGCATTTACAGGAATGAGAATCCCTTAAGTGGTTTAAATATGTAACAAACATTGTCAGCATAATTATCGATGAAAAGCTTTGGTATGACACTAAACTTATTATGTATTATGAGTTTGCAAACTGATGAAGTACTCAGTTTTTTATTTGATACCATTTGGGATTTTCATAACGTTGTATCGCAATCAGAGTACTACTCACAGCAACATGTTTGAGAGTTAATTTGCTCCGATATTCTGAGGATTTATAAGAACCTTAAGTAGATTATAATTTATAATTAGTTTTTAATTTAAATTGTTTAATGCCAACAATAAGAATAAGAGCATCACAAAAAACTTTTGATGACGGATTCCATCTGTCATCAAAATAGTGGTGCGGCAAAAGTGGACGTAATATTATTTTTAAACAAGTAAAAGCGTTAAGTTCGGCCTGGCCGAATCTTATATACCCTCCACCATGGATAGCATGTGAATGGGTCCGGGCACAAATAAAGTCATATTACAAAATTTCAGCCCGATTCGTTGAAATTTGTGGTTTTTGTTGCGTCAAGAAGTAAAATCTAGAGGGACCTTTGTATGGAGGCTAATCAAAACATGGACCTATGGCCACCGTTGTTCGTGTGAGGGTGCGGGTATAAATTAACCCCAGTTATCAATTTTCAGCCCGATCAGTTGACATTTGTGGTCTCTCTGTCGTTAAGAAGTCAAATCGGACAGATGCTATACATGGGGGCTATATCAAAATGTGGACCGATATCGCCCATTCTCAATCCCAAGTTACCTGCAGGTATTAGAAGTATCTATACCAAATTTCAGCCACCGAGCTCAAGTATCGCGTTGACATTGCTCAGGAGATGTTGAACTCGGTCCGTGACGACCCTAATTTACTCCAGAGGGTCATAACTGGTGACGAATCATGGGTTTATGGTTACGACGTGGAAACTAAAGCTCAATCATCCCAATGGAAGCTGCCGCATGAACCAAGACCGAAAAAAGTTCGCCAAGTTCGGTCGAACGTAAAGGTTTTGCTCACAGTTTTCTTTGATTGCAGGGGCGTGGTGCATTATGAGTTCTTGCCACTACGTAGTACGGTCAATAAAGAATATTACCTGCAAGTTATGCGCAAATTGCAAGAAGCAATCCGCCAAAAACGCCCGGATTTGTGGAAGAACAAAAACTTGCTTTTGCACCATGATAACGTCCCTGCATACACATCGTTGCTTGTGCGCGAATATTTGGCCAAAAACAACACAGTAATGGTGCCGCAGCCACCGTATTCCCATGACCTAGGCCCCTGTGACTATTTTATGTTCCCAAAACTGAAAAGGCTCATGAAAGGACGACGCTACGCCACGATTGAGGAGATAAAGACGGCATCGAAGGAGGAGCTGAACAAGATCACAAAAAATGGTTATTTCAAGTGATTCGAGGATTGGAAAAAACGTTGGCAGAAGTGTATTATATCCGAGGGGAATTACTTTGAAGGGGACAAAATAGATATTCATGAATAAATAAATACTTTTTGAAAAAATACAAAATTCGCGATATTTTTGAACATACTTCGTATATGTGCAAACTAATTTTCTCAAATAAAATATTTGTTTACATAAAAGTAAAATTATTGTTTAGAAATTTTCCCAAATACATTTTGTTTAAAAAAAGCTTTTCAAAACGTTGCATTTTTTTCGAATTTAATTTTTCATTGATTTCGAGTTATACTTTATACTTCAAAATGACATATGTATCAATAGCTTTTGTTTTAAATCACTAATTTTTAATTGGTATTTATTCCAAGTCGACATTTGTTCACGGAGGAAAGTCGTCATTTTTGATATGTTTGAATTCAAAGAAAATATACTTGGAACCAAATTTTTTAAATATTATATATTTTTGAACAAATATTTTTTATTTAAAAATCAAGAAATTTTGTTTGGAACGCATATATTAATATATTACAACAAAATATATTTGCGAACATGCTGTCACAAATAAAATATGTGTTTGCAAACAAACAAAGATATTGTTTAAGAATTTATCCAAATACATTATATTAAAAAAAAATGTTAAAACTTTGTTGACTTTGGCAATTTTTAATATTATATTATATAATTTTTCCTCGATTTTGTGTTATACTTTATAAGTAATAATGTCATAAGCAGCATTTTCTTTTGTTTTACAGCACTAATTTTTATAGTCCAATTCTTAATCCATCAGTGCTATTTGTCGTAACCCAAAATTATACGAATTAAATTTTTCAAACATATAAAATTTCTAAAACACTAAAAAATTTCCTTTAAATTAAGGCATCGATACATTGCCAAAATACTTAAATATAAATTAATCATTGTTTTGGAAATATTATTTCCAAAAAAAAAAAATATTAGGATGAAAACATAATTTTGTTTAGAACAACATCCTCACAAACATATAATATTTGCGAGTGTCAAATATTATATATTTGGAGTGTACCCTAAACATATGTACGTTTCCAGCAGAATATGTTTGGAACAATATACTACAGAAGCGATTTTTTTTCAGCGTGTTGTCACCCAACAAGCAATGTATCATTTCAATTATGAAGGAATTTTGTGAACATTTAACATTTCTGAAAAAATTAACGTTGAATTACGGAGAAGAATTGAACTTGTCTTAAAATTAAGATATTTATATATTTTCTGAATACTTAAACGCATATAAATATTTGTATATACAGTCATGTCACAGAGTGTAAAATCGTACAAGAATTTACGTTTTTGAAATCGAAAACGTTTTTAGCTTCTACAGAAAACGTAAACGAAAAAAAATATTTCGGTTTAAAACGTTCACAAAATCTGAAGTGAAATTTATGTTTTTAGTAATTTAACCTCCAGAAAAGGTGAAAAATCTACTAAGGATTAAGTATGAATAATACTTGTATTAATTTCAATCAAAAAATAAACTTTTCGTACGAAAATTTTAATACTTTTGGTCTTCGAAGTGCTATACACTCTAAAGCAACCATAAAACAAACAAAAAATAAAAAAATAAGAGAAAATTCAACCCTGAAACTAAAAAAAGAAACAAAAATCAAAAAAGAAGATTCGACCAATGAAATGTAAGTTTTTATTTTAATGTTAAACTTAATTAATAATAATAATTGTTATATATTTAAAGGGTAAACACAGAAACAGTAATCAAGCTAAGATTTTAGTAAATTTTATGGAATGCCACCAAGACATGGCCAGGCTGTATGTTAAAGAAGACAAGGTTGTTGTGGAGTCTTTGTGGAAAGAATTGTCAAACCAATTAAATTGTGCCGATATCCGGCAAATCTAGCCCCCCACGCTCTACAGAGGCTCTTACAAATTCATCAAACTCTGTCACCTCGCGTCAGCCAAGTCCAAAAAGAAGCAGACCATGTACTCCATCTTCAAACATTGTCCCAAAAACTACAAGCACTCCAAAAGGACGCAACCTTTGCAATACACCAAAACCGGACTTCAGTAGCCTTCTGTCTGAAGAAAATAAATATTTAGAAAATATTTGCAGACATCTGGAGGAACACAAAAATGAATCCAAAATTATGAATGACAAACTGGATAGGCTATGTAATATTTTTGGAAAAAAAAGCTGAAAATGATCAGCTACACAACCTAGCAGCACAAAAAAGTTTGTGCGAGAAAAATGAAATGAAGATAAAGCTAATTGAAATCGAGGAACTAAGACTGAGCATTGAAAATGAGAAATCCAAAAATTGCAACTAAAACCAAAAAAATAAACGTAGACATTTTTTTGATCTCATTTATTAATGTGCCTTTTTCGTATTAAATACGGTTAGGCAGTTTTTTTTATACTAATTATAAGAAACTTATTAAATTCATGTTTGTTTTTACTTTTTTTTAGAAATTAATTTGGTTTGCTATACTGTTTCTTATAAGAGTACCTGCGTTGAACAGACTTCTTTGAGAAGTATCTCCCACGTCATAATCAATTTCATCCATTACTTCAATTTCCTCATTGATGTTCAAAATATGGGTTTCCTCAAGTTCAACGTTGTATTCTCTGCAGATGTTATGCAAAGCACAGCACAGGTTAATTAATTTAATAACCTTTTTCGGGATATAGACCAATGTTACCAGTAAACATCTGAACCGGCTTTTTATTACGCCAATTACACAATGTTATTACAATGTTACGAGCTGATGTATGTTTTTTGTTAAATTTGTGCTGCATAGTTCCGACGGTTACATCTTTGTATGGCGTAATTAAGAACGGTTCTAATCCATAGCCAGAATCACCCAATAGACAAGAATACGCATCACCATTTCTGTATTCATTTAAAAATACTTTCTTGCTCCACTTAAGCCCCAAATAAATGCGTCGTGACAAGACTCAGGCCTGCAAGCACCCACAGCTCTTACTTTCATGTTGTAATCATATATCCAAAAACATGTAATCACATATCTAATTAATTTCTTTGAAAATAGCTATTACTTACGATCAATGCGTTTAAGCTATATGTTCCTTTCCTATTGTAATAGAGAGACTCATCTTCTGTGGGTTTCGAAATTTTTATGTGACTACCGTCTATTCATCCAATTATGCCGGGTATCTGGTATTTTGAAAAGAAGTGCAATTTTGAGTTCGTCTTCTCTTCAGGCGTCATTCTTAGTTTTATGAAATGTGGACATATCTTACTCTCGAGAGCATTCATATCTCTCCATAGAATAACTGAAACGGTGCTTCTTCCCATACTTAGCTCTACGTCCTTGGCTATAACACCTTGGTACGATCCTGTAGCAAGAAAACGAAGAGTTGTTGCCAATTGAATAATTCCCGGTATTGTGGAGCTCTTCAGGAATGGTTAAATTGTTTCCAGTACCATTAAAAATGCCTCTTTATTCAAACGATAAAAGCTTATAAAACTAAACAAAAAAATGAAGCGAATATACAATTAAATGGATGGATCTGATGCATCTCGAAAAGCGAAAACGAACTAATTTCGTACAAAACCTGTGACATGCCTGATAATCACACATATAGTCCCAAATAAAAAACATTAAGACGGAAAAAAAAGATTTTTTTAGAACATCAACATCTATCCAAATATATAATATTTGTATGTGCCAAAAATAATATAATTCGAGTGTACACTAAACATTTATATATTTTAAGCAGAATATGCTTGGGACAATATATTACAGAGGCGATTTTTTTCAGCGTGTAATAATTTTATACAAATATAGTAATTACATAATTGTCTGATGCTATGATATACCAAATTTTAACCAAATTTAAGCTAAAGCTAATAAAGAAAAATGTTTTAATGTCATTTTATCATTGAGCATCTATAATGAAAGCTAAAAAACAAAACAAATGTTGTAATTAAATATGCCGTATGAAGTTACTAGAAATTATTGTTTGTGTGTAGTGAAATTGAAGTTAATTCGATTTTAATAATTGTTAATTCTACATCAAAGCAAAATACATTGATTAGGCTGATTTTATAAATTACAATATGTTGTGACTTTATATAGTTGTTCTGAAATTTTGAAGCCATGAAGTTATCGTTGCTGTTTTGCCTAAAAGCTTTTATAGTTCTCCATATCCATGCAAAGGTACATTGAGTAAAGTAAATTTTTCCCCCATTAATGACTTGAACTTATCTATTCATATGCATATTCTCAGCGTGATAATACCATAGAAATAACTGGATTGGATATTAAAATATTTGATAAGAAGATTGCAAAATACGAGGAACATCATTTGTACAATATGAAAATGTTATATTTTGAATTTGCACTAAATAGAAATATAACTGAATTCGATGTGAATGTTGCAATCGATGCGGTGCGAAAGGACGAACGACCCGTGAATATGTTGAACATAACCCTGAACGGATGTCAGAGTTTGCAAAGGATTGGTAAAGTTAATTATATCCGAGCGATGTTTAATGAAGTTTTTCGTGTCAGTAATATACCGAGGAAATGTCCAATTTATGCGGTAAGACTAAACGAAGTGTACAGTTGCTATCAAATATGTGTTAACATTTTTTGCACCTTGCAGAATAAAATCTATACCATAAACAATTTCACAGTCAGAGATGAGAATATTCCGATGTACTTTCCAAGTGTCATATTTCAGACGCGACTGGGTTTCTTCACCAGAAAAACAAATGTCTTTACAATAGTTATAGACGGACGCGTCCGCAAGATTTGACATTATTATTTGACACTTACATTTTTGTCTTAAATTGTACATAATGATATGACCGAAACAAATTCCAAAAATAAAGAAAACTATGCAATATAACCGAATGTCTAATTCACTGTCCCAAATTTCAGTGTAGTAAAATTAAGTTAAATTCCATAGTTAGTTATAAATAGCAATAGTTTACTGAAATTTTGCCGAAGCGCGGTTCATAACATTTTCTGGTGTAACATGAAACATGAAAAAAAATATAATTGTGGTCAATTTTTTATACCCTACACCACACTGTGGTACAGGGTATTATAACTTTGTGCATTTGTTTGTAACACCCAAAAGGAGAAGAAATAGACCCATCCTTTATTATACCGATCGACTTAGAATCATTTTCTGAGTTGATTTAGCTATGTCCGTCTGTCTGTCTGTCTGTGCATGTATTCTTGTAATCAAAGTACAGGTCGCTATTATGGTCCGATCTTGACGAAACATATCTTTTTTTTTGGCCCAAGGACGATCCCAATTCACTTTGGTTAAAATCGGTTCAGATTTATATATATTACTAGCTGGACCCGGTCCACTTCGTTGCCCCAGACTTCAGATTTCCGATACCGTCAATTTATCAAAACATGGTTCATGTAGATAGCGACAGTAGGAATCTCGTTAATTTATTCATAGGTACGGACAGTAGGAATCACAAAAAACATTGGCTTATATGGGCGGACCCACGCCCCTCAATCAAGAACTTATAAAGCCTATGCCACTCTCTTGGCTTATCTGAACATTCCTGAAAATGTCATCAAAACCGATCCAGACGTTTTGGAGTCCATACGTAACATACACACATCCATGTATATATATATAGCTGGACCCGGTCCACTTGGTTGCCCCAGATTTAGATTTCCGCTTTCGTCCATTTTTGAACCAATCACGAATACTTCCACCAAAAACATCTCCATAAAATAAGAGCACTCTCGCTAAAAAATTTTGAAGATATTTCAATTTCACGCCCATCGATCCCATTCCTCCCAGTTTTAGACCAATCACGTAGACTACCACCAGATACATATGCACAAAATTACAGCACCCTCGCTAACAAATTGTGCAAGATATCTTAATTTTAAGATTTGGCTTATATGGGCCGGGCCACGCCCTTTAGTCCGATCCCGCCCATTTTTGTGGACCAATCACGTAGACTACCACCAGATACATGTGCACAAAATTACAGCACTCTCGATAAGCAATTGTGCAAGATATCTTAATTTTAAAATTTGGCTTATATGGCCGGGCCACGCCCTTTGGTCCGATCCCGCCTATTTTTGGAACAATCACGTAGACTACCACCAGATACATATGCACAAAATTACAGCATTGAGCGGTGCCACGCCCATTGACCCGATTCCGCCCATTTTTACACCATTCACGTAGACTGCCACCAGATACGTATACACAAAATTCCAGCATTCTCGCTAACACATTGTGCAAGATATAACAATTTTAAATTTGGCTTATATGGGCGGTGCCACGCCCATTGCTGCGATCCCGCCCATTGCTGCGATCCCGCCCATTTTTGGACCAATCACGTAGACTGCCACCAGATACATATGTACAAAATTTCAGCACTCTCGCTAACTAATTGTGGAATATATCTTAATTTAAAAATTTGGCTTATATGGGCGGGGCCACGCCCTTTGGTCCGATCCCGGCTATTTTTGGAACAATCACGTAGACTACCACCAGACATATATCTTCAAAATTACGGCACTCTCTCTAACATATTGTGAAAAATATCAAAAATTCAAAATTTTACTTATATGGACGGTGCCACGCCCAGTGGTTCGCTTCCGCCCATTTTTGGACCAATCACGTAGACTACCACCAGATACATGTGCACAAAATTACATCACTTTCGATAACAAATTGTGCAAGATATCTTCATTTCAAAATTTGACTTATATGGGCGGTGCCACGCCCATTGGTCCGATTCCGCCCATTTTTGGACCAATCACGTAGACTACCACCAGATACATATGCACAAAATTACAGCACTCTCGCTAACAAAATGTGCAAGATAAGACAATTTCAAAATTTGGCTTATATGGGCGGTGCCACGCCCATTGACCCGCTTCCGCCCATTTTTAGACCAGTAACGTAGACTGCTACCAGATACGTTTACACAAAATTCCAGCACTCTCGCTAGCAAATTGTGCAAGATATAACATTTTTTAAATTTGGCTTATATGGGCGGTGCCACGCCCATTGCTGCGATCACGCCCATTTTTGGACCATTCACGTAGACTTCCACCAGATACATATGTACAAAATTACAGCACTCTCGCTAAGAAATTTTGCAAGATATCTCAATTTTAAAATTTGTCTTATGTGGGCGGGGCCACGCCCACTTGATATATCGAAAATTCAAGTACCCTATTTTCACCACGCCCCACACATGTACATTCTGTGAAAATTTCAAGAAGATCGGTCCAGCCGTTTAGACGTCTATACGGTACAAACAAACCAACAAACCAACAAACAAACAAACACACATTCTTCTTTATATATATAGATAGATAGATAGATAGATAGATATTATATGAATGAACACTTTTAAATTTGGAAGAAATCGGTTCAGATTTAGATTTTGTAGCCCCCATATATACGTTACCCCCGATTTGACATGTAAGCAAAGACGTAACCAGGATTTTGGTTCGGGGGGGCCCAACCTTTTTTCCATAACAAAGATAAACAATTAAAAAATTGCGTTTATTGTGTAGGTAATGGAAGTTAAGTTCCTTAGTTTTTTATTCGAATTTTATTCCTAAATATAAATGTGTACTTTAGTACGAGATCAGTAAAACTTTTTATAATAAAATACGTAAGAGTTAAAAATGTAATCTTCGATTTTTTGAAAGAAATATATCAATTATTTCATCGATTTTGACTTCATCTTTGTATATAGACATCAAAGCTAGATAAGATAGCCTTTCTCCTTCCATTCTGTTCCGGAGATAAGTTTTTATTCTTCTTAACGTCGAGAAACTTCGCTCAGCAGATGCCGTTGTCACAGGTATTGTGGCCAGTATCTGCAAAAGGGTAAAAACGCTTGGGAACTTGTCCTCATCACAAACTGAAATAGCATCTAATGCATTTGATGGCTTATCATTCTTCTGCTTCCAATAACACAGTGCGACAGTCCAAAAACCAAAACTCGAGATACTAGTTTTCTTATAGGTCTTGGCGAGTAAAACAACGTTTGTTCCACGAAATTTGCCGGACACCCCCAAAATCCGGATTTACGGATAAAAAACCGATTTTCTTGCCTTTTTTTCACTTAAAGACCTATAACTCTGTTAATTATTAACCCAATTTTAATCTCTAAACGAATTTTTAAAGAAGAGACTTTGACCTTTCGAACGATATTTTTTTTTATTTAAAGCTGTAGGGATATATTTTCATTTGTCCTACAAACACATTTTTGTAATTTTTTCCGTCATTTTCTAGTTAAGGCAATGTTTTTACCAATTATTTTGTGAGATAACCGCACGATTATTTTACTTACATATATAGTAAATTTTATAAGGAAAAAAGTGCAACTAGTCTCTTAAAAATCCGTTTGCAATTGACTGAGTTATTAAAGTTTCATTAAAACTAAATGTGTACATAAATATCAGTTTTGACGATGATGACGAATTAAAAAGAGAACACTCAAGCAGACATTTTTGAGTTGAATGGTCAAAACTACTATTTATGAACACATTTAGTTTTAATGAAACTTTAATAACTCAGTCAATTGCAAACAGATTTTTAAGAGAATGGTAGCATTTTTTCCTTATAAAATTTACTATACAAGTAAAACAATTAATCGTGCAGTTGTCTCACAAAATAATATGTAAAAACGTCGCTTAAACTAGAAAATTACGAAGAAAAATTAAAAAAATGTGTTTGTAGGACAAATAAACATATATTTCTACAGCTTTAAATAAACAAAATATATATCGTTCGAAAGGTCTAAGTTTCTTCTTTGCAAATTACTTTAGTGATTGAAAATCGGATAGTAACTAAAAAATTTTTGGTAGTTCAAGTCAAAAAAGGCAAGAAAATCGTTTTTTTACCCGTAAATCCGGATTTTGGGGGTGTCCGGGGAATTTCAAAAAAAGATTCTTGTTGTACTCGATAAGACCTACACGAAAAATAGTATCGCGTCATTTGCTTCTCAACTTGAGTTTATTTTGTCGCACTGTGTAATCAATCCATATACTTATTTCAGCTAAAACAGATTTTGCTGAATTTTTTAAATCGTTTTTGTACAAAAGTGTGACTTTTTCGAAATCTTCCTTTATTAGATTTACAACTCGTATCGGAACGATATTAAACAGACTTGTAATTATAGCTTCATGTTCGGAATCTATTATTTAAATGTGATATTACTTCGTCCAGATATGGTATGAACAATGTTGTCCTAAAATACGCCTTCACATCTGAACCAGGAATCCGCATCTGAATTTCTACGCAGGTCACTTAATTTAGTCGTTGCCAATTTTATGATTTCGTAAGCCTTTATTATATCTAGGTTAATCGTTTGCAAATACCGTGATAAGTTCTGTGTAATGGCCAAAACCGTACTACTTATTATCACACCCAATATAAAGTCAAATTTACATACACGGTTGTGCAAACTCATTCCATCACTGCAACCTACATGTTAAAAAGGTAGATAGATAAGAAATCATAAATGTAATTTTAACTTAATTTTCGCCATATCTGGTTATCATAAATTTAAAGCCAACCAATAATTACACCGGTCGACAAAAACAACATTTTTTCTTGGGTTTCTGTTTTAATGCATAGATTCTGATTGTAGACGTCAAAAAACGTCAAAATCTCCAATCTTAGCTTTTAAAGTTTGTTTTTTGTAAATTTTACATCGATAAGAAAGTTTTAAAGTTAAAACCTTACTAAATTAGCTATAACTTTTTAAATTATGCATCGATTTTCTTCGGAATGGGCTCGTTTAATTCATGACCGAACAGACTTTACGATAAAATCATAAAAATATAACATTTGTTCATTTTTAGATTGTTTTATTGGAGTTTTATTTTAAAAATATTAAAATTTTATCAAAAAATCACATTTTTTTTGCAATATTTTGTAATACTCGTATATCGTCGAAACCGCTGAACGGATGGAAAATGGTATTATATGAAGTTGAAGGCTACTTAATATTTAATTCTTTAACCCTGCTACTACGTTGGGGTCTTTTTATGACCCAAATCGTATGAAACATTACCGTATTTCTAACTGGTGGAATATATTTGAAAGTTCTTATTACTCAGTGCATCAATTGTTGAAATATATTAAATTCAATTGATTTTATCAACATTTTATGCTTAGACAATTTTTTATTGCAAGGGCTTACACATATCATGTTAGGGTCATTTCCCCTTATCATTTTTGTACAACTTATAATGAATATATAATATAATATGTCTATATTATATGTTTTTTGCATTTGTCTTTCACCTCTTTCGTGTTTTACATGACAACAAAACAAACGAAAGAAGATTGGCCGACAAAACGCCCAACAAAATAAGGCATCTGATCTTGATAAAGACCAGATGAGAAGGTGGACAAGAATAACTCCTTTGCAGCAAGTGAAAATATTCTTCACACAAAACCTGGAGTGACTTCTTATACTACTCGTATTCATCGTATTTCGAAATTTCGTGATACTTTTGATTTATGACTTACAGAAGCTATGAAATGTGAATTATACTACATCAATTTGCAAGGAAGCGTTGTTTTCGACAATTTTCAAGGAGATAAACTTGCTCCTATTCGCAAATTTTATGAGCAATGGACTCAAAACCTGCAACTACTTTACGTTCCAAGTGCTAATATAATGATTGAAGAAAAGCTTATTCCGTTTCGAGGTAGGTGCCCTTTCTAAGTATACATTCCATGCAAACCTGGGAAATATGGCATGAAAGCGTGGATAGCAGCGGATTCTGACAGCGCGTTTTGCTTGCAGTTCCAAATTTACTGGCCAAAGTGGGAGACAATGCTGAAAGGAACCAAGGCGAATGGATTGTTCTAGACTTAGTTTCTCCACACCGTGGACCGATAATTTTTTACTGCTCATAATCTTGCATTAGAACTGCTTAAACAAAAAATTACTATTGTTGGCACAGTGAGAAAAACAAACGTTTTTTTTTTGCCGGCTCATGCTACAACACAACTATTGCGTAAGCTTCCAATACACTCAAGTAATTTTTTTAAGAAACTGCAGTTTTGTATGTGCCTAAAAAATATAGAATGGTTTATTTGCATAGCACTCTTCACCAAAACCGCAACATTTTGGAAGATCATCCAAAGAAAATTCCGGAACTAATTGAATACTACAACTCGACAAAAGGCGGAGTTGACACTTTGGACCAAATGGTTCGTACATATTCGTGCGAAAGAAAAACCAATCGGTGGCCAGTTGTCCGGTTCTCTAATTTATTAGATATTTCTGCTCTCAACGCTTTTATAATATGGACCGAAATATATCCTGAATAGCAAAAAAGTAAACTGCACAAAAGCCTCCTATTTTTAGAGCAACTCTGTGAAGCTTTTTCTCAAGAACAATATTAAGAGACGTAGACGGCTTCCTTGCGGTGGAGCCTCTGTATCATTAGTACCAATAATTCGAGATGAAGACGGTATATCACCATTTACCAATTCGCCTTCTCCAAAACGATAATGCGCTAGTGAACGGAAAAGTGGCAAATTTTGCCCGTCGAAGAAGGAAAAAAAGACTTTTACTGAGTGCACAACTTGCTAAAAACCTGTTTGTCCCTCATACCGACACACAATAACTCTAACGACAACATATTGGATTGATCACAAGCCTTAAAACTATTTTTGAAATGTACAAATTTGATTTTTCTAAATAAAAAAAATGTGGGGTCATAATATGACCCGAACATAACATGTGTATTTTTTTTTCTAACATAGTAGCAGGGTTAAAACTTTCCTCAACCAAATCGGATAAATGGTTCTCGAGTTATGCCACTATATGTGGTTCAAGCACTAATTTCTTTCGATATTACAGTTTATCGCGAGAATTTAAAGAGACAACCCTTTAGGCTAAGAAAAAAGAGAGGTTGTACCACATATTATGGCATAACTAGAGAACCATTCATCCGAATTGGTTCAGGTAAGCTTTACAAACTTCAGAATTAAGTAGCCTTCAACTTCGCACAATACAATTTTCCATCCGTTTAGCGGTTTCGACAATATCTTACAAAGTATAGCAAAAAATCAAATTTTTTGAGAAAATTTTAATAATTTTTAAATAAAAGCCTCATAAAAACATCTAGAAGCGCATAATTGTGATTTTATCGTAAACTCTGAAAGGTTATGATTAAATTGAGACCACTCCGAAGAAAATCGATGCATAATTTAAAAAGTTTTAGCGAGGAAACCAGTCACTTTTCTTATTTTTAGTTGTTATTACTTTTACTGTTACCATTTTATACGCTTTTGTATTGTTTTTTTAACGGCCTTCCAAACATTTTTCGTGTTTTTTTTTGAGTGATTTTGAACACTGTAAACAGTTTATGCCTATGTTTAAAACATTTCGGGGGGCCCACCCCCTCTGGATACGTCCCTGCATGTAAGCCCTGTAAAAATGTTATTTTATATCCGATCAGCGCGAAATTCGGCAAAAAGGAGTTTCTTTTTACATGAAGGAATACTGCCGATTTCGGAGAAAATCGGTTCAGATTTAGATATAGCCCCCATATATATGTTACCCCCGATTTGACATGCAAGCGATGTAGGGATTGTATTTTATATCCGATCAGTACGAAATTCGACAGAAAGAGGTCTTTTTACATGAATGAGTGTTCAGGAAAAAACGGTCCAGATTTATATATAACCTCTATATGTATATATGTTCCTCCTGATTTGGTATCAAAGTTGGTTGTACTTTAGTTCCGATCATTAAAATTTTCTCAATTTAGGATCGAATATTGCTTAATTTAGCGATTTTCGGTTCAGAATTAGATAATATATTCCTACCCATCTACCAATTATTCCAAATTATTATCGCAATGACCCTTTTCGCATTGTTAGGTAGGTGTAGGGAATTATATAGTCGGCCCCGCCCGACTTTCTGCCTTTCCTTACTGGTTTTTCTCTGTGTACTTGTTTTAATTCCAGTTTTCATGGAATGTTCTTGTAGCATTTGGACCAAAACAACCACCATCCCCGTTGATCCTCGTACCCCTGATATTTTTGTTGGGAGATTATCAGTGGTAAGGGATCAGCGGGGGCAGCCACAAGCCAAGTGGACTGCAGCTAAAATTGTTTTAGAAACGTTTAAAAATTAAAAAAATAAATTTAGGCCCACCTCCTTCCAAAGCTTATATGTTAGAGAATTAATAGAAGTTTAAAATATAAAAAAATCCCTAAAATCGGAGAGTGCAAACAATTTAAAAATGTCATTTAAATTGCAAAACTCAAAAATCGCACACAAAAAAATTTAATATTTTTTTATATTTGTTTCTGAAAAGTTACTAAAAATTTTACAACTTTTCAAATATAACAAATGTTCAAATCGGACCATAACATAAGCTGTTATGACCACAAACCCGATACACAGAGTGATATCTTACTAATTTTTTAAATATCGATAACTTCTGCATAAGTTCTCGGAAAAATCTCCAAAAAATTCTACAAAGCTACAAATCAAAACTACAAAGGGAAAAAATGAAAACCGAAACATATAATTTACTTTATTACACCACACCGTGGTACAGGGTACTAAAAGTTTGTCTTGGCACAGCTGTTTGTAACGCATAAAATACTGGAGTATATTGGTAGCCTCATAATCCCCGGCTGATTCGCTCTAGCGATGTCTGTCGGTCCGTTTGCAATTCTCAACCAAGCCGAATGGAATTTCGAACAGACAACTTTTTATCCCAAAGAACGAACTTTAATGAATTTGGAGAATATCGGTTCAGATTTAGATATAGCTCCCATATATATGTTACCCCGACTTGAAATGGAAGCGCTGTAGAAATTGTACTTTATGTACATATATCCGATAAGTACGAAATTCGGCAGGAAGAGGTTTCTTATTATATAAATGACCAGTGCAACCTTTGGGGAAAATCGGAGGGAATTTGGGGAATTCATATAAACAAATAAATCTGGACTCACAGGTAATAACCAAAATGGGTGTGCCAATAATGCCCACTTTTCTCTGGACTTTAGATATTATAAAATTTCAAGTATTGTTTGCACTGGTACGAAAGTTAAAAGCTGTTAATTTTTGGTGCAAAATGGTCCATTTGCGTGCGAGGTACCAAAAGGGGCGTGTCAATCCACTTTTTTCCGGACTCTAAGTACTATAAAATCATTACACCTTACAAAACAAGTATTTATATGAACTGATATTAAAGCCATAAGCAGTTAATTTCCATTCGGGTGGAAGGTACCAAAAGAGGCGTGGCAGCTTCGCCCATTTTTCTTGACGTGTTAGCAACTAATAAACTATTAATATGTGTGGAACTTCAGAAGATTCGAGTGAGTAGTATAGAAGGTATTAAAGAATCAATATTTCGCTAAAAGTTAACACTTTGTGGGGGAATTACTAGAAGGAGTGGACAAATATGGCCATCTTCGAACTTAGCCGGAGACAGAGAAAACAAGTAAGAAAGTTCAGTCGGGTAAACCGACTTATGAATCCCCTCACCTTGAGTCTCAAAAAAATATTAGTAAATTTATTTATTTTTTTTGTTTTAATGAAATTATTATCACTTTAAATTGCATTTAATAACTTTAACGTATGTATGTACTGGTATTAAAGTTAAAAGCTGTTTACTTTTGGTACAAAATGGCCCATTTGTGTGGGAGGTACCAAAAGAGGCAGGCCAATAACACCCATTTTTCTCTGGACTCTAGGTACTATAAAAGCATTACATTATTTGTGTACACTGGTATTAAAGTTATAAGCTGTGTGGGAGGTATTAAAAGGAGCGTGGTAATAATGACCATTTTTCACTGTATTGTAGGTACAATTAAACCATTACACTGTAAAAAATTTCAAGTCTGTAAATGCACAGATAATAAAGTTATATGCTATTAACTTTTGGTTCAAAATTGTCGAGGTAATAGTGACTAATAAACTAATAGTATGTGTAGAATTTCTGAGGATTCAAGTAAGTAGTATAGAAGTTATTAAATAATCAATATTTCACTAAATGTTAACCCTTTCTGGGGGAGGTACTAGAAGGAGTGGACCAATGTGGCCCATCCTCGAACTTAGCTGGAGAGTGAAGAAAATATTACCACATACCAAATTTGAAGTCAATCGGTTACTCCTTTCGGGAGTTATCGTGCGCACCAGCCAGCAGACAGACAGACGGACGGACATTGCTCATTCGACTTAAAATGACCCAAAACGGATATCCGCCGAACATACTTAGGGTCTTAGATCACTCCTTCGATGTGTTACACTTTTGGTTCGTAGCAAATGATATATACCCTCCTCTCTAAGGTAAGGGGGATAAATATTACCGCACACCAAATTTGAAGGCAATCGGTTAATCCTTTCGAGAGTTATCGTGCGCACCAGCCAGCACGTAAATTGCTCAAATGACTTAAAATGGCTCAAAACTGAACTGAAGGCTACACAAGTCGTCCATAGGCGGAATTTACGATTTTGATTTGTGACGTTCTTTTTCTAAATGAGCGATATACGAGTATACCCTCCCCCTAAGGTGAGGGGATAGAAATGCAATTAAGTGCTCAAAATCAATTGAAATGTTGAGAGTGGCATATGGTGATAGTACTCTGCGTCAGAAAATTTTTTACAAGTGGTACATGCTTTACAAAGAATGTCGAGAAGTCGACGCTCGTCCTGGAATATCCATCACATCAAAAACCGATAAAAATGTTGAGAAAGTGAAGAAAATTGTTATGGAGAAAAGAATTGCTATAAGTGAAGTTGCAGAGGATGTGGGCATATCGGTTGGCTCATGCCATACAAATTTTTCGGACATTTTGGGCATGCTGAAGCTAAGTTCGTTCCAAATTGCTGAATTTTGAACTAAAAACCGTCACATGTTCGCAATTTTTTGGCAGAAAAGAATACCGTAATCATGCCTCAACCACCGTATTCATCAGATTTGTTTCCTTGCGATTTTTTCCTGTTCCCAAAATTAAAGAGACCCATGAAAGGAAGGGGTTTTACTACGTTTGAGGGGATAAAAACTGAATCGCCGAACAAGCAAACACGTCTAACTGTTTTGTCTCCCACTAACAAACAAACTCAACTCAGACCATATGTTCAAGACAAGAGTGCCTATATAAAACCAGTAAGGAAAGACAGAAAGTCGGGCGAAGCCGACTTTATAATACCCTACACCTCCCCAACAATTCGAAAAAGGCATTGCGATAAAATTTGGCATAATTGGTTACGTTTCAGGTAAAAAATACTTAGCTCCATCAAGGCTTATTCCAAGGAGGAGTTGAAAATATTGTTCATAATAAACAAGAGCTGAGACGATAACCTTAAAATGAGCAGTATTATTTCATAGATCAAGAATCGGAAGGAACAAATATATATTAAGAAACACACAGCTTAGGACAGTATACAGTTTCTACAGTGCTTGCATGGCAAATTGGGGTAACATATATATAGGGGCTATAAATAAATCGGAACCGATTTTCCCCAAAATTAGCACTGTCTCTAAGTGTATCAAGAGACTTTTCTCTGTCAATTTTTTTAAAGATCGGTTAAAAAGTGTTGTGCATATGTATATGCCAAATCAGAGGTACATATATATAGGAACTATATGCAAATCTGAACCGATATTAATCAAATTCAATAGGGATCGTCCTTGCGCCAAAAGAAAGATATGTGCTAAGTTTCGTTGAGATCGGACCGTAACTATGACCTGTACTTTGATTACAAGAATACATGCACAGACGGACAGACTTACGGACGGACGGACATTGCTAGATAAACTCAGAAAGTGATACTAAGTCGATGGGTATAATAAACGATGGGTCCATTTCTTCTCCTTTTACAAACAAATGCACATAGTTATAATACCCTGTACCACAGTGTGGTGAAGGTTATATGTAATTGCGGTGGTCGAAACTATAAGAACGCATACTCCAATTTCCGGCCGTAATAATTATCCGTTCAAAATGAGCCAAATCAGTCGATTCCACATCGTTCTCAGGAATTGGGCATCTCTCAAACCACACTGTGGCGTATTTAGCCTTCATCCTTATATGATCAAACTGACTCAAGAACTAAAGCCACTTGATCATTTGAAACGCATAAACTTCTCCAATTGGGCTCTGGCAAAGTTAATGTTACTTTCTTAATGGAAAACCATTTAGTTATTTACTTCGTATGATATGAACCACGAATACTTGTCCTATTCCTAATGCTTCTGGTGATTTGACTACTATACCTATCACGACCATTTTGGTGAAATTACTAATATTGACTCCAATAACTTACTATCCAAATATCATTCTTCTGCGGTCAATAGTTTCAGAGATATTGAATTTTAAATACTGCTACGCCCACTTTTGCCACACCTACCAATCCGATCCCGCCTATTTTTTTTTTTTTGCAAGTTTTCAATAATAATTCCGCTACAGTATGTACAAATTGTGTTCTCCTACGATCAACACTTTCTGAGGTATTAAAATTTTAAATAATTCCTCGCCTACTTTTGACCGCTCCCACTTTTTAATTTTCCATGAACCGTATGTCGCTAATCTAACATTGTCTCCAGTAACATACAAAACAAATTTCGCTCTCCTACGATAAATGGTTTCTGAGATATTCAAAATTTTAATATTGTCTCGCCCTCTGATTCAATCCCAATAACTAACTATTCAAATTTCGAAATATGATATTTTCAAACATTGCTACGCCCACCTTTGCCGCACCCACTTATCCGATCGATTTCATTTTCGTTGACGTTTTAGATAATAGATCGTTCTTCTACGATTAATACTTTCTGAGACATTCAGATTTTTAACAATGCCACGCCCACTTTTAACTCCGCCCACTTCCTATTTGTTAAGATTCATCTGAGGCTAATCTAATAGTGACCCAATAACTTACTTTCCAAAATTCGTTCTTCTATGGTCAATAGTTTCCTAGATATTAAACATTGTCATGTCACTTTTGCCACACCCACTTGTCCGATCTCGTCCATTTTGTAGCAGTTTTAGATAACATCTAGAATAAAGTATGTACCAAAATTTTTTCTTCTACTATCAATACTTTCTGAGATATTCACATTTTTTAATAATGCCACGCCAACTATTGCCCCTCCCACTTTATTATTTTTTAAGAAACATCTGTGGCCAAGAAGCTTTTAAATAAAGGAAACATTTTTAAAATCGGTTCAGTCGTTTTTGCGTGATGGCGTTACAAAGAATTTGTGTACGTTTTTATATATTCGTATATCACGATGAATCATCATGAGGCTTGAGTAATACTCGTAATGTAAAATAAAACACATATGTACATTTGAAAGTAAACTTAAAATTTTTATTATCGGTTAAAAGAACAAATTATGGCATTTACTGTTTGAAAATGATATCATGTAAATGTTGGCCATGACTATGTCTGAGGTGGTCCATTCGGAAGGTCCAATTTTGGGCGACTCGTTCGAGCATAGCGACTGGTATCTCGCGAATAACACGAGTAATGTTGGCTTCCAAACGTCAATCGTAGCTGTCTTATTCCTGAAGACCTCAGACTTTCATATCCCCAGAAAAAATATTCCAAAGGTGTGATATCGTACTATCTAGGAGATCAATTTACCGTAGCAAAACGTGAAAGTAGGTGCTCACCATAATGATTTTTTAACAAGTTAATTTTTTCACGCGCTGTATGGCTCGTAGCGCCGTCTTGTTGGAACAAGAGCTCACCGAGACCATGCGCCTGAATTTCAGGAAGCACATAGTCCGTTAACATGGTGCGACAACGATACCATTGACGGAGACATTATGATTTTCCTCATTTTTGAAGAAATATGGACCAGTGATTCCACCAGTAAATAAACCACACCATACAGTTGTTTTTAATGGATGTAATGATAGCTCTTGGTACTCTTCGGGTTGCTCATCAGCCCAAATACGGCAATTTTGTTTATTAACGTATCCATTGAGCCAGAAATGTGCTTCATCACTGAACAAAATTTCACGATAAAACACTGGATTTTCATTGAGTTTTTCCAGAGCCCATTCACTGAATTTGGAGACGCTGTTGTGGTTTGGTATGACTTGCCAAACGACACTGAACAAAAATGACACAGCAGTTTGATATGAGTCACGCGTGATCTGTAAAAAAAAGCATATTGAAATACAAACCTCACCTGAATCACCCGATATATATATATATTACATCTGTTAGTAATATATTTCGTGATAAAATAACTATACCACCATTTATAAAACATATTATTTTATATTTAAAAATAATACTTTATTATTATTATTTATAATGCAAAACAAACTTACAAATTAAAAATCTAGCAGTCCCTAGTATTTTTCATCGTCCAAATTGCAATAGATTTCAAAAGTGCACCTAAATAAAGGGAAAAACAAAAAAACTGTGGTGGAGAAAAGGAGAAAACAAAAATCATGAGGAACAGAAAGCAAACCACAGTTTTGTGGTTATGTTTTGTTCTCCACAGAAGTGCATCTTATTCAGGCAACCAAGCAGACAGCCAACCGTCCATCCAATCTGACATTCATACGTCTATCCATCCATTCAGCCATCCGCCGCACAGTGGTTTGACTGGCGTTTATTACATTATGAGTGTTTTTGTTACAAGCTACAAATTTAATTTAAGAGTTTACAACGAAAACTCCTAGGCAAATATTTTCTTGTAACCGAAGTTTCCTTTGCTGAAATCGAAAATTATTTTCCCGATAAAAAAACTCGGGATAAAATACACTTATATTCTGAAAGAATTATACTGTATCTTTTTCTTACCAACCTGCTGAAAACGGCGCATTGTTTCTGTTGAGTACAAATGCCTTTAATATTAATTGGAAACTACCGTTTAATAACCTCAACACCCATCTTGTCGGGGAAGTGGAAGGAGACAAGACTGTGTTGGTCAGCTCTGTGAGCCTATGGTAGCTAAAGTGGTATTTTTTTTAATGAGATGGTTCTTAAAGATCCTTCGTACACGCAAAGAAAGGAATTCGTTTCTGTGAAACGAAATTTTAGACATCTACAATTCTCGTTGGCAGGAAATGAAATTTCGTTTGTTGTGAAACCTATTTCGCGAAAACAATTGTTTGTTCTGACCAAAAGAAATTTCAGTCGTCGTAAACGAAAATAGTTGTCTAATAATTCGTTTCGCAGAAAATAATTTTTTCTTTGCGTGTATCTTTTATGAATCTGCAGAGTTGGCAAAGTCGTAACTATTGAAGGTGGATTTACGTTGTCGAGGCTGCTTCTATGTCAATTGTTTATTCCTTGACAGGGAAAGAGAGACATCCTAGATCATGCATGGCCCTTGCATGTTGTCGGATGAACAGTAAATGGTAATAAATTTTAGCCCTAAGACAAATATCGACTACTTAATTGATGAATGTTTTAAGGAGAAATGTCAATAGACTAATCGCCAGGAAATCCGTAGAACGTCTAAGTTTTCACGCTTTGGGCATGAAGATATAAATAGAGTTTGTCCGTTCCAATGGTATATAGGCGGGTTTTAAGTATACAACCAATATAAAACACTTTGAGCCTGAGTACCAGTGTATCAGGCACTGTATGTCGCTCCGCCGAACATTGCCATTGGTTTATAGCCCAAATAATTCCAGATTCTGTTACTATATCGCTGGCTACCTATTATGGTGCACTTAAACGGAATCTCCAACTGAAATGTCTAGGGTCTCTATTTACTTTGCCTTATTAAAGAAGTTCCTGCAGAAATTTCTCCACTAAATTAGTTGTGCCAACTACAATAAAGGGTTTATTCACAGTGTACCTAATGCCGTGTTCAGGTCGTATGCGGAAATCCCGATCGGGATTAATTTACTTGAGGAAGTTCTGCAGGAAGTTCTTTGATAAGGCAAAGTAAACAGAGACTAACGGGCTGGGACAACTATGAAGAAGCACTCAAGCAGTACGAAATAGACCTTCGGATGTCGGAAAGTAATGGGAATTGTTAGATTCAGTATGTTTGATTAAATTAATGATTTTCCTATAAATTGGAAACTTTTTCCTAAAAAAGTCGTGACCAAACCACTGTTCATTTGTCCATTCTTCCTTTCATTCATTTGTTAAAAATTTTTGGTTGGTCGGTTGCTACCGGTCTTCTTCTGAAGGGTTTGTATTTTTATTTTTACTTTTTGGGATCAGACTAAAGCCGAGATGTATTAAATAAAACCTGTGTGAGTTGAGTTTGAGCATACGTGCGGAAGCAAGTGGAAAATGTTCCTCTTGCCGTGCGAGTTCTGTATTTTGGACCCAATCATGAACGACGATGGCCAGTCTGGGGATGGACATTTTGGAGATGTTATCATTGTACAGATTGGTGCTGCAATAGTTCGGTTGTGAGGCGTTTCCTGAAAACATTTACATATACAATAAAACGAATTGAGTACATTCCTTTTGTAAAACAAAAGAAAATTATTTTTATTTTTTGTCATAGTATTAGCCTCAATAAAGATCTTGGCACTTTATGGAAAATATATATATATTTCTCCATGTTGACACAAGGTTTCTTAAACTATGGACAAAGTATCTTATTCTGGCACGCCTCTCTTTTAAAAAATCCACAATACCAAAGGGTGATCCAAATTTTCTACAGCACTCTAGAACGAAATCATTCGAAGTTGTTAGGATACATTCCCCGCCATTGTGACTCCATGTGTTTGCGTTCAAAGCATTCCCTCTTTCATTTTCAAAAAATCCAAAATAAAAAATTAAAACGTTCTTGTTTAATGTTTTTTTTTCGTTTGGCAAGTATTTTATTTTGCATTCCACTCATAATTTTCATTTCTACTCCACTTTGCCCCCTTCAGAAACAATGCAATTTTTTACTTCACGATGCGTTCAAGTCGAAACTTCATATCATTACTTCCGACCGAAATGGCGTTTCCGCTTTAATTGCAAAGCATTCGGTGCTTTTTTCTCGCGCGTTTTTATAGGTTTTCAACACCAGAAGCAGCTTTAGCATTTTTATGGAGGAGTTCATTATCAATCCTATCATAATCATGTGGATGCCCTCCGCAAAAACCATAGCGTGAAATGTGCTCTTCCTTCCCGTCATTCCTCCTCGTCATAAAGTGAAGCGGCACTGTTTCTTTGTTTCCATTGGTTTTAATTTATGCTTCTTGTGAAGTTTTGTTTTATGATTTTCATCATCATTCCTTTAATTAAAAATGTACCCAAACCCAGTGTCGATTTCGTTAAAGAGTTCCTTCTGTATGGCGGCAGGATTTTTTTCCTCGGTGGAAAATAATGAAATGAAATCAGAAGTTAAGAATGGAAACCAGAAACAGAAAATTAATTACACTATTTACCAACAAAAATTAATTACAGAAACTAATATAATTATAACATATACCACTCGGAAGATTATAAGCCTATTGAAATTGGCGGAAGTCGGTTCAGATTTGAATACGACTCCCAGATATAGATATATCTATTACAAAGTATCCTACATCGGAAGAGGTAGTATTCCTGGAGAGGCGATCAATGTTTTTTGAAATTCAGTCAGAATGTTATTCGTCTCAGTAACATTCTGTCTATTGCAAAAATGCAATAGAAACAAATACAAAAAATGGTAGAGAGTTGTAATTGCTTGGTAGAATTGACTGCAGTCTCTTCAGAATTCAATAGCAATAGTGTATGTCCTTAACCTTTATCAGCTGAAATACTTATGGAAGCAGTAAATTGAATTTAACAAGAACTACTAACCAAAACCGTATTTTGCATTAGCCGTTCACAAAACTACGTCCGATTTCGTGGCTCGCGAAGCGAACCCAAACAAAAATGTAAACTGTAACAAACCCAATTATTCAAAATTATTATCGCAATGACCCTTTGCCCATTGTTAGGGAAGTGTTAAGTATTATTTAGTCGGCCCCGCACGACTTTCTGTCTTTCCTTACTGTTTTATTTTTTGAAGTATAATCACGATAGAGCGGGTAAAATGGAATGAAGCCGAGCAAAAATTATCGGAGGCGGCTCCTATTGAAAATTATAGATCGGCGGTTGTGGCTATACGGCTAAGCCGATATAAAATGTACACTCGGCGGCTCTGTATAAAACTGTCTTCATGCTCATGAATTTTTATTTCGGGGGAATGTTGTTTAAAAAATTATTTTTAAATCTGAGTTTCAAATAATGAATATGTTTTAAAGTAATTCTTAAAAATTATACAAAATTGATAGTAACAAAGGGCGGCCTTTTAGAGTAGAATAAGAAGAAATATCGTCAGGTTTTACCAATGTTATTGTTGTTGTATTTGACAGATATATTAGATACAAAACAAAAGTAAGGAAAGGCTAAAGTCGGGCGGGGCCGACTATATAATACCCTACACCACTCTCGTAATATTGAATAACTCTGATATATAAATTTTGTAATTCATGTATAAATTGTTTACATAAATTTACTTTTGGGACATTTTATACTTAAATAATACCCTGTACCATAGTACAGGGTATTATCGGACGAAACATATATATGGGAGCTATAGCTAAATCTTAACCGATTTTCTTCAAATTCAATAGGGATCTTTACAGCTGCGATATACTCTAAACTGCAAAATTTCAGAACGATCGGAGTGAACAACTTTACATGGACAGACGGACGGACGGACAGACATGGTTAAATCGACTCAGCTAGTGACTCTGAGTCGATCGGTATACCTTAAGGTGGGTCTAGCTGTGTTATTTTCAGGTGTTACAAACATCTGCCGTGAAACAAACTTATAATACCCTGTACCACAGTGTGGTGTAGGGTATAAAAAAGGATTTGCTTGTACAAAGTACAGCGGTTGGTGTGGCTGATAAAACTGTTATCTGCTAAATTTTATAAGGATCACACATAATTGTTATAGATCCTTCTATCATACTAAAAATAAGATAATTCTTTGAAAACTTTTTGTTTTATTTACAATTAACATCGTGTGATTTGGTTGGACCACGCTCTATACACATGGGGTCTATACAGCGTTACCAGACGATAAGTTTAAACTTATTTTTCAAGTTTTTTCAAATAAAAAATGGCTCTTTTATGTTTTTTCTTCCACAAAAAAGTTTTTTTAAGTTCTGTAAGAATTTAATATTATATTATTATCTCAGAAAAACACAAAACCATTTAATTTAAAATTTTAAAAAATTAATCACTTATGTATTTCAAAGTGGAAGAATACAAATAAATTTACTATAAATACGAATAGATATACACACACATTTTTTAAGAAAATAAAAAAATAATTGGAGAAAAATAATTTTTCCAATTTAGGGGCTTCGAGACTGCATTTTCCGGCGGAATGTGCCAAGGAGTCTTTGCTCAGATCAGATCTACTATGGATCATCCCCTTCTTTTATGAATTGTACAATAATTGTTTTGTAATTTATACCCACATATGTCTTCCAGATTTTATAATGATCCGACTATATTCCAATATGTTCGTGATTCAAGAAATATGGCCCATCGCCAATTGTTTAATCTCTATTTGTCTAGTTACCATTTAAAAACTAAACTATATCAAGCGTTTCAAAGGAAGAGGCATTTCTATTACTATCTAATATTGAATTGCTACGATTTTAGACTTTTTTTATAAAATACTAGCTGGACCCGGTCCACTTCGTTGCCCCAGACTTCAGATTTCCGATACCGTCAATTTATCAAAACATGGTTCATGTAGATAGCGACAGTAGGAATCTCGTTAATTTATTCATAGGTACGGACAGTAGGAATCACAAAAAACATTGGCTTATATGGGCGGACCCACGCCCCTCAATCAAGAACTTATAAAGCCTATGCCACTCTCTTGGCTTATCTGAACATTCCTGAAAATGTCATCAAAACCGATCCAGACGTTTTGGAGTCCATACGTAACATACACACATCCATGTATATATATATAGCTGGACCCGGTCCACTTGGTTGCCCCAGATTTAGATTTCCGCTTTCGTCCATTTTTGAACCAATCACGAATACTTCCACCAAAAACATCTCCATAAAATAAGAGCACTCTCGCTAAAAAATTTTGAAGATATCTCAATTTCAGTTTTAGACCAATCACGTAGACTACCACCAGATACATATGCACAAAATTACAGCACCCTCGCTAACAAATTGTGCAAGATATCTTAATTTTAAGATTTGGCTTATATGGGCCGGGCCACGCCCTTTAGTCCGATCCCGCCCATTTTTGTGGACCAATCACGTAGACTACCACCAGATACATGTGCTCAAAATTACAGCACTCTCGATAAGCAATTGTGCAAGATATCTTAATTTTAAAATTTGGCTTATATGGGCGGGGCCACGCCCTTTGGTCCGATCCCGGCTATTTTTGGAACAATCACGTAGACTACCACCAGATATATATGTACAAAATTACAGCACACTCTCTAACATATTGTGATAAATATCTAAATTTCAAAATTTGACTTATATGGGCGCCCATTGGTCCGCTTCCACCCATTTTTGGACCAATTTCGTAGACTACCACCAGAAACATGTGCACAAAATTACAGGGCTCTCGATAACAAATTGTGTAAGATATCTTAATTTTAAAATTTGGCTTATATGGCCGGGCCACGCCCTTTGGTCCGATCCCGCCTATTTTTGGAACAATCACGTAGACTACCACCAGATACATATGCACAAAATTACAGCACTCTCACTAACAAAATGTGCAAGATAAGTCAATTTCAAAATTTGGCTTATATGAGCGGTGCCACGCCCATTGACCCGATTCCGCCCATTTTTAGACCATTCACGTAGACTACCACCAGATACGTATACACAAAATTCCAGCACTCTCGCTAACACATTGTGCAAGATATAACAATTTTAAATTTGGCTTATATGGGCGGTGCCACGCCCATTGCTGCGATCCCGCCCATTTTTGGACCAATCACGTAGACTGCCACCAGATACATATGTACAAAATTTCAGCACTCTCGCTAACTAATTGTGGAAGACATCTTAATTTAAAAATTTGGCTTATATGGGCGGGGCCACGCCCTTTGGTCCGATCCCGGCTATTTTTGGAACAATCACGTAGACTACCACCAGACATATATCTTCAAAATTACGGCACTCTCTCTAACATATTGTGAAAAATATCAAAAATTCAAAATTTGACTTATATGGACGGTGCCACGCCCAGTGGTCCGCTTCCGCCCATTTTTGGACCAATCACGTAGACTACCACCAGATACATGTGCACAAAATTACATCACTTTCGATAACAAATTGTGCAAGATATCTTCATTTCAAAATTTGACTTATATGGGCGGTGCCACGCCCATTGGTCCGATTCCGCCCATTTTTGGACCAATCACGTAGACTACCACCAGATACATATGCACAAAATTACAGCACTCTCGCTAACAAAATGTGCAAGATAAGACAATTTCAAAATTTGGCTTATATGGGCGGTGCCACGCCCATTGACCCGCTTCCGCCCATTTTTAGACCAGTAACGTAGACAGCTACCAGATACGTATACACAAAATTCCAGCACTCTCGCTAACAAATTGTGCAAGATATAACATTTTTAAATTTGGCTTATATGGGCGGTGCCACGCCCATTGCTGCGATCACACCCATTTTTGGACCAATCACGTAGACTACCACCAGATACATATGCACAAACTTACAGCACTCTCGCTAACAAAATGTGCAAGATAAGACAATTTCAAAATTTGGCTTATATGGGCGGTGCCACGCCCATTGACCCGATTCCGTCCATTTTTAGACCATTCACGTAGACTGCCACCAGATACGTATACACAAAATTCCAGCACTCTCGCTAACACATTGTGCAAGATATACCAATTTTAAATTTGGCTTATATGGGCGGTGCCACGCCCATTGCTGCGATCCCGCCCATTTTTGGACCAATCACGTAGACTGCCACCAGATACATATGTACAAAATTTCAGCACTCTCGCTAACTAATTGTGGCAGATATCTTAATTTAAAAATTTGGCTTATATGGGCGGGGCCACGCCCTTTGTTCCGATCTCGGCTATTTTTGGAACAATCACGTAGACTACCACCAGATATATATCTGCAAAATTACGGCACTCTCTCTAACATATTGTGAAAAATATCAAAAATTCAAAATTTGACTTATATGGGCGGTGCCACGCCCATTGGTCCGCTTCCGCCCATTTTTGGACCAATCACGTAGACTACCACCAGATACATGTGCACAAAATTACATCACTTTCGATAACAAATTGTGCAAGATAACTTCATTTCAAAATTTGACTTATATGGGCGGTGCCACGCCCATTGGTCCGATTCCGCCCATTTTTGGACCAATCACGTAGACTACCACCAGATACATATGCACAAAATTACAGCACTCTCGCTAACAAAATGTGCAAGATAAGACAATTTCAAAATTTGGCTTATATGGGCGGTGCCACGCCCATTGACCCGCTTCCGCCCATTTTTAGACCAGTAACGTAGATTGCTACCAGATACGTATACACAAAATTCCAGCACTCTCGCTAGCAAATTGTGCAAGATATAACATTTTTTAAATTTGGCTTATATGGGCGGTGCCACGCCCATTGCTGCGATCACGCCCATTTTTGGACCAATCACGTAGACTTCCACCAGATACATATGTACAAAATTACAGCACTCTCGCTAAGAAATTTTGCAAGATATCTCAATTTTAAAATTTGTCTTATGTGGGCGGGGCCACGCCCACTTGATATATCGAAAATTCAAGTACCCTATTTTCACCACGCCCCACACATGTACATTCTGTGAAAATTTCAAGAAGATCGGTCCAGCCGTTTAGACGTCTATACGGTACAAACAAACCAACAAACAAACAAACAAACAAACACACATTCTTCTTTATATATATAGAAGATAGATAAATAATAAGTTTTTTTTTGGCAAAATAAGTTTTTTCTTCGAAATTTTTAAGTTTTTTTCAAAAAATATCTAGCAACGCTGGGTCTATATCCAAATCTGTACCAATTTACTTCAAATTGGACAGCGTACGTCTTCAAGAGACTTCACTTTCCCAAATTCCAAAATTGTTGGTTGTAAAATACGGCTTATATCGCGCTGAGAGACAAAATCGCCAGGAACATATATATGGGGTCTACAGTTAAATCAGAACCGATTTTCTTCCAATTCGTTCGTTCTAGGTTTGAGAAAATTACCTCTACTACATTTCTTAATGATACAATGTAAAATACAGGTTCTCTATCAATTATTTGGCAAATCGCAATGATTTGGCAATTGTACGAGGTCTGTACAATAGAAAAGGTGAATTTTGAAATTTCTCGGGCTACGTGCATTCGATTAGCGTTTTTTTATGTTGGCATACTTGTTTCGAAAATATGTTCTTAGTTGGGTTTGTTTGTGTTTAGTTTTGTTTGTTTGTGAGAAACATAACAGTTAGGCGTGTTCTGCGATTTTCTATTGTGGAAATCTGATTATTATTAGCATCTGAAATCTGAGAAAATAGGAAAATATTTTCAAAGGGCGTACATTTCGAGTTCTGTATTTTCGGAACGTGTGAACGGATTTTTACAAAAGTAGGCTCGTTTTATAGGTAGTAAGTACTATTTTCCATAGCAGGAATTTATGTTATAGTGGTTAACGTTTTTGAGTGCATCCGATGCAAATTTAATTTGCATTTTACACATCTATGACACCAACTGAAAATTCTGTGAAAAATATACGGAGGAAAATCGCCATTTTTGATATGTTTGAATCGAAGGAAAATATATTTGGAAATACAATTTTTAAATATAATATATTTGTGAACAAATAAATTTTATTTGAAAATCAAGAAATTATGTTTGGATCGCATATATTATATATTAGAACAAAATATATTTTAGCAAATAAAATATGTATTTACACCCAAACAAATTTATTATTTAGGAAGTTTTCCAAATATATTTTATTTATGAAAGTTTTTTAATACTTTGCTGACATTTTCGGATTTTAGTTTAAATTTTCTCAGATTTCGTGTTACTTTATATTTAAAAATTTTATAAGCAGCTTTTGTTCACATCACTTTTTGTCAATCCATATGTAATTTATCGTAACGCAAGATTATGCGTTTTAAATTTTAATCGAATTTTACAAACATAACAATTTCAAAAAAATTTAACTGATAAACAGTAAACTTGCCTTTAAATAAAGGTATTGATATATTGCCATACTTAAATACAAATTAATTCTTTCTTCGGAAATATTAGCTCCAAATAAAAAAAAAATTGGGATGAAAACATACCTTTGTTTAGAAAATCATTCTCCCAAAATATAATATTTGTGTATGCCAATTATTATATATTTGGCGTGTACGCTAAACATCCTACAGAAGAGATTTTTTTCAGCGTGTAGCCCCACATATTCAAAATGAACGCTAAAATTTTAAGAAGGGGCTCCGCCCGTTCTTTTTACAACAAACATTTGTTAAGAAATTCCTGAGATGTGAACATTGAATTTGTTATATTTTAAAAACGCGTTTGTAGATTTATACAAATTAGAGCTCTTCTTGAAGGTCTTGACTAGGACATCCTCCATATATGTGTAAATTCACCAATATTTACAGATATAGTTATTTATTTTTCCTCTTAAATTTTAATATGCATACTGGACCAGGAAAACGCCAACATAGATATGTGAAATATATATAGGTATGGAGCCCTATCTAATCTAAGCTGATCCTATAAATTTTAATCCGATCTTTTCTTAAGTTTCTATATAATAGCATTTTTACTTAAAAATTTCAGAAATGGAAATTATTTTTTAGTTTAGTTTATAAAGGAAAATCGTTGGCATCTTTTTGTAAATATTGTTTTAAAAAAGAACGAGGCTGAACACCATCTTGAAATTGTTAGGGTCAATAAAGGACAAACGAGGCTACATGACTATATTTTTCTCAGAATTTTAAGTTGGTGTCATTGATGTGCAAGATGCAAAATAAAGTTGTAAACTGATGCATTTAAAAACTTTGAATTAACCAGCATTAATACATGTTATTTAAAGTACAAGTCAAGACCTTACAAACGAGCCATCATTTGTAAAATTCCGTCCACGCGTTTGCATAATACATAATTTGCAAAATACACCTTTTCAGATATTTTCCCAAATTTTTCAGATTTCAGATGCTTATAACATCTGAAAAAAATAATATTAAAACATATTAAAACTCATATACACGTTTTCAAGACAATCGGCAATGTCGACCCGATTTTTTTCCAAAAATCGTTCGGTTACATATAAATCTGATCCGAAATTCGGCACTGTATATGGTGGGTTCGATATAATGCGTGATCCATTTCGAGGTTCCCTGCTTTTTTAAAGAAAGATTATCATTTGAAAGAACATTATTTGGCATTTATTTTTTGAAGATTATGTCTATCTAATGTTGGCCGCGGCTACGTCTCAGATGGTCCATCCGTTGAGTCCAATTTTCGATGACTCGTTCGAGAATTTCGACTGGCGAATGACACGAGTGATGTTTTACTCCAAGGCCTGAATCGAAGGGGGTTTGTCCGCATAATCTTTAGACTTTACATATCCCCACAGGAAAAAGTCTAACGGTGTGATATCACACGATCGTGGTGGACAATCGACCGGCCCAAAACGTGAAATTATCTGCTCACCGAAGCGTTCTCTCAATAAATCCATTGATTGATGCGATGTGTGGGAAGTGGCGCCGACTTGTTGAAACCAAATGTCGCCGAGATCACGATCTTCAATTTCAGGCATCAAATAGTCGGTTATCATGGCACGATAACGGTCGCCATTGACGGTTACTTTCTCACCGGTTAATTCAAATTTTTTAAATGCATCAGTTTACAACTTTATTTTGCATCTTGCACATCAATGACACCAACTTAAAATTCTTAGAAAAAAATAGTCAAGTAGCCCCATTTGTCCTTTATTGACCCTACAAATTTCAAGATGGTGTTCAGCCTCGTTCTGTTTAAAACAATATTTACAAAAAATGCCAATGATTTTATGACAAATGTTGAAATTACAAAATAGACAGAATCATTTCAATTAAAAATAATTTCCATTTCTGACATTTTTAAGTATAAATGCTATTATATAGAAACTGAAGAAAACACAAGATTAAAATTTACAGGATCAGCTCAGATTAGATAGGGCTCCATGCCTATATGTACATATCGTCGGTGCGCCGACAAAAACTCCTATGTGTAAATTTTCGATTTTTTTTTTTATTGTCGAATTAGAACGTCCTAGCGGTCAAACGACTACCCACCAAAGCATTTTGCGCTATCTTGACCGGTTCCGAAGTTACCAAAAACTCCTATGTGTATCCCTCTATAGCAATGCTCCGACAAAAACTCCTATGTGTTGTAGGCACAGCCTGTTCCAAGGGATAGAAGTTTGGCTTAGATTCACGCCAAAAAACGGCTAATAATGGTTTTGTTCAGAATCATACCCTATATTCGACAATGAATAGATCAAAATTGGATCTGCTTCCATTTGCGAGTTATCTCGAAAACAGTACTTTTACTCAAAACAAACTTAATATCTTTGATTTGTAAAGAAAAACGCGGGAATTTAGAACTGTAACTAAATTTCCTTTAAATATGATTATTTGTAAGAGGCTTTGTAACGTCCGCGACATTTGCCATGTTTTTAAATTGCCAATTTTTTCCAAATTTAAGAGATTAATATTTAATAAGATTAATATATTTGCATTCTATAATCTCTGAGGAATGGATTAATATCAGAATTTTCGCGAAACATATCCCTCGACGAACAAATTTTTTACAAAAAAGAATAGTTCGGAATTATTTTAATATATAATGCTATTATCTCGGGAATGAACAGTTCTAGGGAAAAGTAGTCAAAGGAAGTTTGGGAGATAAGCGAAAGGCGTACAACTCTTTCTTTAACAAACAAAATTTATAGTAATTTGGTAGGGATTTACAGTGTGTTAAAACTTTTTTTAACACACTTTTCCCTTTATATGAGGCATATTTTGATTTGACACACTGTATATCCCTACCAAATTATTATAATTTTTTTTGTTAAAGAAAGACTTGTAGTCGTTTTTAATATCTCCCAAACTTTCTTGGACCACTTTTTCCTAGGACTGACCGTTCGCGTAATAATAGCATTATATAGTTAAATAATTCTGAACTATTCGAAATTTATTAGTCGCGGGATGTTTATGGCGGAAATGCTAGTGCCAATCTATTCTTCAGAAATCATAGAATGTAAATATATTAATTTTAATAAATACGCAATAATATTTTTGTAAAAATTTAGCCGTCTAAGTCGAATTTTTGGATTACAAAAATTTCGCTATAGAATAATATAGCAAATATCGTGGACATTACAAAGCGCCTTACAAATGTTCATATTTATGGGAAATTATGATATAGTTTTAAATTTCCGCTATTCAATGTAATTAAGTTCGGTTTTTGGTTAAAAATTGTTTTTATCGCGATAACTCGCGAAAGGAAGCAGATCAGATTTTGATTTCTTCTTATCTGAGTAGAGGGGATGATTCTGTACAAAACCTCATTAGCCGTTTTTAGCCACAATACAGGCCAACTTTCGTTTGCTTGAGGTACGCTGTGAACATTTAAATATCAAAACTCCTATGTGTAATTTTTTTGTTGTATAAATATTTAAAATGCTCCAAACAAAACATCCTATGTGTCGATTTTCATGAAAATCATTTACCACGTTATGGGCTTTTCACATATACGATTTTTGTTATGATATATTTGTGGTAAATAATTAAAAGAAAAATTCAAAAATCTGAGATATTAAAAATATCTCGATTTGACGAAATAGCAATGTAAAAAAACACATAGGAGTTTGCGTCGGCGCACCGACGATATATATTTCACATATCTATGTTGGTGTTTTCATGTTCCAGTATGCAAATTAAAATTAAAGAGGAAAAATAAATAACGATATATAAAAATATTGGCGAATTTTCGCATATATCGAGGATGTCCTAGTCAAGACCTTCAAGAAGAGCTCTAATTTGTATAAATATACAAACGCGGTTTTAAAATATAACAAATGTAATGTTAACATCTCAGGAATTTCTTAATATATATATTTTTTTAAAAAAAGAACGACATCTTCAAATTTTCAGCGTTCGTTTAGTATATATGGGGCTACATAACCATATTTTTTACATAACAATATGCGACAAAAAATGTGTGTCCTAGACCTAAAAAATATTTTTTTGTATAGATTGTGGCATACTGTTATATAAAATCAAAACCAAAAATTTTTTTATGGATACATTTTTTTTAAAAAAAAATTTATTAAAAATGCTGTTATTTGATATTAATGCCCTTAGTATTTGATATTAATGTGGGCTACCAATGTTGGAAATACCTCTTTCACTTAGAAACAGTGGTTTAGCAACAGTCATTAAACAAATTCGAGAAAGTAGTTTTAAAAAAAAAAAAAAATCCTGGGGCGAAAAAACATAAAAAAATAGAAAAAATATTTTATTTTATTTTCTAAAAGTTTGCGTCCTAGCGAAGAACATAATGCCTATTTGAAAAAATCTATGGATAAATGTAGAAATTATAGCCTTTTTGGTAGAGGTAAGAGAATTTCAAAAAATCTTTTTTTTAAATTTCAGTTTAAGTAGCGATTTTATTTGTTACTTTTATTTATATTATGTACATTCAGTTTATTTACACGTACAAGTTTCATTAGAAGTAATTGTGAGTTCTTTGTTGACGGTTGTAGATTTCGGAATCGGTTTCTCTAATGAGGAACCAAATATAATCTCCCATCATTCTTTCATCCCAGTGCCCTTGGTAACGCCGCTCGATGGACTTAAATTCTTGGTGAAACCTTTCGCCATGTTCGTCACTTACGTCGCCAAGATTCTCGGGGAAAAACTTTAAATGAGAATGCAAGAAATGAATTTTCAGAAACATATTTACACCTGTTGGAATACATAAAGCGAAAAATAAGTTGGAAGAATACATACATATGTGTTATACATAAATATAAAAAAATATATTTCTATCCAATTTTTTCATAATTTTTGAACAAATCATTCATCATTGTTTCATATTGCGGGCTTTTGTTGGACCCAAGGAAATTTGAAACTACAAGATTAAACGATCTACATGCTGCAATTTCATCCGACGTTAAATTTGATTCGAAATTCACATCTTTCATCAGTTTCCTTATTTTAGGCCCATCAGAAACTCCCTCTTCGATTGTTTGAAAAGAAAGACTTTTAAATAAACTTTTTAAATATGAGAGTGAATTGCCATCTTTCCTTAAGGCTTTTACAAAATTTTTAAAGAGCCCCAGCTTAATATGCTCTGGTGGCAAAATATCGGCTATCCCAGGGGCATAACATACACGCTGAAAAAAAATTGCTTCTGTAGTATATTGTCCCAAACATATTCGGCTTGAAATATACATATGTTTAGGGTACACTCCAAATATATAATATTTGACATACACAAATATTATATGTTTGGGAGGATATTGTTCTAAACAAAAATATGCTCCCTTTCAACTATTTTTTTTATTTGGAACTAGTATTTCCGAAACAAAGATTAATTTGTAATTATTTATTTTGACAACGTATCAATGCCTTAACTCAATGACAAGTTTTCAGATGCTCAAAGAGCATTTTTTTATAAATTGTATATGTTTGTAAAATTTAATTAAAACTTAAATCGAATAATTTTTCGTAAATGTTAAATGATGGATGGATCGACAAAAAGTGATGAGTTGGAATATTTATAAATTAAAAATCATTTTTAGCTATTAAGTTTAACCCGACAACTAGGAAAAACTAACTAATATTCGAATAAGTTAGCATAGTTTTAAAAATCTTTTTAAATAAAGTATATTTGAAAACCTTCTTAAACAATAACTTTGTTTGTGTGTAAACACATGTTTAATTTGTGAAATTTAGTTTGCAATTAAAGTATGTTCTAATATATTAATATATGCGTTTCAAACAAAATGTCTTTATTTTCAAATAAAATTTATTTGTTAACAAATATATAATATTTAAAAAAATCCAAGTCTCCAAGTATATTTTCTTTCAATTCAAATATATCAAAAATGACGATTTTCCTCCGTGTATGTAATGGACTTTTCCACATAGATGTGTACTATTGTTTTTCTTAAAACATTGATTTTGTTAGTTATATGGCACAACATATTATCATAATGTTCATTTCGACGGTGTATCCGATAAATCGTAACTTTCTTTGTGCGTGTATCAAGGAAAAATTATCGCATGCTATTTCCTGTAATGTTTGATGGTAATGACGAACGAATCATTTGAGAATACAAATGACTTTTGGTTATTGTGACAACCTTGTTACTTCTGTCACACGACCGAGCTTAGGAAACAGAAAGAAGCTCAAGAAACTTCCTTTTTCGTTTTGACAGCCGATCAAAGAAGTTCTACATTCTGACGAAGGAAAATCTCATAAGCCTCGTAAGCCTATAGCTAGTGTGACAATTGTAAACCAGGCAGTTAAACCTTTATAACCCTTTTAGAGGTAATTCAGTCGAAGTTTCCAACCTTTTATTGCTTTCGTGGTAATTAAATTCTTTCATAGGGTTTTTGTTTAGGGTTTCTGCAACATTTTCCCCAAAAAAATGCACCTTTAAACATACACCCGTAAATCAGAAAAGTGAGAACGAAAGTACGTGGAAGTAAATCTTTCCTGACTCCATCGGATTCCTCACGTATAAAATCTCGCACGTAAGAGATATAACAGCGAACTTCATATTTCGTTCATCCACGTAAATTTGACAAAACTTACTTCATCAGCATTTGCTCAGTCCACTGACCATCTGTCAGAGATATCACATATTAGCTCTAATACAGCAGCGACACGTGAAGGGAGGAGCTGAGCAGTACTCCCAGCACACCGTATGCCAACCGATTTGGTAGAAGTTAGAATTAACCTACGGATTAGCGTAACTGCAGTGAGTGACAACCACGTTAAAAGCTGCAAATATCCAACATAACAAAGATTAAATTAAAAATTAAAATCCAATTCTGCCAAATTTGGATTATTCAAATCATTATTCTTATCCACATCATTCTTCTGGGTCTTCTAATTTCTGCTGGTAACATAAAGGCATTCCCAATATCAGCATAGAGTTTGTTGGGTTAATCAATATTTACACCGTTGCTGTCATAAAAAACTCGTAACCAAGTTGCTGCAGTATCAATCTCTTGATAAAAGAGATCGACAAAAACATTGTATGAGTACCGTAATCCCAATTGAAATCAACTCGAAACCATATGTAAATATATATTGAACAAGTAAGAAAGTTTCAGTCGGGTAAACCGACTAAGGTATACCCTCACTTTGTGAGTAATGTAATATTGAATATTACTCGAATTATTCTGTCAATTTGAGTGGGAGGTACCAGAAGGGGTTTATGAAATACACCTTTTTTTGCTGAACATTAGATACTTTAAATTCATTGCACTGTGCCGACTTATAAGCATTTATGTGCACTGGTATAAACGTTATGAGACATTAAATTGTGGTATGATTTGGGCATTTTGTGTGGGAGGTACAAAGAGTGGCGTGGCAATAACGCCCATTTTGCACAGGGCTATAGACACTATAAAAACATTACACTGTACAAAATTTCAAGTATTTTTATACACTGGTTTTAATGTTATAAGCTGTTAACTTTTGGTGCAAAAAGGTACCTTTGTGTGGGAGGTACCAAAAGGGGCGTGACAACAACACCCATTTTTCCCTGGATTGTAGGCAATATAAATGCATAATACTGTACAAAATTTCAAGTATTTTTATACACTGTTATTAATGTTATAAGCTGTTAACTTTTGGTGCAAAATGGTGCATTTGTGTGGGAGGTACCAAAAGGGACGTGGCGACTTCGCCCATTTTTCTCGAGTTGATAACGACTAATAATCTAATACTATGTGTGGAATTTCAAAAGATTCGAATAAGTAGTATAGCAGTTATTAAAGAATCAATATTTCACAACATTTTAACCCTTTGTGGGGGAGGTACTAGAAGGAGTGAACCAATATGGCCCATCTTCGAACTTAGCCGGAGATAGAAAAAAATATTACCACATACCAAATTTGAGGTCAATCGGTTACTCCTTTCGAGAGTTATCGTGCGCACCAGCCAGCAGACAGACAGACAGACAGACAGACAGACAGACAGACAGACGGACGGACATTGCTCATTCGACTTAAAATGACCCAAAACGGATTTCCTCCGAACATACTTGGGGTCTTAGGTCACTCCTTCGACGTGTTACACTTTTTTCCGTAGCAAATGATATATACCCTCGTCACACTAAAGTGAGGGTATAATAAAAGAAGAAGAAGAAGAATGCGCAGCACGTAAAACGTGAGCTGGAAATTTTTGCTTTCAATTAAATTTAAATAATATTCAAACAAGTAAGAAAGTTTCAGTCGGGTAAACCGACTAAGGTATACCCTCACTTTGTGAGTAATGTAATATTGAATATTACTCGAATTATTCTGTCAATTTGTGTGGGAGGTACCAGAAGGGGTTTATCAAATACACCTTTTTTTTGCTGAACATTAGATACTTTAAATTCATTGCACTGTGCCGACTTATAAGCATTTATGTGCACTGGTATAAACGTTATGAGACATTAAATTGTGGTATGATTTGGGCATTTTGTGTGGGAGGTACAAAGAGGGGCGTGGCAATAACGCCCATTTTCACAGGGCTATAGACACTATAAAAACATTACACTGTACACAATTTCAAGTATTTTTATACACTGGTTTTAATGTTATAAGCTGTTAACTTTTGGTGCAAAAAGGTACCTTTGTGTGGGAGGTACCAAAAGGGGCGTGACAACAACACCCATTTTTCCCTGGACTGTAGGCAATATAAAAGCATAATACTGTACAAAAGTTCAAGTATTTTTATACACTGTTATTAATGTTATAAGCTGTTAACTTTTGGTGCAAAATGGTGCATTTGTGTGGGAGGTACCAAAAGGGACGTGGCGACTTCGCCCATTTTTCTCGAGTTGATAACGACTAATAAGCTAATATGTGTGGATGCTATGTGTGGAATTTCAAAAGATTCGAATAAGTAGTATAGCAGTTATTAAAGAATCAATATTTCACAACATTTTAACCCTTTGTGGGGGAGGTACTAGAAGGAGTGGACCAATATGGCCCATCTTCGAACTTAGCCGGAGATAGAAAAAAATATTACCACATACCAAATTTGATGTCAATCGGTTACTCCTTTCGAGAGTTATCGTGCGCACCAGCCAGCAGACAGACAGACAGACAGACAGACAGACGGACGGACATTGCTCATTCGACTTAAAATGACCCAAAACGGATTTCCTCCAAACATACATGGGGTCTTAGGTCACTCCTTCGACGTGTTACACTTTTTTCCGTAGCAAATGATATATACCCTCGTCACACTAAAGTGAGGGTATAAATATAAGTAAAATGGAAAAGATTCTCAAATCCAAACGTGAATAAAACCAGAAAAAAAGGAATACCGACTGATCGCTGGTTTCGAGCTGAATTCAATTCGATGATTCAAATAAATTAAGGTGAACGAAAGTGAATTATTTTGGCATAGAGTGATAATAACAGTGCGAAATAAAATTAATTTATACAAAAGGGGGATACAGAAATTATTTTGTTATAATAGTTAAGTATATATAATTTTCCCCTATTAACTATTTTTTTATCGCGGTTTAACTTCTTTGCATTGTGGCTCCATACATATATAGGTACATATGCATCTAGGCATATATTTTTGTTATTATCACAAGCTATGTAGTGCCGGCATAAATTACTTTCAGATACGATTATGTCTTTAATTAATTAGAAATATTACTTAAAAAAATCATTTCTAGATAATACCAGTTACCAATTCTTAAATCTCATTGAAATTTTGTGAATCATAAAAATGCAAAAGCATATGATCATTTCGTAAATGATCATTACCCACCATTAATCATTATCATCATCATACATGTACCATCAACGTTGGATATTAGAAAAGGCCTCTTCGAACTTCACGGGATGTGTTGGTAAGTGTTTATCAAAATGTTTTTGCATCTTAATGATAACTGAGAGGGTATATTTAATGTTAGACAGAATAATAAGAGAAAAGCTAAGAGAATTAAAATGCATAGAGTGCATATTTACTGAGACACATGGTAGAGTCATTCGAAGAGTTTTTTTTTTAACTGAACTGTTTTTTTTCTCTATCACTTCATCCATTCCCAGCAAAAAATAAAAGAAGTACTTCCAAAAGAATAACATTATAAGAACTTCCAAATCATAAGTACGAAATTTTTTTCGAAATTTAATGAAGTTCTTCTAAATAACTAACCAAAATGTAATTTTGGGGTATAAATTATTAATTAATTTCAAAACGATTGGATGTAAAATAAAGCTTCTGAAGTGATAAAAGCCCAGATCGGAAGGAACATATATTTGGGGTATATGAAACATATGTGAAATACTGCTTCTATAGTGCTAAAGATCAAAATCGGAAGAAATATATATTTATATGACGGGTAATAAGAATTAGTGAATGGTTCTGGAAACTGAAAGTCGACTTTCATTTTTTCATCATTCAAATTTCTTTTCAGTCGACTAGGTCGATTAATCAGACCTAAAAGTAGAATTTTTCATATTCGATATAATTAAGTCATTTTAAAGTACGCTACGAAATATTTTAATTGTAGTAAATTGGATTGCGATAAAAACGGAATTTATTAATAACACATTATCCTTTCCAAAAATGTTGATATATGAGAATATGCATGCTTCTTAAGTTCATATTTTGTGACCTATGGAAAAACGTGGCGTGAAAATACTACCCAAGTAAATCTACCTTGGTGTAGGGCATCATATAGTCGGCTCCGCCCAACTTTTGGGTTTCCTTACTGGTTTTCAAATAAATTGTTTGAAGATGTTGACAAATACTTGAATTATTTCTGGACCGGGGCTACGGAAAATACGTAGCGCCGCACCAGTGTGCTATGTATTACAGTGTAGAATAAAAAATACTTTTTTATAACTGAGAATGTTGACCATTTGCCAAAATGTTACTAGAAGTTACACTATGGAGTCACTCGGTCACACTTTTCAAGAGCCAGCCATACCATACGGTTTACAAACATCGTAAAATGTCCTGAACATACATATATATGATCACTTTGGCCAATAGTAAATTATTTCTACCTTCCCTATGTTAGGAAGGCTCAACATTTGTATTCCTTTAAAAGAAGAGAATTATCACCGGACCCAAAGATGTTAACAAGAACGACATACATTCATCAAATAAATACAACACCAAAAAAGCAAATCTTACAGTGCTTTAAAAGGAGTGGTGCAAAAGTGGTGACAAATAAGTACTTCCCCGGCGCGACAAGCCCTTGTTAAATTCATTGGTGAAAATCCAAATTAGAACAACTTCCGGATCATAAGTTGGGGATTTTTATTGCTTCTTTGGATCCTCTTTTTTTGCTGGGTTGTTTTGCATTTCAATTTTTTTTTTGTATTATTTCTAACAAATGTATCTTCTTAATTGAATATCCTACGTTTATACATAGTCATATACCCATATCGTGGGGTTTGTACCTATTCTTATTTTAATAAGTTTTGGATATATTTAATGATAAAAGTGTATACTAGTAAATGAGACATTTTGCTATATTAAAATTAGATTATTGTGAAACTTATAATAAAATGTGTATTAGTTAAGTCCAGTATGGATTGTTGAATTAAAACGTGAGTTTTCTTGAAATGACGATGACGGGAATGAAATAGGCAAAATATATACATTCATCTTAGGGGTTCTAAATTTATAAATTTTCGCTATTAGAACAATGTGTAGGGAGGGTCATGAGGCGATGCTCTCCAGAGGTCAGCTTGGAGATGCATATTAAATAACCAATCCATGCCAGGGTGTTTGTAATTTTCAAATGTTGTTACCAGTTTCAGGGGTGTTTTTTTTCTCGTGCTAACGATTCCATTTAGTTTATAAGCCATAAATAAATAGGGAGTCCATAAAATATTATTGGAATGTTAAAAATACTTATAGAAGGGAAAGGACACGAACCCCCCAGCCGACTGTTAGCTAGTATATTAAAGGCTCCCGCAGTCCTACTTTCGTCTTTCTGGGAAAAATGAGTTAAATCATTTAACCTGATTATTTCAATATGAAATAATTTACAAATACACAGTGTGTTCATTACACATACCATACTTTTAAATCGCTAACAATTTTCCAGTCATGTTCATATTTTATGTATTTTATTAATTTAGCCATTGTTTCGTATGACTCCTTAGTGTTGACAGCATGGGCAATGGGAATCGACGGTTTCTGATTTCCCATGTGTAAAAGTACTGCTTTCAAACTTTCTTTACTGATGTCACCAAGTAACCGCCATTCCTTTGGATTGTATGTTTGATTAAGTTCCTCGAACAATCCGGGGATGTCCTTGCAAACGCATCTGTTATCCACAGTTGTATACAATTGTTTGTAAGGTATATCGCGGACTCTATAATATGATATGTTAACATCTGGGCCAAAATATTGTTCTGTTTCATGCCAGATGCAGTAGTTCTGCCTTATCTTTCCGTCAAATCTCTCACTAGGTCAATGAGTTGAAACTGAGTTAGAAGCGATGACTTCTGACTCAAACTTGAATCGCTCAGAGTTGAGTACTCAGTTGAACTTGATGATGTTTCCGTTATTAGGCTGTTAGCTGTACTTGGACACTTCCTACTCCAATCTCTTTACTTAGACAAAAATAGCAGTCCGTATCGTGAATGAATGGTTGTCTCCAAATCATTGGCATTCCAAATTGCACGTGATGTCTAAAATTAAAACGTTTTATTCCACAAAACATTGTAATACATTAATTTTAAAGTATTTACTGCATTCTTCCACTAGTCCATCGAGTAAGATTTACATGGCACGAATTACACAAAATACTAGGTGTCCACGCTTCGTTCATATTTTCAACTCGTATACCAAAATATTGCACATATATTTCTTCTATTACTTTACTAAACCCACGTCGATTTTTTTAATTACATATTTTCCGCAGATGTAGCAGAAATTGTCGGGATCACTTACACATTGAAAAGTTCTTTGCCTTTTACTCATACTTCGAAATATAACTTTGTAATATTTTTCAGAAAATTGATTTTTCTCTTTAAAGCGCTGAATTACACTAATTTATTAATAAGAAATGTCATTCATAAATTCCGGGTTTAAGGTTCATAAGTTGCATATCCAATATTTTCAAGACTGCCGCGTACTACTTTGTATTGCGTACATATAATTTTACTACCTGTATATACGACTGGGATGTCCATGCCGCTAAAAGGCGTAACTGAATGGAAACCTCATAAATAAATAAAAACCCACAAATATTGTTGAATGACCCTCTATCTGAGCGGATCTCATCCAATATAGCTCTCATATTGCATGTCATGTTTTATGGAGGGTTACGAACGGTCATAAAACCTCGTCCTCTCTATATTTTTATAATGTCTGACACCAATCCTCATAAAATATAATGCAAGTGCAATGTCTCTTATATGTATCTCTCACATATGACGAATTCAATATAAGCAAAAACTTACGAACTTTAAAATGAGCCCTCTTTTGTAAAAATACGCCCTTTGAGAATATTTTCCTATTTTCACAGATTTAAGATGCGAATAACATCTGGAATTTTTATATAGTGGTGTACCACTCTGTGGTACAGGGTATTATAAGTTTGTTTCACGGCAGATGTTTGTAACACCTGAAAATAACACAGCTAGACCCACCTTAAAGTATACCGATCGACTCAGAATCACTAGCTGAGTCGATTTAACGATGTCTGTCCGTCCGTCCGTCCGTCTGTCCATGTAAAGTTGTTACATTAATTACAAAATTTATATATCAGAGTTATTCAATATTATAAGAGTGGTGTAGGGTATTATATAGTCGGCACCGCCCGACTTTAGCCTTTCCTTACTGGTTTTTAATTGTTTTCGTCAACTGTAAAATGTTTTGTTTTGAGCAGAGAATCGATATGTCAATTTATTTTGAAATCGGGAATGGTGACCCAAAAAACGTGTTCGGTTTGACATGGAATAAACGAATTGTGAAATTGTAGTATTGCCAGCACGTGATAAAAAATAAACAAGGCGTGATAGCCCAATTTTTATGCCAGATTCGAATTCAGCGCACCCAGATTAGTTAAAAAACAGATGATTTACAAAATGTCAAACAATTTAGAAAAAACTAGGTATGCAGTTTTTACTCTCAAAGTGTTCTTTCAAACCAAATTATTTATTTTGTATTTGGACTAACATAAAAGAATGGATTTGATTTGGATTTGCTTGAGAAAGCAATTTTTAACCGACCATTCTCAAATTGAAACGTTTATACTTTATGTTGCATTAAATCGTCTGTAGTAAAAATGGGGCATATGGTTCCGTGATTTTATATATCCTCCACATAAGGATTCCTTCCGGATAGACTTCTTTACGCACTAGAGGACATAATTTTAACAGATTATACCTAAATACAGGTATCTAAAGCGTGTCGCACGAAAAAGTTGCGTTTTAATATTGTTATATTTTTATAACCAGTAAGGGAAGGCTAAAGTCGGGTGGTGCCGACTATGTGATTCCCAACACCACTCTATTTATTTATTTATTCTTAGCTAATGAAGTAAATAAATAAGAGCAAATAGGAATAACAGGAAATTAAAAAACAAGAAACAACATTAAACTGAAGCAGAAATTAGGGACAGGTAGGGTCAGGAACTAAATTAAAGTAAATAGATGGTAAAGATGGAACAGAACGTAGCAATAATAAGGCGAAAACAGGAACAGAATACAGCACGATCAGGAGGTAGCAAGACCAGAGCACAGCGGGAATAAAGTGTTTCAGGATCGGGACGTTGAAGAATCAGAGTATGGCAGGAATAGAACGAGTTAAGAATAGAGAACAGCAGGAACAGAGTGTTTCAGGAAAAGAGTATACCAAGAAAAGATCACAACAGGAAATTGGGAGTTTCAGGAATAGTGTATTACAGAATAGAACATATTAGGAACAGAGCATAACAGGACAGAGAGAGTTTCAGGAGACATGATAGCATTACAGGAACGGGGTTTAGTAGAAACCGAGCATGGAAGGAACAGAAAGTGGCAGGAGCACAGCAGGACAGGAGCGATACTGGAACGAATATGACAGGAACATAATATAGTAGGGACGAAGCAGCAGGACCAGAGCATTGCAGGAACGGATATTCACAGGAAACATAACAAAACCAGTAAGGAAAGGCTAAAGTCGGGCGGGGCCGACTATATAATACCCTACACCACTCTCGTAATATTGAATAACTCTGATATATAAATTTTGTAATTCATGTATAAATTGTTTACATAAATTTACTTTTGGGACATTTTATACTTAAATAATACCCAGTACCACAGTGTGGTGTAGGGTATAAAAACGATTGGATCTAAAGAACATATATATGGGAGAACATATATTTCATCCAAACATATATATGGGAGCTATAGCTAAATCTTAACCGATTTTCTTCAAATTCGGTAGTGTTGGTTCATGGATCAATTAACTCTACCGTTCTAAATTTCAAAACGATTGGATGTAAAATACAGCTTCTATAGAACTAAAGGGCCTAATCGGACGAAACATATATATGGGAGCTATAGCTAAATCTTAACCGATTTTCTTCAAATTCGGCAATGTTGGTTCATGGATCACGAAACTCTACCATTCTAAATTTCAAAACGATTGGATGTAAAATACAGCTTTTATAGGACTAAATGGCCAAATCGGACGAAACATATATATGGGAGCTATAGCTAAATCTTAACCGATTTTCTTCAAATTCGGTAGTGTTGGTTCATGGATCAAGAAACTCTACCATTCTAAATTTCAAAATGATTGGATGTAAAAAACAGCTTCTACAGGACTAAAGAGCAAAATCGGACGAAACATATATATGGGAGCTATAGCTAAATCTTAACCGATTTTCTTCAAATTCGGCAATGTTGGTTCATGGATCAAGAAACTCTACCATTCTAAATTTCAAAACGATCGGATGTAAAATACAGCTTCTATAGGACTAAAGGGCCAAATCGGACGAAACATATATATGGGAGCTATAGCTAAATCTTAACCGATTTTCTTCAAATTCGCCAATGTTGGTTCATGGATCAAGAAACTCTACCATTCTAAATTTCAAAACGATCGGATGTAAAATACAGCTTCTATAGGACTAAAGGGCTAAATCGGACGAAAGATATATATGGGAGCTATATCTAAATCTGAACCGATTTTCTTCAAATTCGGCAATGTTGGTTCGTGGATCAGGAAACTCTACCATTCTAAATTTCAAAACGATCGGATGTAAAATACAGCATCTATAGGACTAAAGGGCCAAATCGGACGAAACATATATATGGGAGCTATAGCTAAATCTTAACCGATTTTCTTCAAATTCGGCAATGTTGGTTCATGGATCCAGAAACTCTACCATTCTAAATTACAAAACGATCGGATGTAAAATACAGCTTCTATAGGACTAAAGGACCAAATCGGACGAAAGATATATATGGAAGCTATATCTAAATCTGAACCGATTTTCTTCAAATTCGGCAATGTTGGTTCATGGATCAAGAAACTCTACCATTCTAAATTTTAAAACAATCGGATGTAAAATACAGCTTCTATAGGACTAAAGGGCCAAATCGGACGAAACATATATATGGGAGCTATAGCTAAATCTTAACCGATTTTCTTCAAATTCGGCAATGTTGGTTCATTGACCAAGAAACTCTACCATTCTAAATTTCAAAACGATCGGATGTAAAATACAGCTTCTATAGGACTAAAGGTCCAAATCGGACGAAAGATATATATGGGAGCTATACCTAATTCTGAACCGATTTCAACCAAATTCAATAGCGATCTTAACAGCCGCGAAATACCCTAAACTGCAAAATTTCAGAACGATCGGAGTGAAATTGCGACCTGTAGTCGACGAACAACTTTACATGGACGGACGGACGGACGGACGGACATCGTTAAATCGACTCAGCTAGTGATTCTGAGTCGATCGGTATACTTTAAGGTGGGTCTAGCTGTGTTATTTTCAGGTGTTACAAACATCTGCCGTGAAACAAACTTATAATACCCTGTACCACAGTGTGGTGTAGGGTATAAACAGGAACGGAGCAGGAACCGAAACGTAGCAGGAAACAGAACGTAGCCGGAATAGGACGTAGCTGGAACAGGGCGTAGCAGGAACAGGACGTAGCAGGAAACTGGACCGGCAACCGTCTTTTAAAATAGCGCGAGTAACGAATCTGGAGTTAAATTAGAAAGATATGTATACTTCAACTAAACTTTGTTTACAAAATTTGCATTTGGTACTTTTTTACTTCTGTAGCCAAATCGAACAAAACATATAAATGAGAACTAAAACTAAATCTGATCCATTATTTTTCTAATTCGGCAATGTGGGTCCATGGATCAATAAACTCTACAATGCCAAATTTCAAAAAGATTGTATGTAAACTACAGCCTCTATAGGGCCAAAAGGCCAAATTTGATGAACAATACATCGTTCATTCCATGGCAAACCGAACGTTTATTCGAAAAAAATCTGGTTGACGTTTCCGATTGTCTTGAAAATTTGTATATGCGTTTTGCTATGGAAAATAATCATCTTATAGTTGGTGGGAAAAAACCCAAATTTTTTTTCAGATTTTGTAATCATCTAAAATCTGAAAATATTGGGAAAATATCAGAAAAAATGTATTTTGGAAATTTAGAATTATGCAAACACGTGGACGGAATTTTACAACTGAAGGCTTGTTTGTAAGGTTGTAAGCTGTACTTTTAAGTACATATATTAATGATGGTTAATTTAAAGTTTTTAAATGCATCAGTAACATATGCAACTGTATTTTGCATACTGCGCAACAATGACACCAACTTAAAATTCTGAGAAAAATATAGTTATGTAGCCCCATTTGTCCTAAACTGACCCTACAAATTTCACGATGGTGTTCAGCCTCCTTCTCTTTTAAATGGATGTCCTAGTCAAGACCTTTAAGAAGAGCTCTAATTTGTATAAATCCACAAACGAGTTTTTAAAATATAACAAATGCAATATTCGCATCTCAGGAATTTTATAATAAATATTTGTTAAAAATTAACGGGGCTGAACACCGTCTTAAAATTGTCAGCGTTCGGTTAGAATTTATGGGGCTACATAATTATATTTTTCAAAAAATCTTAAGTTGGTGTCATTGATGTGTAAAATGCAAATTAAAATTGCAGATGCATCGAATGCATTTAAAAATGTTAAGGGCGCAAAAATAAATCCCTCCTATATAAAGAAAAACTAACGACCTTTAAAATGAGCCTTCATTTGTAAAAATCCGTCCACGCGTTCAGAAAGTACGTAACTCGAACCGTACTCCTTTTGAGAATATTTCCCTTATTTTCTTAGATTTTTCTTAGATTTGAGATGCTAATAAAATCTGTAAAAAAATTTTGTATTTTGTTCGCCAACTATAAAATGTTTTATTTAAATCAGAGGAGCGATACTCAAATTTATTTTGAAATCGGGAATGGCAACCCAAAAAAAATTATCTGTTTGATATGGAATGAACGATATGTGAGACATATATCTAAATCAGAAACGATTTTCTTTAAATTCGGCAATGTTGGTCATGGTTCAAAAAACTTTACCATGTTAAATTTCAAAATAATTTGATGTAAACTTCAGTTTCTATAGAGCTAAATCGGACGACACATACTTATACATATATATGGGAGCTATAACTAAATCTGAACCGAATTCAGCAATGTTAGTCCTTGGAACAAGAAACTCATACATACTAAATTTCAAAACGATTGGATGTAAACTACAGCTTATATAGGGCTAAAGGGCCAAATCGGACAAAACATATATGGGCATAAGTAAGTTTGTTTTAAACATTGGGGTTGAAAAAGGAGACCCTTATTATACCCTACACCACACTGTGGTACAGGGTATTATAACTTTATGCATTTGTTTGTAACACGCAAAAGGAGAAGAAATAGACCCATCGTTTATTATACCGATCGACTCAGAATCACTTTCTGAGTTGATTTAGCTATGTCCGTCTGTCTGTCTGTGCATGTATTCTTGTAATCAAAGTACAGGTCGCCATTATGGTCCGATCTCGACGAAACTTTACACATATCTTTTTTTTGGCCCAAGGACGATACTTATTGAATTTGGTTAAAGTCGGTTCAGATTTAGATATAGTCCCCATATATATGTTAGTCCCGATTTGACATGTAAGCGTTGTAAAAACTTTATTTTAAATCCGATCAGTATGAAATTCGGCAGAAAGAGGTTTCCTATTATATGAATGAACACTGTTAAATTTGGAAGAAATCGGTTCAGATTTAGATATAACCCCCGATTTGACACGTAAGCGCTGTAAAAATTTTATTTTATATCCGATCAGTGCGAAATTCGGCAAAGAGAGGTTTCTTATTACATGAAGGAATACTGCTAAGTTCGGAGAAAATCAGTTCAGATTTAGATATAGCCCTCATATATATGTTACCCCCGATTTGACATGTAAGCGCTGTAAAAACTGTATTTTATATCCGATCAGTGCGAAATTCGGCAGAAAGGGGTTTCTTATTACATGAAGGAATACTGCTAAATTCTGAGAAAATCGGTTCGGATTTAGATATAGCCCCCATATATATGTTACCCCCGATTTGAAATTCAAGCGCTGTAGAAACTGTATTTTATATCCGATCACAGCGAAATTCGGCAAAAAGAGGTTTCTTATTATATGAAGGACTACTGCCAAATTCGGAGAAAATCGGTTCAGATTTTGATATAGCCCCCATATATATGTTACCCCGATTTGACATCTAATTGCTGTAGAGACTGTATTTTATATCCGACCAGTACGAAATTCGACAGAAAGAGGTTTCTATTTTACATGAATGAGTATTCAGGGAAAATCGATTCAGATTTATATATAACCTCCATATATATGTTTCTCTGGATTTGGTTACAAAGCGCTATAGAAGTTGTACTTTACTTCCGATCATTACAAAAGTCTCCAGAAAGATGTTTCTCAATTCCCTTATGGCATTGTTAGGGAGGTGTAGGGTATTATATAGTCGGCCTCGCCCGACTTTCTGCCTTTCCTTACTGGTTTTTAAATTGACAATATTCAGATTTTGCTCAAACATCGGGTAAAAATTCATCATGTCAAATCCGTTTGCGTTCATAAATTATCTTATGGGGCGCGGAATTTAGGGCGGTTTTGAATTCAGATTTTTTAAAAATTTCCAACTGTTTGTTATTTGGCCCAAGTCATCAAATGTTGTACTTAATTGGAGCTGTTACTGATGTCTTCACATACCTACCAAAACATTTAATATATTTTAGACAGTATATGCGATACGGGGCAAAGAAGCAAAAACGTAAGTGTTGTACTCGTATCTCATTTTTGATATGTTTGAATTGGAAGAAAATATATTTGGAACAAAAATTTTTAAATATTATATGTTTTTGAATAAATACATTTTATTTGAAAATCAATAAATTTTGTTTGTGACGCATATATTAATATATTACAATAAAATATATTTACGCACTGACTTTCACAAATAAAATATTTCTTTACACACAAACCAAGCTTTTGTTAAATTTTTTTTCCAAATATATTGTATTTATAAAAGATTTTTAAAACTTTATTAACAATGTCGAATTTTAGTGTTAATTTTTCCTAGATTTCATGTTATACTTTATAGTTAAGAATGTCATAAGCAGCATTTACTTTTGTTTTTACAGCACTAATTACACTGTGCGACACAACTTCCCTCCCAAGAACGAGACTATATAGGAATGAAACTATAGCCCAACAGTAGATAAGCTGCATACTCAGTTTTTTATTTCGTGATCGTTTGTCCTTTTTACAGGACTGACACAACACATATTAAAATTTCAGCTTTCTATCTTTAACGGTTAAGGAATAACAAATATTTGAATTTCAGAGCCTATACTCGTATAACATATTTAGGACACCGATACCTGTTGTCTCTGGCCTGTTGAGAAAAGGGCATTTGTATGTTTCCAGAGCGTAGTAGAGAATTTCCTAGGGAACAAAAAAGATGAAAATTATGAAGACATTCTTCGCAACATGCTGGAAAGTTTCCGAGAAATGGGTGTTAACATGTCGCTAAAAATACACTTTATTGCGAGCCATCTCGATTTCTTCCCCGACAATTTGGTAAATTTCAGCGACGAACAGGGTGAACGGTTTCACCAAGACCTCGCCACCATTGAAATGCGATTTAGTGGAAAAAATGATTGTCATATGCTGTTGGAATACCTGTGGTCTATATGTCGCGATTCAGATTACCAACAATAACGGCAATGCAAAAGAGTTCATTTCAACCAACTGAAAGAATATTATTTAACATAAACATTTAAAATATATAAAATACATACAATATGTATACATACAATACATACAACCTGTTCCACAAAAGGGTAACAACTCAAAATTTAAAAAATGTCAGTAGAGGCCAAGAACTATTTCCGTTAATATTAATGGTATATTACAAAAAAATAATATGTCGTTGGAATAAAATATCTAAATAAAAAAAAATAATAACACTATTTTCCTTTTAATTTTTTTATTGATTTTAGAATAAGAACAACTTTTTGTAGTTGTTACTCTTTTCATGAAAAAAGTTTGTATATTAATAGTGGTATTATTTTGAGTTGTACCTTTTTAACTGAAAAATCTTATTCGGATTATAAGTTGAAAAGGTTACAACTAACAATATGACTCTTTAGATGATAAATCAACGGTCCCATTTGCTTCAACACTTGGAGACAATTCAAAATGTAACTGAAATTTTTTTGCAGTGGGTAGAAATTGCCATCGTACGTTGTTTTCTTGCAAAAAAGCAAAATTTAAAAATTTTGAGTTGTTACCCTTTTGTGGAACAGGTGCGATATGTAAACATGAAAAATATTAATATATTGAATAAACGTACCATATTGTCTTTGTACGGTGCGCGTGTATTTTCCTTTCTGTTTTAAATACTTCGCGTTTTCTTTACGATATTTGTTTTTTGATATTTTTCTTAAGATTGCAAATTTAAAAAATTCCCATTCCTTAACTCACACTGATAGAAGGCTGATTTTGTTTGATGAAATTGTTCTATTCACAACTTTAAAGGATATTAATGGATTACAATTAAAAGGACATTTTTAAACATTACTCGTCCTTGGAAAATTTTTCCTAAAATTTTAGTGAATAGCAGGAATTTTCCCCTTTCATTTGATATGCATATTGATGTTATTCACATTTTAAAATGTGTAAACAAGTTATATCAAAATTGTTAACCTTGTAATTTTAAAAGTCCTGTGAAAAGGACAAACGATCACGAAATAAGGAAGTTAGTACGTTATTGTCCTACTAGTGCCCTATTTTTTTAAATTTTATATAGTGCCTTCCATGGGAGGGAATAAAATATTTTTTTTTGTATCGGTGTCCTAAACATGCTATATAGGCTGTGAAATTCAAATAATTGTTATTCCTTAACCGTTAAAGATAGAAGGCTGAAATTGTAATATGTGTTGTGTCAGTTAGAGTTCCGTAACATGTATTTTTTTACGATTTTTAATTGCACAACTTTGAAGGTTATTAAAGGATTAAAGTTTAAAAGGACATTTTTTGTAGCCTTCGTCCTTGGAATTTTTTCCAAAAATTTTATTAAATAGCGGGAATTCTCCTCTTTTATTGGATACCCATATTTATCAATTCGCATTGTTGTAAGTGCAAATAAAAACATTTTAAAATTGTTATCCTTGAAATTTTCAAAATCCTGTAAAAAGGACAAACGATCACGAAATAAAAAACTGAGTATGCAGTTTATCTACTGATGGCCTATAGTTTTATTTCTACACAGTCCCGTTCTTGGGAGGGAAAAAAAGTTCGAATTTGTCGCAAGGTGTTATTATTTATTAAAAGGTTTTTGTTATTAACAAAAAATATTTTATTTTAAATTTTCCAAAATTATTACATATTGTCAATCTATCAATGCGATTTATCGGTACCCAAGATTGTACAATTTAATTTCAATCAAATTCTACAATTTCTAAAAAATGTACTTTGAATGTCTGAAAAATTGCATTTCTTAAATAGTAATTTTCGTTGTGTACAATTAGAAATATTAGTTCCAAATCAAAAGATATTAAGAGAGAAACACAGTTTTGTTTAGAATAACATCCTCCCAAACATATAATATTTGTTTGTGGTCAAATATTATATATTTGGAGTGTACCCTAAACATATGTATATTTCAAGCAGAATATGTTTGAGACAATATACTACAGAAGCATTTTTTTCAGCGTGTATGTATCGGATTGCAAATTCAAAAAAGTATTGCGAAATTCCCTCACATTCCGTAAATATATTCCACAAAAATAGTGGTGGTATTCCATGTAAATTTCGATTATAGACAGAAAAGAAGATTACAGAAAAAATTAATTTCAAATTTTATTTCAAACTTTTATTTTAATTTGTTCCAAATTGGGTTGTGAGCTCTTCATGATTTTAGAACAAAATCGAGACCAATTTTATTTTTTCGTAGTTGAATTTAATGACGTCAGCAACCTAAAAGATCAGTGAACGTTTTTTAGATGACTTATATTATATTAATGACTTTAAAATATATTGATGCCCCTCCGATTGTATCCAAATCGGATACCGAATGTACCACCGAAGACTACATCGATTAAACCATACTTTGTTAAAATTCATCCAGCGCTGTTGATGTGTCATTGCAAACTACTTTTTCGACAAAATCGTGGAATTTTTGCTTGCTGACAATTTTTACGAAGAATTTTTTTCATAAATCGATAAATGTGATGCCCGGCAATATAACTGGGCAAAAACAATGAACATGACCTAATAATATCAATATATAGTGCAAATTCTAAAATTTCAGCCTGTTTAATTGAGAAATTTTTTCTCTAGAGCGTTAAGAAGTGAAATCGGTGGGTACTTTAATATGGGGGCTATATCAATACATGGACCGATGAGCCCCATTTTCAATAGGGGCCGTCCCTAGTCTAATATATGATTCTGTACCAATTTTCATAAAGATCGCTTCATATTTGCGACCTGTGGTGTCCCGTATATAAACCGAACGCTAAACGTAGTGTATTCTGTCGCGTTCTCATAAAAAAACCACAACCACTACGAGGTAGCGTTTGCGTTCGAAGAACCGTACGTTATAATGTACGGTATTCTGTTTGCGTACACATACACCATCACTAAAAAAGGAAATAGCGTTTACCTTCTATGAATGAACCGTACGAATAGTGTACTGTTTTTTTCCGAACACTGGCGGAAATGTTGAAGAGCAAACCTCCGCTTCACCAGGTTTAAAACAAACTTACTTTTGCCCATATATGGGAGTTATATCTAAATATGAACCAATTTCAAAGGGTTCTTTCCAGGTGCGAAAGACTCCTAACTACAAAATTTTTTTAATGATTTTGCCTTTATTGAAATGTCTCAACATTCCGGTTAATGATGGAACAACACTTAATTCATATGGCTGCCGCGGCTGGCCTTGAAGTAGCCCATTCTGTGTCGACCCAATATTTCAAGACATTTTCGATTGTGTGCCCCTCTATGGCTGCAATTTCGTGTTTCAAGCCATGAATCGTCTCTGGATGGTTGTCGTAGCACTTATCCTTAACGGATCCCCAGAAAAAATAGTCCAACGGAGTCAAATCGCAGCTAAATTGGCCATCTGCTATTTTTCATATTACTTATAATCGTTCCTAGTAAAAATGGTTCATATAGGTTGGGGTTTTAATCAATAATATATTTCAACAAACGATTGATGAGTTTGCTTTTTACTTCATATCTTTCATTTCATGTTTCATATGTTTAATTTTGGTCAAAATGGGAGTGGCAATATCGACCGTTTTTCAATGGACTACGGTTTCTATAAAAGGATTACACTTCCCAAAATTTGAAGTAATTGAATGCACCTGAATCAAAATTAAAAGCAATTACTATACGGGGTGTGGCTACGAGTACTTCGCCCATTTTTCTCTAGCTGATAGCGACTAATAAACTAATACTATGTGTGGAATTGCGGAAAATTCTGATAAGTAGTATAGAAATGATTAAAGACACAATATTACGCGAAATGTTGACCCTTAGTGTGGGTGGGACTCGAAGGAGTGGACCAATATGACCCATCTTCGAACTTAGCCTGAGACAGAAAGAAAAATCCACATACCAAATTTGAAGTTAGTCTATTACTCCTTTCGGACCGACATTTCTCAAATGATCGTAAACGGATTTACGCCAAATATACAGGGTGGCTAATGAAAGCTGCTACCAAAAAAAATTTAATAACTTTTTTTTTATTTAATGAATGTGGTTATTTTTTTTTATTTTGCAGATTGATTTTTAGATTTAACAAAAATGGTTAACTGGGACACTGAAACAAGAATTTGGATTGTCCGCCGCTATTTCGCACTGAAGTCCGTAGTTCCGGTTCAAAGAGAGTATAGGGGCACGTTTGACGGCAATCCTCCGAGCAGATGGACCATAAAGAGACTTGTTAACAATTTTTCCGAGCATGGGACAGTCAACAGAAGACCTTATCATCGAAACCCTTCAGTTCGGACGGAGGAAACAATCGCTGCTGTAGCTGATGCCATACAAAACAATCCAAGAGTTTCGACAAGAACCTTATCTGCTCAAATGGGTATAAGCAGACAGTCATTGCAGTCAATTATGCACAAATATTTGGAGTTATTCCCATATAAAATTCAAATGGCCAACAAAGTGAACTCAGCAGACTTCCCGATTCGCTTGGAATTTTGCCAGAAGATGCTTCAAATGGTGGAAGAGGACGGAAACATGTTGAACTGTCTTTTCACATTCCGTTGGCCCCCAGGTCGCCTGACCTTACTGCACCTGACTTTTTCTTGTGGGGTTATTGCAAACAGGAAGTCTACAAAGCAAAACCAACAAATTTGAATGAACTAAAGCACTCCATTCGAGAAACAATTTCGGCTATTCCCGTCTCAACTCTCCAAGCAGTAATGAACAACTTTTTGGTAAGATGCCGCATCAACGAGCAGGGGGGCATTTAAATTCCATTATTTTTTTAACTAATTAAGCTATATTTAACTAAATTTTATGAGCTTTAACATGAATAAAAGAAAACTGAATTCCATTTACTAAAAAAAAGTTATTTGAGTTTCTTAATGTAACAATATTTATCAGCCACCCTGTACTTGTCTCTACTTCGATGTATTACACTTTTGGGTATAAAACAAGTAAGAAAGTTTCAGTCGGGTAAACCGACTAAGGTATACCCTCACTTTGTGAGTAATGTAATATTGAATATTACACAAATTATTCTGTCAATTTTTGTGGGAGCTACCAGAAGGGGTTTAAGAAATACACCTATATTTCGCCGAACAGTAGATACTTTAAATACAGTGCACTGTGCCGAATTGTAACCGTTTATATGTACTGGTATATTAACGTTGAGATATTAAGTTATGGTATAATTTGGCCATTTTGTGTGGGAGGTACAAAAAGGGGCGTGGTGATAACGCTAATATTTCACTGGACTATAGGCATTATAAAAGCATTACACTGTACAAAATTTCAAGTATTTGTATACACTGGTATTAATGTTATAAGCTGTTAACTTTTGGTGCAAAATGGTGCATTTGTGTGGGAGGTACCAAAAGGGGCGCTGCAATAACGCCCATTTTTCACTGTAGGCACTATAAAAGCATTACACTGTACAAAATTCCAAGTATTTCTAAACACTGGTATTAGTGTTATAAGCTTTTAACTTTTAGTGCAAAATGGTGCATTTGTGTGGGAGGTACCAATAGGGGCGTGGAAATTTCGCCCATTTTCCTCGAGTTGATAGCGACTAACAAAATAATACTATGTGTGGAATTTCAGAAGATTCGAATACGTATAGTAGCAGTTATTAAAGAATCAATATTTCAGAACATTTTAACCCTTTGTGGTGGAGGTACCAGAAGGAGTGGACCAATATGGCCCATCTTCGAACTTAGCGAACTTAGACAACTTATTAAGAGAATCAATAATTCCAAAGCTTTCACCGTCATGGCGGAAGAATTAGCTGATATTTCAGGGGTTGGGCAAGTTTAAATGTGTATCCGGTACCTTAACGAAAACGATGGGCGAAATAAAATTTTCTCGGCACTATCCAAACCATATACCACTGTTTTCAATATCCTAAAAGGCAAATAGCTCTTCAAGAAGCAATTTCTAACAACAGCAGTATCCGTGATGATAAAAAGCAAAAATTAAAGCGGTATTGCGCAACTCGTTGAGTAGAATAACATGAGTCTGTTGAAAAATATCTTCACCTACAAGTAGCCGTTATCGAGGCTTGGGAATGCATCTACACCACCTGGTCTGATCAGAAAACTACAACATCTGCATTTCAGTTGTTGATGGCTATTAAAACGTTGGATTTTCATATTTCGTCCACGTAGTTCATTCAGTTCACTGCTTGGCATTATCATTAAAGCTGAGTGTAGACGATTGCCAGATCGGCAAACGTTATCAACCCTGTTAAAGTGTTGCAAATATACGGACAATGACAGATTGTTAGGCAAAGGTGAATTGACAGTTCAGACGATTGCAAAAAGAACATTACAATTTCACATATTTACAATATATTTTGTAAATATTTATATGCAGGATTGCCAATAAAAATACATTATAGACAGTGTTGCAAATAAAATGTTTTTCTGGCAATGGCGCCGTTGTCACATGCATAAACTTCGCACATATAACAATCTGCAAATTATCTCGCAATGTCTTTTCTGCTAACGTTGCAAAACAAAAATTGTGTGCTCATACGGTTGTAAATTCACAGGGTTGCATTTTTACGCCATTTTTCTGGCAATGTTGTCCGATCTGCAAATCGTGTGTACTTACCTTAAGTCGCGTTCTTCAAAGTGACAATCAAGATTTAGCTGAATCCGTCCGTCTGGCAGAAAATACGAAAAAGGAATTGATGGACATGCGCGAAAATTGTACTCACCATTTTGGAGCGATTTTTTCGTCTATTAATATATTTTGTGAAGAACAGGACATTCAAATCAAGAAACCAAGGATTGCGGACCGACAAAGTCATCGTTGCAATGTTGATGCAACAAATATTGAAGAATATTACAAGATTTCGACCTATATTCCATATCTAGATTTATTCATCACTCATCTCGAAGATCGCTTTTTGAAACACCGTGGAATTTTGTCAAATTCCAAATGTCTTTTTCCAACTAAAATGGCAATACTAAATGAAGAAAATTGTAAACAATTATTTGAAAAATATTCATTAATATTTCCTGATAGTTCTTTTGAAGTGTGGATTAGTGAAGTGAAGCTTTGGAGGAGAACAACTGAAGCGGAGAAAATCAGAAATTCCCTTGAAGTTTTTGATATATGTAATATAGATGAATTTCCAAACGGCGGTGTAACCTGTGACCAGGGACGTATCCAGGATTTTGGTTCGGGGGGGCCCCAACTTTTTAATTGCGTTTATTGTGTAGGTAATGGAAGTGAAGTTCCTTAGTTTTTCATTCCTATATATAAATTTGTACTTTAGTACGATATCTGTAAAACTTTTTATAATAAAAATGTAATCTTCGATTTTTTGAAAGAAATATATCAATTATTTCATCGATTTTGACTTCATCTTTAAATATAGACATCAAAGCCAGATAAGATAGCCTTTCTCCTTCCATTCTGTTCCGGAGATAAGTTTTTATTCTTCTTAACGTCGAGAAACTTCGCTCAGCAGATGCCGTTGTCACAGGTATTGTGGCCAGTATCTGCAAAAGGGTAAAAACGCTTGGGAACATGTCCTCATCACAAACTGAAATAGCATCTAATGCATTCTTCTGCTTCCAATAATCAATCCATATACTTATTTCAGCTAAAACAGATTTTGCTGAATTTTTTAAATCGTTTTTGTAAAAAAGTGTGATTTCTTCGAAATCTTCCTTTATTAGATTTACAACTCGTATCGGAACGATATTAAATAGACTTGTAATTATAGCTTCATGTTCGAAAAATCTATTATTTAAATGTGATATTACTTCGTCCAGATATGGTATGAACAATGTTGTCCTAAAATACGCATTGGCATCTGAACCAGGAATATTAGCCCTATACTTTTGAGTGCCTACTCTTCTAGGTAGTGCAGCTTCTATTCCAAAACTTCTTGCAAGTAGTGTAGATTCTTCAAACAGTTTATCAAACTCCGCATCGGAATTTCTACGCATGTCACTTAATTTAGTCGTTGCCAATTTTATGATTTCGTAAGCCTTTGTTATATCTAGGTTAATCGTTTGCAATACCGTGATAAGTTTTGTGTAATGGCCAAAACAGTACTACTTATTACCACACCCAATATAAAGTCAAATTTACATACACGGTTGTGCAAACTCATTCCATCACTGCAACCTACATGTTAAAAAGGTAGATAGATAAGAAATCATAAATGTAATTTTAACTTAATTTTCGCCATATCTGGTTATCATAAATTTAAAGTCAACCAATATTACACCGGTCGACAAAAACAAAATTTTTTCTTGGGTTTCTGTTTTAATGCATAGATTCCGATTCTAGACGTCAAAAAATGTCAAAATCTCCAATCTTAGCTTTTAAAGTTTTTTTTGTAAATTTTACATCGATAAGAAAGTTTTAAAATTGAAACCTTACTAAATTAGCTATAACTTTTTAAATTATGCATCGATTTTCTTCGTTTAATTCATGACCGAACAGACTTTACGATAAAATCATAAAAATATAACATTTGTTCATTTTTAGATTGTTTTATGGGAGTTTTATTTTAAAAATATTAAAATTTTATTAAAAAATCAATTTTTTTTGCAATATTTTGTAATACTCTTATATCGTCGAAACCGTTGAACGGATGGAAAATGGTGTTATATGAAGTTGAAGGCTACTTAATATTTAATTCTTTAAAACTTTCCTCAACCAAATCGGATAAATGGTTCTAGAGATATGCCACTATATGTGGTTCAACCACTAATTTCTTTCCATATCACAGCTTATCGCGAGAATTTAAAGAGAGAACCCTTTAGGCTAAGAAAAAAGAGAGGTTGAACAACATATTATGGCATAACTAGAGAACCATTCATCCGAATTGGTTCAGGTAAGCTTTACAAACTTCAGAATTAAGTAGCCTTCAACTTCGCACAATACAATTTCCCATCCGTTCAGCGGTTTCGACGATATCTTACAATGTATTGCAAAAAATCATATTTTTTGAGAAAATTTTAATAATTTTTAAATCCCCCCTCTGTATACGTCCCTGCCTGTGACAACAGCGACAAACGACCGCTGTTTTTAACATTGCGTTGGCTGAAAAATTACTTCCGGTCAACCATGGGTGAAAATCATTTAAATGGATTTGATTCATCGAGACATTCCAGTAGATGTTAACGCAGTCTTAGATGAATTTTTTATTTCGCCTCTTCGTGTCAATTTATTAAAACATTAATACAATTAATATATGATTTAAATTAATACAATTCTTAATAAAAACTATTACCTAAGTATTTTTTAATGTTAATCACTTTAAATACATGTATATGTATTAAAAATGCCAACCATTGATTTTTTGTACCCACAGTCCGGTAAAAATATACTTATTGCTTCAACTCTCCAAATAATCGTCGTAGAGCGAAATGGACGATATGTTGTTACCACTTATGGATTTGTTTTCCGCCAGCGTTGCATGTATGCAAGACATTAAAATCAGGAAATAATTTCTGTAAACTGCCCCTAATAGTTCGACACTGTTAAGGAATGACGTATGTACACGCTGAAAAAAAATCGCCTTTGTAGTATATTGTCCCAAATATATTCGGCTTGAAGCATATATATGTTTATGGTACACTCTAAATATATAATATTTGGTTCACACAAAAATTATATATTTGGGAAGATGTTGTTCTAAACAAATCTTTGTTTTCACCCTAATACCTTTTATTTGGCATTTTAATTCCGAAACAAAAATGTATTTAAATTTAAGTATTCCGAAAATATCTAACCTTAATTGTGTTAAGTTTTTCAGTAATTTAATGATAATTTTTTAGAAATTTTTAATTGAAATCGTATAATTTTTGATAACATTAATTTACTCGAAGGATTGAAAAAATGCTGACATGAAATACCCAGAAATTTAAAATGAGTCCCTTAAAACAGTATTTTATGGTATTTTTGACTGGGAGAAATAATTCGAAACGAAGGAAAAATTAAAAATGAAATTGGAAAAATTCACCAAAGTTTTGAAAATCTTTCTTAAATTATATATATTTGAAGATATTCCTAAACAATAATTTTATTGGTATATAAATACATATTTTATTTGAGAAAAATAGTTTGCAAATATATTTTGTTGTAATATATTAATATATTCGTTCCAAGTAAATTTTATTGATTTTCAAATAAAATTTATTTACTCAGAAATATAAAACATTTAAAAATTTGAGTTCCAAATATATTTTCTTTCGATTCAAACATATCAAAAAAGGCGATTTTGCCCCGTGTACGCATTTAGAAAACTATTCTGACAAAATCGACAAAAAATAATAAAAAATTTACTGTTTTTAAGCGCTCATCGTTTGTGCAAATTTGGCAAATGAATAGGTCCATAATTATATGCGATCCTTTCTCAGTCTTAATTCGTACTTACATCCTTATACTCGTATTATTAGGGGAAATATTGGTCAATACAAACACCTGCCTTGTTGGGCAAACAAATTGAACTCAATTAGTACAATAAATGTCCCCATCGATCGATTATCTCCTTGTACATACATTTTGAAAGTATTCACACCTTTTGTGAACAGTTTAATTTCATTATCGCGCAGAGTCCTTTTTGCGAGTATCCTTTTTCTCTTATCGCATTCGCAGGCACCACTAAATATTATCGAATGGCCAAAACTTGTCGAAAAGAAAGTGCAAACATGCAATACAAAAGAGACAATTGCACAGGCCAAACGATGCCGAAAACGAGGGAAAAATGCAAATTAATCCACTTAGCGCCTGTTCGACACAAAAAAGGGACAACATCAATTTTACGTGTCCCCCTTTTGCCAAAACAGAGAAAATGAAGCAGGGAACAGCGACATAGGGAATGCCGCTTTTCGAACACAAACTGGAAATTGAAAGTTTGGCCACTGCGACAAAGACCAACTTGACCAACAACCAACGCAACCGACAAAAGGACGAACATAATTATAAGGTTATAAATCATGGCCAACCAGGAATATGGAGAAATGAGGGAGATGGTATCGCCAAATGTACCAAAAAGAAAAAAAACAAAATGTTCCTTTGTCTCCCTCTCTCTCTCCCTAATGTGGAGAATATCAGAAGTTTGTTTTATGATTTGTCATTGTCGCGTGTTATCCCTTATCCCAGCCATGCAACAGAGCCACAAAACAAAGTCACGACCATTTGATGCACACACACCATCATCCGAAAGCGTGTGGTACGGCCCTCAATTCTTGAAGATATCGAGCGGGTTTTTTGTCTTTCTTGCTGTGGTCTCTTCTAAGGCGTTTAAGGACATTAAAGAAGTTATGCTTTTAAAATGTTTCCTTGATAAATTTGGCTTACTTAAGTGACTGTCATAAACAGTGCAAAATGATATTTAAAAATGTTTGTTAATGTTTTCTTCAACGCATTTATCTCGTTGTCAGAGAGTGGACAGCCTCTCCCCCATTTCAAACTCAGGACAAATTCTCCGCTGAATACACGCAAAACGGCGTGTTTTTGTTATATTATAAATTATATGTGGACAGGACACGATTTCAAATGAAACAATTTAATTTTGGGTTGACTATATTAACGACAAATTCTATTGAAAAGATTATATAATGCAGGAAAGAAGAAGAGTTCTAAAATTTTCGCTATTTTGCAAGCAGTATCACCTCGTCACAACTACGGAGAAAGTCAGAATTACTGATACTCTGCATTACTTGTAAGCTATAAAGTAAGGAAGAGACTGAAAATTCTCCGCTGAAAACACGCAACACGGAGTGTTTTTGTTATATCATAAATTAAATGTGGACAGGACACGATTTCAAACATAACTGCAGCCAAAAAATTAAAAGTCTATAAAATTATGTTGTTTTGCCACTTTTTTATAGGGAATCTATCAAATTTAACTCAATTCCCCAAAAGTACATTTATTCATAACATACGTATTTTAAAATATTTGAGTGCAAAGCAGAACAATTGCAAAATCTATGTTTTATCACATTTGTATTGCATGTTATGTTTTGATTAATGATCTCTCTTTTAAATCTCGATTTATATTTAAATAATATTAGTAAAATCATTTTTGTTGTGAAAATTAATATATTGAATATATTAAAAATCATTTATAATCAACCTTTAGATGTCTAGTTGCATCAAAAGAAAAAAATAAACATAAAAAGAATGATGAATGATAAAATGTCGAATGCGACATGTCGCGTGCGAATGTGATTAAAATAAAATAAAAAATAAACTACTTAATATTTTTGAATATAATAAAAAACATTATTGAGATTCATCAATGCATACCATTTTAAATTAGTCGCATTAAAATATTCTTTCAGGTTTCGCAGAAATCAGTGTTTGATTTGTTTGCTTTGAAATCGATTAATGTTTTTGTCGCATGCGAATGTTATGGGTTTTTGTAATTACTCGTATCTTAAAAACGAACAATTGGCCAAAATCAACCTTAGCCTCAATTATAGTGCTATAAATTTCATTTTGTCAAAATGAAACAATGTTTTGGCATATGTTTTTTATACCCTCCGCCATACGATGAGGGGTATATTCATTTTGTCACTCCGTTTGTAACACCTCTAAATATTGATCTGAGACCCCAATAAAGAATATATATTGTTAATCGTCGTAAAAATCTAAGACGATTTAGCCATGTGCGTCTGTTGCAATCACGCTACAGTCCGTAATAATAGAGCTACACAGAAAGAAAAATGCCATACTAAATTCAAGTAAAAAATTCTTAATTTAAGCCGAAATCGTACTTAAAAATGTAAGTACGTTCGTACTAAGTTTTTCTTAAAACAAGTATAAATCGGCTTAAATTGAAAAAATCAAGCGCTAAAAGGCTTACAATAAGCATTTAATGCTTGAAATCAAGTAAACATTTCTTGAAAAGGAAAATTAAGCCTAATATGGCTTAAAGTAAGAAAAAAAGCTTACTTTAATCTCTGAGAGACAGAATCATTATAGAGCACAATAAAATTACCCTATCAACCACTCTCATGCATGTGGTTGATTTTGGCTGACGCACAGCGTTGCCATATACTTTTTTAAAAAATCTTCAATTTTCTGCCGAAAAATCTTTTTTTCACTAAAAAAATCTTTTTTGGACAAAAAAATGAAAAAAGTAAAAATATGTATTTTTAATTTTTTTATTGTAAGCAGTACAAAACATAACACAAAAATATTTATACATGTATTAAAAAACAAAAAAAAAATGTTAATTCATCACGAATTGAGATCAAGGTTATTGCATAAAAATATTTGTTATACGTTTCTTTATTAAATTTTGTAGCCATTTCTTCAGACTGTACAAAATTTGTGCAGTTCTGGTTGTTTTTCTTTAGGAAATCTTTGGTTCTTAAAATGCCACACAACGTAGGAATTTCCAATTTATTTCTTATTTTCGTTTTATTTATATTAATTTGAGAAAATATTCTCTCAACGTTGGCGGTTGAAATAGGAATCGATAAAATTGCGTATACTAATTTTTTCAAGCAAGGAAATGCATAGATTCGTCAGAGCGTTTTGTTTTTAAAATTATTTCCCAAAAATTTTCAATATTTTGTTTATCTAATAAATGAAATTCACTAAAACTTCTGGAATTGTATCCAAATCAATAACTTGAGGCACAAATTGGCAGAGTAGAGAAATAGACATTGTATTGCCTTTGGTTACACATGATGGAGATAAAAATTCAACCTGTTTTAAAAATGTACTATCCAAATCAAACTTATCAAGCAGACTATTACATAGCTGCACGTAAAATTTTAGGCAATGATCTCGAAAATCTCGTTCATCGTTATAGGAGAGTTTGTACGTTGAAGTGAGAGCTAAAGTCAATTCAGCACCCAAATAAATATCCTTCAAATCTTTTAGATACTTTGCATTTTTAAAATCAATTTTTTTAAGTTATTAAAAGATACATGCTCATCTTTTACAATATATTCAAATATTTTGCAATATAAACGTGTAACTTCACCATTAAGTATGTGTATTTGTGGGCTTTCACTTTGAAATAAACGATTTAGCTTATTTACATCATTTAAGAAAAATTTTAAGAATAACAAATATAGCTCAAATTGCGGATTTAACAAGCAGCTTTTAATTCGCTCAGTAGAATCAAATTTGTCCAAATCTGCATGCAAAAAGAAAAGCTTTAAAGCATTCAATCTATTCAAAATCTGCTTTACAGTAGCTTCAAGTGAACCCAACGCGTCTGAGAAGGATGTAACATTTTTCGGGGATTATAATCCAACAGCATTTGTAATTCTGCAAACAAATCCACCCTCTTCGGGCTATTTTGAATGAAATTGTAGATATCTCTTGCACTTGTTGTTTTTTTACGAGCTCCGAATCTGTGATCGTTTGTTGTAGCAACGGAATCAAGTGATCCATTACCAAAAACGAAATATTATGCTCAGCGCAGAATGCTACTTGTAGTTCAATATTTGCAACATTAGTGTTATATCTTCCTGCATCATTGAATATTGAACTCGATGCTTCGTGGACTTGTACTGCCTTTGCATTTTCAATGTGCTTCGCAGTCATTGCATGCGCCTTCAAATCTGCGATTCCTCCCATAGCTCTCAAATTGAAATTGCAAACTTTACAATAAGCCGCATTGTCATCGCCTTTTTTATCCACGGCTTTAGCAATGCGTGTTCTTCCCATGACTTATTATATCTAGACTTTCTTTGTTTTGTTGTCAACGGCTGCTCCGGAGCTTTTCTATTATTGTCTTCATTAGAAGTTACTATAAGTATTAGTACATGTACATATTTTTATACGTTGCAGCATATTTACTAGATGCCGAACTCACCATTTTTTGCTAAATATTTGTCCTGAAAATATTTTGTGCATTGAAAAGAATTTCGGAATTTCACAACAAATAATCTTGATGACAGTGAAATATGTAACCAAATGATTCAAACGTCAATCCAAAAGCAGTATTTGTGTTGCTGCTTTTGAACATTATTGCATTAAAAAGGGAGTAGACAATATTCCCAGCAAAATCTTGGTAAGTACATGTCATTACCACCTGCATTACCAGGTAATGATATCTCATTATAGCCAGCATTACTTTCGGTAAATAAATAACGACTAACAAAATAATGACAAAAATAAGTTATTGCTAGTAATCTAATTTCGAAAATCTTATTTTTATTTATAAACTTTTCGTTAAATGATTTTTACTTAAAAGTTTTACGTATATACGTTGTAGTTGGTATTCAGTTAAATCAAAGAAAAGTTTATAAGTTCAAATTAGATTCTCTAAGTAAGTTTACTAATAATAACTTATTTTTGTTTTAATTTAGTTAGTCGTTATTTATTTACCGAAAGTAATGCTGGCGATATTGAGATATCATTACCTGGTAACGCAAGTGGTAACGGCATTTACTTACCAAGATTTTGATGGGTTATATTTTTGTACTTGATTATTAAGCGATTTGTCTACGAATCGCGAGGTAGGCCAGTGGTTGTGATGCTAAACTACGAAACCAAGAGGTCGCGAGTTCAATTCCACCTCCCGGCAAATGAAATTTTTCGTTATATGACGACAACAATCGATAACTACTCCCTCACAGTTATACGCTCTACCCAATGTTGCGCTCATCCCTATGTTACGCTCTTCCCAATTTTACGCTCTTCTACTTTCTCACCGAATGCCACCACTGATGGTGGCGAAAAAGCAGTAGCAACTCAGAAATATCTACGACCCAAAAACACACTCATAAAAGTATTACTTACGTCCACGCTTACTTTTTAATAATTGTAAGCGTGGGGGTAAGTGGTTATTTTTCAGCTTCTGGTATGCTTGAGTGGAAGCACTTTCCTCCAATGACATGCATGTGTAAAAATAATTCGAAGGGAGGCCAAATTATAAGCAGTTACTAGATTTGAATTTAGCTTACCCGTCAGGTTATTTGGTAATGGGAAATTTTGCTGGGTTAGCATAAAGGGTTCAACTTAAATTAGAACAACGACGTTTTTACGCTTAGCCCTGTATATTTAAAATGCGCTTACAGTAATAAAAATCTATTGTTTAATATTTTTCTGTTTGAGAGAAAATAATGAAAAAAAAAAAACTTAAAAACTGCACATTTTTTTCAAAATCTTTTTTTTCTGGCAAAAAGCTTAAAATCTTTTCGGCACTTCAAAAAACTTCAAAAATAAGATAAATCTTCATATATGGCAACACTGCTGACGCAACATCAAACACACATGCATATAAGTTGTCGAGTTGTGTATGAATAAACATTTGTGCGCAACCATATCCAATTCGTTTCTCGTTCAAGCAGTGTTTGCAAATACATTACTTGGCGTGATTGTTTCTGATTTTAGTTTTTTGAATTTGTTAATAATTCTTATTGGTTTCGTTGATACTATTCCTTATATGGTTCATATTTAAATCGAATAAATGCAGCAAAACTTTTACTTTTGCTATCAAGCAATTGTATTTTGACATACCATTTACAATACAGTGGCAATAATGGTATAATTAATATAAATGGTATATAGGTATAAAACGAACTAAAGCACAATTGATCTTAAATCAAGTATTGGTTAGGATTAAATCAAGAACTGATCAGGCTTAAATCAAGTATTATCAGACTTAAATCAAGTATCGGGCAGGCTTAATTCAATCAAAAATTTCTTCATTGAAGCCCGTTTCGCACTCAAAATTATCCGATAAAATTCTTAAATCAATCGCTTTATGCTTTAAATAAGAATTTTTCGGCTTAAAATCAAGCCTAATCAGGCTTAATAAGCGCTAAGATTAAGAATTCAGGGCTTAAGAATCCGTACTTGATTCAAGTATTTTGTACTTGGTTTAAGAAAATCCGTACTTAACGTACTTTTGACACCGCTACGGCTTGATTCAAGTACGGATTACTCAATTTTTTCTTTCTGTGTAGGTTGATCAAATTTGGTATATATATTTCTTATACTTGTAGGTTGTTTGGGATTGCAAATGGGCCATATCAGTCAATGTTTTGATATAGCCGCCATATATAGCATCTAACTTGTTGTGATTCCTACTGTTCTCCTACTATATTTTTTGTGTTTTTTCGGTGTTATTTTCTTTAGGTTTGAGTTATTTTGTGAGGTCAAATGCTATCCATGGTGGAGGGTACATAAGATTCGGCATGGCCGAACTTAACGCTTCGATATTGGAGAAATATGCCATATGCAATCCAAAAAAACTTTTTTATACCCTCCACCATAGGATGGAGGGTATCACGCTACAGTCCGCAATAATAGATCTAGGTTGATAAAATTTGGTACAAATACTTCTTATAGTTGCAGGTTGTTTGGGATTGCAAATGGGCCATATCGGTCCATATTTAGATATAGCTCCCATATATAGCATCTAACTTGTTGTGATTCCTACTGTTCTCATGTTATGAGGTCACATGCTATCCATGGTGGAGGGTATATAAGATTCGGCATGGCCGAACTTAACGCTTTTACTTGTTTTTAAATTAAAAAGAAAGTTCTGTATTTCAATGATAACGACATTTAAATTTTAGCAGTGAAAATATTTTACATGCATAAGCTACTGACTGAGTTGCATGCAAATTTTCATTAGTTTTCGCTTTACAATATTTAGGTGGCTTTATTAAGAAAAAAAAAATATTATTTTTTATTCTGTCAGAACTTATTCGGTTAAAGACCATATTTGTCAGTTACTTTATGTCTATTTCAGAAATGTAATAGAAACAAAAATTGGTAGAGTTTTAATTGCTTGGTAGAATTGACTGCAGTTTCTATAGACCCCACTCTATTATCTTCAGAATTCCATTGCAATAATGTATGTCTTTAACTTAACTCAGCTGAAATACTTATGGAAGTAGTGAATTGTTATCACATTTATAAAAAGCCAGCATGCTAACGAAGAAAACACTGTCTATTTGAAAAAAATCTATGGATAGATGTAAAAGTTATGAGCCATTTTGTAAATGTTAGGGAAATTCAAAAAATCTTGTTTCATATTTTTTCGTTTTTAAATGATGTTTTTGCTTATATTGAATTCGCTATATGTGAGAGAGACATATAAGAGACATTGCACTTGCATTTTATTTTATGAGGATTGATTTCAAACATTATAAAATTATAGAGAGGACGAGGTTTTATGGCCGTTCGTAACCCTCCATAAAACATGATATGCAATGTGAGAGCTATATTTGATGAGATCCGCTCAGATAGAGGGTCATTCAACAATATTTGTGGTTTTTATACCCTACACCACACTGTGGTACAGGGTATTATAACTTTGTGCATTTGTTTGTAACACCCAAAAGGAGAAGAAATAGACCCATCGTTTATTATACCGATCGACTTAGAATTACTTTCTGAGTTGATTTAGCTATGTCCGTCTGTCTGTGCATGTATTCTTGTAATCAAAGTACAGGTCGCAATTATGGTCCGATCTCGACGAAACTTTACACATATGTTTTGTTTGGCCCAAGGACGATCCCTATTGAATTAAAATCGGTTCAGATTTAGATATAGCCCCCATATATACGTTACCCCCGATTTGAAGTGTAAGCGCTGTAAAAATGTTATTTTATATCCGATCAGTATGAAATTCGGCAGAAATTGGTTTCCTATTATTTGAATGAACACTGTTAAATTTGGAAGAAATCGGTTCAGATTTAGATATAGCCCCCATATATACGTTACCCCCGATTTGAAGTGTAAGCGCTGTAAAAATGTTATTTTATATCCGATCAGTATGAAATTCGGCAGAAAGAGGTTTCCTATTATTTGAATGAACACTGTTAAATTTGGAAGAAATCGGTTCAGATTTAGATATAGCCCCCATATAAACGTTACCCCCCATTTCACATGTAAGCGCTGTAAAAATGTTATTTTATATCCGATCAGTGCGAACTTCGGCAAAAAGAGGTTTCCTTCTACATGAAGAAATACTGCCAAATTCGGAGAAAATCGGTTCAGATTTAGATATAGCCCCATATATATGTTACCCCCGATTCGACAGGTAAGCGCTGTAGAGATTGTATTTTATATCCGATCAGTACGAAATTCGACAGAAAGATGTCTTTTTACATGAATGAGTGTTCAGGGAAAATCGGTTCAGATTTATATATAACATCAGATTTATATATATGTTCCTCCTGATTTGGTATCAAAGCGCTACAGAAGTTGTACTTTACTTCCGATCATTAAAATTTTCCAGAAATATGTTTCTCAATTTAGGAACGAATATTGCTTAATTTAGCGATTATCGGTTCAGAATTAGATAATATGCTTCTATCCATTTACCAATTATTCCAAATTATTATGGCAATGACCCTTATCGCATTATTAGGGAGGTGTAGGGTATTATATAGTCGGCCCCGCCCGACTTTCTGCCTTTTCTTACTGGTTTATTTATGCGGTTTCCATTCAGTTACGTCTTTTAGAGGCATGGACATCCCAGTCGTATATACAGGTAGTAAAATTATATGTACGCAATACAAAGTAGTACGTGGCCGTCTTGAAAATATTGGGTGTCTACTTTCGAAGCAAACTATATGTCAGCTACAGGTGCTGCAACTTATGAACCTTAAACCCGGAATTTATGAAATGAAATGAAATTTCTTATTAATAAATTAGTATAATTCAGCGCCTTAAATAGATAAGTCGATTTTCTGAAAAATATTTCAAAGTTATATTTTGAAGTATGAGTAAAGGCAAAGAACTTTTCAATGTGTAAATGATCCCGACAATTTCTGCTACATCTGCGGAAATATGTAATTAAAAAAACGACGTGCGTTTAGTAAAATAATAGAAGAAATATATGTGTAATTTTTTGGTATACGAGTTAAAAATATGAACGAATCGTGGACACCTAGTATTGTGTGTAATTCGTGCCATGTAAATCTTACTCGATGGACTAGTGGAAGAATGCGGTAAGTACTTTAAAATTAATGTATTACAATGTTTTGTGGAATAAAACGTTTTAATTTTAGACATCACGTGCAATTTGGAATGCCAATGATTTGGAGACAACCATTCATTCACGATACGGACTGGTATTTTTGTCTAAGTAAAGAGATTGGAGTAGGAAGGAGCATTCGCTGGAATTACGGTGAAGTAAAATCTGTCACTTTGCCAGTTGCACATTCGGAAACAATACCAATTCCCAAGTGTCCAAGTATAGCTAACAGCCTAATTACGGAAACATCATCAAGTTCAACTGAGTACTCAACTCTGAGCGAATCAAGTTTGAGTCAGAAGTCATCGCTTTTGACTCAGTTTCAACTCCTTGATGTAGTGAGAGATTTGGAACTGACCAAAGATAAGGCAGAACTACTACTTTGGCCCCAGATGTTAACATATCACATTATATACAAACAATTTTATACAACTGTGGATAACAGATGTTTTTGCAAGGACATTTCCGGATTGATCGAGGCACTTAATCAAACATACAATTCAAAGGAATGGCGGTTACTTGTTGATAGCAGTAAAGAAAGTTTGAAAGCAGTACTTTTACACAACGGATATCAGGAACCGTCGATTCCCAATGCTCATGCTGTCAACACTAAGGAATCATACGAAACAATGGCTAAATTGATAAAATACATAAAATATGAACATGACTGGAAAATTTGTTGCGATTTAAAAGTAGTTGGTATTTATTTTGCCACAACTGCTGGGGCTCTTTAAAATTTTGTAAAAGCCTTAAGGAAAGATGGCAATTCACTCTTATATTTAAAAAGTTTATTTAAAGGTCTTTCTTTTCAAAAAATCAAAGGAGTTTCTGATGGGCCTAAAATAAGGAAACTGATGAAAGATGTGAATTTCGAATCATATTTGACGTTGGATGAAATTGCAGCATGGAGGTCGTTTAAGCTTGTAGTTTCAAATTTCCTTGGATCCAATAAAAGCCTGCAATATGAAACAATGATTAATGATTTGTTAAAAAATTATGAAAAAATTGGTTAGAAATATATTTTTTTATATTTATGTATATAACACATATGTATGTATTCTTCCAAGGTGTAAATATGTCGCTCAAAATTCATTTCTTGCATTCTCATTTAAACTTTTTCCCCGAGAATCATGGCGACGTAAGTGACGAACATGGCGAAAGGTTTCACCAAGAATTAAAGTCCATCGTGCGGCGTTACCAAGGGCACTGGGATGAAAGAATGATGGGTGATTATATTTGGTTCCTCATTAGAGAAACCGATTCCGAAATCTACAAACGTCAACAAAGAACTTACAATTACTTCTAATGAAACTTGTACATGTAAATAAACTCAAATGTACATAATATAAATAAAAGTATTTCAAAAAGATTTTTTACTCTCTACCAAAAGGGCTATAATTTCTACATTTATCCATCGATTTTTTTCAAATAGGCATTATTTTCTTCGCTAGGATGCAAACTTTTAAAAAAAGAAATAATTTTTTTTCAAATTTCTTGCTATTTGTTATGTTTTTTTTGTCCCAGGATTTTTTTTAAATCTACTTTTTCCAATTTTTTAATGACTGTTGTTAAACCACTGTTTCTAAGTGAAAGAGGTATTTCCAACATTGGTAGCCCACATTAATAGCTTCAATTTAACGTAGAAGTTGTCTTGATCGGACATATACTCCAAAATTATAGTGCAAACACTAAGGGTACCTTCGACGATAATATTATTTTTAATAAAAGAATTTTTAAAAAAAAATGTATCCATAAAAAAATTTTTGGTTTAGATTTTATATAACAGTATGCCACAATCTATACAAAAAAATAATTTTTAGGTCTAGGACACAAAAAAAATCTTTTTTGTCGCATAGTGTAATTGTAGATATTGAATAGAAGAAAAAAGTGGGGAACAAAGCTACCCAAAAAAAGTGCATCCGGTGCCTTAAAAATCGCAAAAATATTCTGTTTTACGTATGACGTACACATAAACTTATTTTTACATTTTTTACTGACAGATATTTTATGACTTTGTGGGAGTTTTTGCGATTTTTAAAGTACTGGATTCACTTTTTTCGGGTCCCAAAATTATGTGTTGTACTGTGTTTGTCAGCAGGGGAACGCCCAACGGGGTGTTCGGTATCCTCTGCGTTGGAATCTCTCCATGAACAATATTCTGCGTTATAATGCCTGTTAGAGGGAAGTTCGACATCTTTCAACATGCCCTCGATACAACCGCGAGATGGGCTTCCGATAATGGTTATGGTGTTAACCGCGACCAAGACGGAACTAGTTCTTTTCACCATGAACTAGTTCCGTCACCATAATAGGCATGTTTTCGTTACAAGCTAGCACTTTTAGTTTAGCACTTTGCAACGAAAACAACTGACTTCCACTAAGTGGCACATAAGCAATAAGTGGCGGATTTTCACTATCTGGTAGCAATGGTGTCATGAGTTGCGAAGAAAGAACAGTGCGAAACAGACAAAAAATTCGTGAAAAGTATTTATAAAACATATACATATTTACTATTCTATGTTCAATTGTTTACACTCTTTTGCAAATATTAAAATAATTTCCCATTTTTGTTCTTCTTCTTCCCGTTAATTCACAATAATTGATAAAATCTCTCCAAAAATGGGATGCCATATTGCTAAATATAGGGTTCCCAATCTGGCAACATCATACACGATTAAGACATGAACACAAGCACCAAACTTCATCGGGAACTAATAGTGCTTAAAAGTGCTTAGCTCCCCATACAAATTAAGCACTTATGGTGTAACGAAAACACGCCTAATGTATCAACAGGTACACATGTCTGTTCGCTCCCAGAGAATTTCCCATCTCTGAAAGCGAAAAATAAAAGCAATGGTAGCGCAATATTTCCGTAAAAGAGCAATAAGAAAACGCCGGGGTTGGAACCCGCGTTTAGTTCATTGGTTGTGTACGGCAGTAGTCAGACCGATAATGCTGTACGTCATAGTCGTCTTGTGGACAGCACTGCACAAATTCGCCTTCTACGTAATACTAAACAAGGTGCAGCGAATGCAAGAACAACGTTTACAAATTATTTAGTTTTATTATCAAAATAATCGATCTCCAATTGCAACTATTCGTGCGTTCAGTCCTTTTTTAAATCCAAAAAAAACACTTTCCAGTCGACCTACGACCGTGAGGAGCTAGAGCAAAAATAAACTTTCCGTTCACATTTGAAAATGGTGCCAAGTCCAATTTCCATTCGACCTACGACCTTGACACCCATGAGCAATTTTTTAACTCTCGTTGAGAGCTATCTTTTTGCCATTGGACTTGAAACAATTGAATTGTTGCGAGAAAAGTTTGAAGATTATTTCAAGAAATTGTGATATTGAATGGCCTCCAAGAAGTTGTGATTTAACACCATTAGACTATTTCTTGTGGGGTTATTTGAAGTGATTGGTCTTTCGAAATAAACCAGACTCTCTTCAAGCTTTACAAGTCAATATTGAACGACTTCATTTAGTGGAAAAAGTGCTCGAAGATTGGCTTCATCGAATTCGTTCCTGCAAAAGAATTCGTGGAGGCGAATTCTGTAATTGTATCGATTGTACTTCACATTAAATAAAAAACTTTTGACAATTTAAAAGGTTATCGACCTTATTTTATTTCACTTTTTGTTAGTTTTAGAATATTTCTAAATGGGCTTTCAAGGTCATTGTTTTTATGCAAATAAAAGACTTTATTTCATACTTTACATCCTACGTTTCGTTGGGATTTTTCCAACATCTTCAGGGATGAATTTTATTGAAATCTGGCAACGACATATTTATAAAACAGAAAGAGGAATTCAATAGTAGCCATGATATGTTTTAACACTATAAGAATACTTCACTTTCATTTAATCTTTCGTCATATTATTTGAATTATTTATAAAAATTAATATTTAACGACGCAGTACAACATTAAACATAAAATTAATAAATAATTGCAAAAATAATTACTAAAATATTAAAATATCACAGAGAAATTCCTTATAGCTACGATCACAGTTGAAATTGAACTAAAACTAAACTATTGCTATGGTGTAGATTGCATTGGTGTTGTCTTTGTCCTCCTTTCTGTTTATTGCACTTTGTAGCTTTTGTTGTATTCTCAAACTCTCTAAAGTGTATCGTTTGTTCTCTCTTTTCTCTCTGTCTAAGATTCGCACACTGTCTAAATCAGCTTTGTGCCCATGTTCGGTGCAGTGTTGTGCCAAAGCTGTTGTCATATTTCTCTTTTTTATGTCTGTTTCGTGTTCTGAGATTCTCGTGCCCAAGCTACGCTTTGTTGTTCCTATGTACACTTTGTTGCAGTTGTCGTTCTCATTGCCCACGCATTTGATCTCGTAGACAACATAGCTTTGTTGTGTTTTTTCTATTTTCGTTTTTGTTTTCGTAAACAAGTTGTTTATCGTTTGATTTGCTTTGTGTGCTATTGTTGCTTCACTGTCGTTTATGATGTCTCGCATTGTTTTGTTTTCTGTTAGTTTGGGAATGTATGGCAGACTGAAATATTTGGTGATGTTGCCAGATGTGTCATTATTATTGACCTGGTTTGGGATGTTTTTAGGTGTTTCTGTGTTTTTTGATATCAAGTTATTGATAATATAAAAAGGGTAAGAGTTCTTTAATAAAATATCCTTCACTTTGTTTATATTTCTTGTTTTGTATTTATCGTCGCTTAATGTAATTGCTTTTTTAATTAAATTGTTTGCTGTGTTTATTTTCTGTTTCAAAGGTTGTGTGGAGTGGTAGTTGATTATTCGACCAGAAGCAATTGATTTGGTATACCATTCGGTTATAATATTTTTATTTTGTCTGTATATTTGCATGTCTAAATATGGTATTGAATTATTTGTTTCCTTCTCTATTGTAAATTTTAGCTTATTGTGGTAACTGTTAAATGTTTTTAGAATTATTTCTTCATCATTCCTTTTTATGATCGCGAATAAGTCGTCGACGTATTTAGTTATTAGTTTTATTGTTATGTTGTTTTTCTTTAATTCTGCTATTGTTTCCTCTAATAGCGTGTCCAGTACTATGTCTGCTATAGTTGGCGATAGAGGGTTTCCCATTGGCATTCCATAAGTTTGATGGTATAGGGTGTTATCATATATAAAATAGTTGTTGTCGTTTAAACAAAATTGCAATATTTTCAAAAATTGATTCTTTGGTATGTTTGTGTGTTTTTCCAGAATATTCCACTGAGTCATTATATTTCTAATTGCTAGGTGTATAGGTATGTTTATAAATAACGATACCACGTCCAAAGATATTAAAATATCATCTTCGTCCAAAGATACTTCATCTAATCGTCGTTTTAACTCTAATGAGTTTTTTATGTTATATTTATCTAATATAATATTGCTCATTATTTGTCCTATATGTTTGGAGAGTTTGTAGCATGGAACCTCCACTGATGATGATATTGGTCGTAGAGGCATGTTGGGTTTGTGGATCTTGGGTAGTCCATATAATCTGGGGGCTGTGGCTGAGTCTGAATTTAATTTGTATTTTTCTTGCTTTGAAATGTGACCTGCTTTATATAGATCTATAACTATCTTGTTATTCAATCTTTGAAGTTTTTGGGTTGGATCTTCACGGATGGTTTTGTATGTTGTTTTGTCGTCTAGTAATTTTTCCATTTCTCGTTTATAGTCGTGCTTATACATTATTACTGTTTTGTTTCCCTTATCTGATTTTGTAATGATTATGTCCTTTTGTTTCTTCAAAATACGTTCCGTTTCCTCGTAAATGCTGAGTATGAATTTTTCCTTTTGACTATTCTTAATGGTTCTTTTATGAGTGAGTATGCGATTGGCAATTTTGGTCCTAACAATGTCTTTTTCTCTATCTCCTGTAAGCGTTTGTACCCATTCTTCCAGATCAGCAATAAGTTTGATCGTACAAAAATTTTTATTGTTAACCGGTACAGCAAATTTCGATCCAAGGGAAAGTAGCCACATGCTTTCTAAAGGGAACGTTGTGTTGGTTTTATTGACAAACCACGAAGGATTAAATTTCAAGTTGAAATTGTCAAGTTGTTTTCGTTTTAGATTTTGTATCTTTGTCGAATGTGTCTGTTGTACTGACGATTTAATATTCTTATATCTGTGATTTTGTCTTGTCATGAAGTCCTTGTATTCAGTTTCATTTAAGGTAGATCGTAGAAGTTTTGTCTTATTATTAATATTTTGTCTTATATTTTTCAAAGTTATATTAGTATCCTTTATTTCTAAGTTTAGAATTTTCAGGTGGAATTTCTGTTCTATTTTGTTAAGTTCCTGTGATATTTTCGTTGAGTTGAATAATTTCTTCGTTCTTTTGAATTTCCTTAACAATAAGTGTGTTTTTTTTTCAAAGAAATCATATCACTCTTATGCCGCATGTACTGCGATTACACTAGGGGAACTGTCACTATGGTCAGGAAATAGCATACTGGAGGGTCAGGCATACTAGACAGAATGCCTGACCATCCAGGCACTGTTGATTAAACTATGACTGCAGCACTATTTGACAAGAAGTATCCCACTCTTATACCTGATAAATATGTTAACTTCTATACAGTCGGTTCCAAACTCTACAAGCAAGTGGGCTTTGTTGTATTTTGCGAGGGACTTGAGCTATCACCTACAAAAAGACTGCCTGATCACTGTAGTACCTGGCTGAAATCTTAGTTATTAGCTTATCTTAGTTCTGACCAATGTCGGTGTTAATATTTTCTCTGATAGTCAACACTAATGGCGAATTCTTTTCTGCAAAAAAGTGCAACATTTTCATTGCCCTTTTTCCGAAAACGGCAATTTTGTGATACTTTTTTGAAATTTGGTAATTAAGTTACTCGAATTTAGCACAACTAAAATTTCAAAAAAGCGATATTGTAGTGCAGTTTTCGGTAAAAGGGCAATGCAAGTGTTGCACTTTCTTGCAGAAAAGAATTCGCCATAAGTGTTGCCTGGCCCATCTGACATTTCCATTGGAATGCTTGACATTTTTTAGCATAACTTCACTCAGACCGTTTTGTCATTTGAGCGCGAATTGTTTTGGTTACAGTGTGTTGAAAATTCACCTCCAAAACATGGTTTTTGAACGCTTCGACAGCTGCTTCAGGCGTCGAAAAACGTTGACCAAGCAGTTTTTTCTTGATGTGAGTGAATAAGTCATTGGGTGTCAAATCAGGGCTGTACGGCGGATGATCCATCAATTCGACGTTTTGGCCGGTCAAAAAGGCGCTGGTTTGAGCCGATGTGTGAGAGCTCGCATTGTCATGGTGCACAATGATTCATCATCTCTTGTTAGTTTTTCGAATTTCTCCGAAGACTTCAGGCAAACAAATTGTGGTGTACCACTTAGAATTGACCGTCCTATGTTGCTCAAGCGGAACAGTCGCCACATGACCAGTTTTGCCGGAGAAACAGGCGACCATTTGCTTCGAAGTGCTTCTTCCACGAACAACTTTCGTTGGAATTGGCTCGTCTTCGAAGACCCACACGGTCGATTGCTGTTTTGTTTCGGGCTCATACGCATAGATCCAAGATTCGTCACCTGTGACGATCTTATAAACGTCTTTTGAAGCACGTATTTTTTCAAAATTTCTTTGCACCAATCGGCACGAGCCTTTTTTTGAGCGATTGTCAAATTGTGCGGGATCCAACGAGAACAAACCTTTTTTACGGCCAGGTGTTCATGCAATATCGAATGTATGCTGGTGGAAGAAATGCCAAATGATGCCCCTATCTCACGGTATGTCACATGACGATCTGCATTATCAGTTCACGCACGGCATCAATGTTCTCTGGCACAACGGCCGTTTATGGACGACCTTCACGACCTTCGCCTTTGAGCGAGCGTCGGCCACGATTGAATTCATTAAACCAGTTTTTCACAGTCAAACTTTCCAATGGAAATATCAGATGGCGCCAGCAGGCTATGAAGCCGACGCGGCGCAAACCGGCGGCGCGCCATCGCCGATGATTTTTTACAAGCGGCTCATATCGGCTGAAACTCAGCCGCCGAATTTTATTTGGTGAGTCAAGAAGATTTTATTTGTGCAACCATGAAAATTTAGAAAGCGACTACTAAGTGATACCTTAGGTTCGGAATTTGCAATATTTTAGACATGCTGTTAACGCTGTCTACCTGCTCACAGAAAAGCCTCCAGGAGTTACTTTTCGTCAGTCTAATGATTTGATTGTATTCTTTGAGTCTTCTGTGGTAGTCGTCCCAATATACTGATAGCTTTTTACGTCAAGCTCTGTTGTAAAGATTGCGGACGTTCTTGCCAATCGAGCGAATTTACCCTGTCATTCAGGGTTTCTCATTTCCTTTCTCGAAGCAGGGAACTATCTTCGAGTGATTTTACAAGAGCCTCCGTAATCCTCCTCACATTGATATCAATGTCTTCTGTACTTGGATAATCATGTTTAGGCTGGCCCAATCGATTTCTAAGTAGATTGCAGAATTTGGTCCAGTCGTTTTAAGCCTTATTAGGGAAACCTTATATAACGGTGGTCCGAATAGAAGTGTTCATCCGAAACCCTCCACTCATGGATATAATCAATGAGGTTTGCTGAGAATATCGTTAACAGAGGTCGCCTTGTTCCCTATGTTGAGAGTTAGGAGATCGTTAGTATTCAAAAATTCTATTCTTGTCCCCTTTATTGGTGTCAGTACTACCCCAAGCGATTGTGAGTTGGCATCACAACCAGCTACACGCTGAAAAAAAATCGCTTCTGTAGTATATTTTCCCAAACATATTCGGTTTAAAACATATATATGTTTATGGTATACTATAAAACATATAATATTTGGTACACTCCAAAATTATATATTTGGGAAGACGTTGTCCTAAACAAATCTTTGTTTACATACAAATATATTTTTATTTGGGACCATTATTTCCGAAACAAATATTTATTTGGATTTAAGTATTCAGAAATTACCTAAATTGTGTTAAATTCTTAAGCAATTTGTAGTTATTCTTTTAGAAATTGTTATTGTTTTTAAAATAATAAATAATAATATTTGAAATCGTATAACATTGGATCAAAATAAATTACTTGGAGGATTGACAACTATGTAATGATGGTTCAGAATACTCAGAAAATTAAATGACTGATTTAGAACAGAAGTTAATGCTGGGAGATACAATACAAATGTTAGGTTAGGGTGGCAGCCGTATTTTTTATACAAGCTCACATAGACCAATTTAGGTCTCTAGTGTTACCACGGGCTAAAATGCCCCTCATCGAAACCCACCTGTGTGGTATACAAATGTATCGATAGTACGAATATCTAAAGATCTGTTAGGCTGCCTAGAAAAGCCGACCCAAGTATGTCCAGTCGTCGTTTACTCAGAGCGAGGCAGTCGCATAGCAAGTGATCAATGCTCTCCACATCTTCCTCATCTCCACAGCTTCTGCAGAAGTCATTAGAGTCAATACCCAATCTTTTGGCGTGTTCGTCGATCAAGCAGTGTCCCGTCAGAACTTATACTAACGTAGACAATCTTTGCCTCTCTAGTGCGAGGAGATATTTCGATCTTCTCAGGTCATACCTTGGCAAGATTTGTCTAGCTACCCTGCAGGCGCCAATTTCTGTCCATCTTTCGTTGGACTGCCTGATTGCCTCTTGCCTAAGCCAAAGCTTGCACGTGGATAGTGGCGCACCAATATATGCAAATTCTTCGTCGGCTTTGCAGTTCCCTGGGATATCCCTATGCCCAGTCACCCATATGAGGTGTGTATTAAACTGCTCAGTCATCTCGTTAAGAGATCTGCGGCAGTCGAGGGCTGTTTGTGAATTTAGGGATGTTGCCTCCAGAGAATTGATGGGATCCTCGCTATCCGGGTAAATGACAACGCCAGTGTTGGTTACTATGTTCCGATAGGCAGTTACTGATAGGCAGTTTAATCTTATTGCCGGTTTGGTTGCAACTTCTCTCGCCACAATATTAATCGGCAGTATATGGAGTAGGGCTTGTAGAGACTCGGTCGCTGTAGTCCTTAAGGCTCCGCTTATGTTCTGGCAGGCTGTTCTCTGAACCTTTGTTAGTAGGTTGGTGATGGTTAGTTTGTCAGTTGCCGTCCACCATACCACAATTCCGTATAGCAGTATAGGACGATCTACTGCTATATATATCCAGTGGACGATTTTAGGAGAGAGGCCCCACTGCGACCCTACAGCCTTTTTGCAGAAATATTAGGCGACGTTGGCCTTCCTTACGCGTTCCAATACGTTAAATCTAAATAACAGTTTTCTATCTTGAATTTTTCCTAAAAATTTTGCACTTTCAGAAAAGACTAGATCTGTTCCATTTATCCGACGTGGTGGGTCCACATATGGGACTTTATTCATCCTAGTAAAGAGAACCAATTCTGTCTTGTTTGGGTTTACGCCCAAACTGCTGCTTCTGGTCCATCTAGCCAATTTGTTCAGAGCCACCTGTATTAGCCACCTGTAATTAGTGGAAACAGTACTCCTCCTTGTGGGGTCCCTCTGTTTACAAACCATGTTAGAGTTGTGGACCCCAGACATGCTGTTTTGCGTCTTCTGTTGAGCAGACTTTGAATTAGTCTAATCAAACTAGAGTTAACTTTTAGATGTGACAGTGCCGCAATTACTGCATCTGAGTGAATGTTGTTAAAAGTCCCTTCTATGTCAAGAAATGCCACCATGGTGAATTCCTTGAAATGCAGGGACGATTCGATCCAGTCTGGTCCAGCTGACTTGAAGGGCTCAAAGCTATTAATAGCCCAGCTTATTCTGGATCTCTCAGTCAACAAGCTAGCGATGCTCGCAGTCCACTCGCACTCTTGTTGGTCCTGCTGATCCTCTGGTTGTGTTAGAGAGTTCCCCGGGAAATGTGTGTCGAGCAGTACATTGAGCGACTGCTCGCTGTGTTTGGTCCAATTATTTGCCTCATCCTGCAAGTAACCCACTGTACAGGGTGAAGCTGGTAGTATTTTCCTTAGCCTTGCGGCGTCGGAGACCTTTTCCACTTCTCCACAGAGGTATACCAAAAGCGCCTTTGCGCCTTTCTAAGCTCCTTCTTATAGATCTTGAGTTGCTCTTTATAGGCATCCCAAACATTAGCGACCCCATTAGATTCAGCGTTGTTGAATAGCTTGTTGCAGGTCTTTTTCATAGCCGTTAGCTCTGAAGTCCACCATTGAGGTTTACTTTTACCCTTGTACCTTGTTTTTGGACAGGCTTCTTCAAGGGAACTATTGGATGATGTGCTGATATGCTCGACCAGATTTTCCAGACCGGCTTTGTCATTGGGTTCGAACAGAAGTTTGGAGTTGAGGACTTTCTTGAAATTCTTCGCATACAGGTGCCACTTTGTCTTTCTCACATTTCTGTAGACGGCAGGTTCATGCGCTTTTTCAGCGAGTTTGAACTCAATATAATGGTGATCTGAGAATGAGTGGTCGTCCAGTACATTCCACCCAATAATTTTGTCTGACAGCCGGTCAGTAGCATACGTTACGTCTAGTACTTCTTGTCTGTCTTTACTTGTAAAGGTCGGTTTATTACCTATATAACAAATACTTAGGTTGGTAGTTGGAATAAAGTCAAGAAGCGAATCACCCCTATTATTTATATCCGTACTATCCCCAGATCGTATGATGAGCGTTCGTATCTGCGCCAATAATCAGCTCGACCTCGTCAGACGTTGGTTCTTCTACTACTTCCCTGAATATAGCAGTCGGTACTACAGCTTCATAAGGCAAGTAACTGGAGACCACCCAATATATGCGATTACCGATCTCCAGACTAGCAGATGTTTGGTCTTTACCACTTAAATTAGCCAGGAGAAAGATACTTAGATCTTTCCTGGCCAAAATGCAGGTTCTTGGAGTGCCTTCACAGTTGGCCACAAGCAGGTTAAAGTTGGGTGTCCTGATACGGCACACCCTTCCTCCCACTGCGTAGGGCTCCTGTATCAGCACGATGTCTACTGCACCTATGGACAGGCGCAGCAATAGAGGCGCTGAGGCTGCTTTAGCGTGATGGAGGTTAATCTGTATAATTCTTACAATTATTGGTAATTGACAGATTAACATCCACCCCGACAAGGGTGTTATCGAACTCTTCGTCCGTATCATCGAGAATCGTGTCCACGCCAGATGCGTCAAAGAGTCCGGAGACTCCCCTCAGCCCCTCTCTGTCAGAAGTAGAGCTTTCGTCCTCAGAGTAGGACGTTACAGATCTTCTGTTAGAGTTGGAGTAACCAGAAATAGTGGGCGTGGGTACCTCTGCACTTCCAGAAAGCCGTGTATCAACCACGGTGGACGACTCACCTTCCGCAGTGGGAGCTATATCCTGCTTGTATACCTTCAAGACTATAGTCTCGAAGCCATATTGTAGGGTTGCACTTGCACGTTGTATGTGGGAGGTTGATTCAGCATTAAGGATCATATTGACGTGCCGCTTTTTACCACCCGCCTCACCCACCTTGCTGATTCTCCAATTATAGGCGGGCAGACCAAGATTGGAATCTTTTATTATTTCTAACATGTCAGCCGGGTTGGAGGGCTCTTCTGTAACCCAGGTGATGCCTCTAGGGTGACTAGGGATGTTGTTTTTTTCAACAACATCCAACTGGGCACCGCTCGACTCAGAGCAGCCGTATACAGGTCTACTGATCTGACATCAATACAAAACAATGGAAAAATTAAAAATGAAATTCTAAAAAATTAGCAAAGGCTAGAAAATCTTTTTTTAATAAAATAAAATATATTTGGAGAAATTCCTAAACAATATTTTTATTTGTATTTAAACACATATTTTATTTCAGAAATTTAGTTCGTTAATATGTATTGTTGTAACATATTAATATATGCGTTCCAAATATATTTTGCTAGGAAATATATAATAGTTAAAAATTTGTGTTCCAAATATATTTTCTTTCGATTCAAACATATAAAAAAAGACGATTTTACCACGTGTAGTAAGTGTTTACTAGCTGAAACTTTCTTACTTGTTTAATTGACAATTTTAGGTATCAAACAGTTTGGTTCCGAAGAGGGGCAGTTGGGCACGTGGTAATTGGTCTATGTTCATTAGTAACTCTGGCTGGCCAAAAAATTCGTAGAAAGTTGTGGGATATTCATTTGAAAAATCAAACTTTTTAGCTGTGCAAGAAAAAAATTTATTTAAACCCGAAGCATTGCATATCTTAATTTAGCTCCCCACATAGAAGTGCATATTCACATGTCTGTGTGAGCTGCGTGCATATTCTTCAGAATTTGACTACCGTCTTCTACTCCAAGCCAGCAGGCGGAAATTCTTGCAGAATGATAAGAATCATTATGCATACTTAAACTCAGTTCGATCCATTGCAGCCATCCATCATCATTGTGCAGAGCAGCTATGGCAGCTTTGGATTTCTTGGCTGTTTTGCCTCGTATCTCTTTGGATGGAAAGAATTTCTTGAATGACGTGGCTGACTGGCCACTTTTCATTGTTGTTATTATTACTATTCAGGGTGGCCATTGTTCATCACATTTGTTTGGCATTATTTCGCAAGACTTCATTCTGCAATGTATCAAGCAAAGCACCACCACCAGCAATATCTGTCTGCCGTCCATGTAAGTTTGGAAGACATACCAAAAATTCCAGGTTTGTTGGCCACTTTGCAATTATTTGGCGGTCGTTATGGTCCGTTGTGCCGAGTATTGGGTACTGGTTGGTTAGATGGTTGGCTGCCGTTTTGGCTGGGAATAGTCGCAGGCCTCAAAATCGGCATGTACTCCTTCCTTGTATGTATGTGACCGCTAGCAACAACTAACTGAAGGCTAAAACGGCAGCTAAATGCAAGACCGGCAAAATGGACGCAAGATACACTTATTGGCAAATATTTTACCATAATAATGCCAAATATTTGCAGCCAACTATGAACGGTTGATGATTAATTACACAAATTTACTACCCTTAATTTTATGGAAGACAGCATTGGTCACAAGCGAATAGTCGCCGTATTCCATTTTGGCCACGCACGCGTTCAGTGTTCTGTGGCAACCACATCAATATATGCTGAATGCAACAACACGACCCATGTACAGTGGTACCGACAGTAGCAATACTGTAATGACTTTAATGTAGTATTTTCATTATGCTTGCGATTCTTTAAAATGTATACCACTATGGGACAAAACTTCAAATTTATGAGGATCTGATGGCATTTATAGTTTCTGATGGGTAAGAATGAAATTTGAGGGTCCTTTGAATGTAGCAAATATATAAAATTTTCAAAAAAAAACTTTCCCACATATTCACTGTAACGCAACACACAAAGAAAATATAGAAAATATCCTCTCGAAGGAAGTTTTATAAAACAAAATTCTTTCTCGTGGCATATACATGTCTAATGGCGATTTCCATACCTTCGTCGTGAAATATTAAAAAATATTAGAATCTTTTAAGTCGAAATGATGTAGTCCCTCGATTTTAAATTAAGTCCAATTTTGAGTTTCGAAAATTTGTTAGAAAAGTGCAGTTTTCGGAAAAAGGTAAAGAAAATGCAGCACCTTTTCCTGAATCGATATCGCCATAAGTGTAAATGTGTGCCAATTGTCCCTTCAAAACCACTAAAGATAATATGGGTACTTATACCCCAAAGGTAACATACAAAAGGGACGAATAGGTTAGGTTAAGAGTGGCAGCCTGTATTACAAACTCGCTTATACTGTATGTACACTCCATTGTGTTACCAAAAAACAAAAGTTATTCCTAGCCCAACACGTTGATTTTGCTTTAAAAAGCTCAAAATTTGCGATTTTAGTCTGGGTAGGGCCACAGCAGCCTGGAAAGTATGCAGTTCCTGACTAGTGACTACCTGTCATTTATTGCCGTAAGTGCCCTATCTCTCTCTGGATCTGGAATGTCAGGTGAATATTGAACTGTTTAGCCATCTTGTTAAGAGATCTGCGACAGTCGAGGGCAATTTTTGACTTCAGGAATATAGTTTCTAGAGACTTGATAGCAGTCAGAGAAAATATTTACCGACTTTGGTCAGCATCAGCTGGTGTAGTTTTCAGCGCACCAGTGATACATATAGCAGCCATTCGGTATAATTTTAAAAAAATTGGAAATTGTATGGTCTTTAACTTTTTATCCCCTCACCTTAGAGAGGAGGGTATATGTATATCATTTGCTACGAGCCAAAAGTGTAACACATCGAAAGAGTGACCTAAGGACCTAAGTATGTTCGGCGGAAATCCGTTTTGGGTCATTTTAAGTGATTTGAGCAATGTCCGTCCGTCCGTCTGTTTGCGTGTCTGTCTACTGGCTGGTGCGCACGATAACTCTCGAAAGGAGTAACCGATTGACTTCAAATTTGGTATGCTGTAATATTTTTCTCTATCTCCGGCTAAGTTCGAAGATGAGCCATATTAGTCCACTCCTTCTAGTACCTCCCCACAAAGGTTTAACTTTTAGAAAAATATTGATTCTTTTATACTTCCTATACTACTTACTCGAACCTTCTGAAATTGCACACATATTATAAGGTTGTTAGTAGCTAACACGGCAAGAAAAATGGGCGAAGTGGCTACTCCCTTTTTTGTACCTCCCACACTAATGAACCATTTTGCACCAAAAGTTAACTGCTTATGGCTTTAATATCAGTTCATACAAATACTTGAAATTTTGTACAGAGTAATGCTTTTATAGTGCCTAGAGTCCAGAGAAAAGTGGGCGTTATTGGTACGCCCCTTGTGGTACCTCCCACACAAATGGGAGGTACCATTTGTACCAAAATTTACCAACTTATAACTTTAATACCAGTGCATACAAATACTTGAAATTTTGTACAGTATAATGTTTTTATAGTACCTAGAGTCCAGAGAAAAGTGAGAGTTATTGGGATGCCCCTTTTGGTACCTCCCACACAAATGGACCATTTTGTACCAAATGTAAACAGCTTTTAACTTTAATACCAGTACATACTTTAAAGTTATTAAATGTAATTTAAAGATATTTAATGCAATTTAAAGTTATTAAATGCAATATAATTTGATAATATTTTAATTAATGCAAAAAAATAAATTTACGAATATTTTTGGGACTCAAGGAGAGGGGATTCATAAGTCGGTTTACACGACTGAACTTTCTTACTTGTTCTACTACCATTCTAATATATATAATATATTCTACTACCATTCTAATAATATATTAAAATATGGAGTAAAAATTATATATTTTTTTAAATTTTTTAATTACTTCTAAATAACTTTATAATAAAACCAGTAAAGAAAAGCTAAAGTCGGGCGGGTGCCGACTATATAATACCCTACACCACTCTCGTAATATTGAATAACTCTGATATATACATTTTGTAATTCATGTATAAATTGTTTACATAAATTTACTTTTGGGACATTTTATACTTAAATAATAGGGTATAAAAACGATTGGATTGGTGTAGGATATAAAAACGATTGGATCTAAAGAGCCAAATCGGATGAAACATATATATGGGAGCTATAGCTAAATCTTTACCGATTTTCTTCAAATTCGGCAATGTTGGTTCATGAATCAAGAAACTCTACCATTTTAAATTTCAAAACGATTGGATGTAAAATATAGCTTCTATAGAACTAAAGGGCCAAATCGGACGAAACATATATATGGGAGCTATAGCTAAATCTTAACCGATTTTCTTCAAATTCGGTAGTGTTTGTTCATGGATCAAGAAACTCTACCATTCTAAATTTCAAAACGATTGGATGTAAAATACAGCTTTTATAGGACTAAAAGGCCAAATCGGACGAAACATATATGTATATGGGAGCTATAGCTAAATCTTAACCGATTTTCTTCAAATTTGGCAGTGTTGGTTCATGGATCAAGAAACTCTACCATTCTAAATTTCAAAATGAGTGGATGTAAAATACAGCTTCTACAGGACTAAAGAGCTAAATCGGACGAAACATATATATGGGAGTTATAGCTAAATCTTAACCGATTTTCTTCAAATTCGGCAATGTTGGTTCATGGATCAAGAAACTCTACCATTCTAAATTTCAAAATACAGCTTTTATAGGACTAAATGGCCAAATCGGACGAAACATATATATGGGAGCTATAGCTAAATCTTAACCGATTTTCTTCAAATTCGGTAGTGTTGGTTCATGGATCAAGAAACTCTACCATTCTAAATTTCAAAACGATTGGATGTAAAATACAGCTTCTATAGGACTAAAGGGCCAAATCGGACGAAAGATATATATGGGAGCTATATCTAAATCTGAACCGATTTCAACCAAATTCAATAGCGATCTTAACAGCCGCGAAATACTCTAAACTGCAAAATTTCAGAACGATCGGAGTGAAATTGCGACCTGTAGTCGACGAACAACTTTACATGGACAGACGGACGGACAGACATCGTTAAATCGACTCAGCTAGTGATTCTGTGTCGATCGGTATACTTTAAGGTGGGTCTAGCTGTGTTATTTTCAGGTGTTACAGACATCTGCCGTGAAACAAACTTATAATACCCTGTACCACAGTGTGGTGTAGGGTATAACAAGAGGTGTTATTTTGAATCACCCGGTATTTCGGTAGCTGTCACTTTTGAAGCTTTTATTCTTTGACATTTGACAAGTAGAAACTACGCCATTACTAACCAGAAAAGAAAGGCAGAAAGTCGGGCGGAGCCGACTATATAATACCCTACACCTCCCTAACACGCTACAAGGGTCATTGCGATAATAATTTGGAATAATTGGTAAATGGGTAGGAACATATTATCTAATTCTAAACCGATAATCGCTAAATTAAGCAATATTCGTTCCTAAATTGAGAAATATGTTTCTGGAAAATTTTGATTGTCGGAAGTAAAGTACAACTTCTATAGCGCTTTGATACCAAATCAGGAGGAACATATATATGGAGGTTATAAATAAATCTGAACCGATTTTCCCTGAATACTCATTCAGGTAAAAAGACCTCTTTCTGTCGAATTTCGTACTGATCGGATATAAAACACAGTTTCTACAGCGCTTACATGCCAAAGCGGGGGTAACATATATATGGGGGCTATATCTAAATCTGAACCGATTTTCTCCGAATTTGGCAGTATTCCTTCATGTACACTCAGAAAAGAATGAACCCAAAGATAAGTTAAAATGAACTAAACTTCAGGAAAATTAAACTTCATATGGCGCTAAAGCAATTTTTTCCCAAATCAAGTTCACATTTGTCCTTAATGTTTTGAACTTATATTTAGTTAATACTAACTTGAATTTAGTAAATATTCCTTTATATCTAGTTCAATTGAACTCATATTAAGGAAAAATTAACTCAGTTTAAGTAAAAATTTACATGAAATTTGGAAAAAAAATCTAGTTAAATTTTCACTAAAATCAGGTACATTTTTATTTGAAATCAGGAAATTTGTACTAAAAATTAAGAAAATTTTAACTAAAATCAAGTATTTTTTTTACTGCGATTAAGTTGAAATTAAACTAAAATGTAAGAAACGTAGAAGTAAACTAAATTTTAGTTCATTACTACTAATATAATTCAGCAAAATATTCTCGGGAATTTTCCACTAAATATTTTGCTCCAATGTATTTGAAACAAATTCAAAAAACCTGAAACACACAGAATTCTCATTCAATGTCTCAATCTTATGTCTTAAGTATTTCACATATAATCCTATATATTTGCTGCGAAGTTAAATTACTTAACTTCGCAGCTGCTGTTTGAAATGATATTTGAGCAGTTAAGGAAAGAATCTCTTGAAACGAACGGGAATTTTTTGCTTAACGAATATTCAAGGATTATTTGAAAACCGTATTATAAATTTCAGAAAAACATGAACTAGAACTAAGGAAATTCGGATATTTCTAGTTAAAATTTCCTAAAATGATTTATTTTCGAGGAGTAGGAAATGTTTCTTCGACGCTAGGAAATCCTTCCTCGGTAAAAGTCAAAATTTACCAAATAGTAGGAAATTTTTACTTGGTCGATGGAATTTTAAGAAAGTAAAATCATATCCCATTTCCGAGTATGTAACCAATTTGCTATATCTTTGAATTTAGTTAAATTTACTCCTTGAAAGTAAAATTTCCCAGTTTTGAGGAAAATTTAACTAAACATGAGTAAAAATCTTGAAGTAAACTGAGATATAGATTTTACTCACATAAACGATTGTCATTTTTCTGAGTGTAGAAAGAAACCTCTTTTTGCCGAATTTCGCACTGATCGGATATAAAATAAAATTTTACAGCGCTTACATGTCAAATCGGGGCTAACATATATATATGGGGGCTAAATCTAAACCGATTTCCTCCAAATTTGAAAGTGTTCATTCATATAATAGAAAACCTTTTTCTGCCAAATTTCATACTGATCGGATCTAAAATACAGTTTTTACAGCGCTTACATGTCAAATCGGGGCTAACATATATATATGGGTGCTATATCTAAATCTGAACCGTTTTTTTCCAAATTTGGCATGATTCCATCATGTAATAAGAAACATCTTTCTGCCGAATTTCGAATTTTCTTTTCGAATTTCGATATAAAATAAAGTTTCTACAGCGCTTACATGTTAAATCGGGGGTTACATATATATGGGGGCTATATCTAAATCTGAACCGATTTTCTCAGAATTTAACAGTAGTCCTCCATGTAATAAAAAACCTCTTTTTGCCGAGTTTCGCACTGATCGGCTATAAAATAAAATTTTTACATCGCTTACAAGTCAAATCGAGGCTATGTCTAAATCTGAACCGATTTCTTCCAAATTTAACAGGGTTCATTAATATAATCAGAAACCTCTTTCTGCCGAATTTCATACTGATCGGATATAAAATAATGTTTTTACAGCGCTTACATGTCAAATCGGGGCTAACATATATATGGGGCTATGTCTAAATCTGAACCGATTTTAACCAAATTCAATAGGGATCGTCCTTGGGCCAAAAAAAGAAAGATATATACACGATCATCGAACGATACAAAATCATCTTGACTGATGAGGCCCATTTCCACCTTGGTGGCTACGTCAACAAGCAAAATTGTCGCATCTGGGGATCGGAAAACCCAAGAGTTATTGTTGAGAAGCCTCTCCATCCTCAACGTGTGACTGTTTGGTGCGGTTTATGGTCCGGCGGGGTCATTGGACCTTACTTTTTCGAAAATGAGGTTGGATCAACAGTTACGGTGAATGTATTGCGCTATAGAGAGATGATTAATGATTTTTTATGGTCGTAGTTGGATGGATGGACAACGTTTACTTTCAACAAGACGGGGCTACGTGCCACACCAGCAACGAAACCATTGCTCTGTTACGGGAAAAGTTTCCGGACTTATCTCTCGAAGAGGTGATCACAATTTGCCACCGAGATCTTGTGATTTAACACCTTGCGACTTATTCTTTTGGGGCCACGTTAAAGATAAGGTCTACGTCAACAGCCCAGCGTCGATTCAAGACCTCAAAGATAGAATTCGCGAGGCTATCGACGATATAGGGCAGCCATGGTTATGGTTATGAAAAATTTCATGAAAAGGATATGGTCGTGCAAGCGTGGTTGTGGTGGCCATTTGGCTGATGTTGTTTTTCATTATTAACCGCATACCTTATTATGAAATAAACATCCGATCATTTATCTCAAAAAAATTGCATTTTTCTTTGAATACCAAAATATTATCTCTTGTTGGAAAACCCTTTACTTGTGCAAAAATAAAATGGAAATTGTCGATTTTTATTCTATGGCGCCAAGAAGTCAATTAAGGTGTGACCATTGTAGAGAGAAATATCAAACGGGACAACATTACTCCAGTAAATGGTTCTTTTAAATACACTTGGATGTATTTACATGCAAGTTTATGAGGAATATATACACCTTTAACATGTCCTGAAAGTATGTATTTATTAATACATATATGCGTATATCTGAAAAGATTTCCTACGACTGAGAAAGCTCATAATATGTATGTCACTTACATACGATTTTTTGTGCTGACGATTTTTAATTACATCGAAACGTGATTTTGAGACAAATTCCGGAACAGCCATCTCATTACTTTTAGACATTACTCTGCATATAATACAACGAGTAAAAGCTTATTTCGATTCTATAAGTGGAGACCTGTCGCACGTGAGTACTTAAATAAATTGGTTTCATGGACGGTCCATGACTTCTTCTGGAGAGCCTTATTATTAAGTGACGAAAACTGTCTCCGATAATATAACCTGTGTATAAATGGGAGCTTGTATATACACCGGCAGATGGACAATTGATACAGGAACAAATGCAGCAGACTAGGTAATGAGAAATGTTGATGAATGTAGGAAGTTATTTTTCACCACTTCTGTGTACAGTGATCCCTGGTACTTGGAACTAAATATTCGGCTTCTGACCATACCACCGCTTTTACCTACTTAATCATAACGGTATTTTTTTACTTATTTATATGCACTGTGCAACGCAGGAAACAGCAAACCTTCGAAGAAGAAGAAGTTCAAGCCCAACTGTCTGACCAAACGGGGGACCGACCTACCATTCATTTTTGGCCATTATTTCATTAATTCAAATTCAACGCTTCGGGCCAACCTCTGCTTAATTTGTCTTTATCAGTTGCGCTCTGTGGAATGGTGTGTAAGCCTATATACGGCTGCGTCTTCAAAGCCGGTAAGCAACTTCCCTTGGCCATTTTGGCCTGTTTTTGGTTTGGTCTTCTTAGCCGGGACTCCCTCTTCGTTTGCCAGTAATTATATACTGTCATCGGACAATTCGTTTTTTGGCTACCAACAAACGAAACAGTAGTCCCCACCGAAATGTATTTTGTCCGGTTTGCATTGTATTTTCGAGTTTTTTTTTTGGTTGAGATGGAGAAAATTTATTGATTGCATTATTATTGAACAAAGCTGCAACATTTAAATTAATTTGGTCTGGTCGTTGTAGTAGGAGCCACCTTCGGTAAACTTATTATAAATGATCACGTAAATTGCATAAGTTTGAAATCATATCAAGTTTTTTTCTTGTGATGGCAAAAATTAAGTGATTTAACAAATTGTTTTGCATAATCGAAGTGATCGGGGAGCAGAGATATGTACGCAAAATGGATAGGAGAGGCTCAAAACGACGCTGTTAGTTTATTATAAGAAGACGGCAAGAATTGGGGAATTCATTGGCCCTTCTTTAAAATATTTAGTGGTATGTGCTTATGTTTCCATTTGAAGCATGATCTTTTCGGTAGCCACGACAATACCTTAAACATTTTTCGTTTTATCGAAAATTTTTAAAAATATTGAAAAAATGTATAAGAGCTCAGAAAACCTCAATCTAATAAAATGCACATACACCAATTGAAATAAGTACGAGTATATTTCCACATCAAACATTCTTATCTTTTGGTAAAACTTTTTATTGTAAGATTAGATTGAAGATATTCTAATATAAACTTCGATTAAAACAAAATATCAAAACAGTATAATTTTGTAACTTGTTTAAATTCTGGTATGAAATCCTTAGCTTTGACTACCACAAAAATTAACTTAGTATATAGGTTAGTTGTAGTTGTTATTATAAGTTGTTGTTGGTTATTTCCTGTAGGACTAAAAGCCGGCTAGTCAAACAATATTCTATTTGATCACGTCTGGTCGGTGTGACCATAACTCGAAAACCAACAAGTAAAAGCATTAAGTTCGGCCATGCCGAATCTTATATACCCTCCAACATGGATTACATTCAATTCTATTACTGGAAAAATCTTTGGATATGGGGCAAATCATGAAAGGATCCTTTTTGTTTAAGCAGATTATTAAAAAACCAGTAAGGAAAGACACAAAGTCGGGCGGGTCCGGCTATATAATACCCTACACCTCCCTAACAATGCGAAATTGGGCATTGCGATAAGAATTTGGCAGTTATTATACATGTAATAAGAAAACTCTCTCTGCCGAATTTCGTACTGATCGGATATAAACCAGTAAGGAAAGGTAGAAAGTCGGGCGGGGCCGACTATATAATACCCTACACCTCCCTAACAATGCGATAAGGGTCATTGTGATAATAATTTGGAATAATTGGTAAATGGGTAGGAACATATTATCTAATTCTAAACCGAAAATCGCTAAATTAAGCAATATTCGTTCCTAAATTGAGAAACATCTTTCTGGAAAATGTTAATGATCGAAACTAAAGTACAAATTCTTTTGTGCTTTTATACCAAATCAGAAGGAACATATATATTAGGTTATTTATAAATCTGAACCGATTTTCCCTGAATAGTCATTTATGTAAAAAGACCTCTTTCTGTCGAATTTCGCACTGATCGGATATAAAATACAGTCTACAGCGCTTACATGTCAAATCGGGGGTAGCATATATATGGGGGCTATATCTAAATCTGAACCCATTTTCTCCGAATTTGGCAGTATTCCTTCATGTAGAAAAAAAACCTCGTTTTGCCGAATTTCGCACTGATCGGATATAAAATTAAATTTTTACAGCGCTTACATGTCAAATCGAGAGAAACCTTTATATGGGGGATATATCTAAATCTGAACCGATTTCTTCCAAATTTAAAAGTGTTCATTCATATACTAGGAAACCTCTTTCTGCTGAATTTCATACTGATCGGATATAAAATACAGTTTTTACAGCGCTTACATGTCAAATCGGAGTCAACGTATATATGGGGGGCTATATCTAACTCTGAACCAATTTCTTCAAAATTTACCAGTGTTTATTCATATAAGAATAAAAAAACCTCTTTCTGCCGAATTTCATACTGATCGGATATAAAATAACATGTTTACAGCGCTTACATGTCAAATCGGGGGTAACGGATATATGAGGGCTATATATATATGAGGCTATATATATCTAAATCTGATCCGATTTCTTCCAAATTTAACAGTGTTCATTCATAAAATAAGAAATCTCTTTCTGCCGAATTGCATACTGATCGGATATAAAATAAAGTTTTTACAGCGCTTACATGTCAAATCGGGGTAACATATATATGAGGGCTATATCTAAATCTGAACCGATTTTAACCAAATTCAATAGGGATCATCCGTGGGCCAAAAAAAAAGATATGTGTAAAGTTTCGTCGAGATCGGACTATAATTTCGACCTGTACTTTGATTACAAGGATACATGCACAGACAGACGGACGGACAGACGGACATAGCTAAATCAACTCAGAAAGTGATTCTAAGTCGATCGGTATAATAAACGATGGGTCTATTTTGTCTCCTTTTGGGTGTTACAAACAAAGTTATAATACCCTGTACCACAGTGTGGTGTAGGGTATAAATACGGGTTCTACAGCGCTTACATGTCAAATCGGGTGTAACATATATATAGGGGCTATATCAAAATCTGAACCGATTTTGACTGATTTCAATAGGGATCGTCCCTGCGCCAAAAAATAGCACTGTGCTTTCATCACAATCGGCCCATAAACACGACTTGCACTTTGATTACAACGATACATCTACTGACGGACGGCCGGACAGACGGACATGGTTAAATCGACTAAGGAAGTGATTCCAAGTCGATCGGTATAATAAACGATGTGTCTATCTCTTCTCCTTCTGGGTGTTACAAGCGAATGCACAAACTCATAATACCCTGGACCACAGTGTGGTGTAGGGTATAAAAACGAACGCTGAGAAATGTGGTATTTATGGCTAAATTAGCATATTTGAGAACTACATAGATCTACACGGGGACCACAACAATATAAAAACTGATTTGTATAAATTACAAACTGCAAAGTTTCTGCTAAATTTCTTAGAGAATGAGGTGTTTATGGCTTAAATAAGCATTTTTGGGAGCGATATCTATAGGTTGACTATAATTGTTGTCTTCAATAAGTACATACTGCAAAGATTCAAAATGCTTAGAAAATGTGGTATTTATGGCTTTAATACGTATATTTTGGTGCGACCTCTATAGGGTGACTATAACAAAATATGAACCGATTTGTAAATTTTTGCTGTGATGAATTCTTGTCAAAGTAGAATGCAAACTGCAAAGTTTCTGCTAAATTGCTTTAAAAATGTGGTAAATATGGCTAAAAAACCGTATTTTGGGGCGATCTCTATAGGGGAGCTATATCAAAACATTGACCGAAATGGCACATTTGCAAACCTTAACAACCTGCAACTATAAGAAATATTTCTACCAAATTTGATCAACCTAGCTCTATTATTACGGACTGTAGCGTGATGATAGCGGATATGGCTAAATCGTCTTAGAATTTTACGACGATTAAGAATATATATCGTCATCTGAAATCCAAAATAACGTAACATCAATAAAATCAAAATGTATTTTATGATTGATTTTAGTCTATTAGACTAAACTACACATTCCTACAAAATTTTAGAGTTAAATATCTAAAATTTACCATTTTAGGACTGAAATGACGTAACAGCAAACAAGGTCGTTAAATAAGCGCAAAGATTCATAAAATTTTGTTTTTTTTTTATTTAGAATGAACGTTGCAACTAATTGCACTATATTTGTTATTTGATTCCGCCTTAATAGTCGGAAAATCCGTAAATCTAGCGAAAAACTTAAAATTAGTTTACTTTGTTTTTTGCTTCTCCTGAAAAAGCATGAACATGTGGATTACTTTATTTTGGATTTCAGGTGACGATGTACTTTATGGGGTCTCAGATCAATATGTAGAGGTTTTACAAACGGAGTGACAAAATTAATATACCCCCAATCCTATGGTGGAGGGTATAAAAATATGGTAAATGTAGAGTATATGAGAACAGTAGGAATCACAATGGTAAAATATAGTTTGAATGCAATATTATATAGTTTGAATGCAATAGAATGCAAATTGGTTTGGTCACTGCTAAACTGACAACAATCTTAGAATTCAAAATTATTTTTCTCATGTTTAACTACATATTATTTTATCATTGTATCACTTAAGACACTCCTGAAGTACAGACAGAACTGAACACGGGCAAAAAACGACTATGTGAATAGTCCGTGGGTTATACAACACTCAATATTTAGAGGTTTTACAAACGGAGTGACAAAATTAATATACCCCCCATCCTATGGTGGAGGGTATAAAAATATGGTAAATGTAGAGTATATGAGAACAGTAGGAATCACAATGGTAAAATATAGTTTTGGTTTTCAAATACTTTTGTTGGTTTGACCACAAACCTATCATAAAATTATTATTTGTTTGCTTAAGCATGACGTCAACAGGGCTAGACCCATTTTCTTAGAAGTTGTCTGACAGATAAACCAACATTTTGAAAGCTCCGAACTTTGATTATGGATTTTCGCCAAGTCCTTGTCGACCAACTTACTGCTAATTGCACGTGTAAAGAATCGTGCATTGTATATGGGCTGAATTTAATATTGAAACTCAAAAATCAGGACCACAAAACTCCAAAAATAATGTGGCTCAATTTTTTATCGCGTGTGTCATCATGTCATGGTCATATAACTTTTTAGGTCCTAATCGACACTTTAAATATTAGAAAAAATTATATTTTTTTGGTCGCAACTGTCAAAATTTCGTTATTATAAGTAAGGTAGTATTCCAGCCACACTCTTAGATATCGTTCGATCCACATCAAACCGAACGATTTATCGAAAAAAATCTGGTCAACGTTTGCGATAGCTATGAAAATTTGTATACATATGTGTTTTGCTATGTCCAGATTCACACTTGCAATATTTTTCTGCTGAATTGCATTGCTTGTGGGAGAGGGACGCAGTCGGTAAGGGGGGAGAAAAAATCTTCCGTACTCGCATTTTTTTTGCAATGCGTTTTGCTTTTTCTTTCGCTGTAAAGTTTTTCGACATTTCCACACTGCTTTTCATTTAATATTCGTTGTTTTGTGCTCGGTTCAACATATGTAAATTTGTGCGACATACATTTTAATAAAATTTAATGAGTTTTAATGAACGGTGAAAATAAAAAATTGCCGAAACAGAATACATTGTCTGAACGCAAATGCAATTTCAAAAGAGAATTGCAGAAAAAAATTGCAAGTGTGAATATGGACTATAGAAATAAATCATCTTGTAGTTAGCGAGAAAAAAACAAAATTTTTTCAGATGTTATAAGTATCACAAATCTAGAAAATATGGGAAAATACCTGAAAGGCGTATTTTAGAAGTTATGTATTATGCAAAAATGTGGACAGAATACATGCTCATTTGTAAGGCATACGCAACTTTCTTTTGCACCCTGCACACCAATGACACCAACTTAAAGTTCTGAGAAAATATTGTCATGTAGTCCTAAACGGACCCTACAAATTTCATGATGGTGTTCAGCATCATTCTTTTTATCCCCTCACCTTAGAGAGGGCGGTATATATCATTTGCTATTAGCCAAAAGTGTAACGCATCGCAGGATTGACCTCAGACCCCAAGTATGTTTGGTGGAAATTCGATTTGGGTCACTATCCCCTCACCTTAGAGAGGAGGGTTATATCATTTGCTACGAGCCAAAAGTGTAACACATCGAAGGATTGACCTCAACCCCAAGTTTGTAAGGCGGAAATCCGTTTTAGGACATTTTAAGTCATTTGAGCAATGTCCGTCCGTCTGTCTGTCTGGCTTGCTGGATCGCACGATAACTCTCGAAAGGAGTAACCGATTGACTTTAAATTTGGTATGTAATAATATTTTTTTCTATCTCAGGCTAAGTTCGGAAATATGCCATATTGGTCCACCCCTTCTAGTACCTCCCTCACAAAGGGTTAAAATTTAGTGAATTATTGATTCTCTGATAACGTCTATACGACTTATCCGAATTTTCTGTAACTCCACACATAGTAATATTTTATCTGTCGCTATCAGCTTGAGAAAAATGGGCGAAGTAGTCCTACCCCTTTTGGTACCTCCCACACAAAAGAGGTCATTCTGTACAAAAAGTAAACTGCTAATAATAAAATAATGCTAGTGCATACAAATACTTGAAATTTTGTACAGTGTTATGTTTTTGTAGTACCTACTTTCCAGTGAAAAGTGGGCGTTATTGGCACCCCCCTTTTGGTACCTCCCACACAAATGGACATTTTTGCACCAAAAGTTAACTGCTTATAGCTTTAATATCAGTCCATACAAATACTTGAAATTTTGTACAGTGTAATGTTTTTATAGTACCTACAGTCCATTAAAAAGTTTGGTACCACCCACACAAATATTCTATTTTGAAGCAATAGTTAACGGGTTTAATACCAGTGCATACTTAAAGTTATTAAATGCATTTTAAATTGAAAAAAATAATAAATATATTCATATTTTTTGTGACTGAAGGTGAGGGGATTCGTAAGTCGGTTTTGCCGACTGAACTTTCTCACCGTCCGATCGTCCATCCGAATGTCTGTCTGCTGGCTGGTGCGCACGATAACTCTGGAATGGATTAACCGATTGACTTCAAATTTGGTATGCGGTAATATTTTGCTCTATCTCCGAATTAGTTCGAATTAGCTCGGGCCATATTAGTCCACTCCTTCTAGTACCTCCCCCACAAAGGGTTAACATTTAGTGAAATATTGATTCTTTAATAACATCTATACGTCTTAACGAATCGTCTGAAACTCCACACATAGTATTAGCTTATTAGCCGCCATCAGCTCGAGATGGGCGAAGTATCATCATTTTCTTACATATTAACAGAATAAAACACTATATTTTTCAGGATCAGATCAGATAGGGGTACATGCCGAAATATATGTACATACATATATATATTTATACCCTACACCACTCTGTGGTACAGGGTATTAAAAGTTTGTTTCACGGCAGATGTAACACCTGAAAATAACACAGCTAGACCCACCTTAAAGTATACCGATCGACTCAGAATCACTAGCTGAGTCGATTTAACCATGTCCGTCCGTCCGTCCGTCCGTCCGTCTGTCCATGTAAAGTTGTTCGTCGACTACAGGTCGCAATTTCACTCCGATCGTTCTGAAATTTTGCAGTTTAGAGTATTTCGCAGCTGTTAAGATCGCTATTGAATTTGGTTGAAATCTGTTCAGATTTAGATATAGCTCCCATATATATCTTTCGTCCGATTTGGCCATTTAGTCCTATAAAAGCTGTATTTTACATCCAATCGTTTTGAAATTTAGAATGGTAGAGTTTCTTGATCCATGAACCAACATTATCGAATTTGAAGAAAATCGGTTAAGATTTAGCTATAGCTCCCATATATATGTTTCGTCCGATTTGGCCCTTTAGTCCTATAGAAGCTGTATTTTACATCCAATCATTTTGAAATTTAGAATGGTAGAGTTTCTTGATCCACGAACCAACATTGCCGAATTTGAAGAAAATCGGTTAAGATTTAGCTATAGCTCCCATATATATGTTTCGTCCGATTTGGCCCTTTAGTTCTATAGAAGCTATATTTTACATCCAATCGTTTTGAAATTTAGAATGGTAGATTTTCTTGATCCATGAACCAACATTGCCGAATTTGAAGAAAATCGGTAAAGATTTAGCTATAGCTCCCATATATATGTTTCATCCGATTTGGCTCTTTAGATCCAATCGTTTATATACCCTACACCACACTGTGGTACAGGGTATTATTTAAGTATAAAATGTCCCAAAAGTAAATTTATGTAAACAATTTATACAATTTATTCAATATTACGAGAGTGGTGTAGGGTATTATATAGTCGGCCCCGCCCGACTTTAGCCTTTCCTTACTGGTTTTCATATATCTATGTTGGTGTTTCTCTGGTCTAGTATGCAAACTAAAATTTAAGAGGAAAAATATATAACGATTTATGCTAATATTGGCGAATTTTAGCATATATCTAGGGTGTCCTAGTCAATACCTTTAAGATGAGCTCTAATTTGTATAAATCCACAAACGTGTTTTGAAAATATGAAAAAAATCAATATTCACATCTCCTTTAAAATGAGCCATTATTTCTGAAAATCCGTCCACGCGTTCCGAAAATACATAACTCTAAACGTACTTCATTTGAGAACATTTTCCAATTTTTTCAGATATAAGTTGCTAATAACATGTGGACAAAATGTTTGTATTTTTTTCGCCAACTATAATTTGTATTATTTTGAGCAGAGGACCGATATGCAAATTTATTTTGAAATCGGAATTGGAGACCCCAAACGGGTGTTCGTTTTGACATGAAAGGGCCGATATATGTTTGCAAACTTTTTCCATAATACCTCTCAGATGTCAAAAAGTCGCAAAACGTGTCTGGGAAAATAAATTGGTTTATTATACTATTGCATATTTCAGACAATAATATCTACGTTTCATGCTTCGATTTAATCAGTTTAAATGTTGTAGTAGACTTGACCCCAGGCTGGACATAAAATAGTTGATTTCGCATCTCCTTGAAGATCAGTATATACACATTAATTTATAGATACTGTCTTGTTAAGTGACTTTTGAAACATTGAAACTTGTTTTGGTCAATACTGCACTGATCATAGTTAAAATCGTGCGAATGTGGATAGCGCATTCCAGCCACGTCATTAACTGTACGCGTTCAAACTTTCAGATTAATACTTTTACATGGGATCACTGGTCAAGAGATTACCAATCGAGTGGCGGAGAAATAACTGCATATGTACTAGTATGTTCTAAATTCCGATATAATCTGTTTAGTCATGATAATACAAATCATATGACATACTTCAAAATCTGATCACGTGCATACATATTGGCCACACATACAAATTAGATAAATAAATTACAGCTGTAATTAGCGAGCGATGTATTTCAAAAAGACTTTAAAAAATTTGTTGGTCGCTGTTTTTGTGTCGATCTTGACCTCAGGCCGGACGATTTGTGCATATACCGAAGATCGGTATATGCACATGTATGTGAAGGACCATAGTACTCTTTTTAGAGTACTAGAAAATGAAAAAAACTCTTAGGTAATACTGAAATGTAGTGAAAGAATGCAAATTGGTTTGGTCACTGCCAAGCTGACAACAATCTTAGAATTCAAAATTATTTTTCTCATGTTTAACTACATATTATTTTATCATTGTATCACTTAAGACACTCCTGAAGTACAGACAGAAATGAAAACGGGGCAAAAAACGACTATGTGAATAGTCCGTGGGTTATACAACACTCATACCTATCCATTCACAAAATTTTGCCTTTCTAGCTTTTACATGAGCCTCAGCGGACAAGTGTTTTTTCAGCGTGTAGCTGAGTCGATATAACCATGTCTGTACAGGTTGCAATTTCTCTCCGATCTTGCTGTGATTTGGTATAGGAACTCATTCACACCAGGGAAACCCCTATTGAAATCGGTTCCATCCGATTTGGCCTTTTAGCGCTATACACGATGCATTTCACATTCACATTGGTGGTGTTTCTTAATACAGGTATCCACATTGGCGAGTTTGAGGAAAATCGGTTCAAATTTAGTTATATTTGTTCTTTACGACCTGGGATATATATTAGGAACATATATATTAGGTTATTTATAAATCTGAACCGATTTTCCCTGAATACTCATTCCTGTAAAAAGACCTCTTTCTGTCGAATTTCGCACTGATCGGATATAAAATATAGTCTCTACAGCGCTTACATGTCAAATCGGGGTAACATATATATGGGAGCTATATCTAAATCTGAACCGATTTTCTCCGAATTTGGCAGTATTCCTTCATGTAATAAGAAACATCTCTTTGCCGAATTTCGCACTGATCGGATATAAAATAACATTTTTACAGCGCTTATATGTCAAATCGGGGGTAACGTATATATGGGGGCTATATCTAAATCTAAACCGATTTCTTCCAAATTTAACAGGGTTCATTCATATAATAAGAAACCTCTTTCTGCCGAATTTCATACTGATCGGATATAAAATAAAGTTTTTACAGCGCTTACATGTCAAATCGGGGCTATCATATATATGGGGGCTATATCTAAATCTGAACCGATTTTAACCAAATTCAATAGGGATCGTCCCTGGGCGAAAAAAAGATATGTGTAAAGTTTCGTCGAGATCGGACCATAATTGCGACCTGTAATTTGATTACAAGAATACATGCACAGACGGACAGACAGACAGACGGACATAGCTAAATCAACTCAGAAAGTGATTCTAAGTCGATCGGTATAATAAACGATGGGTCTATTTCTTCTCCTTTTGGGTGTTACAAACAAATGCACAAAGTTATAATACCCTGTACCACAGTGTGGTGTAGGGTATAATAAAGATATGTTAAGTTCCTTATGTTATGTATAATATTTGGAACATGTCATAATCAAAACAATAATAGAATTTATAAAGGATTCAATAGTTTACTAAATGGTTTCCATTTGTGGTGGATTGACCCAGAAGGAGTAAAGAAAAACAGTTCATCTTCGAACATTGCCTGAGATTGGAGAATATTATACAAGTATTAGGAAAAATAATTAAAGTCAGTTTGTCACTCATTCAGAGGTTATCGTGAGCACCAGAAAGACTAACTGAAATTACTTAAAATGTTCTGCAACGGATGTCCACCAAAAACATAAATGGGTGATTTCGACATTACTGAATAATTTGCTGTCTTAGTGTATTTAAATTAGGAAAATAAAATATATTCCACTTCGGTATTTACTTCTTAACAAAGCTTTATAGGTCCTTTGCGGTCACTAATTATTTATTTTGAAACATTTATTTTTTGTCGCTTTGTCTAACGAAATGTGCTTTCACACTCACGTGAGTCATTCCACTGTTCGATTGCTACCTTGCGACACTTGCATTCCCCTGTCAAAAATACGCCATGGGAATGACGATTAAAGGGCGACCACTATGAATTTGATGCCATATTTGTATCGAGCACCTCAAAATAAGAAGAAAAATTAACGGAAATTTTTTTGATATCTTGCCTAGTTATCGAGTTATCGGACGATGAAATTTAAAAGAATGGTATTTTTACAAACTATAACGTCCGATTTCTCGGTACCTAAGCGAGATATCGATTAAATGTAGTTGATATTTTTTTCTTGCTTTGAGGTGCTCTATCCAAATATGTCATCAGATCGTGGGGCCTCGGTTATTATACTCTCCCGTCATTACCCTGGGGGCTATATTTTCAAAAAATTCGTATGAATTGGTTTAAAATTAAAATAATTACTTGTACCTTTGATAACACTATGCAACAAAATTTTTGACCAAGGGATGTGGATAACAGTTTCTGGTGCATAACAGTTTGTGGCACCAAACACGAAAAAAATATTAAAAAAAAATTTTTATGGTAAATTTTTTTAAAATTTTTTTTTAATTTTTTTTTTTTTTAATTCCAGCTTTCGTGGAAAGTACATTCAGTATTTGGACCATAAGTATAAGCCTGATTGAGCCGTGTTGTGCCTCAAATTAAAGGGAATTATGAGGGCTACATTTGCTGCAAATATCGCTTTCACGTAGAATCTTTGGTTTAGTAACAGTCGTCAAAAATATGAGAAAAAAATTATTTTTTTTTTGAACAACACTTTTTTCTGGTACAAAAAAAAAAACATAAAAAATCGTAACAAATACTTTATCACATTTTTAAAAAGCCAGGATGATAACGAAGAAACAATGTCTATTTGAAACAAATGGATAGATGTAAAAGTTTGAGCCATTTTGTAAATGTTAGGGAAATTCAAATAAACCTTGTTTCATATTTTTTCGTTTTTAAATTACGTTTTTGCTTATATTGAATTCGCCATATGTGAGAGAGATATATAAGAGACATTGCACTTGCATTTTACTTTATGAGGATTGATGTCAGACATTATAAAAATATAGAGAGGACGAGGTTTTATGGCCGTTCGTAACCCTCCATAAAACATGATATGCAATGTGAGAGCTATATTGGATGAGATCCGCTCAGATAGAGGGTCATTCAACAATATCTGCGGTTTTTTTTATTTATGAGGTTTCCATTCAGTTACGCCTTTTAGCGGCATGGACATCCCAGTCGTATATACAGGTAGTAAAATTATATGTACGCAATACAAAGTAGTACGCGGCAGTCTTGAAAATATTGGGTGTCTACTTTCGAAGCAAACTATATGTCAGCTACAGGTACTGCAACTTATGAACCTTAAACCCGGAATTTATGAATTAAATTTCTTATTAATAAATTAGTGTAATTCAGCGCCTTAAAAAGATAAGTTGATTTTCTGAAAAATATTACATAGTTATATTTCGAACTATTAGTAAAAGGCAAAGAACTTTTCAATGTGAAAATGATCCCGACAATTTCTTCTACTTCTGCGGAAACTATGTAATTAAAACCAGTAAGGAAAGGCTAAAGTCGGGCGGTGCCGACTATATAATACCCTACACCACTCTCGTAATATTGAATAACTCTGATATATAAATTTTGTAATTCATGTATAAATTGTTTACATAAACTTACTTTTGGGACATTTTATACTTAAATAATAGCCTGTACCACAGTATGGTGTAGGGTATAAAAACGATTGGATCTAAAGAGCCAAATCGGATGAAACATATATATGGGAGCTATAGCTAAATCTTTACCGATTTTCTTCAAATTCGGCAATGTTGGTTCATGAATCAAGAAACTTTACCATTCGAAATTTCAAAACGATTGGATGCAAAATATAGCTTCTATAGAACTAAAGGGCCAAATCGGACGAAACATATATATGGGAGCTATAACTTAATCTTAACCAATTTTCTTCAAATTCGGTAGTGTTGGTTCATGGATCAAGAAACTCTACCATTCTAAATTTCAAAATTATTGGATATAAAATACAGCTTCTTCAGGACTAAAGAGCAAAATCGGACGAAACATATATATGGGAGCTATTGCTAAATCTTAACCGATTTTCTTCAAATTCGGCCATGTTGGTTCATGGATCAAGAAACTCTACCATTCTAAATTTCAAAACGATTGGATGTAAAATACAGCTTTTATAGGACTAAATGGCCAAATCGGACGAAACATATATATGGGAGCTATAACTTAATCTTAACCAATTTTCTTCAAATTCGGTAGTGTTGGTTCATGGATCAAGACACTCTACCATTCTAAATTTCAGAACGATTGGATGTAAAATACAGCTTTTATAGGACTAAAGGGCCAAATCGGACGAAACATATATATGTGAGCTATAGCTAAATCTTAACCGATGTTCTTCAAATTCGTCAGTGTTGGTTCATGGATCAAAAAACTCTACCATTCTAAATTTCAAAACGATTGGATGTAAAATACAGCTTCTATAGAACTAAAGGGCCAAATCGGACGAAACATATATATGGGAGCTATAGCTAAATCTTAACCGATTTTCTTCAAATTCATTAGTGTTGGTTCATGGATCAAGAAACTCTACCATTCTAAATTTCAAAATGATTGGATATAAAATACAGCTTCTTCAGGACTAAAGAGCAAAATCCGACGAAACATATATATGGGAGCTATATCTAAATCTGAACCGATTTCAACCAAATTCAATAGCGATCTTAACAGCCGTGAAATACTCTAAACTGGAAAATTTCAGAATGATCGGAGTGAAATTGCGACCTGTAGTCGACGAACAACTTTACATGGACAGACGGACGGACGGACGGACAGACATCGTTAAATCGACTCAGCTAGTGATTCTGAGTCGATCGGTATACTTTAAGGTGGGTCTAGCTGTGTTATTTTCAGGTGTTACAAACATCTGTCGTGAAACAAACTTATAATACCCTGTACCACAGTGTGGTGTAGGGTATAAAAATCGACGTGCGTTTAGTAAAATAATAAAAGAAATATGTGTGTAATATTTTGGTATAAGAGTTAAAAATATGAACGAACCGTGGACACCTAGTATGTATTTTGTGTAATTCGTGCCATGTAAATCTTACTCGATGGACTAGTGGAAGAATGCGGTAAGTACTTTACAATTAATGTATTACAATGTTTTGTGGAATAAAACGTTTTAATTTTAGACTTCACGTGCAATTTGGAATGCCAACGATTTGGAGACAACCATGCATTCACGATACGGACTGCTATTTTAGTCTAAGTTAATAGATTGGAGTAGGAAGTGTCCAAGTATAGCTAACAGCCTAATAACGGAAACATCATCAAGTTAAACTGAGTACTCAACTCTGAGCGATTCAAGTTTGAGTCAGACGTCAGTTTCAACTCATTTGATCCAGTGAGAGATTTGGAACTGACCAAAGATAAGGCAGAACTACTTGCATCTGGGATGAAACAGGACAATATTTTGGCCCCAGATGTTAACATATCACATTATAGAGTCCGTGATATACCTTACAAACAATTTTATACAACTGTGGATAACAGATGCTTTTGCAAGGACATTCCCGGATTGTTCGAGAAACTTAATCAAACATACAATCCAAAGGAATGGCGGTTACTTGTTGACAGCAGTAAAGAAAGTTTGAAAGCAGTACTTTTACACAACGGATATCAGGAACCGTCGATTCCCAATGCTCATGATGTCAACACTAAGGAATCATACGAAACAATGGCTAAATTGATAAAATACATAAAATATGAACATGACTGGAAAATTTGTTGCGATTTAAAAGTAGTTGGTATGTTATGCCTCTGGAATAGCCGATATTTTGCCACCACTGCATATTAAGCTGGGGCTCTTTAAACATTTTGTAAAAGCCTTAAGGAAAGATGGCAATGCACTCTCATATTTAAATTTAAAAAGTTTATTTACAAGACTTTCTTTTCAAAAAATCGAAGAAGGAGTTTTTGATGGGCCTAAAATAAGGAAACTGATGAAAGATGTGAATTTCGAATCATATTTGACGTCGGATGAAATTGCAGCATGGAGGTCGTTTAAGCTTGTAGTTTCAAATTTCCTTGGATCCAATAAAAGCCCGCAATATGAAACAATGATGAATGATTTGTTCAAAAATTATGAAAAAATTGGTTAGAAATATATTTTTTTATATTTATGTATAACACATATGTATGTATTCTTCCAACTTATTTTTCGCTTTATGTATTCCAACAGGTGTAAATATGTTCCTCAAAATGCATTTCTTGCGTTCTCATTTAAACTTGTTCCCCGAGAATCGTGGCGACGTTAGTGACGAACATGGCGAAAGGTTTCACCAAAAATTGAAGTCCATCGACCGGCTTTACCAAGGGCACTGGGATGAAATACTGATGGGAGATTATATTTGGGTCCTCATTAGAGAAACCGATTCCGAAATCTTCAAACGTCAACAAAGAACTCACAATTACTTCTAATGAAACTTGTTCATGTAAATAAACTCAAATGTACATAATATAAATAAAGGTAATAAATAAAATCGCTATTTAAACAGAAATTAAAAAAAAAGATTTTTTGAAATTCTCTTACCTCTACCAAAAGGGCTATAAATAAATATATCTATCTATATATATAAAAGAGAGTGTCTGTTTGTGGGTTTGTTTGTTTGTTTGTATGGTTGTTCCGTATAGACGTCTAAACGGCTAGACCGATTATCTTGAAATTTTCACAGAATGTACATGTGAAGGGGGTGCTGAAAATAGGGTACTTGAATTTTCGATATATCAAGTGGGCGTGGACCCGCCCATAGGGGTCCAATTTTGATATCAAGAAAATTTTTTAGCTAGAGTGCTGAAATTTTTTTATTGGCAGATACTGTGAATTTTCCAAAAATGGGCGGAGTCGGACCAATGGGCGTGGCCCCGCCCATATAAGCCAAATTTTGAAATTGAGATATTTTGCAAAATTTGTCAGCGAGAGTGCTGGAATTTTGTGTGTATGTATATGGTGGCAGTCTACGTGATTGGTCCAAAAATGGGCGGGATCGACCCAATGGGCGTGGCCCCGCCCACATAGACCAAATTTTGAAATTTTGATATCTTGCACAATTTGCCAGCGGTAGTGCTGCAATGTTTCGAATATGTATGTGGTAGCATTCTACGTAATTGGTCAAAAAATGGGCGGGATCGGACCAATGGGCGTGGCCCAGCCCATATACGCCAAATTTTGAAATTGATATATCTGGCACAATTTGTTAGCTAGAGTGCTGTAATGTTGTACATATGTATCTGGTGGCAGTCCACGTGATTATCCGCCAATATAAGCCAAATTTTAAAAATGTGATATCTTGCACAATTTGTTATCGAGAGAGCTGGAATTTTGTGCATATATATCCGTTGGCGATCTACGCGATTGGTCCAAAAATGGGCGGGATAGGACCAATGGGCGTGGCCTCGCCCATATAAGCCAAATTTTGAAATTTAGATATCTTGCACAATTTGATAGCGAGAGTGCTGGAATTTTGTGTATATGTATATGGTGGCAGTCTTCGTAATTGGTCCAAAAATTGGCGGAATCGGACCAATGGGCGTGGCCCCGCCCATATAAGCCAAATTTTTAAATTGAGATATCTTGCACAATTTGTTAGCTAGAGTGCTGTAATGTTGTACGTATGTATCTGGTAGCAGTCCACGTGATTTTTCCAAAAATGGACGTGGTACCGCCCACATAGACCAAATTTTGATATCTTGCACAATTTGCTATCGGGAGTGCTGCAATGTTGTGTATATGTATCTGGTGGCATTCTACGTAATTGGTCAGAAAATGGGCGGGATCGGACCAATGGGTGTGGCCCCGCCCTTATAAGCCAAATTTCGAAATTGATATATCTTGCACAATTTTTTTTCTAGAGTGCTGTAATGTTGTACATATGTATCTGGTGACAGTCCACGTGATTGGTCCAAAAATTGGCGGGATCTGACCAATGGGCGTGCCACCGCCCATATAAGCCAAATTTTGAAATTTATTTATATTGCTCATTTAGTTAGCGAGAGTGTTGAAATTTTGTGTACATGTATCTGGTAGCAGTCTACGTGAATGGCTTACAAATGGGCGGAGTGAGACCAGTGGGCGTGGCACAGCCCATATTTTGATATAACTTGCAAGTATTATATAGGAACTACATGAACAAAAATGCTCGGTATGCGATAATTACAGCTGCTCACTCCAATACAATCGCAATATGATAATGTGATGCATGACCAATGAAACAAGAATTTGGAAATTTTATAAGTATACATTCCTATTTTCTGGACTTTCCACTGAATTCGGTATTTTTTCATTCAGTGAATTTATTACTAATACCAGTAAGGAAAGGCAGAAAGTCGGGCGGGGCCGACTATATAATACCCTACACCTCCCTAACAATGCGATAAGGGTCATTGCGATAATAATTTGGAATAATTGGTAAATGTATTTTGAACCGATAGTCGCTAAATTAAGCAATATTCGTTCCTAAATTGAGAAACATTTTTCTGGAGAACTTTGTAATGATCGGAAGTAAAGTACAACTTCTATAGCGCTTTGTAACCAAATCTCGAGGAACATATATATGGAGGTTATATCGATTTTCCTTGAATACTCAATCATGTAAAATATAAACCTGTTTCTGTCGAATTTCCTACTGATCGGATATAAAACACAGTCTCTACAGCGCTTACATGTCAAATTGGGGGTAACATATATATGGGGGCTATATCTAAATCTGAACCGATTTTCTTCGAATTTTGCGGTATTCCTTCATGTAATAAGAAACCTCTTTCTGCCGAATTTCGTACTGATCGGATATAAAATACAGTTTATACAGCGCTAATTTTGACATGGGCAGCGAAGCGCACCGGGCTCAGCTAGTAATATATAAATAGGCATTATTTTCTTGCAAACTTTTAACAAATAAAATATTTTTTCTATTTTTTATGTTTTTTTGTCCCAGGATTTTTTTTTTTGAAAAAAATCTAATTTTTCCAATTTGTTTAATGACTGTTACTAAACCACTGTGAAAGAGATATTTCCAACATTGGTAGCCCACATTAATAGCTTCAATTTTACGTATAAGTCGATCGGGCATATACTTCAAAAATTATAGTGCAAGTACTAAGGGTACCTTCGACGATAATAGTATTTTGAATAAAAAAATTTTTTAAAAAAACTTTTGGTTTTGATTTTACATAACAGTATGCCACAATCTATACAAACAAATAATTTTTAGGTCTAGGACACAAAAAAAATTTTTGTTGCATTGTGTAATAGAGAAGCTATTCTTAAATGTACCATATATACCTATCTGAAGTATAGTCTTTCGCGAATATTGATTGAACTTTTTTGCACTTATCGATTAGTATTAATTTTTTAATTGTGACAATTACAAAAAAAAAAACGGAAAAATGGGTCTGGAATTCACTCGTTGGAATCAAATTCCTATTCGTTCGTACCTGGCACTTACTTGCTCCGGGATGACATATCTTCGTATTAAATTATTTTTGTTTAAAACTACCTAATGGACGACAATATATGATTATGTTATTATATGCAGTTTTCCTTCTGTGGATGAAGCACAGATGAGTCCCAATGTCTGGAAATCGTCAACACCACCCAAAAGTTCACATCCTTCCGCCGCCATGACGACGGCGCCATATACAATATTGTCATTACTACAACTTTGTTTAAATTGCCATAGTCAATTTATATCTTAAGGAATAGAAAAGAAAGAGCATCTACAACTTTGCATCAGCAACAAATAAAGAACAACAAATTGAAACTTATAAACAGTTTTATACAGTCGTTGCCAAGTCAATGACAAACTGACGGAAAGTAACAGTTTTATAACAATGTCTACGCCAATGTACAATCACAGTGTACGTGTACATGCATACATGAAAATTTCTCCCATAAGCGGTGTTCACACCGAACAATCTTGTGGCAAAACAAGCTCCGTATTTTAGTACTGTTGAATAAAATTGTTTTATTTATTGGTAAACTATAGGAAGCAGTCATAAAAGTTGTGAATATTAAAAAATTTTATGTTTTAAAATATAACTTTACACTAAGTTCTTGACAGCATATTATTCTATGAGAGAATTCTTTGTAAAGTGCTCATTTTTGCGGTCTATAGTAACGCCTTCTGCATGTCAATTTCGCCTATTTTCATTGCAAAATATATTTTTTGTGGCCTTATGACTAGATTTTGTCACCGAGTTTAATTACATGTGAATCCTGCTTTATTTCTCTAAAAATGTTGCATACATAAAACTATAAAAATAAAGATTGGACATACTTTTGACGCCATCTGGTGTTCATTTTATTGTCATACCAACTACCACAGCTACAGGATAAGTTTCAGCAGCACTAGTGTCATTTGTAACATTGGGAAAGTTAACATTTCAATGGTTCATGGGAAAAAAGAGTAGAACAGTAAATTGTGTCTAGTTTTATTCTATACTTATATTTACTACTTTGTGATTTTTTTTCTGAACTTCGACTAAAATATATTCTTCTAAACTACTTTTACCAAAGTGTTAAAGATGGCGGTCATTTGAGTTATATCTACTCTGTGCGTTAAATTAGCATAATAAATAAAATTAATTTAAGCAAAGATAAATTGCAAACTAGTTTCAATAATGGTGATCTCTATTCTGAAAAAAAATGCTGCTGAGTCGGCGAGAAATTCTGAAAAATATATTTGCTCTTTTTATGAGAAACCTCGAATTAAACATAGCTTCTATTTCTAAATTGAAAAATGTGGTATAAAAGGCCAGTTTTCGGGAAAAGAGCAACGAGAATGTTGAACATTTTTGAAGAAACGAAATTGTCATTAATTTCTGTACAACTTCGTTTGCAATTTTCTCAATGTCTTTAAATTATGTGTTATAAATAACACTTACAGAGTCAATATTATGGCCAACAAGTAAGGAAAGGCAGAAAGTCGGCCGGGGCCGACTATATAATACCCTACACCTCCCTAACAATGCGATAAGGGTCATTGCCATAATAATTTGGAATAATTGGTAAATGGGTAGAAACATATTATCTAATTCTGAAACGATAATCGCTAAATTAAGCAATATTCGTTCCTAAATTGAGAAACATCTTTCTGGAAAATTTTAATGATCGGAAGTAAAATACAACTTCTATAGCGGTTTGATACCAAATCAGGAGGAACATATATATGGAGCTTTAATATAAATCTGAACCGATCTTCCCTGAATACTCATTCATGTAAAAAGACCTCCTTCTGTCGAATTTCGTACTGATCGGATATAAAATACAGTCTCTACAGCGCTTACATGTCGAATCGGGGTTAACATATATATGGGAGCTATATCTAAATCTGAACCGATTTTCTCCGAATTTGGCAGTATTCCTTCATGTAATAAGAAAACTCTTTCTGCCGAATTTCGGATATAAAATACAGTTTTTACAGCGCTTACAGGTCAAATCGGGGGTAACATATATATGGGTGTTATATCTAAACCGAGTTTCTCCGAATTTAGCAGTATTCCTTCATGTAGAAAGAAACCTCTTTTTGCCGACTTTCGCACTGATCGGATATAAAATAACATTTTTACAGCGCTCACATGTCAAATCGGGGGTAACGTATATATGGGGTCTATATCTAAATCTGAACCGATTTCTTCCAAATTTAAAAGTGTTCATTCATATAATAGGAAACCTCTTTCTGACGAATTTCATACTGATCGGATATAAAATACAGTTTTTACAGCGCTTACATATGAAATCGGGGTAACATATATATGGGGGCTATATCTAAATCCGAACCGATTTTCTCCGAATTTGGCAGTATTCCTTCATGTAATAAGAAACCTCTTTCTGCCAAATTTTGCACTGATCGGATATAAAATACAGTTTTTACAGCGTTTACATGTCAAATCGGGGGTAACGTATATATGGGGGCTATATCTAAATCTAAACAGATTTCTTCCAAATTTAACAGTGTTCATTCATATAATAAGAAACCTCTTTCTGCCGAATTTCATACTGATCGGATATAAAATAAAGTTTTTACAGCGCTTACATGCCAAATCGGGGCTAACATATATATGGGGGCTATATCTAAAACTGAACCGATTCTAACCAAATTCAATAGGGATCGTCCTTGGGCCAAAAAAAAAAGATATGTGTAAAGTTTCGTCGAGATCGGACCATAATTGCGACCTGTACTTTGATTACAAGAATACATGCACAGACGGACAGACGGACAGACAGACATAGCTAAATCAACTCAGAAAGTGATTCTAAGTCGATCGGTATAATAAACGATGGGTCTATTTCTTCTCCTTTTGGGTGTTACAAACAAATGCACAAAGTTATAATACCCTGTACCACAGTGTGGTGTAGGGTATAGAAAGTAAAGGAGCAAATCTAAAGTTATAAGCTTGTAACTTTTGGTGCAAAATGGTCCATTTGTGTGGGAGGTACGAAAAGGGGCGTGCCAATAACACCCAGTTTTCTCTGGACTCTAAATACTATAAAAGCATTACACTGTACAAAATTTCAAGTAGTTGTATTCACTGGTATTAATGTTATAAGCCGGTAACTTTTGGTACAAAATGGTCCATTTGTGTGGGATGTACCAAAAGGAGCGTGGCTGGTAACTTTTGGTTCAAAATTGTCCACTTGTGTGGAAGGTACCAAAAGGGGCGTGGCAACTTCGCTCATTTTTCTCGAGGTAATAGTGACTAATGAACTAATACTATGTGTATAATTTCAAAGGATTCAAATAAGTAGTATAGAAGTTATTAAATAATCAATAATTCACCAAATGTTAACCCTTTGCGCAGGAGGTAGTAGAAGGAGTGGACCAATATGGCCCATCTTCGAACTTATCGGATATAGAAGAAAATACTACCACATACTAAATTTGAAGTCAATCGGTTACTCCGTTTGAGAGTTATAGTGCGCAGCAAACAGACAGACGAACGGACATTGCTCATTCGACTTAAAGTTATCCAAAACGGATATCCGCCGAACATTACTATGGTCATAGGTCACTTCTTCGATGTGTTACACTTTTAGCTCGTAGCAAATGATGTATACCCTCCTTTCTAAGGTGAGGGAATAAAGATAGAGCCATAGTTTATTACACCGATCGGCATAGAATCACTTTCTGGGCCGATTTAACCATGTCCGTCTGTCTGTCCATACATTCTTGTGATCAAGGTTCAGGTCGTAAATATAAAGCGATTTTTACGAAAATTGATACAGATGGATTTGTTAGACTGAGGACGATCTCTTTTGTCCCTAAATGAGGCATATCGGTCCCTGTTTCGATATATCCCCAAAGGTGCACTCTGATTTCATTTCTTGAACATATTTTTCTATTGAAGAATGTATACTTTATATTAGACCTCATCGGTGGCCGGAAGATAGGCCATAGGAAAATGCACCCCAAATTTAAAATGAAGGTGAACCTCAATAATTTCGTCCCCCTTGTCCCCATAAACGGCGGGAAAATTCACCCCAAATTGAAAATGAAAGTGCGCCCCGAATGTGAGGCCTATTTTCGTTACAAAAACTGATTTAGGAAATTTCACCGCAATCAAGAAAACAGCATGAAATGAAAATAAACCCCAAAAAAACTAAGAAATGTTTTCTTCTTAAATCTCGGGAGTACGCAATAATACACGTATACAAAGCTATTTTCTAATTATAAACCTTTCCTGTGCGGTCGGCCTACGGCCTGCGGCCTCTGTTTATGACTTTCTCCTATGGACAGGATCCAAAGTAGGCAACGTGGAGCAAATCTTTTATGCGTAGCCTCTCCTGTTTCTAAATTAATAAATGAAAATAAGCGCCAAAAAACAGACAAGAAATGAAAGTAAACCCCAAAGTGTATTTTCCTGGGGCCCTATTTCATTCCGCCCCCAAAAACGTATTTTCATGGGGCCCATCTTCATTCCGCGGACCTCATCGTCCCTAGTAAAAATGGGGCACAACGGTCCATGTTGGTATAGCCCTCATATAAAGTTATCCACCAATGTCACTTCTTGACGCTCTATGGAGCACATTTTTTTATTGATCTGGCTGAAATTTAAGAATTTAAACTTTATAGAACAATCTCTTAATCTTTCCTAGGTAAAGTGGGGAACATCGGTCCATGTTTTGAGATTGCCTCATATAAATGACCCATCCGATTAGACTTCTTGATCCATGTTTTGATAAGTACATTAAAGCCCCTTATGAAGCTCACGTTTTTAACCTATGTGTCTGGAATTGAAAAATTAACACTGTTTGACCTTCAACTATTCATTGTAGTAATGGTTCTCCGTGCACTTTTGACTATTGCCTAAAATGGTTCCTTGTAAAAATTGGGCATATAAACAAATAAATTAAAACAAACGATCTGGGCGAAATTACATGTTTACATTTTATTTTGTCACGTTGTGATATAACCACAATATGAAGGTCTCAGAAGAATTTGAATTTTTTGGCGGTTAGATGGTATGTTTATTATCCGATGTGCAACAATTTCTAGGAATAATGCTTTGATATAGTCTCTGGAAATTCCTCCGCGCATTGCTTGACAAACAAGGGTTGAGAGTATTATTTGGGATGACGTTGTCCGTTTCCGCATTGTACGTATTGCAAAAACATTGTTCAGCACGAAATTTCAAGTGTCTGTATGCTTTGGTGTCAGCGTTATGATTTGTACATTTTTGGTACAATTTGGTGCTTTTGTGTGTATGTTAATTTACATAATTTTTGTAGAATTCATAGCTATGGAGAAACTAATATCTGTGGTCACAATCGATAACAAACTAGTCGACTTTAAAAAGATTTCAGTTATGTATGCTATTATATTCTACTCTATATTTACGTGAAATTAATAAACACTGTCTTTTAAACAAAGACATATTTAACTAACTCGTAATGAAGACCCATTACAGAAATATAAAAAGTGATTTTTCTCGAAAGCATGATTTTCGAATCAGGTTGTTATTGCTTGTGACCACAATTATTATGATTAAACAACAAAATATTTCTGAAATTATTACTTTTATTAGACGAGATTCAACATTTCATTAAATTGCATCGGCGATTTCGATTATGGAAACGAGGGTTGCTATATATATTTCACTAAGTGTTGCCTGGCGCCATCCGACATTTCCATTGGAAAGTTTGACATTTTTAGCATAAATGTACTCAGAACGTTTTGACGTACGACCATCATTTGTACTGTTTACAGTGACTTGAAAAAATCAATTTGGCAAAAAAATGGAATTAACTCGTGAACATTTTCGTGCGATTATTTTTCACAACTTTCGACGTGGATTATCACGACAAGTGTGCATTGATGAACTTAAATCTTTGTATGGCGATGCAGCACCATCCTATAGCACTGTGAAAAACTGGTTTAATGAATTCAATCGTGGCCGACGCTCGCTCAAAGACGAAGGTCGTCCAATAACGGCCGTTGTGCCAGAGAACATTGATGCCGTGCGTGAACTGATAATGCAAGATCGTCATGTGACATACCGTGAGATAGAGGCATCCTTGGGCATTTCTTCCACCAGCATACATTCGATATTGCATGAACACCTGGCCGTAAAAAATAATGGTTCGGTTCGCGAGACGTATCGCGCGCTGCTTCCAATATTCGGTCGACATAATCGCACAGCAGAGTCGGTAATTTGAGCAACCATGGATAGATTTCGCAACACTTTTACTCTAGTGGATAATGTGCATCCTCAGAGGCGACGTACAGTGCACACCGAAAGCGTGGAACAGAGTATCGAAGAAGACTTGAATAAGTCCATCCGTCATCGCGCGCAACATTTGGAGCTGTGCCCATCCACTTCATGGTAGATTTTGCGGAGGATCTTGGCTTACAAAATCCATGCAGCGCATCGCACGTTCGGTGAATGGGCACAAAAAGATATGGACACCGATCCCGATTTTCACAAGAAAATTGTGTTCAGCGATGAAGCTCACTTTTGGATGAATGAGTACGTTAATAAACAAAATTGTCGCATTTGGAGTAATGATAATCGACAAGCCATATTTCTGACGCCGTTACACCCACAAAAAGTCACTGTTTGGTGTGCTTTATGGGCAGAATCAATCATTGGTCCATATTTCTTCAAAAATGAAGCCAGCCATAACATTACAGTCAATGGGAACGCTATAGAGCCATTATTAATGACTTTTTCGTGCCTGCATTGGAGGATGGTGATGTGGACGACCTTTATGTAGTCTAAGAAGACGGAGCTACATGCCATACAGCCAACGAAACAGTCAATTTATTAAAAGAAAACTTTTGGTGAGCGCATTATCTCGCGTCGTGGGCCTGTGGCGTGGCCTCCAAGATAGTGCAATTTAACACCGCTGGACTATTTTTTGTGGGGTTATGTGAATTCGTTTGTCTACGCTGATAAGTCCGACACGATTGACGCCTTGGAAGATAATATTCGGCGCGTTATTGCTGACATACAGCCCAAAATGCTGCAAAAAGTGGTCGGCGGCCACAAGCCCGGGATCATTTTTATAATATAATGACAAACCCTTATCTTTATAATAAATCTAAATTCTTAAATTCATTAAATTATAAGCGTTTTATTTCTTCTTGAAAGACACACACCTAAAAAAAACACCCTTTATCGCCCATGTTCTGGAATTCACTTGTGGTGGCGAAGTGAGAAGTATTCACCGAGAGGTGTTCTGCAACTCACTTTCACCCCATTTCATGCAATTTTTTCTCACCATGTTTTCCATTGTGAGAGCGCTGTGAGTTCTCATTTTTTGGAAAGAATAATTATTGTAATCACCAATTAACTGTGCCGTGACAAAATTTGTTATGTTTACTTCTTAATTACAAGTTTCTGTGCGATAAAATAATCAAATTAATTAATAAATTAGGTTTTATAAAATAAGTCCAAAATTGCAACCAACTTTTTTTCTTTTGTGATGTGAGTAAGTGAATTCTTGGCAAATCAGCTGATTTGGTTTGACTTCGAAAAATCAGAGATGCAAGATGTTTGTTAGTTTGAAATACAACCATTTTAATGGAGTAACCTCAAGGTTATTTGCATCGGATAACTTAATTTTGGTACAGAAATGTTATTCCATTTTAAAAATTTACTAAATTTAACAAAAATATAAGTAAAATAATTAAAATGATCGTCAATTTGCCTATTATGAACCGTGTGGCAACTCTACTTCTGCAAAGTGTCAAATGTGTGACGTCTATTAAAACGTAACAAAAACAACAAACATAAAACAATCAACACCAACTTGACAAAACAAAAAAACATAAAACAAAAATTGGACGGAAAATAACCAAAGGATTTAGATTTTACAAGATGTAAGTATGCTGAGCTTTTTGCTGAAGCTAATTGTTCAAATTCATTGCATTACTATCCTACAGGTCCCCACGAAAAAATAGTTCTCACAATGAGATTTTCGTCCAGTTCATGGAGTTACACCCAGACTTGGCCATGGGCTACTCAAAGATGGATAAAGCAGAGCAGGATAAACTGTGGTCAGACCTGGCAACAAACCTTAATTCATGCGGACCTCAAACAAGAACGGAACATTAAATCCAAGCTTACACATAACAAAAGGGAATGTCGGGCAACAGGTGGTGGCCAATATAATAAATATGTAATGACACCTTTGGAAGAACGTGTTGCTGTTTTGTGGACCTTTATATGTGCGCGGATGGGATAAAGAACACCCAGAAATTAGGTGGCCCCCTACATCGCATGCAAGTCGTATTAGGCCCAAAGAAACGTCAAGTGCAAAACCAGCAGAAAAACTTGCCACATCATCAGCTGCAAATACAGTGACTGCATCAAAGCGTGTACGCAGCCACTCTCCTGATTTCGGCGATATACCCGATTCGCCAATTGCCTCTCCCAACGTTGAGCCACCCGCACCAAAGAGAAAGAAACCATCGGACGTGGAGTACTTAATGGAGGAGGAAACGAAAAATTTTAAGTGTGTTTCGGGTGGTATTAGTGCAATAAAGGAAGTGATGGTTGCCAATAGTCAAACATTAATAAGCATTGAAAATAAGCTAGATGAACTAGTCTCATTAAAAAAGGAGGAAATAAAAGAAAACAAAAGGCACCACATACAAATGGAGAAGCATTTGCTCACCCGAAATGAGCTGAAATTGAAGTCCATCGAGATGGAACAATTGAAGATGGGACTTTAAATTGACAATATAGTTAATAAATACATATATATCTAATTGATCTCATAAAAGACTGCAGCAAATAAAATTTGTTTTGTATTTTTAGTTTATTCATTCTAAAGACTGTGTTTTATTGAACTATTGAACGTGAAATTTCGTCTCTTACTCGTGTGCCATCGGTACCACTACTTAATTGTTCCACATCTTCAATGTTGTCATCGTCAGGTATCGGAACGTCCATAGGTAAATTAAAATGCTTGCAAATATTGTGCAGTGCGCAGCACGCATTAATAATACTGCTTACTTTTGCTGGTTCTTAGTGGAGGGTCGCTTGTAGGCATCGGAAACGAGATTTTATGTTGCCTATAGTCCTCTCAACAATGTTCCGTGCTGAGCAGTGTACTTTGTTGAATTTGTGTTCACTGTGTACAATTGGCGGCAGCATTTTTGAAGCACTGACTTCCGCCTGACTCATTTCCATATTAATCCATTGTGGACATATTTTGTCCTCAATTGCGTTTACCACATTCCACATTATTTTGCACAATGTAGTCCTCCCCATTCTTATATTTATGTCGTTTGCTATAACACCTTGAAAAGCGCCTACCGCAAGAAATCTCAAAGCTGCCGCCAATTGTATTTTTTGTGGTATTGAGCCTGTGCTAATGTAGGGTGCAATTTGATCAAGGATCATTGAAAATCCGTCTTTATTAAGCCGGTAAAAAGCTATAAGACTTTTAAAGGCATACACTATTATGTTAAACAGATTAACGACACTTAACTTACCTCGAATTTGGAATATCCATTGGATTTGAGTAGTCACGCAAGTGCCGCCTTTTGATACGTTCCTCAAGAACTGCATAAATCCCTAATGGCTAAGAGAAAAGCTATTGGCACATTTTTTATTGTGTTTTTGTATAAAATATGATTAATAAATCTTTAGATTTTCTTTTTTTAATTTCTTGTCGGATTCTTCGCGAGAATAAATTGTTTTGTTTACGTTTTTGTCTGCAAATTATGGCTTTGCAGACAAAAACATATGTTTCGATTTTTTTGAGCAGAAGTTCGAAAAGAGAATTCACGTGAGAACCAGAACACCTCTCCATTCGTTTGGTGAAGTGAATTGAATATTTGGTGAGAGCCAGAACAGGGCTGTATGTGTGTATACTGAGGGAGGGCTACAGAGTTAGTGGGCCAATACGTTTTATATTGGAATTCCTTTTCGATAGGAGAAAGTATTACTAACTACATGCAAAATTTGAAGACATTCGGTCGCTTCTTTAGGGAGCTGTTAGTCTCACCAACCACCAACCAAATTTCCTAAAACGGATTTTCCCAATCTAAGGTAACTCCTTTGATGTATTACATGTAGCAATTGTTAGGGTATATACAAAACTTCACTAAAGTGAGGTTAAATAAATATGCATTTGATGTTGACTTATAACTTTTCCAGATTTATTTTTCATCCTTCCTTCACACTACTGCTCGCATCGTAACTAATAACATAAGGCTTGTGTAAATTTTGCAAAGTGCATAAATACATTTTTCCATATATTTCTTGGCAAAACTCTGCGTCTTTGTGCATCTCATCATCCCTTGTAGACACGCGAAAGGGCGTCACTGATTCGTAAGTTCATCATTCCCATAGATGTGAATAAAAGTATCGTAAATTTTATCAGTACCATCAAAAAGGGTTGCATACCATGACGAAATCACTTTGCATAACAAAAAAATATAATGACGAAATTCCTTTACAACATCGACTGAAGGAAGCCTTCTTGTTGTTTGAGTCACTACTGTAACATGTGATACGTTCGAGATATATGTAGAGTTTGCGGTAAATGCTGCAGCAATTGATGTGTGATATTTCTCACGGTGTGCATTGATTTAATCCGATTTATTTAATGGCGACACTTATTATGATACGAACGTGTGATGTCTGCCGTAAATTTCCATCCATCTGCGGGTTAGGTGTGAAGTAAAAAATTTAAAACATTTTCTCATGGATGGAAATCGGGTAATTAAATCACAGCATATTCGAGAATAGCTGAATGAGTGTATAGTACACGCAAAGAAAAATATGTGGTTGTGATATGTGGTTTGAAGTGCAATGCAATGATTGTTATATGTTGAGTGCAACACTGACGTATTATTGATTTGAACATAATGTGTTCTCCATAACCGGATCCACTTGTAAACATGAATTTTTTCCAGTACCTTATGCCCCTGAAATAATTAACATACTATGTTACCCATGTAACCAATATTTATATGGCCGTCATAATCATAATATTGTGTCCTTGTAAGCAAGTTATGGCCAAATTTACCATCAGTTTTCAAAATTAGCCATTTATTTTTTCCAAATCACTTAACCTAATATAAAAAGACGAATTACTTCTAACCTACCTCTAAAGACGACCGCGCAGCATTTCCCCACGTTGAGCCGAAGGCCCCACCTGGAGAAATACTCGTGAAGATTGGTCAGGTAGGTGCTAACACACCACTCAACAGCGCTGGCCCTAAGCCCCGAGAAAGCCAGCAGGGCATCATCGGCATACACAAGCAATAACCCACCAGGAGGGGGTCCTGGTATGTCGCTGACAAACAAATTGTAGAGCATAGGCCCTAGAAAGGAACCCTGAGGTACCCCCGCCAGGACCGGTTTCCTGCCGGAAACCTGTTTGCCCACCTTCACCCTGAAGAAACGACCCCTAAGGAAGCTAGCAGCGAGCCTACAAATCTGGAAATCAAATCCAAAGCCCTGCAATTTGTGGAGGATCCCATCATGCCAAACGGAGTCTAACGCCCTAGAGAAATCGAGCCCAACTGCCATCGTACCCTGCCTCCTATTCAATCCCCCTACGACATAATCAGCAAAACCACACAGCGCATGAGTGGTAGAATGCCTTCTCCTAAAACCGAACTGAAAGTCCCTGAGCCCCCCAGGATCCTAGCGAACCTCCAGATCCTAGCCAATAAAATAGACTCAAAAACCTTACCGAAAGCCGAGAGAAGAGAAATCGGTCTATAGCTGCCACAACGCCCTGTGTCAGAACTCTGTTTAAACACTGGAACCATCATCGCCTCCTTCCACGCAGCAGGGAAATAGCCCAAGTTGAAACAATGATTGAAGAGAACCGTCAAGAAAAGAAAAAGAACCTCACCCGGCCGAAGATATAAGGAAACAAAGGCTGTAGAGGAGCCATCCCCTCTCCAAATCTTAACCGCACAACTCTCTATACCGCCCGTATCGACACAAATCCTGTCACAGCGAAAACTCTCCCTAACCAAAACAGCCGTACCTCCACCCCTACGACCTATCCTATTCTGTCGAGACCTTGTAGCCCCTCAACTCAAACCTATGAGAATCAGACAGCTTGTGCTCGGCAAGCAGAAGAATATCGGGACCACTCTCCCTAACAAACAAACTGAGGAAATGTCTCTTGGCCACAGAAACGCAAGAGTTAACATTCAAAAAGACATAACTGAGCGATCTAGACATCGCAAATCCTAAGATCAAGGCCTAACACCGCAAGAGAGTCAGCACCACCAGATATGAACCGCCTAAACTCAGGAGCGTAGTCCCTAACTCGACCTATCACACCGGTGCCGAACGCCTTCTCACAAACACCTAAGACCTCCGGAACACTAACCTGCCCATCGCCACCAACAGCCCCACCGGCCCTAGCAGCCGGAGGCAGCTTCGACGCCCCCTGAGGCAAGAGGCCCCACAAGAGATGCGCGCGCAGCCCCCCGCCACCACCGAATAGGAAACACCAGGCCGAACACCTGACGCTCCCGAAGCCTCTCCTAGCAAGGATCGCAACACGCCTAGGACACGTACGTGAACCAGCAGTATGCCCAACCCCAGTACCAGGGTCAGAAACCTCCACAAACTTCTCCGCCTCCTTAGCAGGAATAGGACAATCCGCCATAACGTGCGGCTGCCCGCACTTAACGCACCTAACAGGCATCCCACAGTTGGCAGAGACGTGTCCGAATCTCTGGCATCTGAAGCACTGTGTGATGCTATGCCGCTTATCCCTAACAAACTTCACAGCCAATCTAAATATCCTACGTAAGCGATACACGCCCTAGACAACCTCAACAACCACTTACCGCCTGTGACGCAGACGGCACCAAGCACCTCAACCCTAACTCCCGACTCTACCTCCAACCAGGCCTTAACCTCCTCAGCAGGAAGAAGCGACTTAGGAGTGTGGGTATGGAACTCATACCAACGCTCAACAAACATATCCCTAACTTTTGAGAAATCCTCAAGGCTCCTAACACGAACCGACAGAGCGGTCTTCCTGATCATAATTATGTGAAACTCACCCTTATTCAGGACCCGCTGCAGAAGGTTGGTAATCTCCCTCACACCACGGTCGTAGATAGTGATCGCAGGGAGGGATTTCCCTGCAGATCGTCCTCCAGCATTGCCTCCGTTGTCCTTCGCCGGGGCAGCCGTTCTTCGCCGGAACAGTGGTCTTAGGGGTGCCCCCCCATGCTCGATTGGCCCGAAGTGGTTGGGAGTTCCAATTTAGGGTTCCATTTTCCTCTAGAGGTCGCTGTGGGAGCGACCCCTTTTCTCAGATCTCCCAAGGTCTTCGGGGGGACAACCATCTCTCCATCCGTAGTAGCCGGCGGTGCTACTACCTCTTCCTTCCTTCCTTCCGCCGCGCTGAGATGTTCGGCTACCTCAGTTGACGCTGGGACAATGTCCACCAGTATATCGGTCACCTCTTCAGGGGGCGTCACACCCGCCTGTGCCTTCTAAAGGGCTGAAAGTTCGGCCAGAAAGGCCCTGTTCGCCCTTTCGAGACCTTGGATCGTATCCGTAAGCCTATCCAGAGTCGCCTGATACTTCAGGTCTTGGTAGTAGGTTTCACCCTCACTGCAGCTGCAACTGCAGTTCTTCTTCTTTCGCTTCCGGTGGTGTCGGTAGGTCACCGCCTGGAAGCCATCCGTAGTGCCGCCGGAATCCGACATACCCTCACTGGTGACACTACGCTCCAAAACCACGGTGGTCCCGCCTGCATCAGAGCCTTAAGCAGGCAGAGGGATCTCACCGTCGCCACTCATCGTAAGAAGATCCCAGCCTTCAACAAAATCTTATCTCACTCGAAAAATAAACTATTCCTACAAGTAGGAATAGCCGTCGGTACTTCGCTATTATCGAAAGTACAATTTGCCGTTTATCGTCCAACTTGAAATCCAACGAAAAAATATCGTTCCATAAGTTGGATGGTACAAAATCCTCCAATCACTTTTGTATTCAAGTACACTCGCAAGTATTTTTCACTGATCACTATTCACTGGTTTGAAACAAAATTCGATCTCGATCCCTTTCTTTTCAAATTTACCATAATATGTGAATAAAATGAATCCCATATAAAGGGTGGATAAATTGTAAGGGCCGACGTTGAATGTGAACCTCACCTAAACGTCAAGTTTTTTTCTGCATTTTATTTGTCATTTCTCAATTTAAGACTAACTAAATTAAAAACTATGGAAAGATACACAATCGAGCAACGCGTTAAAGATTTTTAAGCCTTTTAGGAAAATGGGCGTTCAAATCAAAATGCATTTCGTGCACTTCGTGATGTTTTTTTGATCAGCATAATCGACCAAATGTGTACACAATCGGAAGAATTGTGCGCAAATTTCAGCAAACCGGGTCTGTAGGAGATGTGAAAACACCTGCGGCTTATGGGCTGGCGATGTCATCGGGCCATACTTCTTCGAAATGAGGCCGGTCAGGCAGTTACTGTGAATGGTGTTCGCTATCGTGAGATGATAACGAACTTGTTATGGCCCGAATTGGAAGATATGGATGTGGACAATATGTGGTTTCAACAGGACGGTGCCACTTCCCACACAGCTAACGAAACAATGGCTCTTTTGCGCAACAAATTCAATGGACGTGTTATCTCACGTCGTGGCGATGTCAATTGGCCGCCAAGATCATGTGATTTGACAACGTTGGACTTCTTTCTTTTGGCTTATTTGAAAGAAAAGGTGTACGTCGATAAGCCACAACAATTCAGGAGCTAAAGGATGAGATAATTTGGCACATTGAGGGCATAGAACCTCAATTATGCCTCAGCATCATCGAAAATTTGGACCATCGGATGGAGGTGTGCCGCCGAGGTCGCCGCGGCCATTTGGCCGATATTTTGTTCCATACATAATTGACCCATACCAATATTATCATAATAAAAAGAAATTACAATAATTTCCTAAATAAATTGTGTTTTATTCAAAATCAACATCGGCCCTTAAAATTTCACCACCCTTTATGTGTGAATATATGTATGTGAATAAATGAGTACCATTCGATGGTACAAAATCATTATTTCTAAGAATTGTTGTAGGTTAAATAGAGTACAAATTTCTTAATTTCATGTACATTGTTTAACAACGTTAACAACACTCAAGAAGTGAAATTCGTCTGCGATCTTCATAAGGGGTTTATATCAAAACTTGAATTGGTAGATTTTAGATTAGGATGGCACCTAGCTATGTCAGCTCACGGGCTAAACAAAGATATCAATTGTACGAATAACTGTACCGGAAAGATCTGCAGAATCCAGACGTAGTTTACATAATGAAGGACAGTAGCAAATCAGGTACTCAATGCTCGCCACTTCCTCCCCACTACCAAAGCTCCTACAGAAGTTATTGGGCTCAATACCCATCCATCTGGCGTATTCGACGATCAGGTCGTGTCGCGTCAGAACTGACACTAAATCAGAGAGTTTTTCATCTCCAGTGCGAAGAACATTTTGACCTCCTCAATACGTATCTAAGCCGGATTTGTCTAGCTATCACACATGTGCCGATTTCTGACCATCTTTCTTTCTTCTTGTTATTTCGGCTTGACAGACACTGAAAGTATCTGGTACTTTGTATACTATATCAAGACTGAGTTCTTTACAGTGTTCTCCGAAGCCAACCTTATCATAAAGCTTCGAACCATCCGCATAGAAGTGGAGATTCCATTCCTAACTGGTAGGTATCGTAGTGGTGAAGTTCCTCTCGAAGGTGTATACCGTTGGTATATAGACAATTTGGTCGGTTACCATAATACTACATTGTGACGTTCCCTAGTGGTCGTAGTTCCTATACCTCCAAGCTGTTCTGTTGGCAACTTCTCTGGCCACAATATCAATGAACAGTATTTGGTGTAGGATTTGCAGGGACTCAGTCGCTGTAGTCCTTAACGCTGCTTATGCATAGGCAGGCAGATCTCTGAACCTTTGATAATTGGTTGGTAGTGGATTGTTTATCACTTGCCGCCCACCAAATCCCGTCCCGTACAATAATATTGGGCGAACTACTGCTATATATATATACAATAGATTTGTTCCTTTACTTTTTTATAGTAAAACCAGCAAAAGAGAAATAATTCTAAATTCTCTCTGAGTAAACATGTTTTAAAAAACCAGTAAGGAAAGGCTTAAGTCGGGCGGTGCCGACTATATAATACCCTACACCACTCTCGTAATATTGAATAACTCTGATATATAAATTGTGTAATTCATGTATAAATTGTTTACATAAATTTACTTTTGGGACATTTTATACTTAAATAATACCCTGTACCACAGTGTGGTGTAGGGTATAAAAACGATTGGATCTACAGAGCCAAATCGGATGAGCTATAGCTAAATCTTTACCGATTTTCTTCAAATTCCGCAATGTTGGTTCATGAATCAAGAAACTCTACCATTCTACATTTCAAAACGATTGGATGTAAAACATAGCTTCTATAGAACTAAAGGGCCAAATCGGACGAAACATATATATGGGAGCTATAGCTAAATCTTAACTGATTTTCTTCAAATTCGGCAGTGTTGGTTCATGGATCAAGAAACTCTACCATTCTAAATTTCAAAATGATTGGATTTCAAATACAGCTTCTACAGGACTAAAGGGCCAAATCGGACGAAACATGTATATGGGAGCTATAGCTAAATCTTAACCGATTTTCTTCAAATCCGGTAGTGTTGGTTCATGGATCAAGAAACTCTACCATTCTAAATTTCAAAACGATCGGATGCAAAATACAGCTTCTATAGGACTAAAGGGCCAAATCGGACGAAACATATATATGGGAGCTATAGCTAAATCTTAACCGATTTTCTTCAAATACGGCAATGTTGGTTCATGGATCAAGAAACTCTACCATTCTAAATTTCAAAACGATTGGATGTAAAATACAGCTTCTATAGGACTAAAGGGCCAAATCGGACGAAAGATATATATGGGAGCTATATCTAAATCTGAACCGATTTTCTTCAAATTCGGCAATGTTGGTTCGTGGATCAAGAAACTCTACCATTCTAAATTTCAAAACGATTGGATGTAAAATACAGCTTCTATAGGACTAAAGGGCCAAATCGGACGAAAGATATATATGGGAGCTATATCTAAATCTGAACCGATTTCAACCAAATTCAATAGCGATCTTAACAGCCGCGAAATACTCTGAATTGCAAAATTTCAGAACGATCGTAGTAAAATTGCGACCTGTAGTCGACGAACAACTTTACATGGACAGACGGACGGACAGACATCGTTAAATCGACTCAGCTAGTGATTCTGAGTCGATCGGTAAACCTTATGGTGGGTCTAGCTGCGTTATTTTCAGGTGTTACAAACATCTGCCGTGAAACAAACTTATAATACCCTGTACCACAGTGTGGTGTACGGTATAATTACGGGAACGGAAATCTGGTAAAAATAGCAAGCACAGACAAATTTCTTCTATTTGAAGTTTCTATTGTATGTATTACTTTCAATATATTTTGAATGCTACTACTTTTACTCGGAAAAATTTGTCGATTAAAAACTAGTAAAAAAAGTAGTAAAAGAGAAAGACATTTTGAAAATTCTCTCTTAAATTTGTATACTATTTGTACTACTTTTTTGAGTAAAGGAACGCTTTTTGGAGTAAAAATGGTAAAACTAGTAACTTGTAATAGGTAAAGAAACAAAGCTAATATATGCTAGATGTGGGACCTTATACTTCCTAGTACAGATAACCGATTCCCTCCTGTTTGAGTTAACGACCAAACCGCTGCTTGTGGCCCATCTAGCCATTTTTTTCAGAATTGGGGAATTGGCCAGTTACTGCGATTGCCAAGCCATACACGTATCTCATGACTTTGCAGCCACAAGGTTCTAGATCTAACAGGATTCCATTCATCATTAGATTCCAAATTAGTGGAGACTGAACTCCTCCTTGTTGGATCCCTCTGTTCACAAAACTTGTAATCGTTGTGGACCCAAGACTTGCTGTTATGCGTCTTCTATTGAGCAGGTTTCGAATTAATCTAATCAAGCTTGAGTTCAGCCTTAGATGTGATAGCGCGGGAAACAAACTAAATGTTTACGAAGTTTTGCAAATATATTTCATTTAAAAAGATTTCTAAAACTTTGCTGACTTGCGAATTTTAGTTATATTTTCCTAGATTTCGTGATGTACTTTATAGATAAAAATGTCATAAGCAGCATTAAGTAGAATTTGTTATATAGCACTAATTTTTTAATTATAAATATTTCAAATCATCACTTGATGTCCAAGTGTCAACGCAGTTTATCGTTACGTAACATTATACGATTTATATTTATTAACTTTGAATTTCGGAAAAACTGAAAACTTCCATTTAAATTAAAATATCCATACACTGCCAAAATACTTAATTAAAAAGTAATCTTTGTTTCCGAAATATTAGTGCCAAATAAAAAATATTAGGATAGAAACATAGTCTTGTATAGAACAATATAATACCAAACGTATAATATTTGTGTGTGTCAAATATTATATAGGTATTTGGAGTGTACCCTAAACATATGCATATTTCAAGCCGAATATGTTTGGGACAATATACTGCAGAAGCGATTTTTTCAGCGTGATAGTGGCCACAAGTTCGTGTTGGGCAAATTTTTTTTTCAGGTTTCAGGAGTTTTTTTTTTCTGTCCATTTCTGCTGGAGTAATGCCGTCTGGTCCAGATGATGTTAGGGGCCCAAAACTGTAAATCGCCCAGCTGATTCTAGATTTCTTAGTCAACATTCTTGCGACGCTAGCAGTCCTCTCGCTGTCTTGTTGGCCCTTCATCGAGTTTCCCGTCGTATAGTTCCCCGGAAAATGTGTGTCGAGAAGTAGATTTAGCGCCTGCTCACTGTTGTGTGTCCAGTTGTTGACCTTATCATCAAGGAAAGGTGTAGCGGATGATATGTGACGCAGCCTTGCGGCATCAGAGACCTTTTCCACTTCTCTCTTATCTGCACTTTTCTTAGATTCTTTTTATAGATTTTGTGTTTACCCTCTATAGACATTTAATTTATTAGTGACACCAGTAGATATGGCCTTGTTGAATAGCTTGTTGCAGGCCTTTTTCCTAGCCTGTAGCTCAAAAGTCCACCACGGTGGTTTAGTTTTACCCATGTACTGTGGTTTTGGACAGGCTTCTTCAAGGAAACTATTGAATGTTGCAGTGATATGCTCGACCTGATTATAAAACGGACTTTGTCATTTGATGTCTACAGAAGTTTAGAATTCAGCATGATCGGTTGAAAAAGTCGCCTAGAAGTTGAATCTGAATGGATTATATTAGGGGTATAAATCAATACATAGACATACGAGTCGCATTTTCACTAAGATCTATTTAATGTAATATATATCATGAATGCTTAAATTTTAGCTGACAAATCGGCGGCTCAATGCTATTTTGTTCCATACGCCATTTTGTATGACTGGAGAATAACGCAATTTATTATTTGAGTAAAAACGGGACTGAAGAGTTAAACACTTTTAATGTCATAGGTTTCCCAACAGTGTTTGTATGATTCTCATGCATTTCTATGTCATTACATTCAAAAATAAGCAAGTTATAAACATTTTTGTACATGGAATTTTGGTCCATACACACTTTTGTTTTAATATTTATTCGTACTTGTATTACACGGACCATAAAGAGGGTCGGTATGGAAGGAGAGTAATTTTCATATATTGTGATCGAAAGAACTTAGAATACTGAACATTATTTCCCATTATTCAGAATTAAATAGATTCTTTTGCAAAGATATCGCCTCAATACTATTTAAAATATTACGTTCTAAATTTTTTTATTTATATGGAGGTATCATGCAAACTGTTTCCGTCGTTCCTGTTTGTAGCTCCACCAATGTCACAAATACAAAATTTCGAGAAGTTTGCTTCAATAGTATTCGAAACATTTCATTTTTAAATTTTAGGTTGTGTGCGCGGTGCTACGGCCACGTCACTATCACAACCAGTTGTTGGTTCCATTACGCTTACTGGTGCCATGGTCACATATACCAATTTTCGTGACTCTTACCGCAATAGTACTCAAAATATTGCATTTTTAAATTTCAGGTTGTGTGGGCGGTGCCACGCCCACTAACACTATCACCCCAGTTTTCAGCTACATGACGAGTACTGCACCAAGGTCACACATACCCAATTTCGAGAATTTTGCTCTAATGGTATTCGAAGTATTTAATTTTTGAATTTTAAGTTGTGTGGGCGGTGTCACGCCAACTGTCACTACCACACCAGCTTTTGATTCCATTATGTATACTGGTGCCAAGGTCACATATACCACGTTTCGTGACTCTTACCGCAATAATACTAGTAATATAGTACATTTCAATTTTAGAATGTGTGGGCAGTGCCACGCCCACTTTCACTGTTTCCCCCCGTTTTTAATTTCGAGAATTAAAAACGTGAGAATTTCGAGAATTTTACTGCAAAAGTATTCGAAATATTTGTCTGGCCGGTGCCACGCCCACTGACCCTATCACACGGGTTTTTGGCCCCATGATGTGTACTGGTACCAAGGTCACACATATCGAATTTTGACCCAATAGTACCCGAGATATTCCACTTTTAACTTTTACATTGTATGGGCGGTGCCACGTCCCTTTGTCCAATCAAAACTGAATATAGCTACGAACCTTCCACACACCAAAAGATATTCTCATGCAAAAATTCAGCAAAATCTGTTCAGCCGTTTTCGAGTCCATCGCGTACCAACGAACACCATTTCATTTTTATATTTATAGATATATATGTATATAATATATATATGTAGAAGATAATGTTTTTTAGATGTAAAGAAAATTCGATTTTCAGTGGAATATATGGTTATAAAAAATAGTACAAATCTTAAAAAAAAATAAGTAAGAAAGTTTCAGTCTGGTAAACCGACTAAGGTATACATACCCTCACTTTGTGAGTAATGTAATACGGAAAATTAAACGAATCATTCGGTCAATTTTTGTGGGAGGTACCAGAAGGTTTTTAACAAATACATCTATTTTTCGCTGAATAGTAGATATTTTAAATACATTGCACGGCGCCGAATTATAAGCGTTTATTTGCCTAGTATATTAACGTTATGAGATATTAAGATTTGGCCATTTTGTGTGGGAGGTACAAAAATGGGCGTGGTGATAACGGCCATTTTTTACAGGGCTATAGACACTATAAAAGCATTACACTGTACAAAATTTCAAGTATTTTTATACACTGGTATTAATGTTATAAGTTGCCAACTTTTGGTGCAAAATGGTGCATTTGTGTGGGAGGTACCACAAGGGCGTAGCAACTTGGCCCATTTTTCTCGAGTTGATAGCGCCTAATAAACTAATGCGATGTGTGGAATTTCAGAAGATTCTGATAAGTAGTATAGCAGTTACTAAAGATTCAATATTTCACAACATTTTAACACTTTTTGGGGGAGGTACTAGAAGGAGTGGACCAATATGGCCCATTTTCGAACTTAGCCGGAGATAGAAAAAAATATTAACACGTACCAAATTTGAAGCCAATCGGTTACTCCTTTCGAGAGTTATCGTGCGCACCAGCCAGCAGACATACAGACAGATAGACAGACAGACGGACGGACATTGCTTATTCGACTTAAAATTACTCAAAACGAATATCCGCCGAACATACTTAGGGTCTTAGATCACTCCTTTGATGTGTTACACTTTTTTCGTAGCAAATGAAATATACCCTCGTCAGACTAAAGTGAGGGTATAACAAGCAAGAAAGTCCAGTCGGGTAAACCGACTTATGAACTAACCCTCTCACATTGAGTCCCAAAAAAATATTCGTAAATTTATTTATTTTTTTGTTTTAGTTAAATTATTATCAATTTAAATTACATTTAATAACTTTAAAGATTAAAGTTGAAAGCTGTTTACTTTTGGTACAAAATGCTCCATTTGTGTGCGAAGTACCAAAAGGGGCGTGCCAGTAACGGTCACTTTTCTCTGGACTCTAGATAGTATAAAAACTTTACACCTACAACATTTTGAGTAAAGGGTTTTCTTGGTATTCAAAGAAAAATTCAATTTTTAGAGATAAATGATCGGATGTTTATTTCATAATAAAGAGGAAGGCCGTTAATAAAGAAAAACAACATCAGCCAAATGGCCACCACGACAACGCTGACAGGATTATATCCTTTTCATGAAGTTGTCCATAACAAAATCGCACAGTGACTGCCCTATGACCTCGATAGCCTCACGAATTCTATCTTTGAGGTCTTCAATCGACTCTGGGCTGTTGGCGTAGACCTTATCTTACACGTGGCCTCAAAGGAAGAACTCGCAAGGTGTTAAATCACAAGATCTATGTGGCCAATTGTGATCACCCCCTCGAGAGATAAAACGGTCAGGAAACTTTTCCCGTAACAGAGCAATGGTTTCGTTGCTTGTGTAGCACGTAGCGCCGTCTTGTTGAAAGTAAACGATGTCCAGATCAATACCATCTAACTCCGACCAGAAAAAAATCATTAATCATCTCTCGATAGCGCAATTCATTCACCGTAACTGTTGATCCAACCTCATTTTCGAAAAAGTAAGGTCCATTGACCCCGCCGGACCATAAACCGCACCAAACAGTCATACGTTGAGGATGGAGAGCCTTCTCAACAATGACTCTTAGGTTTTCCGAGCCCCAGATGCGACAATTTTGCTTGTTGACGAAGCCACCGAGATGGAAATGGGCCTCATCAGTCAAGATGATTTTTCGATGGAATTCCGGATCATTTTCATGCATTTCAAGGACCCAATCGGCAAAGACACGACGTTGTTGATGATCGGCCGGCTTGAGTTCTTGTGTTAACTGAACTTTATAAGCCTTAAGACCTTAGTCTTTATGCAAGATACGGTGTAATGACGTTTGTGGAATGCCCAATTCCAAAGAAGGACGAGGAATGGACAAACCTCGGTTTTCTTCAACACTTTGGGCTACAGCAGCAATATTCTCAGTTGTTCTTCAGCGACGTGCACGGGTTTTATTCTTCACATCACTAACTTGTCCCAACAGCTCGAATTTCTGTATTGCGGTCCCACAAGGTGCTTCACGACGACCCAAAAATGCTTTAGTTTTGCGAACTGTGACTGCCCATTTTTGTAGTGAATTTTAATAATTTCATTGCGTTGCTGAATCTTGTATCGTTACATTTTTAGTAATGGCGTAGTTTCTACTTGTCAAATGTCAAAGAATAAAATCTTCAAAAGTGAGAGCTACCGAAATACCGGGTCATTCAAAATAACATCTCTGGTTGGAAAACCCTGTATTTGTATTCAGTGGTACAAAATGGTCCTTTTTTTCTGTGGACTCTATGTACTATGAAAGCATTACACTGTACCAAATTTCAATTATTTTTATGCACTGGTATTAAAGTTAGAAGCTGTTAACTTTTGGTGTAAAATGGTCCATTTGTGTGGGTACCAAAAGGGTCGTGCCCTTAACTGCCATTTTTCTCTAGACTCTAGGTATTATAAAAGCATTACACTGTACGAAATTTCAAGTATTTGTATGCACTGGTATTAAGTTTAAATCTGGTAACTTGTGATACTTAAAGGTCCATTTGTAGGTACCGAAAGCAGCGTGCCAATAACGCCAATTTTTCTGTGGACTTTAGATACTATAAAAGCATTACACTGTAAACAATTTGAAGTATTTGTATGTATTAAAGCTATAAGCAGTTAACCTTTTGTGTAAAATGGTTCATTTGTGTGCACCAGCCAGCAGACAGACACACATACAGACATTGCTCAAATGACTTAAAATGATCTAAAAACGCATATCCGCCGAACATACTTAGGGTTATCCGCCGAACATACAAATTCGAAAACATCCTCCGAGATATTCTACAGGTGGCTCTGAACAAGTTGGCTAGATGGGCCAGAAGCAGCGGTTTGTGTGTTAACCCAAACAAGACAGAATTGGTTCTCTTTACTAGGATGAATAATGTCCCTCATGTGGACCCTCCTCCTCGGATAAATGGTACTGATCTAGTCTTTTCTGAAAGTGCAACATTTTTAGGAATAATTTTGGATAGGAAACTGTCATTCAGACTAAACGTACTGGAACGTGTAAAGAAGGCCAACATAAAGAAGGCTATATTCCTGCAGGAAGGCTGTAGGGTCGCGGTGAGGCCTCTCTCCTAAAATTGTCCATTGGATATATATAGCAGTGGTTCATCCAATACTGTTATACGGCATTGTGGAATGGTGGACGGCAACTGACAAACTAACCATCACAAACCTGCTATCAAGGGTTCAGAGAACTGCCTGCCTGCGCATAAGCGGAGCGTTACGGACTACAGCGACTGAGTCTCTGCAAGCCTTTCTCCATATACTGCCGATTAATGTTGTGGCGAGAGAAGTTGCAACCAAAGCGGCACTAAGATTAAACTGCCTATCAATATGGAGGTACAAGAACTACGGTCACATGAGGATATCAAAGTGTAGTGCTATGGTAACCGACCGAGTGGACTATATATCAACGGTGCGCACCGTTGAGAGGAACTACATCACTATGATGCCAGCCAGGGATGAATGGGATAGCAGAATACCCGGAAATAGAAACCATCTCCACTTTTATACGGATGGTTCGAAGCTTGATGAAAAGGTTGGCTTCGGAGTACACTGTGAAGAACTTAGTTTGGATATAGCTCACAGACTACCAGAAACCTGCAGTGTCTATCAAGCCGAAATAATAGCAATATGGGAAGTCGCCAAGTGGCTGAGTCGGAACATAGTAACCAACACTGGCGTTATCATTTACTCGGACAGCCAGGCTGCCATCAATTCTCTGGAGGCCACATCCCTAAATTCACAAATAGCCCTCGACTGCCGCAGATCTCTTAACGAGATGGCTGAGCAGTTTAATATAGACCTCATATGGGTGCCTGGGCATAGGGATATCCCGGCGAACTGCAAGGCCGATGAACTTGCTACAAATTCTCGAATAATTTGCATATACTGGTGCGCCACTATCCACGTTCAAGCTTTGGCTTAGGCAAGAGGCAATCCGGCAGTCCAACGAAAGATGGACACAAAGCGGCACCTGTAGGGTAGTTATACAAATCTGGCCAAGGTATGACCTGAGAAGGTAAAAATATCTCCTCGCACTAGAAAGGAAAAGATTGTCTACAGGGTTGCCCATATTCGACGGACCCATCTGGCAACGCCATAACTTTTGACAGAGATGTCAGATCGCTTAATGACATACCGCGTTTGAAGCGTCAGTCCAAGCAGATTTTTACCATGGAACAATACACGCCACGCGAACGCTCTGAAATAGTTGAAATTTACAACAGAAGAAGTCAATTGTGAAAACTCAACGTGCTTTTAAAATATTAAAAAATGTGAGAAGTGCGCCTTCTAAGAACACCATTAAGCGTTTATACGAAAAATTTTCGACTGGTGACGCTCTTTCTAATCCGAAGAGGCCAAATAAAAGTCGACCAAGGCGATCGGCCGAGAATATCGCTGCCGTACGAGCCAGTGTTGAGAGGTCCCCAAGAACATCCCAAAAACGCCGTTCTCAGCAGTTGGGCATGGCTCGGTCCACTTTACAACGGATTATTCGCGTTGATTTGCATTTGTTCCCGTACAAAATTCAATTGACGCAAAGATTGTTGCCTGCGGACAAGCCTCGTCGATTGGAATGGGCCCAACGAGTCATCGAAATGGCCGATAATGACGAGCAATTTTGGAACAAAATTATCATGTCCGATGAAGCCCATTTCACATTGAATGGGACCGTAAATAAGCAAAATTGCCGTATTTACGCCACTGAAAATCCTCAGGAGATTCAAGAATTGCCTCTTCATGACGAAAAAGTCACAGTTTGGTGCGGCGTTAGTGCGAAAACGGTCATTGGGCCGTTTTTCTTCCAAAACGAAAATGGCCATGCTGTTACCATCAACCAGGAGCGTTATCGCGACATGATGACCAATTTTGTGATGCCAATTATTCGTCGAAAGCGTATGAGGCAGTTCTGGTTTCAACAAGACTTCGCTCCACCGCACACAAGTCGCATAACAATCGATTTTCTGAAGAATTTGTTTCCGGGCCGTTTGATGTCGAAAAGTGGTGATTTGGACTGGCCACCGCGTTCGCCCGATTTGACGCCGCCTGACTTCTTCTTGTGGGGATATTTGAAGTCAAAGGTTTACGTTAACAAGCGAAGGACCGTAGAAGAGCTCAAGGACAACATTCGTGAAGAAATAGCCGCTATTCCGGCCGAAATGTTGGCGAAAACGATGGAAAATGCTGCAAAAAGGGCACAATACGCCATCAACGCCAGAGGCGGCCATTTGAGAGATATCATATTCAAAAATTGATGTAAACAAATCTACTTGGAACAAATTAAATGATTAAGATTGCCAACCGCCAAATTTTTATTTTTTTCTTTGATTTTTTTTAAAAAAACATGGGTCCGTCGAATATGGGCAACCCTGTATGTTAGTGTCAGTTCTGACGGGACACTGCCTGATCGGCGAACACGCCAGACGATTGGGTATTAACTGCAATGACTTCTGCAGAAGCTGTGGAGATGAGGAAGAAGTGGAGAGTATTGAGCACTTGCTATGCGACTGTCACGCTTGAGTAAACGACGACTGGACCTACAAGGGTCGGCCTTTCTAGGCAGCCTAACAGATCTTTCCAGTAGCAATATTCGATACATTTGTATATCAATGTGGTACCACTAGGGACCTAAACTGGTCTATGTGAGCTGAAGAAAAAAAAGAAAACGGCTGCCACCCTAACTTAGGGTGTTAGGTCACTCCTTCGATGTGTTACACTTTTGTCTCGTAGCAAATAATACATTATATACCCTCCACTCTAAGGTGAGTGGATAAAAAAACTATTCTACCATAAACAGGATGTCTCCTACCAGTTCTATATTCTACAAAGGTTTAATTTTCAAAGTAGTTATGCCTTAAACATTTGTCATATTTAATCGATATAAGCGTTGTGGTACCACACATTTATGGTGTCACTGCGCAACAGAAATACCAATTGTCTGCTTGAATCTGCCGCACTCAAACTATTGTCAATAATTGCAATATTACTTCTGCTAAACTCGCCTAAGTTCTACCTGGCAATTGGCAATAGTGATTATGGGTCTCGAGTACGAAATAAGGACGACTGCGGTATTGTTCGGCATTGATGCGAATACATTTCGTCCTGTTGGCCACTCCACATTCATTCGTATATTAATTTATGAATTGAAGATACCCGAGTTACGCCTGAATTAGGGTCGTCGTCTTTGTTACTTTGAAAATGGTTGTCTGATAATTGCACCCTTGTTTGATATTTGATGGTCGATAGGGATGAATGTGCAAGGATATTATCCTGATGGTGGTGCTGGTGATGATGATTGTGAGTTGCGTTTGGCTGCCAGGAATCCCCAGGGTGAAGTGTCTCTAAGTACTTATTGGTATGCAGTTAATCAATAGAGGAGGTTTATCACTTTGAATTGAATATTACAATTGTTCAATTGGCCTTTGGTGTGTGTTTCTCTTTTGTTTTCGTTTTTGCGAATTTGCATGTTTCCCATTGTTTTGTTGGCATTTCGAGGACATGTAATTTGTGCCATTAATATTTGACAGTTATGAATGTAATAATGATAGCTTTAGACTTTTGTAACAGATATTTACTGCAATTTGGTAGGTGGATTGCTTAGTTGGTAGTGTTAGTAGTATTGCAGTTCCAGCTGGAAATATTTGACAGTACATGGGGCACAGTGGGCCGTTAGCAAAAACGGTGTTTATAACATCTAAACTTTGGAACATTTAATTGGTACCCAATTTTTTGGGTGCCAGAGTAGCCCATTTTTTAGTAATTTTTTCACTGAAAAAAATTTGAAATGTATCATCTCAGAAACTATTGGCAGTAGGAGAACGAAAATTAGACAGTAACTAATTGGAGTCAATATTACTAATTTTAGCAAAAATCAAAAGTAAACGATCTTAGTGAATTTGTAAACATGGAGAAAATTGATCACCGATATGTAATACAATACTTTCATGTGAAAGTTCGCAGTCCAACCAATATTAAAACCAAGCTAGATTATACATAGGAGGAGTCTGCTCCTTCGTTTACAACTATAAAATATTGGATGCCAGCGTTTAAATGGGGCCGTACGAGGTGCCAAGACGAACACCGTAGTGGTCGACCAATTGCGTTGTCCACGCCAGAAATGGTTAAAAAAATCCAATCCCACGGCAGTCAATTTAATTGCAATGGTGTCCGCGGAGAATCAACGAGATTGTAGACTTTATGAATCGGAAGAATATCAAGGTCGCTGCGATCCAGGAAACAAAGGTGAATTACACATGCAGCTTGCACAGTTGTCAGCGTTACAATGTGTTACGTAAGGATCGCACTATAAGTGGGGGACTGGCTTTCCTATTTCACGATTCTGTGCAATACACCTGAGCACGATTCTAGAGACCGATACATTAAATGTATGGGGGTAGCAGTTAAGTCCGGGACTGCCGAGATAGATCTGTATAACGTACATATACCGCCGGTTGGTAGGTGTTCTCCGCGTTATTTGCCAGACATCAGTCCGTTACTGCAGGGCAATAACCGCGTTGTAGTAGGAGACTTTAATGCCCATCCCGACCTTTTACATTCTATCTACTGACTAATGACTTAAGAGGCATAGCTTTGGCTGAGCAAATATGTAGATGGCTCTACGTTCTGCACAGTGAATGAGGACGCCCCCACACGGATTATGGGCGATTGCAGTAGCTCGCTTGTATACGGCAGTAGTCACACCGATAATGTTGTACGGCATTGTCGTCTGGTGTGCAGTTCTGCAGAAATCCACCTTCTGTGCAATAGTGAACAAGGTTCAGTAAATGACTGCTATATGTATCACTTGTGCGGCTACATTTAATGCCGCTATATTTATATTACAGCAGTGCAATATGCCGCATGTACTGCGATTAGACCCAGGGAACTGTCACTATGGTCAGGAAATTTCTACGGACATAATGTCATTCTAAACAGAATGCCGGACCTTCCGGGTACTTTTGTTTACACCTTGACTGAACCAATCTTTGACTAGAATTACCTCACTCTTATACCTGATAGATCAAAATGGAATGGTCGTATTCCAGGATAGAGGAGATTTGTTAATTTCTATACAGACGGTTCCAAACTCAATAACCAAGTGGGCTTTGTTGTCTTTTGTGAGGAACTTGAGCTTACACTTGCAAAAATACTGCCTGATCACTGTAGTGTTTATTTACCAGGCAGAAATCTTAGCTATTAAAGATGTAGCGGAATGGCTGAAAATTAATGTGCTGACCACAGTCGGTATAAAGTAAAAATTTTGCACTCGACTGTCGCAGATCTTTTAACGAGATGGCTGAACAGTTCAATATTCATCTGATATGGGTGCCGGGCCACAAGGACATAACAGGGAACTGAAAGGCAGATGAACTTGAAAAACTTAACGAGATGGCTGAACAGTTCAATATTCATCTGATATGGGTGCCGGGCCACAAGGACATAACAGGGAACTGAAAGGCAGATGAACTTGAAAAACTAGAAACTATGTACATTAGATGCTCCATGGAACTCGGAATATGTGGGCATGACTGCAGAAACCTGCAAGTTTTTATTGAGAGATAGTGCACTTACGGCAACTAATGCCAGGTGATCATTAGTCAGGACTTAGGCATAGACTCAAAACTCACCAAATTACTGCTGTCGTTGTCGAGAACGGACGGCTCACTTATCGTGTCTGTCATGACAGGTCAATGTGTTATTGGACGGCACGCAGAGAGATTGAAGGTTATGCATAATGAAGAGAAATCAATAGAACACCTTCTGTGCCTGTGCGGCATACACCCTTTGGCTCTTAGTTCGTTTTTAAGGAGTTAGCTAATTTGGCTGATGTTGGAATCCGCCAACTCTTGAGCTTTTTAAGACAATCATAGATAACATATGTTTTCCCTTACATCCCTGTGGTAACGCAATGGACTGTATAGTCTAAGTGAGTCTGGCTGCCACCCTTAACCTAACCTAAACTATATGTAATATGAACTGATTTTTAACATTCGTAATATGGTTCGTCCTTGGACCAAAGAAAACATGTGTGCAAAAATTCGTTGTGATCGTGCTACAATTACGACCTGTATTTTGATTACAATACTCGTAATAATACATGGACAGACAGACGGGCGGACGGACGGACAGGCGGATGGACATTGCTAATCGACCCAGAAAGTTATTATAAGTCGATCGGTAGAATAAACGATGGGTCTGTCTCATCTTTTTTTGGGTGTTACAGACAAATGTACAAATTGTATAAATATGTATGTACTACAGAGTGATGTAGATAATGAAGGTGTGCCCCTACGGGCCTATTTTCGTTACAAAGAATGCCTTAGGAAATTTCTCCTCAATCAAAAAAACAGCGTGAAATGAAAATACAACCAAAAAATAATAATGCTCGTACACGAATATGAACTGATTTTCTAATTACAAAACTCTTTCTGCCATATCGTCTGCATCTGTCCGATTTGAATTTTTGACGCTAAGGAGACCGCAAATTTACTTTTGGGTGTATTTATAACCTGAACCTTCACACGAACAACTGTCACCATAGGTGCATGTCTTGATATGGTCCCATACATAGGTCGCTATATATTTTCCTTTTTAAGGCAACAAAAACCACTTATTTCAACGAACCGAGTTGAACTTTTGTAATAGCCTGAGTTTTTTGCACTTAATTTTCATTTTGTGACAATTGTAAAAAAAAGTCGGTAAAATCGGTCTGAAAATACGCGGAAACCTCACTCGTTGAAATTAAATTTCTATTTGTTCGTCACTGATACTTCCTTGCTCCGGGAAGAAATATCTTCGTACTTAATAATTTTTGAGTTCGAGCTCTGAAAAACAGGTACAAAAAACAAAAATGATAAATGAAGAAGATATGTCATCCGGAGAGCTGTGAAAATCGGTCAGTTACCAACGAACAGGAATGCTTTTCCTAATGCGAAAATACAGCTTTGCGGTAACACAGCTTGAAATTATTTGCACTTATTGTGACAATTGTAAAAAATTGGGGTAAACGGTGTGGAAATACGCGGGAAATCACACTCGCTGGAATCAAATTTCTATTCGTTCGTCACAGACACTTACTCGGTCCGATGTGATATATCTTCTCACTTTATATGTAATATTTGACATAAAACACGTAAGAAGAAACAAGTAAAAGCTTTATGTTCGGTCATGCCAAATCTTATATACCCTCCACCATGGATTCCATTCAGTTCTACTACTGGAAAAATCTTTTGATATGGAGCAAATCTTGGAACCATCATTTTTGTTTAAGCAAATTGTTAAAAAAAACGAACACTGCAATTTTTAGCCTCAAATTCTTTAGCCAAACTCTTCATCGGAAAAATTTGGTATACCTATACCTCTACACGGTCACAACAATAAAATAGAAACTGACTTGTATACATTTTATTGAGATGATTTCTTGCCAAAATATAATACAGACAGCAAAGTTTCAGCTTAATTGCTTAGAAAATGTGATGTTTATTGCTTAAACAAGCATTTTTGGGAGCGACATCTATGACAAAATATGAACTGATTTATAATGTTTTTATTGTGATGAATTCTTATCTAAATAAAGTAACCCAGGAAAATCTTGGTAAGTACCTGTCATTATTCCCTGCATTACCAAATAATGACATCTCATTATTCGCTGCATTACTTTCGGCTTATCAATAATGACATACCAATAATAACAGAAATAAGTGATTTTTTGTCAATATGATTTGGCAAATTTTAATATAATACAATTTTGGCTATACTCGTATGTGGGTTATTGCACAATATTTATTTATTTTCAACATTTTCTGGTTTTTATGAAAATACCATACCATAGAAGAATTTTTCACATGGTGGTTTGGGTTCAAAAATTCGAATCTGGTATGAGAAAATTGTTTGTTTCGAAAAATATGCGCGACAGTATCCAAAAAATCACTTTAAATGACCATCTTTACATATCTACCATATCTACTACTTATTTTATAACGTATTGGTAATTCATTATTCAAGTAACTAAAATCGTGAAAATATAAGCACATATTTATGTAGTATGCCTATGCTACAAATAGGTACTTATTATGCTACTTTATTGTATGCTTTTCGGAAGTACTTACCTCCAATGACATCCCTATGTTAAAATAATGAGAAAAGTGGCTAAATAATAAGTACTTACCATTATCGAACTTTGCTTACTCGTCGGATTATTTGGTAATGAGAAATTTTGCTGGGAAAAACTGCAAAGATTAAAAAAATTTGGTATTTCTGGCTTAAATTATTTTGGAGCGACCTCCATAGGGTGCCTATGACAAAATATGAACCGATTTGAAAAATTATTACTGTGATGAATTCTTGTTAAAACAGGGTGCAAACTGCAAAGTTTCAGCAAAATTGCGACCTCTATAGGACAGCTATACCAAAAGATTGACCGATATGGCCCAATTCCAAATGACCTGCAGCTATATGAAGTATTTCTACCAAATGTGATCAACCTAGCCCTATAATTACGGACAATAGCGTGATTTTAACAGGCAGACAGACGGACGGACTTGGCTAAATCGTCTTAGTATTTCACGACGATCAAGAATGTATATACTTTATCTGGTCGCAGATCAATACTCAAGGTGTTGCAAACAGAATGACAAAGTTGGTATACCCCCATCATATGGTAGATGGTATAAAATATTCGAATAACAAAATACAAACTTCTCAATTAATTATTAAACAATTATATACCAGACACATCTGGTTGTAAAACAGTCTTAGTTTAGTCTTATTAAATATGTACACTTCCTCCTTTAGCAAACTTAATTATTTAACCTACTTTTTGGAGACATCTCTATTGGCCAACATGGAGGAAAAGGTCAACCAACTAAAATTAAGTCAAACAAAAGTTAAAAACTCTACAATAATGAGCCTCCTCCCAAACCCCTGTGACCTTGACCCACAAAGTCGAGGGGTATACTGTGGCGCATAATGACAATTACTGTGCAAAGGACATTCCTGCAACAATGTGAGCATCAAAAAGACATTTCACCGAGATGTGGTATACCATCGGACACCAAATAAAGGACACTTTCCTCAACCGTTGCTGGTAAGACAATGTACACACTCACCCGTAACATGAATGAATGAAACTTTTAATTTGGCATTGAAATTTATAATTTCCCATTTACGCCCACTACTCTCAACTTCATGCAAAAATCTCATTCTGAAGGGCAGAGAAGCTATTCGTGGTGGATGAAACCTCATAGCAAAGATGGGTGTTGGTCCTGGGTGGGCGTGCATGAATTACTAAAAGCAAAACAACAACTTTCCAGAGTACATTTCCATATATTTCTCGGTTCTCGTTCAAAACGAAAAGTTAATTAGAAATGCTTTGTTTGTACTTTGTGTGTATAACAGAAGCTGATGTGGAAACAACAAAATGGGTGACTGGAAGTGGCAGTGGCTGGAATTTTGTTGGCACATCTGTTGCTTTGGCGTATACACGAAATAGAAGCCACTGAACGTTTTCTTGTCGCCGTTGCTTTCATAAATTTCTGCTGTCCTAGTATTTTAAAGCTGTTTAATATTCTCTTATTTTTCTGCTCTGATAAGATAAAGAGGACCGACGTGTTCCTTTACTATTTTAAAATTTTATTTTCTTTGACTTAGAACTGACTCCATTCACACAGAGAATCATATCGCACTTGTTCCACAAAAGGATAACAACTCAAAATTAAAAAAATTTCAGTAGATGCCAAAAATTGTTTCCGTTAATATTAATGGTATATGTATTACAAAAAAGAATATGTCGCTGCAAGAAAATATCATAGAAAAAATAATTTTTTATTGATTATAGAAAAATAACAACTTTTTTGAGTTGTTACTCTTTTCCTGAAAAAAGTTTGTTATAAATTTTGAGTTGTACCTTTTTAACTGAAAAATCGTAATCGGATTATAAGTTGGCACAACTAAAAATATTACTCTTTAGATGATAAATCAACGGTCCCATTTGCCTTAAACACTTGGAAACAATTCAAAATGTAACTTTTTAGTTTAATCTAAAGACCCCAGCGGTAAATGAAACGAAGTACCTAGAATATAATCAATGACATCAGTATGACATTCTAAGCGAGCGATTTAAGTACTTAGAATTTTATACGTATGTAATCTAATAAATATCGTCCACTTATTACAACTCCGATTACAATATAAGCGGAGTTAGTTCGTGTGAATATGCACAAAAATGCAAAGTAATAAAAGCGGTTATAGCGGCTTTGGAAAAAAATACATAAATAACAAGACATATGTATTTATCACTATTATTGATGTTAGTTCAAAGTTGATAGCGCAACAAAGAGGTTGTTGACATTGTTGAAAGTTGGTAAATAATGCGGTTTTCGGTATATTTGTTTGTTTGCAGACGCTGTCAAGGAAGTGGGTTTGACGATTGAAACATTTAAAGAAGATTTGCAGCATCGTTTTAAAAAACTTTAAAATAGATTTTTTGCAAAAAAAAGCAGAGATAAAAAATGCGTATTTAATAATTTTTTACCATTTTATCTCAAACCTGATAATCTGAATTTGTATTGTGATATTTAGTATACACTTTAGTATGCGACTTTTGTTGTGAAATGAATTTATCTATTTAAGTATTTTTTCAACCGTATTTAAGTTTTTTAAATAAACAAATTATACGCTTAAATGCATGTTTATTAGACTTTAAATTACAAAATCCTCAGGATTAGTGGTACCATCCCATAACATTGTCTTACAAATGCAAATCAGACTATAATCGGCGTGCATTACATTCTAATTTGACTGCATTTATTGAAGTGCCATCAGGCTTGCTTATAACTCCACTTATAACGTAAGTCAGGGACGTATCCAGGATTTTGGTTCGGGGGGGCCCAAACGGGGGGCCCCAACCTTTTTTTCCCATAACAAAAATAAACAATTAAAAAATTGCGTTTATTGTGTAGGTAATGGAAGTTAAGTTCCTTAGTTTTTTATTCGAATTTTATTCCTAAATATAAATGTGTACTTTAGTACGAGATCAGTAAAACTTTTTATAATAAAATCCGTAAGAGTTAAAAATTTAATCTTCGATTTTTTGAAAGAAATATATCAATTATTTTATCGATTTTGACTTCATCTTTGTATATAGACATCAAAGCCAGATAAGATAGCCTTTCTCCTTCATTTCTGTTCCGGAGATAAGTTGTTATTCTTCTTAACGTCGAGAAACTTCGCTCAGCAGATGCCGTTGTCACAGGTATTGTGGCCAGTATCTGCAAAAGGGTAAAAACGCTTGGGAACATGTCCTCATCCCAAACTGAAATAGCATCTAATGCATTCTTCTGCTTCCAATAATCAATCCATATACTTATTTCAGCTAAAACAGATTTTGCTGAATTTTTTAAATCGTTTTTGTAAAAAAGTGTGACTTCTTCGAAATCTTCCTTTATTAGATTTACAACTCGTATCGGAACGATATTAAATAGACTTGTAATTATAGCTTCATGTTCGGAAAATCTATTATTTAAATGTGATATTACTTCGTCCAGATATGGTATGAACAATGTTGTCCTAAAATACGCCTTGGCATCTGAACCAGGAATATTAGCCCTATACTTTTGAGTGCCTACTCTTCTAGGTAGTGCAGCTTATACACTCAAAAAAATGTATTTCCTAAATTTTAGTAAAATCCATACTCCAATTTAGTTCAATGTTTTTATTCATATTGAGTTAATTTTTTCTTAAAACTGGGAAATTTTATTTAGTACTACCAAATTTTATTTTTTTTTGGGATATGCAGAATAGTTCGTTAACTAAAAATGAGGATATACTTTTACTAAAATAATATTTCTTGAAAAAAGTTCGAATATTCATATATTTATCAAATTTAAACATATGCGGTGGACACCCAACATAGACATAAGGAAATTATGAACTAATAATGGAAAGCATGATTTTTAGGAAATTTTAACTAAAAATAATCATGAATCCTTATTTCGAGTCCATGAATTTGAACACAAAATTAGGAAAACATACTAAAATCAAGGAAAAATAAACTATTTTCGGACTATGTTGTAGTGCTAAAAAAAAAAACAAAAAATTATGTTCTTTTTCGTTCCGCAATTTTTATTTTTTCGCAAATCGTTACTTGCAGAAACTTAAATTTATGGAGAAACATTAAAAATGTTACGCCCGGGACGAGAGTCGAACCGACAACCTTATGATAGTGAGGCTGACACACTATATATCGAGCTACGAAACTCTTTTGGGATTGATATGAAAATGTCATTCATAATAAAATTTCTTCGTCGCCTATAAATATAGTATAAGGCAACTCTATTTATCATTCAATGTTGGCAATCCTTTTATCAAATTCAAGTGTACATAAAAATACATTGTTTCGAAAATTTTGGGATCTATAATTGTATTTAAAAACTAATTTTTCATAAAAATTTAAGTGACTACGTAGCTCAGTTGGTAAACATGTGGTTCATAAAACGGAAGGTTCTGGGATCGAATCGCATTCGGAGGTAAAATTTTATATACATAATGTTTAATGTTTAATAAAATAAATTTCAATTCCTAAAATAAAGCAGAAGAGAGAAATCCAAAGAAGAAGTGGTAAGAGAGAGATTCCAACATATAAATGGAGGAGGAAAATGATGAAGTAAGATCGAAAATCGCAAAAAAATTCATGGACTAAAAAGTCCAAGAAAATTTTGATTTTTCTTTTCTTTTTGCATAAATTTAATTAAATTTTCCTAAATTTGAGTAAAAATTTACTTGCAATAAGGACAAAAGTATGCTGAATTTGCATAATTTCAAGTCCGAATTTGCTAGTATTGAGTTAATTTTCCCTATTTTAATTTCAATAGTTACTTAAAGGAAGTACGAGTTAACTAGAAATAAGTTAAACATATTTCATAATTGTGAGGAAATGTATGAACTTGATATAAGGAAAAATAGCTTTAGCGAAATACGAAGTTCAATATTCCTACAGTTAAGTTCATTTTAACTTGCTTTAGGGTTCACTTTTTTTTGAGTGTATTCCAAAACTTCTTGCAAGTTGTGGAATTCTTCAAACAGTTTATCAAACTCCGCGGTTTGTGCAAACTCATTCCATCACTGCAACCTACATGTTAAAAAGATAGATAGATAAGAAATCATAAATGCAATTTTAACTTAACTTTCGCCATATCTGGTTATCATAAATTTAAAGCCAACCAATAATTACACCGGTCGACAAAAATAAAATTTTTCTTGGGTTTCTGTTTTAATGCATAGATTCTGATTCTAGACGTCAAAAAACGTCAAAATCTCAAATCTTAGCTCTTAAAGTTTGTTTTTGTAAATTTTACATCGATAAGAAAGTTTTAAAGTTAAAACCTTACTAAATTAGCAATAACTTTTTAAATTATGCATCGATTTTTTAATTCATGACCGAACAGACTTTACGATAAAATCATAAAAATATAACATTTGTTCATTTTTAGATTGTTTTATTGGAGTTTTATTTTAAAAATATTAAAATTTTATCAAAAAATCAAATTTTTTGGCAATATTTTGTAATACTCGTATATCGTCGAAACCGCTGAACGGATGGAAAGTGGTATTATATGAAGTTGAAGGCTACTTAATATTTAATTCTTTAAAACTTTACTCAACCAAAGCGGATAAAAGCTTCTCGAGTTATGCCACTATATGTGGTTCAACCACTAATTTCCTTCCATATCACAGCTTATCGCGAGAATTTAAAGAGACAACCCTTTAGGCTAAGAAAAAAAGAGAGGTTGAACCACATATTATGGCATAACTAAAGAACCATTCATCCCAATTGGTTCTGGTAAGCTTCACAAACTTCAGAAGTAGCCTTTAACTTCGCACAATACAATTTTCCATCCGTTCAGCGGTTTCGGCGATAAAAATCATATTTTTTGAGAAAATCTTAATAATTTTTAAATAAAAGCCGCATGAAAACATCTAGAAACGCAAAATTATCATATTTTTGTGATTTTATCGTAAACTGTGAAAGGTTATGAATAAATTGAGACCATTCCGAAGAAAATCGATGCATAATTTAAAAAGTTTTAGCGAGGAAACCATGCACTTTTCTTATTTTTAGTTGTTATTACTTTTACTGTTACCATTTTTTACGCTTTTGTATTGTTTTTTTTAACGGCCTTCCAAATATTTTTTTTTGATTGATTTTGAAAATTGTAAAATTGAAAAGTGTAAACATTACGGTGGGGGCCCGGGCCCCCGGCACCCCACCTCTGGATACGTCCCTGACGTAAGTGCAATTGAAATGGCACTTACTGACGTCTTTCCTTACTTTGTAAGCGGGAGCGCACCGATTAAGCAGCCTATGACACTCGTGTGTAAATGTAAGCAGAAATATAAGCGATAGAATCATCACTGATTGCTACTTAATATTGCTTACATCAGCGATTAAATAATGGGTATTTTTACCGCTGGGGACGTTATTCTGAAAACACAGAGAGAGTCATAACGGTTTTTTATTATGAAAAAAGAGAAAAATCAATGGACATTTTTTGCAGTGGGTAGAAATTGCCATTGTATGTTGTTTTCTTGCAAAAAAGCAAAATTTATAAATCTTGAGTTGTTACTCTTTTGTGGAACAGGTGCGATATATGTATGTATTATACACGTACAAGGTAATGACGTCTACCTCTAACAACCACTGTACGAGTATATCAATCGTGGTTATCTTAGATTGTCAAATTCCCCTGATTGATGGAACAAACATTTAAATAAATATCCTCATTGTACCCTCACTTTAGTGGAGGACGGTATACGTAGACGTTTCGTGAAAGAGTGCCACCTTTCAAATTATAACATTTCACTTAAGTGTGATTTAAATTCTCTATAAAAAATAACTATTTGACAGAATTGGATGAATTAACTTGTACTCGTAATGTCTTCAAAGGCAGACAGTAGGAAACTTTATAAACTTACTGGCTGAACCCGGTCCACTTCGTTGCCCCAGACTTCAGATTTCCGATCCCGCCCATTTTCGGACTAATCACGTAGACTGGCGCCAAATAAACGTACACAAAATTACAGCAATCTCTCTAACAAATCGCTCAAACACAAAATTACTGCATTCTCGCTAACAAATTGTGCAAGATATATCAATTTAAAATATTGGCCGATCCCGTTCAATTTTGGACCAATTACATAGACTGCTACCAGATATATGTACGCAAAATGTCAGCACTTTCGCTAACAAACTTTGCAAGATATCTCTTTTTTAAAATTTGGCTTATATGGGCGGTGCCACGCACATTGGCCCGATTCCGCCCAGTTTTGGACCAATCGCGCAGACTGCTGCCATTTACATATAGGCAAAATTTCAGTACTCTCGCTAACAAATTTTGCAATATATCTCGATTAAAAAAAATTGGCTTAAATTGGCGGGGCTACGCCCGTTGGTCCGATCACAGATATGTATAAACAAACATACAGCACTCTCGCTAACAAATTGTGCAAGATATCTCAATTTTAAAATTTGTCTTTTCACCACGCCCCACATATGTACATTCAGTGAAAAAAATTTCAAGAAGATCGGTCCAGCCGTTTAGGCGTCTATTCAGTACAAACAAACAAACGCACATTCTTCTTTATATATATAGATAAAATCTTCAAAAAATAATATATTTCTATAATTAGTATTTTTAATTTGTACGCCTTGACACCAGAAATCGAGGCTAATTCTAAAATTATTTAATTTTTAAAAGAAAACAACAACAGATTTTCCCAAAATCTATTATACTAAAAACCAGGCTGAAAATTCCTTTTGCAATTTACCGTGTAACACGTTGCTACATATAACCAGTGAGGAAAGGAAAGAAAGGGCGGGGCCGACTATATAATACCCTACACCTCACTAACAATGCAAAAAGGGTCATTTGATTTCGTTTCAGTTAACAAAGTACTTAGCTCTACCTTCTCGGCAAGCCTTATTTTTTTTCAATTGTTTATTTGTTCAAATATCTTATAATTATACTATAAATAAACAAACAGTGTATAATATTAATATTTGGTTGTCTACTGCCCTGTATTCGGGATCTCAAATTCATTTGATATTAATATATAAATTTTTTGTTAAAGTATTGAATATGATTATACTAATAATATGTAAATAAATTATGATAACATGTGAGGAAAAATTCTACAAAAAACCTACTTTTATATAAGGAAAAATAAAAACTAAGTTGTGAGGATAAAAAAGGTATGAGAAATACAAGTTATTCAGTCAGCCACCAATATTTAATAATATTTATGTTAGGGAGTATATTTCTGTCTCCTGTATATATGCTAATGTCGAATCTGCGATTGTCGATTGTTAATTCCTTGCAATTTATGACTTTATTATTGGGTCGTCTGACTATGTGGTAGACTATAGGTACACCATTTTCATCTTGGATAAATCCATTTCTATCGAGATGCAAGCCTTATTTCTAAGAGGAGTTGAAGATGTTGATCATAATAAACAAGATCTGAAAGGATAACCTTAAAATGCCCAATTTTCTTTCATAGATCAATAATCGGAAGGAAGAAATAGATGGAACTATACATAACCTAAAAAGATGTTCATCAACTTGGATCAAAAGCCTGATTTCTGCCAAATTATAAGATGGAACGTATTCCTATTCTTATTCCTTTGCTTTTAATGTTTCTAAGTCCTTCTCTTTCATAATTGAATATGCTAAGTTTGTCTATCTCTAGGATTTTTATACTGTTTGCATTTTTTAAAATCAGAAAAATTAAAATCATCATTGCACTCTCGCTAACAAATTGTGTAAGATATATCAATTTCAAAATTTGGCTTTTGTAGGCGGTGCCAAGCCCTTTTGTCCAATCAAGACCTAATAAAACCTATGTCACCCGCTAGGCTAATCCGAAGGTTCCCTGAAAATTTCATCAAAATCGGTTAAGCCATTTTGAAGTCCATACGTACCACATACACATATCCATTTTTATACTCGTATATTGGCGTTCCTGGCGGAAGGAATTTCATTAGTTTTTCCCTTCCTTGATATTGATCTTAGGAATATTATTGGTATTAGCTAATTTGTAAAGTCTGTCGAGCTTAATAATTCTGCATTTAAAGAATTTTGAAAACTTTTTTAGTTTGCATAAAAATCGACAAATGGACGGCGCACAATGGGAAAAAAGGGGTAAATACGCGCGCATAACAGTATTTTCTATCTCATGACTATACCGTTAGAGATAGAGTCATACGGTTTGGACCATATTCAAGAGAATTCTTTGGAGAAGTGATAGGTGTACCCAGATTTTAATTTACTGTTACCTTGTATCGCGCAGTGAGGCTACAAAAGTGACTTTGTGAAAATAAGTGTACAAATCGGAATATCGTACCAACTTCAGTGATCTTGATTTTAAATTAAAGCTGACAGAATTAAGTCCAAAATCTATTTGAGTTACTTGATTGTGTGTTGCTGCGTTTTAAATATATAGAGCAATGATTTGTCAAAATTGCTTAAAAGTCTTCAAAAAAGGGCAATGTTTTTGAAATTCCAAAACAGCATAATAAAATCGTAGTCTGCAATATTTTTGAAAGCTGAAGTGTTGCACTAATGAGCTCACACATTGGGTCGTCGAACCGTAATAAAAGAAAAGTTAAATTAAAACCAGTAAGGAAAGGATAAAGTCGGGCGGGGCCGACTATATAATACCCTACACCACTCTCGTAATATTGAATAACTCTGATAACTGAAACTCTGCCATTCTAAATTTTAAAATGATTGGATGTAAAATACAGCTTCTACAGGACTAAAGAGCAAAATCGGATGAAACATATATATGGGAGCTATAGCTAAATCTTAACCAATTTTCTCCAAATTCGGTAGTGTTGGTTAATGGATCAAGAAACTCTAGCATTCTAAATTTCAAAACGATTGGAAGAAAAATACAGCTTCTATAGAACTAAAGAGCAAAATCGGACGAAACATATATATGAGAGCTATAGCTAAATCTTAACCGATTTTCTTCAAATTCGGCAATGTTGGTTCATGGATCAAGAAACTGTACCATTCTAAATTTCAAAACGATTGGATGTAAAATACAGCTTCTATAGAACTAAAGGGCCAAATCGGACGAAACATATATGTGGGAGCTATAGCTAAATCTTAACCGAATTTCTTCAAATTCGGTAGTGTTGGTTCATGGATCAAGAAACTCTACCATTCTAAATTTGAAAATGATTGGATATAAAATACAGCTTCTACAGGACTAAAGAGCAAAATCGGACCAAACATATATATGGGAGCTATAGCTAAATCTTAACCGATTTTCTCCAAATTCGGTAGTGTTGGTTAATGGATCAAGAAACTCTAGCATTCTAAATTTCAAAACGATTGGATGAAAAATACAGCTTCTATAGAACTAAAGGGCCAAATCGGACGAAACATATATATGAGAGCTATAGCTAAATCTTAACCGATTTTTTTCAAATTCGGTAGTGTTGGTTTATGGATCAAGAAACTCTACCATTCTAAATTTCAAAATGATTGGATGTAAAATACAGCTTCTACAGGACTAAAGCAAAATCGGACGAAACATATATATGGGAGCTATAGCTAAATCATAACCGATTTTCTTCAAATTCGGTAGTGTTGGTTCATGGATCAAGAAACTGTACCATTCTAAATTTCAAAACGATTGGATGTAAAATGCAGCTTCTATAGGACTTAAGGGCCTAATCGGACGAAAGATATATATGGGAGCTATATCTAAATCTGAACCGATTTCAACCAAACTCAATAGCGATCTTAACAGCTGCGAAATACTCTAAACTGCAAAATTTCAGAACGATCGGAGTGAAATTGCGACATGTAGTCGACGAACAACTTTACATGGACAGACGGACGGACAGACATGGTTAAATCGACTCAGCTAGTGATTCTGAGTCGATCGGTATACTTTAAGGTGGGTCTAGCTGTGTTATTTTCAGGTGTTACAAACACCTGCCGTGAAACAAACTTATAATACCCTTTACCACAGTGTGGTGTAGGGTATAAATAGAAATTAATCGGTCCACCCTAATATACATAAACTGCAGAAGCGTTTAGCTATATTTTTAACAATAAAAACCAGTAAGGAAAGGCTAAAGTCGGGCGGGGCCGACTATATAATACCCTATACCACTCTCTTAATATTGAGTAACTCTGATATATAAATTTTGTAATTCATGTATAAATTGTTTACATAAATTTACTTTTGGGACATTTTATACTTAAATAATACCCAGTACCACAGTGTGGTGTAGGGTATAAAAACGATTGGATCTAAAGAGCCAAATCGGATGAAACATATATATGGGAGCTATAGCTAAATCTTTACCGATTTGCTTCAAATTCGGCAATGTTGGTTCATGAATAAAGAAACTCTACCATTCTAAATTTCAAAACGATTGGATGTAAAATACAGCTTTTATAGGACTAAAGGGCCAAATCGGACGAAACATATATATGGGAGCTATAGCTAAATCTTAACCGATTTTCTTCAAATTCGGTAGTGTTGGTTCATGGATCAATTAACACTACCGTTCTAAATTTCAAAACGATTGGATGTAAAATGCAGCTTCTATAGGACTAAAGGGCCAAATCGGACGAAACATATATATGGGAGCTATAGCTAAATCATAACAGATTTTCTTCAAATTCGGTAGTGTTGGTTCATGGATCAAGAAACTGTACCATTCTAAATTTCAAAACGATTGGATGTAAAATGCAGCTTCTATAGGACTAAAGGGCCAAATCGGACGAAACATATTTATGGGAGCTATATCTAAATCTGAACCGATTTTCTTCAAATTCGGCAATGTTGGTTCATGGATCAAGAAACTCTACCATTCAAAATTTCAAAACGATCGGATGTAAAATACAGCTTCTATAGGACTGAAGGGCCAAATCGGACGAAAGATATATATGGGAGCTATATCTAATTCTGAGCCGATTTCAACTAAATTCGATAGCGATCTTAACAGCCGCGAAATACTCTAAACTGCAAAATTTCAGAACGATGGGAGTGAAATTGCGACCTGTAGTCGACGAACAACTTTACATGGACAGACGGACGGACAGACATCGTTAAATCGACTCAGCTAGTGATTCTGAGTCGATCGGTATACTTTAAGGTGGGTCTAGCTGTTTCGCACTGAACACAACAAACTTGCAGCCGGACATCTTCCGGTCGTATTTATTATCCGATTTAGTCGAAATTTCGTAAAAGTTATTTTTTTGGACCAAGAAAATCGGTCCATATATTTCGGGAAAATCATTTCATAGATAGATGTATCTCCCACACATTTTTTCTATATTTAAAGTAAAAAAGGACATATTTAAAGTACAGAAATCTGCCATAATCGCAAAATGGCGCAGATAAACATGGTACTGTTGGATTCACCACTAAGTCACCTCTCTTCTCTATGTCATATGGTAGTGATCCCACGTGATCCAAAAAAGTTGTATTCTATTTACTGTGCACAATTTTTTTTGAAAAACAAAAAAAAACTGTATTTTTGCTTTGAAATATCTCTTCGTATAAAGGCGCTAAAAATACGTCTTATACACAAAAATTAACATGAATATAGCCCTATTATATGTTACAAGTCCGGTCGCATTTCACCAAAAAAACGAGAATTCTACAAGCACTTTAGTATATACATTTTATCATCGCAATTTTATTTGCATTTATTAGTAAAAAAGACAAACTTTGAATGGTCATAACTCGGAATCAACTAGAGATATTTTCATAAAATTTGAAGGTATTTTCAATAAATGTTATCCACAATAAAACATCATTCCCAAAAAACAGATATTTGGAAGTTGTTTTGAAAGTCATATGCGCGCATATTTCATCATATTTTCCCATCGTGCGGCGTAACGAACAAAACAGGATTCTTGAGGTATATTGAGTGATTTCAAAAAATCAACGAAACTTCTTATATAAATAATACTTAACTTTGTGTTGCATATACTAGAGGCAATTCTTCTTCTATGTATTTACCATTTACTATAAAAATGCAAAAATTTTCAGATATGTATTTAGATTTTTGCTGAATTCCGGATGGCATGTTCCGGGGTTGTAAAACTGTAAGGCATTCTTTTGAGTAGACCAGGGAAATGCCCATATATAGATATTTTATGTATTACACGTTAAGAAGTAATTTGCAAACATATACCGCCAATTGCCTCGGCTTATGTTGAAAATAATAAAATTTAATTAAAATACAATTTCAATAGCGCTTTAAAACTAAATAGGCAGGAACATATATATATGGCTGTATCTAAATCTGAAACAATTATCCCCAAATTAAGTAGTATTCGTTCCTAAAATAGGAAACTTCTTTCTGCCCACTTTTGTAATGATCCGAAGCAAAGTAAAGGGTTTTCCATTAGTATACCTCGGATTATATGCAATTGCATATTTTTTTTTTGCAGATTGATAGAAAAATTCTGATTGGACCAAAATTCGTTTCAAAGAAAAAGGAATCGAAAAACAGGTGCATATTTTTAATTTTTTGGCATATTTGCAAAAAATATGCAAAAAAAATATCCGATATATTCATCAAAAATGCGAAACTTAAATTTTTTTATTTAAAAAATTATGACACAAAAATGGACGATTTAAAAAATCATCCAAAAAAGTGCCTAAATATATATAGTCGATATAACTTTTTAACGGATTATCAGATTTGAATGATATACAGTATATAACAGGTGGCGCAAAAGTAACCTTTCGATGTTATGTTAGACGCGATTGGCGGTCAGCAGCTAACAGCTGATGCACCGTCTGGACTTTGTACGGAAACATCTTCAAATCTTGTACCAAAATTCGCTGTAGAGACCGTCGACTGATACCTATTTGCGTGGCACGTCGTCTGGTCGATGTCGACGGCGCTTCCATGACATCCTCGGCTACAGCAGCAATATTCTCTGCAGAACGGCTACTCCGGGGTCTGCCACGCCTGGCAGCATCTCGTGTTGTGCCCGTCTCTTCGAGGCGAGCGGCTAAACGTCGCAGTGTTTCACCAGTAGGCGTTGGACGGCCAGGAAATCTGTGCCAAAGTCACCGACCGATTATTGGTCAAATAAATAGTCAGCAATATTCCGCGTTCTGGAGCAGTGTAGCGTAACATTGTTTATTAACGTGTATTTCGCATGTGTTTACTACACAAATGTCAAAACAGAACTGACATTAGGGGCCAATCGCAAAATTTATAGCATTTTCTGATAGGAGGATTACTTTTGCGCCACCTTGTGCATGTTACGCTACACTGCTCCAGAACGCGGAATATTGCTGACTATTTATTTGACCAATAATCGGTCGGTGACTTTGGCACAACGTGAATTTCGTCGCAGGTTTCCTGGCCGTCCAACGCCTACTGGTGAAACACTGCGACGTTTAGCCGCTCGCCTCGAAGAGACTGGCACAACACGAGATGCTGCACTGGCCAGCAAGATCGCTTGATTTGACCGCTCCAGACTTCTTTTTGTGGGGCTTTTTTAAGTCGCGGGCTTATGTCAACAAGCCTCAGACTCTTGCAGCTCTTAAAGACAATATCCGTCAAGAATGTGAGGACCTATCGCCGGAAGTTTTGGCCAAAGTGATGGAAAATGCCATAAAAAGGGCTCAAATGACAATCAACTGTGGCGGCGGCCATTTACATGACATCATATTCTCGACTTGATGTAAAAAAAATTAAAAGACCAAATAAAAATAATCCAAAAGAAGAATCAAAGTTTTTCATTTTTTTTTAAATTACAGCCAAAAAACATCGAAAGGTTACGTTTGCGCCACCTTGTACTAGTTAATAAAATATTGGACCATTTATACTATAAAAGGTCTGTAAATCATGGAGGCGTCAATATCTTGGTCTGCGGATGCTTTTCCGGTAACGTGGTTGGACTCTATATAATAAACGGAATAATGAATAGGTTTATGTACTGCGAAATCGTGGAAAATTTTATGCTTTCCTATGCTGAGTGGAATGTTGCTCTATTATGGCAGTTTCAACACGACCGGAATAATACCGCGAAATGATTCAATGAGTGAGTTAGAAAGGAAGGGGTTGACATTATGGGGTGACCAGCTCAACCCTAGACTTGAATCCCATTGAGAATTGCTGGGAAATTCTCAACAAAGAGATACCTCGAGATAGCGTAGGTGGAGATGAAAATAACCTATAGCAGATGCTTCAGGCTATAGCAGATGCTTAGAACTGCATAGATACAACGATAACAAGAAATCTTATTGATTCCATGAAAAAAGAAGCAACGCCGTCCTTGATAATAAATGGTTTTTCACAAAATCTTAGAATATGTTTTGCCGTCCGAATTTTAGACCTTTTTGTTTTTTTGTGAAATATTTCAAATAATGTAAGCAGACAAATTGCAATTTTTTTTGTTAAATTGATGCAATTTCTTAGATAATAGGTACAATTTTTGGAATATATCATTTATAGTTTATAGATTTTGGCGATTGATGAGAAGTATGAAGTTAGTCAAAGATGTGTTGTCCGATACTGTAATTGCCATTTGAAAGATTTTAACATCCTCTCTAAGAATTATACATTAAGTAACGAATTTTTGTGTATTAAGGACATCAAAAGGACGAAAATGTCCTTGATCCTGGATTATCCTAAAAAGTGCTAACGATAACTTTGGAAAGGAATGACTTAAAATTTCGTACGTAGTAATATGTTATTCAAACTCTTTGTGGTACGTCCCCCACAAATGGTTAACATTTTTGGGCTCTTATAACTTCTATACTACTCATGGGAATTCTGTAAAAGTGCATACATAGTAATCATTTTACCGTCTCTATAAGCTGGACAAAAAAGAACGAAAATGCCACGAACCTTTTGATACCCCCACACAAAGTGACCAATTGGTACAACAATTTACAGCTTATAACCAGTACATACAAATACTTGAAATTTTGTGCGAAAAAAAGCTTTAAGAAATGATATTTTCTATTTTCAATTTCTTATGCTTGTTGCATTAAAATTAACATCAAATAACCATTACAGAGGAAAAAATCAATTTTTCTGAACTTTGAATTCCTCCAATTTTCATTTAATTTTTTTAATAGTGTGGGGCATTACTCCCACATACTAGGGAAACATTTTCTGAGAATTTAAGAAATATCTAGTTTTTGATCTGTTTCACTTGAGAAAGAACTACCCATATACATACTTACGGAATTTTACGTCATTCGGTCACTCCTTTCCAGAGTTATTGTTAGCACCATTTAGTCGAACTGACAGACGGAAGTGCATTAATTCATTGTTTTTTTAACCCATGGAGACCAATGCTGAAATGTTTAAATTTTTTGGGAAAATATGTGGGTAACTTTGAAAAATATAACAAAACGAATTTTCAGGATAATCAAGGTTTAAGGATATTTTCGTCCCTTTTATAATTCTTAGGAGGATGTTAAAATCTTTTAAATGATACATACGTATATCATTCAAATCTGATATTCCGTTCAAAAGTTATGTCGACTTCGAAAAGCTAAATTTGTAAAAAAAATTGTAGATAACCAACTTTGTTTCCTTATAAATTCTAAACCACTATGAAATTGGTCAAACGGTAAAAGGCTTTAATTCCGCATTGTCTTTTAATATACGCGTGCAAAATTGCATCCAAATCTATTCAGATATTCAGAGTGAGTCGGTTTCATTTGGAAGAACCCCATACTTTTCATATATTTAGGAAATTTTTTTGGATGATTTTTGAAATCACCCATTTTCTATTTTGTGTGACACGATTGTTTAAATAGTATTGACATATCCTTCTGATATTTTGCATTTTTGATTCGTATATTGCCAAAAAATTTGCATATTTTTGCATATTTTGTATATTTCATGCATAATTTGCATATTTTTGCATATTTTGTGCATATATTTTGCACATTTTTGCATATTTATACCCTACACCACACTGTGGTACAGGGTATTATAACTTTGTTTTACGGCAGATGTTTGTAACACCTGAAAATAACAAAGCTAGACCCACCTTAAAGTATACTGATCGACTCAGAATCACTAGCTGAGCCGATTTAACGATGTCCGTCCGTCTGTTCATGTAAAGTTGTTCGTCGACTACAGGTCGCAATTTCACTCCGATCCTTCTGAATTTTGCACTTTAGAGTATTTCGCGGCTGTTAAGATCGCTATTGAATTTGGTTGAAATCGGTTCAGATTTAGATATAGCTCCCATATATATCTTTCGTCCGATTTGGCCCTTTAGTCCTATAGAAGCTGTATTTTACATCCGATCGTTTTGAAATATAGAATGGTAGAGTTTCTTGATCCATGAACCAACACTGCCGAATTTGAAGAAAATCGGATACGATTTAGCTATATCTCCCATATATATGTTTCGTCCGATTTTGCTCTTTAGTCCTATAGAAGCTGTATTTTACATCCAATCATTTTGAAATTTAGAATGGTAGAGTTTCTTGATCCATGAACCAACACTACCGAATTTGAAGAAAATCGGTTAAGATTTAGCTATAGCTCCCATATATATGTTTCGTCCGATTTGGCCATTTAGTCCTATAAAAGCTGTATTTTACATCCAATCGTTTTGAAATTTAGAATTGCAGAGTTTCTTGATCCATGAACCAATATTGCCGAATTTGAAGAAAATCGGTTAAGAGTTAGCTATAGCTCCCATATATATGTTTCGTCCGATTTTGCTCTTTAATCCTGAAGAAGCTGTATTTTACATCCAATCATTTTGAAATTTAGAATGGTAGAGTTTCTTGATCCATGAACCAACACTACCGAATTTGAAGAAAATCGGTTAAGATTTAGCTATAGCTCCCACATATATGTTTCGTCCGATTTGGCCCTTTAGTTCTATAGAAGCTGTATTTTACATCCAATCGTTTTTAAATTTAGAATGGTAGAGTTTATTGTTCCATGAACCAACACTACCGAATTTGAAGAAAATCGGTTAAGATTTAGCTATAGCTCTCATATATATGTTTCATCCGATTTGGCTTTTTAGATCCAATCGTTTTTATACCCTACACCACACTGTGGTACAGGGTATTATTTAAGTATAAAATGTCCCAAAAGTAAATTTATGTAAACAATTTATACATGAATTACAAAATTTATATATCAGAGTTATTCAATATTACGAGAGTGGTGTAGGGTATTATATAGTCGGCACCGCCCGACTTTAGCCTTTCCTTACTGGTTTTGATATGCACTCAAATTATTTAAATTTGAGTGACGAAACGTCTAAATACAAATTTTGGTTCAAATCGGATGAAAATTTAAAGATATGCAAAAATCCGAGGTCTATGCATTAGGGACATAACAATTTTATATATTAATAAAATACAGAATATTTAAGATATATAGTTTAAATTTATTCCAGGTGTAGTGAAAATGTTACATTTTAAGAATGAAATTAGATTTCGGTCTAATGACCACCACGAGCCCGTCTACAGCGATCTATTCTTACCGATAGTAATTTCTAATGAATTCCAAACGTTGCCCGTAAGTGAACTTTACCATGATGAAAATGTTGACTTCGACTAACTTGTTGAGGGTGCGTTGACATAAGGATACGAAATTGTTATGTCCCTATTGGAAAACCCTATACACCATCTATAGCGCTTTAATACCAAATCAATAGAAACATATATTAATCATTATTTGTCAGGAAGCCAGCTTTTTTTGTAATTTTTTTCGATTCGAATTAAATTTGGTGGACACATTGAAGTATGCCTAAATAGTATAAATCTAATAGATGACTGCATTCTGGTGACCAGAACTGCAGTTATATGCGTTTTTATTTTTTCGATTTTAATAAATCTGCTCATATTCTTCGTCTTTTATGTCAAATTTGGGCTTTTCAATGGCATTAATAATTTTTTGCAGACAAATTATTTTGACATTGAAATTCAAGGTCAAGCTATTAATTTGCGAATTAAAACAAGTAAGAAAGTTGCAGTCGGGTAAACCGACTAAGGTATACCCTCACTTTGTGAGTAATGTAATATTGAAAATTCCACGAATTAGTCTGTTAGTTTGTATGGGAGGTACCAGAACGGGTTTAACAAATACACCTATTTTTCGCTGAACATTAGATACTTTAAATTCATTGCACTGTGCCGACTTATAAGCATTTATGTGCACTGGTATAAACGACATTAAATTGTGGTATGATTTGGGCATTTTGTGTGGGAGGTACAAAGAGGGGCGTGGCAATAACGCCCATACAGGGCTATAGACACTATAAAAACATTACACTGTACAAAATTTCAAGTATTTTTATACACTGGTTTTAATGTTATAAGCTGTTAACTTTTGGTGCAAGAAGGTACCTTTGTGTGGGAGGTACCAAAAGGAGCGTGACAACAACACCCATTTTTCCCTGGACTGTAGGCAATATAAAAGCATAATACTGTACAAAATTTCAATTATTTTTATACACTGTTATTAATGTTATAAGCTGTTAACTTTTGGTGCAAAATGGTGCATTTGTGTGGGAGGTACCAAAAGGGAGGTGGCGACTTCGCCCATTTTTCTCGAGTTGATAACGACTAATAAACTAATACTATGTGTGGAATTTCAAAACATTCGAATAAGTAGTATAGCAGTTATTAAAGAATCAATATTTCACAACATTTTAATCCTTTGTGGGGGAGGTACTAGAAGGAGTGTACCAATATGGCCCATCTTCGAACTTATCCGGAGATAGAAAAAAATATTACCACATACCAAATTTGAGGCCAATCGGTTACTCCTTTCGAGAGTTATCGTGCGCACCAGCCAGCAGACAGACAGACAGACAGACGGACGGACATTGCTCATTCGACTTAAAATGACCCAAAACGGATTTCCTCCGAACATACTTGGGGTCTTAGGTCACTCCTTCGACGTGTTACACTTTTTTCTGTAGCAAATGATATATACCCTCGTCACACTAAAGTGAGGGTATAAAAAGCGTGGTCAAGTTATTTTACTCAAAATTTTCAGAAGAATGCTATTTTAGCGTACTAACGATGAACAACATTTTGGGGAGGGGTTTTTCCTAGTTTCCGCGATATTCCAATTTTAAGAGATACACCTTAAATTAACACCGTTCGACAAAAATTACTGGTCATAGAAATATCTATATAGTTTTGAAAGCTGACTAGAAACACTACAAAACTGTGTACTCACTTTTTATACCCTCCTCCTTAGGGAGGGGGATTTTATTCATTTTGTCACCCCGTTTGTAACACCACTAAATATTGATCTGAGACCCCATCAAGTATACATATTCTTAATCGTCGTAAGATTCTAAGACGATTTAGCCATGTCCGTCCGTCTGTTGTAATCACGCTAGAGTCCGTAATAAAAGTGCTAGGTTGATCAAATTTGGTACAAATACTTCTTTTGTAGCAGGTTGTTTGGTATTGCAAACGAGTCATATCGGTCAATGTTTTGATATATCTCCCCTATAGAGGTCGCTCCAAAATATGGTTTTTCAGCATAGATACTAAATCTTTAAAGCAATGTAGTATCTATTGCTTTAAAAATGTAGTATTGAATACAGACTATGCAGTTTGTATTAAATTTTGACAAGAATTCATCACAGCAAAAATTTTACAAATCGGTCCATATTTTGTTATAGTCAATGCCACATTTTTCAGGTGAAGAGTTCGGCTAAAGAATTTACCGCTTAAAATTTGGCTAGCTGCAGTGTTCGTTTGTTTAGCCATTTGCTTAAACAAAAAGGTTCGTTCCATGATTTACACCAGATTTAGCGGGTATATAAAATTCGACATGGCCGAACTTAACGCTTTTACTTGTTTATATTCTGGTAGAGTTCGCGTTTAAAAGGACATGACATCGTTTAAGGATATAACTAATGAATTTTTTAATTTTTCTGAAAGTTCTAGTAAGACGTTATTGTTGTCAAATGAAAGGTGTTACCTTGTTTGGACTACCAAAACACTTTTCTTTGTTTTAAAAAACTGGAACTGAAATGTGAAAAAATTGCCTGGCACGGTAGAAAATTTTTGAATAAATTTATTTTGTGAATCTTATTCATATCCACATTTTAGGATTCTACGTTAATTGGTTTGGTTTTTAAAACAATTTTAATTCAAATTTACTCATCCATAAAATAATATAAAAAATGTTGTTTATTGTTTTAATTCCTTCTGATTTCTGTAAATAACAACACAACCAAACATAAACAACAATGCAAGATTAAAATAGATCTAAAATTAAACTAATCAACATACGAGTAGAATGCTAAAATTTGGGTATGAATAGCATACCGTGGATCTTAACGAAAAATAAAGGACTAAAATTTGCAAGACGATTTTTGCAACTTTTAAGTTCCGGTTTCTAAAAACAATGGAGTACTTAGATAGCCCAAAATATGCCCTTTCATTTGACACCAATATCGTCTTACTAGGACTTTTAGAAAAATTACAAAAAAAAATTATATCTTTAAAAAATGTCATGTCCTTTTAAACGCGAACTCGACGAGAAAATAGAAAACTGTGTACACAGATTTGTTGTGTTTCCATGACCAATTATATGTATTCAATTTTGTCGCATGGTGTTATAGAACAAATTTAAGGTGCTTCTCTTAAAATTGAAATATTGCGGAAACTAGGAAAACACCTATCCAAAATGTTGTACATCGTTAGTACGCTAAAATAGCATTATTCTGAAAAATTTTGCGTAAAATCTCTTGACCACGCTTTTTTTATATTCGCAAATTAATAGTTTGACCTTGACTTGCAATGTCAAAATAATGCTTCTGCAAAAAATGATTGTCACCATTGAATAGCCCATAAAAAATCTTTATGAAACATTTATTATATATTGCATGTCATTCACCAAATTTGACATAAAAGACGAAGAATATGAGCAGATTTATTAAAATCGACAAAATAAAAGTGCATACAACTGCAGTTGTAATCACCAAAATGCAGTCATATTTTAGATTAATACTATTTAGGCGTACGCCAACATGTCCAACAAATTTCATTCAAATTGGAAAACATTTCCAAAAAAAGCTGGCTTCCTGACAAATAATTTTTCATATATGGGTTATGCGAGTATCTTAATCTGCCCCGATTTTCCCCAAATTTAGCAAGTTCATCGGCTTTGCAGTTCCCTGGGATATCTCTATGCTAAGGCGTATGTTAAAATGCTCAGCCATATCGTTAAGAAAACTGCGGCAGTCAGGGGCAGTTTCTGAGTTTAGGCATGTGTATATCACGAACTTATGTTATGGATATACAGGGTGGCTGATATGTATTGCATCCAACTTCAGGTTGCTATCATTTCTAAACCGCTAGTCTGATAGCTGACAGATATATTTCAGTGACAGTTCATTTTATTGTTTACAAGCTTACAAAAGCATTTTGATCTATTGCATTCAGAAAAAAGTTATTCGTGATGGAATTCAAGCGTGATAGTGTGATTGCTTTATATTTGGGTGGAAAAACACAAGTGGCTATCGTTAGAGCCCTCCAGCATTTAAATGTGAATAAATCTTTTGTTTCTCGTACCATTGCTCGTTACCGTGATACTGTCAGTGTTGCATCGCGTCCAAAAAGTGGACGAAAAAAAACGGTAACAACACCAGAAATGATCCGAAAAGTGAAGGCCAGATTTGATCGAAATCTACGCCCCAGTGGTAGAAAAATTGCTCGTGAGCTGAACATATCGCGAGAACGGATACAACACATATTAAAAAATGAGCTTGGACTAAAGCCATTGAAGTTCCAAAAAGTGCAAGAGCTCACCGATGCACAAAAAAAGTTAGACTGGAAAGAGCCAAGGAGTTGCTTCGCTTGCACGAAAGTGGTCAGTTACCGAATTTGGTTTTCTCCGATGAGAAGCCATTCCAAATTGAGCAATTTGTGAACAAACAAAATGATCGGGTTTACTTGCCAAAGAGGTCAGCTGAAAATGTACACCTTCGATTGGCCACCAGAACTCAAGCGCCGCCGATGGTAATGGTGTGGGCCGCCGTAACGGCCGATGGTCGCTCCCCGCTCGTATCCATCGACCATGGGGTCAAAATAAATGCCGAATATTATCGGGAAAATGTCCAAAAGACAGTATTGAAGCCCTGGGCAGACAAACATTTTGGCCGCAGACCATGGACATTCCAACAGGACTCAGCACCATCGCACTCAGCACGCGTCAACCAAGAATGGCTTAAAACGGAGGTTCCTCGCTTCATTTCTACCGCACAATGGCCACCAAGATCTCCGGATATCAATCCGTTGGACTTTTGCGCCTGGGGCATTTTAGAGATTAAGGTTCGCACTAAAAAATACCAAAGTATCGATCATCTCAAGACGCCGCTTCGCCGGGAATGGGCCAAAATACCGCAGAGCCACTTTCGTGCAGCGTGTGATGGCTTTGTCGGCCGTTTGAAGGCCATAATTCGTGCCAAAGGTGGCCAATTCGAACAAATCTAAACTGTTTCTAAAATTTTATGTTATTTCCGACATTTTTTGCTTTTGAACAATAAAATTTAAAAAAAAATATAGCGCTTTACTTTGTTGCATTACATATCAGCCACCCTGTATGTACTTGATTTCATTACAACATGTTAAATATTTAAAGATGTTTCATATCCTTCATTGAAGTACAAGATGCGCGTATTTTAATGCAAGTTGTCTTTGGCGCCATATTTATTTAATTAATTTTCAGTACGATTTTTTCAGTGTTGGGGAAACGATTGTGAACAAAAACTGATTAGCCGTTGTTGGTGTCAATCTTTCCCTTAAAGTTCGCTGTGTGGGACATAACCCATTATGCAAAATGATTCGAATCTGTGTCGTAAATTAATAATATCCTACAAAAATAACACCGAAAGCGAATACGCGCTAAACAAGTAATTTTCTCTTCTTCTTGTGCGATCACTTTGCTCGTCTGGGAAAATTTCACAAATATTTTCAAAGGGAAACCTGGGTTTCGTTGAAAAATTCTTATGGTAAAAAACCACTGTTATTGTCTTTTTCCCGACCTACATAAACAAAGAGACAGCACCTTTCAAGAGAAAAAAAGTTAAAAACATTGAATATCCCGCCCCTGTTTTGTGGTTCATTGTAAAAGGTAGCTGTGATAATTACATTACCTATCTCTATAATTAGATTTTTCCGGCGTCATTTTAGATAAGGGAGACTTGTAACGAATGTCTGCTAAGTATGTCTGTTGTCGCTTCTGTGTGTTTTGTGCGGGCAAAAGTTTGCGTGGTTGCTTGAGGTTCTTATATTATTTACTCTGTATCCACAGTCATAAGTTTCAAATTTCATTAACATTTTTATGGTCAACATCTTGGTTTTGACATTTTCAATTTCTGAAACGCAGTTTTTCTCGGTCAAGGTCGAAGCATAACAAACGTTAATTAGTCGGAAGAAGAGGACGGTTGTAAAAGGTCAACATATAATGATAACCTCTTAAATTACACTATGTGAAGAAATTTAAACATTTCGCTTTAATGAATTGTTTGTAGTAGAAAGTATGTATGATTTGAAATTTAAGGAAACTAAATTTGTTTCAAACATTTCATACATTCAGTCGACAGAAGAAGGTTTATCAAAAATGTATTATGTGTTAATTTTTTAGTTTATACTATAAGTTTAAAATTGGCAGGAGGGGTTTTAACGGTCCAGGGAAGAAGGTTATGTAATGTGGTGAATATAGTTTTACTTATAGATACACCTGCAAACATAGACTTACTAAATTAGCTACAACCTTTTAAATTGTGCGTCGATTTTTTTCGGAATGGTCTCACTTTCTTCATTATGAGAGTTTGACACATTATTCGTGCATAATAATTGTGAATTTTTCGATGTATTTAGAAGGTCTTAATTAAAAAAAAATCTTAAAAAATGATTTTTCGCAATATCTTTGAAACCGCTGATGGGATGAAAAATTGATGTTAGACGAAGGTGACACCTAATTAATTTAGGATTTTCTCAAGCATTCCTCTGCAAATTTTTCTACATATAATAGGTAACTAGTTATATGGATGGAGAAAAAGTGCCCTTTGGCAAAAATGTCAAAATGAAACACCCTCCAACTCGGACAGTCCTTAACCGATCAGGTATAACATTTTGTGTCATAACTACTATCCAATAGGACCAAACTTGGTGCAAGTTTCATACCGATCAGAAGACATCGGTTTTAAAAATGCAGTCACTTAACATTAAATTCTCATACATATCTCCAGATTTGGGGTAAAACGCGAAAGGGATGTGTTCAGATTTAGGTATCCACCTATGTATTTATATATGCATCTCCCGACTTGACATCAGTTTTCGACAGAAACTGTGTATTCCAACTAGCGTGTCCAAAACCGGGACCGGTTATCCGGTTAACCGGTTTTGCAACCCAAACCCGTAACCGGTTTCTTAAAAAATGTCATTTTCGGTTAACCGAGAAAGCCGGTTTTTCCATGTCGGTTAACCGGTTTTTTATTTATTGTTTAAAACAAAAATTAAAGTATTGATATATTTTTTCTACTTGTTGTAGATACCATTTATACAAGATGCAACAAATAACTACGATGAGGTGGATAATTCTGACAGTTGTTCTGAATATTTTGAAAGTGAATATGAATTCACTTATCTTGAAAATGATTTTGGCTTTATTCCTGATATCATGATGTAATAAATAAAGTCAGGAAGTACAGCAAAGCATTTAATAAGTCGTCCATGAAGCAAAGAACACTTCAAGCATACGTTCAAGAACGGAAAGACAAATAGCTTCGACTTTTTTGCGATGTTAAATCCCGACAGAACAGCCAGATACCTCTGATTCGGTTTGATATATAAGTTGTTATATTGATGAGTCACATAATTTAAATTTGGATTTATGTCACACATAGAATCGGAAAACGAAATGCAAGCAACATTGTATGATGACTTTGCTTTTTTTTGAAAAGTTTAAGAAGAAAACGGAGAAGCTGTGTTACTTATACAATGCTTTAATGACTATCGGACTAATATTGACTACATCAACGTTTGTGAGCTTTTTCAATGTCAATTTGCGTAAAAAATTAAAAGAAAAATCATTTAAAAATAATCATTTAAATTGTATTCTATTTTTAAGATATTTGTTACGGGAATTGCCCGAGCACAAAGTTTCCACAGAATTTTGAACACCAAATACAAAAGTCAAGATTTCGAGGCAAAGGTTCTATATTTAAGTATTAAAATTCCTATTAAAAGGCAAATAAATTATACGTTTATAAAGGAATACACAATGTCTTATTATACTTATACTAACTTTTTGGTATGAAAACAAAGCCCAAATTATTTAAATATTCGAAATTAAAATTACAAGATCTTTATATGATTTTTTTCAAACAAAGATATAAAAGTTGTAACCACAAATCAACTTTTCTTATTTCTGCAGAAAAGGCGCTTGCATTCGCTTGAGTTTACTTTTATCTTTTGACATTACATTACTTGACGAAAAACAAAAAATTACAACTAATCGATAAATACGACACAAATAAATAAATCGATAACTTCATAAACGACAGTGGCGTTAGTATTATTATAAAAAAAACATTCTAAATGATTTATTATTTTTTTTAAGGAAATTTCCGAAATATAATACTTTCTATTTAAAGTAAACAAAAAATTAAACCTGTAATAAACGAAATAATAATCTATTTTTGTTTACTAATTTTTACTACAAATGATTGTGTTGTTTTTTGTTTTACAATAAACATTTTATGAAATTTGAATCACTTTCGTATATTATTTAAAAACCGGCCTTAAAACCGGTTAACCGGTTTCGACAAAAAATTATAACCGAAAACCGGGTTTTAAAAAAAGTAATATTTCGGTTAAACCGGAAACCGCTTTTTCGAAATAACTGTTTTTTTTGGACACCCTAATTCCAACCAATATGTATAAAACTTGACAGACGGTAGTTGTTTGAACTAGAGGCAGACGTGAAGAGAATCGCTTTAGATTGATATACAGTAGCTAGAATTTGGAACACATATTGTTAATGCATGTCAATGCATACAAAGAAATGAAACACAATCTTTGTTAGTTTTAATAATAACAAAAATATAATCGTAACAAGTTTACCTTTTATACCGATGTATATACATATATGTACAACAAGATTTACCAAAGCAACAATATGCTAAGATGCAACGACTTACTGCCGATGTGAGAGATCGCGAACAAAAGTTTTGATGGAGAAAGTCGGCAGCAAAAAGTAAACGATGTTACAATTAGTTACTCTGTAAAGCTGCACTTACAATGTTGCATTCAAAAGGTGTAGACAGATTTTTACGAGGGTTTAACTACGGCAAATACACCGAGCTAAATTGATGAATACAAATGAAACACATATCGATGCACAGTGGGCTGGAAACCCGGAAAAACGGCCATAAACCAAATTTAAGTTTTATTGGGCCAAATGTTACCACCTTTAAGGTTTAAGAGGTCTCTGATTCTGAAATGATGTCAGAATATTACAAATACAATATGGCTTATCCAATATAGCGGTGTCCTTTTTCAAATTATCTCAGTTTTGACTACATATTTCTCGTAGAAGATTTTTTGGGTCGCTTATTCTGAACCTGACTGATGTCAGAATATTAAAATAAAAAAATGGCGGTCATTTTTATTGGTTATCTTATGGTGATTTGGTTTCTGAAATATAATATCACCACATCATGTTCCGACATTTTAAAAATTCCCCCTGCACCCACTGCTAATTTAGCATTTTGCACGCGAACAATCGAACAAAAATCGTGCGGTGAGTAAAACCCATACCTACATTATGACGCAACCATTTGATAGTGCTTTAAAAATGTACGCTTTCAATTAGGTTTGGTTCTGAAGTTTGCTTTTTGACGGTGCAACATTCCACACCAAGGACTGTGCTAGGTGCGGAAAATGCAATATTTTCGCATTTGCGGAATGTAGTAATTTTACAAACGAAATCAAAACCCGTTCATACGGCTGCGCCATTTTTACAAGCGAACCAAACAATCCGGGTTCCGTATAAAATGTAGAAAAAATTGTACATTTTTTTGCACAAACGAAATCACCATTAGTTTTAACTACACATTTCTTTTATGATGGTGAGGGATTCTGAATATGAAATCAAAATATTAAAATTCATTATGGCTCAGTATGAAATAAAATCATTTATTAAATATTAATCTATGTATATATAAAAATAAAGTTGATTTTCTTTGTAATTGATGTTCTCTGTAAGGCGTGAAACGTTGTTGTTTCTGTAAATTTCCCATGAAAGGTTACGTCAATGGCAAGGTTTTTTTTGTATGTATGGTCTTTGTATGTGTATTGGTGATGTGTATTTCGACCAATTAACCGCTGAGGCTCCTATAAGGGTTGGAAACTGAAATTTTGCACACACGTAGGCAGGAGTGTTGTATATACCACGGACTATTCACATATTCATTTTTTTGGCCCGTGGTCAGTCCTCGCGCTACCATAAACTTTTGAATTATATTTAGGCTTTCAGAAGCCTCTTATAAGATACAAAGTTAAAACTTTGTAAATATGAGATATATCTATATACGACAAATATATGCGCGAAAAATAATTTTCAATCCTCTGACTGTGGTCAGTGCAGCTTTGACCAGAACAACTTCCATTATTTCACTGATTTTAAAAGTAGCTTCAAAAATATAAAAATGTATATGTACATACTGACCTTACATGAGATGCAAAAACAATTAATCAATGTCCAGACTAAGGGCAAACCATGTCTTGAAATTTTCTAAAGCCTTTTCAAACTATATCGCTCACCACTTACAGCGGTAACATATCTAACGTTGTCAATATGGTCCATTTACAGTCTGTGGTCAGTGTAGCAGTATTCAAACCAATTTCCAATCTTTTAGTACTTAAAAAGTCCCTTAGGAGCTATGAGCCCACAAATGAATGTATATTAGGGCGGGTTGATTTTTTTTTTAAATCGTAAAGCAAAAACGTAAACTACATAAAATTCTTCATAAACTTCTCCGAAGAAACCATGTATTTAAAATAAAATCCTAATCCGCGCCTCTCGACTTGAAAAATTATAGCCCGCCTTTGTCAAAAAAATAAATGTTAGAAAAAATAGCTTTTTCCAAAAAGAAATCGAATTTTCGGAATAAAATTGTTTAGTAAGGTAGTTCTTTTGCACTTTATATTTTTTCTACACTCAAAATTTTTTTCATTAAAAAAATATTCACCCAAGTAAAAAAGTTTGTATATAATTCCATATATAATATTGTTATAAGGAACATAGATAAAAAATTTTCTTTCATAATTTATTAAAAAAGATTTGAAATTCAAAAAAAAAATGCACCCAAAAAATTGTTTTCAGTATTTATAAAATAACCTTCTTTTGTTTCGATAAACAGTTCTTATTTTACAATGCAAATAAGAACAAACTAAAAAATGTTTTCACTCAAACAATATTTCAATAATTTTTTTCTACCATAAACAAATGTTGTTTGATTAAAACAAATAAGGTCTTTAATACATACAAAGAAGCAATTATAGAATACTAAGAAAAAGTCAGTTATTGGTTACATGTTAATTTTTTAAGTCTTTTTTACTCTCCATTCTAGGTACTTTGGTACGACTTTCTATAGTTATTGCCAGAACATCATCTCTATTCTTTTCGGTGACACGTCGGGAAACATTTGTTAACAACAGCACACATAACTGCACACATTGCATATACTATAATATAATAAAACATAATATATTTAAAAAAAAGAAAATAATTTTAGCGAAAGAAGATGAAAAAAATGTTCAAGTCGAGAGGCGCGGATTAGGGTTTGATTTTACACCCAGGGTTTCTTCGGAGAATTTTCTTAGAATTCAATGTAGATTTCGTTTTTGCTATACGATTTTTATTTATTTTTTTCATCCATACAAATTAACCCGCCCTAATCTGTATATACTGATTTCCAGGAAATGAGATTTTACACCAAATGGGTTTTGACCACTTGAACGCTGAGACTCCTGTAAGAGCTAGAAAGGTGGAATTTTGCATATCTATAGACACGAGTGTTGTATAACCCACGGACTATTCACATAGTCGTTTTTTTGCCCGTGGTTGGTTCTCGCGATATCAAAATCTGTAATATTATTTTTGTATTTCAGAAACAATTTAAATGATACAAAGATAAAATAATATAACACAGGAAAAACAATTTTGAATATTAAGGTTGCAGTTAGTTTAGCAGTGACCACAGTCATTTTCATTCTTTAAATGCATTTCAAAATTCTTTAAGAAATAAATAAACATCTACAAATTGATGTGTGCATACTGATCTCAACGGAGGTGCCTGAGTTAAACCCGGAATAAACCCGCATTTTAAAGTATTGAAATAATTTTCGGAATATATCGCTCACCTCTTTTTGTGGTAACATATATAACATATCAATTTTGAATTCTCAGAATGTGAGCAGTGTAGCATTTACCAAATTAGGGATTTTGTTATGGGGGGATTTGGAACAGAAAATTTGAGATGTCGGAAATGGGGACGTGTGTGGATCTTGCAATTTTGTATGGGCGTTTTTCAGATCACTTAGCGTGAATCAACGAAAAGGTGGGCGAGGCTCCGCCCATACAACTCCAATATTGTAAACGAAATATATAGAGAGCCAATGAACTGAAATGGCATAACGAAATGTTGGAAATGGTCAGGGTTACCATACGTCCTCATTTTTCACCATTGTCCTCCCGTCCTCCCTCCTTTTTGAAAAATGTGGGATTTGTCCTCCTTTAGTTACTGCTTCAAATCTATTTTTATAGTTCCACCAATCGTGATTTTGGGTGGACTTTTCCAACAATAATGAACCTCAAGCTGAAGTATGCTTTCAAGCACAGAATATTTGTTAGTTTTTTGGCTATACCAGCACAAACAGCAGTGATTTACGGTCAATTGACATATGAAAGGAATCTACAAATGATTCTACAAAAACTGTAATTTGCACCAAATGTTATTTCAAGAACTAGAGCGCTCTTCTAAAAAAGAAAGTCACCATTTTAGTAGTTTTGAGATATTTAGCTTTTACGTTGTTTAACTATCGCTCCTACTGTATGTTATAGTGGCTGCCGGTTTCACCAGCTCACATAGACCCATTTAGGTTCCTAACCTAAACCTAATAATAAAAGGCTTGAAAGTTAAAAAACGTAAAAGCTAAATATCTCAAAACTACTAAAATGGAGATGTAACTTTCTTTTTCAGGAGGGCAATACTCCTCTGTAGAATTTTGTAAGTATTTGTTGGCGGCCGAAAGTTGGACCCTAAGAAAATTTACCCAAATTGAAAATGAAAGTGTGGCCCAAATTTGGGGCCCATTTTCGTTACAAAAAGTGCTTTAGGCAATTACACCCCAATCAACAAAACAGCATAAAATGAAAATACACCCCAAAAAACTAAGAAAATTTATATTCGTAAGGGGAGTAGGTGCAGGTTTAGGTAAAATAAATAAAATACACATATACGAACCCACATTCTAATTATAACTCTCTTCTTGCGCGGTCGACCTACTCCTTTTGTTACATTTGCGAAAATTATTGTAGAAATTCAGCAATTAATTTTTTTAAAAAATTTAATTGTTGACAAAATGTATATTTTTCCATTTACTGGAATTTTTTACTTTAAAAAAATGTCCTCCGAAGGTTCCAAGGGCTCTCGTAAATATCACAAATGTCCTCCTTTTCTGACACAAATGTCCTCCTATCCGAAAAATGTTTATGGTAACCCTGGAAATGGTATACACGTGGGCGAGTTACAGCCATTACGACTTTATTTCTGACAAAAAAGTGAAAACCATTGAACGATAGGTTTTAGATTTGGCTGTTAACTATATCGCATGTTTCTATTTCACTAAAATAAAATTTGGGGCAGCAAAGTGCACCGAGACAAGCTAGTCTATACGAGTACATATAAAAATAAGTTGATTTTCTTTGTAATTGATGTTCTCCCGTAATGCGTGAACCGATTTTGATTCGGTAAATTTCCCCATGAAAGGTTACGTCAGTGGCAAGATTTTTATGTATGTATGGTATTATTATGTGTATTGGTGATTTTCGACCACTTGACCGCTGAGGCTCCTATAAGTGTTAGAAAGCTGACATTTTGCACACACGTAGGCAGGAATGTTGTACTCGTATAAACCACGGAATATTCACATATTCGTGTTTTTTAGACCGTGGTCATTCCTTGCGCTACCAGAACTTTAATATTATTTTTGTCCTTTCAGAAGTATCTTATAAGATACAGAGTTAAAACTTTGTAAATATGAGGTTCTATCCTGTTACCCCAAGGACAAGCATATTTTTCAACTGTTTTGAAGATATGTGGAAGAGGTTTTCATTGGTATAAATATCTTCAAAATGTGTGAAGCGAATAAGAAGACATAACACTTTTATCAAATGGAAGCGAATACTGAAATATATTTTGGCGAAAGCGAATAATCCAAAGATGGTTTTTGCGAAAGCGAATGTTAAAATAATGCGAATAATTCGCGTTCGCATATATGAATGAGAACATTGTTTGAGTATTCCCTAGTATGAATATCTTCAAAGTGTGCGAATGGAATAAGGAGTTTTAACACTTTTAACAAATGGAAGCGAATACTGAAATATATTTTTGCGAAAGCGAATGCGGAAGTGAATAATCCAATGATGGTTTTTGCGAATGCGAAAGCGAATGTTAAAATGATGCGTATGCGAATGCGAATATTCGTTACATCCCTACTGGGGATTATAGAAGTTTACAAACAAATAAATATGTTTTATATTCTAGATATTTTGGAAAACTCAGGTTAATATCTCAGAATAATATTATTGTGTATTAATATTTTAAGAATTTCTTGATGCACTTATAATCTATTTGAAACAACTCACCGTGGTGTATCCTTGATTGCCAATATATGTCAAGGAAAACGGTACACGAAAGAGGTTTCTATGTGATAAACAAAATTTTGACATATTCGCGGGACATATTCTTATAAAACTTCACACAGAGATGATTCAAAGAGTTTAGATACAAAAAATATATCTCGTAACTCGGACTTCCAATATCGACTTTTGGCCATTTTCCGTGTTTCCAGCCCACCGTGCGATGGCTTTTATCTAAATGGTGCTATATTAAAATTTTCGATAATGAGATTATGATTCCAAATGCTTCACATGATTGACCTACGGTGTAAAATTTAAATAAAAAATATCCTAACACGCCTTTTAAACGTTTTTGTTGTTTTGCTATGTTGTTTTATGTATTTTTACGAAGACAAATCAGGCCATACTTTAATTTTTTATTTGATTTCCAAATTGCTAACAATTTAAAAAACACCAAACTCAATAATTTTTCTGTGTAGTATGAACTTTTCCTGTAGATTTTGATCCGCAGATTACAAATCTGTATTCAAAATTTTTGCAAAATGTATACATTTTGAGAAAAACGCGGAAGAACATTTCAAATTTGATGTATTTTGCAAGAACGTGTAACACTGAGATTGGACTCTACTTCATAAAGTATAGGGCAAAATAGTTGAAAGCAATGACGTCTTTATAGCGGAAATTTGATGCTTTTGACTGCAGAATCATAAAATATCTAATATTACCTAAAATGCGCTATAAGACGAGAAAATTAATTAATTTTTTAAATATTTAAATCGGAAAATACTTAAAGTAAAAGTTTTATTATGAATTGCATGGAAGCATTTACAAGAATTGAAATCCGTGATTCTATTCGATTATCATTACCATAAAATAAACTATATCAACAATTGAATTTCGTGTACTATTTGCAAATAAGGTCATAAGGTTTTTATGCAGAATCGCGATAAAATCTGCTTTCATTTGGCTACACACACTTGGTATTGCAATATTTCTGCGAATATAGCCCTACCAATAGCCTTTTGTTTAATAATTAACCATAGACACTTTGGCGTTTAGTTTCCAAATATATTTTAATTTGAATTGAGTTTGGGGGTCGTGGGTTCGATTCCGTAAAATTAGAATATAAATTTACTTTGTATTGTAAATTTATATTCAGTCGCCGTCAGTGGTAGCGAACGGACGTGTTATTGCAGAGCGGATAGTTTTTCCAACCTATTACGCAATACTTATTCACCTACCTACTACGCAACCATAAGGTGTTGTTCTTAAAGTGGGTGTTGAATTTGTTGCATCGGGCTCAGGACAGACATTTTGGAAGTAGTCTGGAAGGCCAACATCGAAGTACCTATTACGGGCAAATACTGGCTATTAGGGTCTCTCAAAAAAATGTATGATTAACCCTGATGAAGTAAATGATATTACGGTGCAGGGAAAAATAAACCCAGTACCGGCGGAAAGCGTTGATTTACTCGCGAGTCACGTGTCGTCGTTATCAAACAATCGTGAGCAAGTAACTTCTACGGGGTTGGGTGCCTCGGATTCCGTAGTCGAAACAGATACAAGCGCACATCTAGCCTTTGGCAAAATAAACGATGAGGAGATAAAGAAAACCCAAGGGGGGGCTCTAAGCAACCCCAGCTTTTAAAAGCTAGTGGGAACTCGGACTCTGAGTCATCAAGTGATAACAATATTACTATTGTTGAAAATCGGAAAAGACTGTCAGGGGCACAAAGAAGGAAACTGAATAAGATGAACCGGCAGAAGATATTACAGGATGAATCTGACTCTTCTACATCTACTAAAAGAGTCAGATCTCCCGAAGAGCATAGCGATGCGAAATCAACTAAGAAGAAAAAAAGCTCACCGACACCCAGCACTTCGAAGAAACCTATTCAATCTACCAAAAAAGGAGTTTCTAGTCAGAATCCGTTAATGATGGGAGGAGAAGTTGATCTTGTTGTTGAGAAGGTGAGTAAGTCCACCAAACCATCCATAAAAGAGGGGGCCTCAAACAAAAAGACCCATTCTAAAGGAAAAACAAGGTGGCTATAAGAAAGGGTAAGGAAACACCATCTTATTCCCAAATAGCTAAAAAACATATTCAGGACGAACTACACTATGCCATAATTGATAGCAGTAGTGCGTCTGGCAGAATTCCCGAAGAGCAAAAGAGCATCTTCGAAGATTTGTTCTACACAAAGGTATTGGACCACATTCTCGAATCTAATGATGGACCAACAATCCAAGTAATGAGTTGCACGTTTGAGAGGGGCGATGGGCATCACAATGCGGTGTCGATGTCCTCCGAAAACTAGTGGAGAGCATCCCCTCACCTTGGGACGGCGCAAAGCTGAAACTGGTAAGGAAAAGCGATATCCCTGTACTCATAAAAACATCTTTCTATGTCAGAGGATGGGCTAGTAAGGTACCGTCAGAGCGCATACTCAGCGTCATTGGCAAACAAGATTCGAACCTTAAAGTGGGGAAGTGGGAAGTCTTCCACAGGAAAAATGATCCCGATGGTTCTCTCCTGGTGGTAGGCATAGACCCGTATTCCAGGGATAGCCTTGTCAAGACAAAAGGCATGGCATTCTTCGAGATTTGGAAAATCTTCTTTAAGATTGGAAAAACCCCCATTGGCAGGACAGTTAAGTCGAGCCCAAACACGAACGTACCGCCTGCAGTGGCAAACGAAAATAGTGAACAGAATGAAGAGAGTGAGACAATTCCAAAAAGTGAGGTGGAAGTGGTCGATAACATCGCCAATTTGCCGATAACATCATCAATTTTGATAAGGATATGAAGAGGAGCACAAAAACTCAAAACAAAAAGGGAGCGACAAAAAACAACACCGCCTTCCAAAAGGAGGTCGATAACATTACCAAATTGCCGATAATATCACCAATTTTGCAGAATGTTCCCAGCAATAATGGTGATAGGAATAGGTACATAAAGAATCAAAACAATGAGGGAACGACAAAAAGTAACACCGCCTCCCAAAGAGGTCTACTTGAAGAGTGTGTAATAGGTAGTAAACGAAAGGAGGAGAAAGACTCACTACCAAATAAAGAGGGAGTGCAACCAAATAGGATAGACGACTCCCAAAGGAAATTTTTACTGGAAAGACAATGATTGAGGTCATCCAGATAAACCTCCACCGGAGCGAAAAGGCATCCATTGCTCTGATGGACATAATAAATAAAGGCAGGGTTCATGTTGCTTTGGTCCAGGAACCGTGGACTACTAGTAACAAAGTTACTGAATTAAACCATATGAACTACAATCTTTTCTACGCTAACACAGGTACTCGTCCAAGGACTTGTATTCTGTGCCATAAAAACTTATGCTATCTATTCTCTCCAGAGCTGTCAACATCGGACGCGACTGTGCTGATACAAGGTAATGGAAGTATGTATCTGGCGTCAGTATACCTGCCATTCGATGCGCCGACATTGCCACCTACGTCGGAATTACAACGTCTGGTAAGGGAATCCAAAAATACAAGTAATGTGTTACTAGCTGGTTGTGATGCCAACTCACACCATATTGCTTGGGGTAGTAGTGACAACAATAAAAGGGGACAAGCCCTTATAGAATTTTTGAATACTAACGATCTCCTAACTCTCAACATAGGGAACAAGGCGACCTTTGTTAACAAAATTAGGGAAGAAGTATAAGATATAACGATATGCTCGGAAAACCTCATTGATGAGATCCATGAGTGGAGGGTTTCGGATGAACACTCCTATTCGGACCACCGTTATATAAGGTTTAAAATTGCACGGCCACCGCCTAGCCCAATAAGTTTCCGTAGTAAGGCTAAAACCGACTGGACCAAATTCGGCACTTAGAAATCGATTGGGCCAGCCTAAACACGATTATCCAAGTACAGAAGACATTGATATCAATGTGAGGAGGATTACGGAGGCTCTTGTAAAATCATTCGAAGATAGTTGCCCGCTTCGAGAAAGGAAATCTGCCTATGAGAAACCCTGGATGACAGGGCAAATTCGCTCGATTGGCAAGGATGTCCGCAGACTTTACAACAGAGCTCGACGTAAAAAGCTATCAGTATATTGGGATGACTACCACAGAAAGTTCAAAGAATACAATAAAATCATTAGACTGGCGAAACGTAACTCCTGGAGACTTTTCTGTGAGCAGGTAGACAGCGTTAACAGCATGTCCAAAATAAAAAAGTTCCTCTCAAAAACGCATATCCAAACCGAAACACTGGTGGATGAAACGGGTAAAAAGATGGAAACTATAGATGATACCGTAAGGCTTTTGATGAAAACTCATTTTCCGAGTGGTAATGCTGGGCCAATAGAGGAACAGTTACAGACCGAAAATGTAATGCACCAAGTACCTATTGCGGATGCTATGGTTAAAGAAGCAATAAAAAGCTTCTCTCCTTATAAGGCTGCGGGACCGGACGGAATATTTCCAGCGCTTCTTTAGAATGAGGTGGATCTGGTATCAACTCATCTTGTTGAAGTTTTCACTGCATGCCTAACTCATGCATATACCCCAAAAAATTGGCAGGAATCAAGGGTGGTCTTCATACCTAAGCCTGGCAAGGCGAGTTATACGATCCCAAAGGCTTATCGACCTATTAGCCTAACTTCTTTCCTCTTAAAAACAATGGAGCCAATAATTGACGACATGATCAAAAGTAAGATAGCCGATAACAAGCTAAAATTCAAGCAACACGCATATGTTAAAGGAAGATCAGTGGAAACAGCTCTACATGAGGTAGTACACCACATCGAAAAGTCCTTCAGTGAAAAATTGTACACACTTGCCGTTTGTATAGACATTGAGGGCGCTTTTAACAACGTTCAGACCGATACACTTATCCAGTCCTTAGACGAGTTTCAGGTTGACCGGGCGTTGATAAACTGGATCAACAATATGCTAAGGAATAGGTGGATTATTTTTGGGTCATATGACGTAAAAATCAGAGACAAGGTAAATCGTGGTATACCTCAGGGGGGCATTTTATCGCCTCTCCTTTGGGTTACGACGATACACAGTCTCCTTAAAGCCCTCACCAATGAAGGACTTAAACCAGTCTGTTATGCAGACGGCGTTATAATACTTCTAAGGGGCACACATCCAAACCAACTATGCAGAAGAGCTGAAGAGGCACTTAACATAGCATATAACTGGGCACAACCAAGGGGACTAAATGTCAATCCAGACAAAACAGAAATATGTCTATTTACAAGGACAAGGAAGATTCATCCTTTTACCGTGCCTCGTTTCCTGGATAAGAATATTGCCATATCTAAAAAGATAAAATACTTGGGAGTAATCTTGGATCAGAAACGGTACTGGAAAGATCATATTGAAGAAAGAGTTACAAAGGCCCACAGATGTTGGTCGTTGTGCAGAAGAGCTATAGGTTCAAAATGGGGACTACGTCCAAATATGACACACTGGCTTTACATGAGCGTGATTAGACCAATAATCACCTACGCCTCTGTAGTGTGGTGGACATCAATGGACAAAAAGTACAACGTAATACCATTGCAAAAAGTGGAACGTATGTGCTATCTAGGCATAAGCGGAGCAATTAGAACCGCACCAACAAGAGCGTTGGAGACTATACTGCACATCCAACCAATAGATATCCGTATAAAGTATGAGGCAGCCCACACAGCAAGAGGTCTACAAGTGATTGGTGAATGGATAAATCGAGACCACAAGTCGTACCATCAGAAGATATTACAATCACTGGTCGGTCATATTCAAACAACGGAAATCTCCGACCGCATTCCTGAAGTGCGGCTTACAGCTACCTGTGAATCGTTCGTGCCAGACAGACGCTCCTGGGAAAACGGAACACTTGCTCATGCGCCAGTGGGAACCAGCTGCTACACTGATGGGTCCAGGCTAGGAGGAAGGACGGGTCTGGGACTTTTTATTGATGAACCAGAAGTCGAACTTTACTTCCGCCTCCCGGACCATAACACAGTATTTCAAGCAGAAGTTCGAGCAATCACGGAGTGTGTTAACTGGCTCAGTAATACCACAAAGCCTAAATATGCCAACATATTCACAGATAGCCAAATGGCGATAATAACATCGGAAAAGGTCAAATCCAGAACCGTGTTAGACTGTAAAAGAACGATAAATAATTACTCAGTCCATGGTCAACTGCGTATTTTCTGGGTACCGGACACAACGGAGTGATTGGAAATGAACGAGCAAACAGCTTGGCTTCAAAGGGCAGAGAACTTCGAGTAATAAACTTGGAAAATTGGAAACCTTTCGAAGCCACGAAGGATGAGTTGAAGCATTGGGCAGTGATGGCTCACAAAACTGTGTGGAATAGAGCAACTGTAGGAGCAACTGCAAAGATACTGTGGGGTGACCCAAATGAGAAGAAAACCAGTAGTTTTCTGAAACTAAACAAGATCGAGATTAGTAAGATGATAAGTGTTCTAACGGGACACTCAAGCTTACAGGCACATCTTCATCGCATAGGACTAGCAGAAAACGACGAGTGCAGGGCATGCAGGGAAAACATCGAAACGATAGAATATTTGTCACTGCCCAGCTTTCACACATGCAAGATCCCGATATTTCGGTTCCGACATATTGCCAGACTTGACTTATCTCAGAGGATATGACTGGAAGATACTGAGAAAATACGTGTCTAGTACCGATTTTCTGTAATCCGTGGGGTATGAAAATCATAAATAAGGAGCGCACAACAGGCCGAACCACTGGCTTAAGTGTATGTCCATGGACATGAGACGTTTTAAACGTCTCCTCTACTCAACCTAACCTAACCTAACCTACTTTGTATTGTAGTTTTTAAACCCTACACCACACTGTGGTACAGGGTATTATGACTTTGTGCATTTGTTTGTAACACCTAAAAGGAGAAGAGATAGACCCATTGTTTATTATACCGATCGACTCAGAATCACTTTCTGAGTAGATTTAGCCATGTCCGTCTGTCTGTCTGTCTGTCCGTCTGTCCATGTATTCTTGTAATCAAAGTGCAGGTCGTATTTATGGTCCGATTGTGATGAAATTTAGCATAGTGCTCTTTTTTGGCCCAAGGACGATCCATATTGAAATTGGTTAAAATCGGTTCAGATTTGGATATAGTCCCCATATATATGTTTCACCCGATTTGACATGCAAGCGCCGTAGAAACCACATTTTACATCCGATCTTTATGAAATTCGGCAGAGAGAGTTTTATTATTACGTGAATGAACACTACCAAATTCGGAGAAAATCCGATCAGATTTAGATATAGCCCGTATATATGTTTCACCCGATTTGGCATGTAAGCGCTGTAGGAACTGTATTTTAAATCAGATCAGTACGCAATTTGGCAGAGAGAGTTCTCTTATTACATGAATAAACACTGCCAAATTCGGGGAAATCGGTTCAGATTTAGATATAGCCACCATATATATGTTTCACCCGATTTAACATTTAAGCGCTGTATAAATCGTGTTTTATATCCGTATCAGTACGAAATTTAACAGAGAGTTCTCTTATTACATGAATAAACACTGCCAAATTCGGGGAATATCGGTTCAGATTTAGATATAGCCACCATATATATGTTTCACCCGATTTAACATTTAAGCGCTGTAGAAATCGTGTTTTATATCCGATCCGTACGAAATTTAACAGAGAGAGTTTTCTTATTACATGTATGAACACTGCCAAATTCGGGGAAAATCGGTTCAGATTTAGATATAGCCCCCATATATATGTTTCACCCGATTTAACATTTAAGCGCTGTAGAAATCATGTTTTATATCCGATCAGTACGAAATTTAACAGAGAGAGTTTTCTTATTACATGTATGAACACTGCCAAATTCGGGGAAAATCGGTTCAGATTTAGATGTAGCCCCCATATATATGTTTCACCCGATTTAACATTTAAGCGCTGTAGAAATCATGTTTTATATCCGATCAGTACGAAATTTAACAGAGATAGTTTTCTTATTACATGTATGAACACTACCAAATTGTAGGGTATTATATAGTTCGCCCAGCCCGACTTTCTGTCTTTCCTTACTGGTTTATTATTGTTCGCACAGTAGTCTTACCTAAAACTACCATTTCACCAACTTTTGTAATCGAATTTCCTTCATTTCAATTGCCAATTTCTAAATTTATGAAATATTTCCATTGTTGAAGACATTTGTAACCACAAAATTTAAAAAAAAACTTTCATAAATAATACGAATTTGTTTTATGGAACTGTTCTTCTGAATACAGTTTAACTATTACTTGTGAAAATGGCAATGAGCAATCCTGTTTCATATGGGGACTTACGGTTTCATATTCGTATGTAGACTTTCGTTTCGTGTCCAAAGAGATTATTTCAAGTTTTTTTTTCATTTAATATTTCAACAATTCAACAAATCGGGCATTTATCTTACCTATTAGCATGGTGTGTATTTTATTTGTGAAACAAAAATATAAAAACAGCTTGCGATATTTGCTTATTTTAATAAAATGCAAAAATTTCACATCGTATGTAAATTTTTGCAACATGGTGTATGTACTTTAATCTGATGTCCAATATTCATTGAATCCATGTAACTTTTCAAGAACTATTGATGAAACGTTTTACATCAAACCAATGAAAAGTGTTGTAGGTTGAAAAACAAGGAAATGTTTCATTAAACCAAAGTAGGAATTCATCAGATTGAAGATAATTTGTTTTTCAGTGTGTGGTACAGGTTATTATGACTTTGTGCATTTGTTTGTACGGAGGAGAGATAGACCTATTGTTTATTATACCGATCGACGTGGAATCACTCTCTGAGTCGATTTAGCCATGTCCGTCTGTCTGTCCATGTATTTTGGTAATCAAAGTGCAGGTCGTATTTATGGTTCGATTGTGATAAAATTTTGCGCTGTGCTCTTTTTGGTCTAAGGACGATCCCAAGATTTTGATATAGCCCCCATATATATGTTACCTCCTGATTTGACATGTAAGCGCTGTAGAAACTGTATTTTATATAAAATCAGTACGAAATTTGGCAGAGAGAGTTCTCTTATTACACTGCCAAATTCGGGAAAAATCGGCAAAAACCGTTGTTGTGAGATAATTTCATTAAGGGGCGCGAAAGTTATGGCGGTTTCAAATTGAAATTTTAAAAAATTCTATAAAATGCAATCTTTAGCGGAATTAAGAAAACTAAACTGACAATCGTAGCATATTAGCATATGTCAGAATATTCGCAGTGCCGTCATTATTTGCAAAAATATAGCGAAACAAAACATTTTTTAATTGAAATTTTATATAATATAAGGAATCCCGCGAAATATAAAAATCGGAAAAATGTATGAGAAATGTCCGCGAATAGATGAGAGAACTAGCTGTAACCTTCAAGAAAGAATGCAGGTAATATCTCTGTTGGTTAAAGAGTTATATTTGCATCAAAGTACGAAGTCCATATCATTTGTGTTTTATTTCAGAGCAAAATTTCTCTAAACAAGTAAAAACAGTTTCAGTCGGGTAAACCGACTAAGGTATACCCTCACTTTGTGAGTAATGTAATATTGAATATTACTCGAAGTATTATTTGTAAAAATATAGCGAAACAAAACATTTTTTAATTGAAATTTTATATAATATAAGGAATCCCGCGAAATATAAAAATCGGAAAAATGTATGAGAAATGTCCGCGAATAGATGAGAGAACTAGCTGTAACCTTCAAGAAAGATTGAAGGTAATATCTCTGTTGGTTAAAGAGTTATATTTGCATCAAAGTACGAAGTCCATATCATTTGTGTTTTATTTCAGAGCAAAATTTCTCTAAACAAGTAAAAACAGTTTCAGTCGGGTAAACCGACTAAGGTATACCCTCACTTTGTGAGTAATGTAATATTGAATATTACTCGAATTATTATTTGTAAAAATATAGCGAAACAAAACATTTTTTAATTGAAATTTTATATAATATAAGGAATCCCGCGAAATATAAAAATCGGAAAAATGTATGAGAAATGTCCGCGAATAGATGAGAGAACTAGCTGTAACCTTCAAGAAAGATTGAAGGTAATATATCTGTTGGTTAAAGAGTTATATTTGCATCAAAGTACGAAGTCCATATCATTTGTGTTTTATTTCAGAGCAAAATTTCTCTAAACAAGTAAAAACAGTTTCAGTCGGGTAAACCCACTAAGGTATACCCTCACTTTGTGAGTAATGTAATCTATATATATAAAAATGAAACGGTCCATCTGTGTAATGGCATCACGTCAGAACGGCTGGAGCGATTTGGCTCAATTTTTTTTTCAGTTGTTCGTATTTGCCTGGAGAAGGTTGTTACGAAAGAAAATTTTGGGAAAACCCTCCGGAAAAGTCGGAAAATTGGGAAAATCGAAAATTGCTATTTCTTGCGAGATTCCTACTGTTCCTATCTACTGCTATTTCTTGCGAGATTCCTACTGTTCCTATCTACTGCTCTCTTTTTCAATCCAAATTTTTTTATTAATTTTCTATTAAACAAAAAAGTTTTCTATTAAACATATGTACGAGTATGTGCTATTTTTCTTGGTGCAATTCATTCGAGTTTTGCGTATTGTTACACTGATTTCGCGTATCACATCGGCAAACGGTACAAGCATTACGATCAATTAAAATTCACGATATTTATCAATTCGAACATTTTTTCAGATAATAAGTTTGAGTATAAGAGGTAAGGTTATCTTATTGGATTGCGGGCATTGCAAAATCATAATTTCGGATGAATGCACGATGGCGCATAAACGAGCTCTGGAGGCAATTGACCGAACGATGAAGGATTTACGACGTGATTTGAGACAATTTGGTGAGTCTGATATTGCTCTCCGGAGATTTTCGTCAAACGCTTCCCGTCATCCCGAAATCTACTGCCGATGAAATTAATGCATGCCTGAAATAGTGGTCTTTGTGGCTGCATGTCAAGAAGTTATGTCAAGAAGTTGAAATTGACCACGAACATGAGAGTCGCGTTGCAGAACGACTCATCGGCTCTTGAATTCTCGAAACAACTGTTGGCGCTTGGCAATGGCCAAATTACTATTGATGTTTCCACTGCATTGATATTGTTCCCGGCAAATTTTTGCATCGTCGAACGAGGAACTCATCACCAAAGTGTTTCCAAATCTCGATTAGATTAGTGAATGGGCAATATTAGCAGCGAAGAATAAGGACGTCGATAGCATGAATTTTATTATTCAAAGTAAAATCGAACTCGCTTGATGTGCCAGGAGCTCCGCCGCATAATTTACAGCTGAAGGTGGAATCGATCATAATCATGTTGCGGAATCTGAATCATCCGAAATTGTGCATATTCGCGGTTGTCCATTATGAAACTGATGGACAATGTGATTCAGGCGACGATCATCAAGGGAAAATTCAAAGGAGAGGAAGTCCTTATCCCACGAATTCCGATTATTCCAACTGATCTTTCATTCCAATTCAAGCGGTTTCAGTTCCCTGTACGATTGGCTTTTGCGATGACAATCAATAAATCTCAAAACCAATCGTAGGAAGTCTGTGGAATTAATCTCGAATTTCCCTGTTTTTCGCACGGTCATCTGTACGTTGCCTGTCTTCTGTCTTCGTTGTTTGTTGTTTATCATCTGATTCGATTTATCTCTACTGATTTCGATTCCTTTTAAACAAATCGCATTAAAATTTTAACTATCTGTGTTTTATTATCAGTCTGGAGTTTATCTGAAGGCGTTAAATTGGGGCGAGGAGAAGTTCGCCGGGTCCGCTAGTATTGAATATTACTCGAATTATTCTGTCAATTTGTGTGGGAGGTACCAGAAGGGGTTTATCAAATACACCTATTTTTCGCTGAACATTAGATACATTAAATTCATTGCACTGTGCCGAACTATAAGCATTTATGTGCACTGGTAAAAACGTTATGAGATATTAAATTGTGGTATGATTTGGGCATTTTGTGTGGGGGGTACAAAAAGGGGCGTGGCGATAACGCCCATTTTTCACAGGGCTATAGACACTATAAAAACATTACACTGTACAAAATTTCAAGTATTTTTATACACTGGTTTTAATGTTATAAGCTGTTAACTTTTGGTGCAAAACGGTGCATTTGTGTGGGAGGTACCAAAAGAGACGTGGCATCTTCGCCCATTTTTCTCGAGTTGATAGCGACTAATAAGCTAATACTATGTGTGGAATTTCAGAAGATTCGAATAAATAGTATAGCAGTTATTAAAGAACCAATTTTTCACTCAACACTTTAACCCTTTGTGGCGGAGGTACTAGAAGGAGTGGACCAATATGGCCCATCTTCGAACTTAGCCGGAGATAGAAAAAAATATTACCACATACCAAATTCGAAGTCAATCGGTTACTCCTTTCGAGAGTTATCGTGCGCACCAGCCAGCAGACAGACAGACAGACAGACGGACGGACATTGCTCATTCGACTTAAAATGACCCAAAACGGTTTTCCTCCGAACATACTTGGGGACTTAGGTCACTCCTTCGATGTGTTACACTTTTTTCCGTAGCAAATGATATATACCCTCGTCACACTAAAGTGAGGGTATAAAAAATTTTAAGTATTGATGGAAGTTGAATGTTAAAATCTTTTTGAGTGTATTTTTTATGAACCTCTTTTGTACGATTATACATATACTAGTATTTGTTATAGCCTTTAATAATAATTTAAAAGACTTCATATAAAAAGAATGAGATTTCGTGATTTTTTTAGTGATATTTTACTCTAAGACATTTTAAAATATATTCTTATGAATCCGCGAAGGATTGTGAAGTCGGCAATGACATACAGTAATTATGTGCTCATCCGGGCTAACTTATATTGTATGAATTCGCTTAAAACCATAATATATCTTAAGAGGGAAACTCATAATAATTGAATTTATTTTGAGGTTATGTAAATTTTGCCAAGTGCATAATTTGAACAATCATCAACATAAAATGACGCGCCTCTGATTTCGGAATAGATCGGTAAAAATCTTTTTAATTCACATGAACGTCCGCCATATCTGTACCGCGCACTGGGTGTGTCTCATCTACACTGATAGAAAAAGCTTCGTCATTCGTCAAAAATCAGCTAACGTACGGATAATCCTATCTATGAATTTGTTCGTCGCCTTGACGAATCTCTGTTTAAGTATACTAGAACAAGAAATATTTAGTGGAATAAAAACAAAACCCCACTGGGTGATTACATATCATCCCTACGATGAATCGAGCTCATAAAATATATATATATATCCTCTTCTCTAAGGTGAGGGGATAAATATGGGGATTTATAATACAAATATCAATAAATGTATATATAACATATACCAAAAGTGTAACGCATCAAAGGAGTGGCCTAAGACCGTAAGTATATGCGGAGAAAATCCGTTTTAGAACACATCAAGTCATTTGAATTATGTCCGTCCATCCGTAAGCCTGATTGGAGCGAACGATAACCCTCGAAACTATAGTTTCCAGAGATTAAACAGATATTCGTCAGGGCGACGAACAAATTCATCAATAGGATTATCCATACGTTAGCTGACTTTTGACGAATGACGAAGCTTTTTCTATCAGTGTAGGGTGATCAAAAAACCGGTTATTTTGAAAATACGGTTTTCGGTTTCTTCGAAAATAAAGTTTACTCTAAAACCGGTTTTCGGTTTAATCGAAAATAAAAAACCGGTGAACCGGTTGTTTTCGGTTTTTTTTAAATAAAAATGCTTAAAATTTTGTTAGATGACGTAAAATAAGCGTAGTGCAAATTCAATTCGCAACCATATTCCAATTAAATTAAGATTTATTTGAAAATTGTATTGTAAACACTTCATATTTTTATTTATAATATGTAATTGTTCCGATTTCATTTATGATATAATATAATCTCTGCAATATTTATATGTTATATATGTTAAATTTTTAAAAAGATTTCTTTAAAAAAAATTGATTATGATTTTTATAAAACTTGACTAATAGTAAAGATCAGCAAAATCTTAGCTTTTACCGTCATATGAATGGCTCAAATGGCAAACCGATTATATACATATATTATCAGTAGTAGCGGATTCTGGCTTGAGCATACTATAGAGATGAAAACTTGTCGAAATGTGAAACTGGACATATGTATTTTTATTTATACCTACATTTCAATTAGAAAGGATTGTTAATTAATTTCTATACGGCAATAAGCACCTAGACCCTTGATAAAATATGCAGACGAAGTCTATAGGGATGTTAGCAATGTACACAGTATAAATACATACAAAAAAGCATTTTGAAATCGATGGATATGCACAAATGATGTCAACGGTTTTTATATTGATGTTTTCAAAATTTTAGGTAGGTTCCTGTTTCAAAAATAATATTTTCATTATCATTTCATAATGGTTTCAAAAAACCGAAAAGTCGAATAAACCGAGTTGAAAAAACCGACGGTTCGAGTTATTCGAAAATGCAGAAAACCCGAAAACCGATAGGCGGTTTTTAAAGAGAAACCGATTAACCGGTTAACCGGTGCGGTTTTTGATTACTCTAGTCTCATCGCAATTTTTGCAAAATTTGAAAAAGGTGAATAAAGTTTCAGGGATTCATTATTTTGTTACGCGCCCCTGATTTTATGATTCGCAATCTAAAAAACCTTCCAGGACAATAAATTCAGATTAATCTATGTAAAACTGTCGATGTGCCCCGCGAAATACACAATCAAAAAAAAAAATGCACGCAAGTTTAACTAAGGTTTGGCGAGCTCTAGTGTTGGTTCTTTTGGAGCACATTATCGACACTTATATGGATTTGTAGGTACTTTCAGCCACTATAATCGCTTCTTTGGCAATATTTCATTACATTGAGGGGCGCGATGACCGCGGTCAAAAAACAAAAAACACTTGGAATCGCATTTCCAAAAGTTATGAGCTAGGGTTTTTCGCGGAAAGATCTCACATGAACAATGGCCACGAAAAATTCTTCCTCCATGTGTCCCTCGTTTTTTTCGTAACTGACCAGTACCTCTAGAATGAGTAGTTTTGCCACAGCCTCTAAAAGAATGAAAAAATATATTCAAATTTCTAGGGTTTTTTCAACATTTTTGAAATGTATGTGCTTATAGCTTTTAAAGTATATAAGATAGTAACAAAACTTTTTGGGAAAAAACTTTTATGTTTGTGGTTTATCTAATTCCATCAACTTTTGCACCGAAATCTGTACACAACGCGAGAAAAGTGAAAACTAACATAGATTACCCCTATGTAACAAATTTTGACTTTTGCCCATATACGAGGTATGTTCAAAAAATATCGCTAATTTTTAATTTCCGCGGGGTACGTGTATTTTATTTTTGATATTTTTGTAGCGTTATGTTGGTCCTCATGTCCCTTACTTATGCTGACAAGGTCGGCCATTTTGAATGTTTAGTTAATTTTTGACAGATGTTGTGCTTGGATGTGTTTTAACTTGTCTTCGATTTTTATCTATTTCAGAAAATGGATCAAAGAATCTGCATCAAATTTTGTGTGAAAAACAAAATAAAGTGCGCTGACGCATTCCGAATGTTGACTGTGGCATATGGTGAAGCTACGTTGGACCAAAGCAACGTTTATCGGTGGTACAAAATGTTCTTAGAGGGCCGAGAAGGTGCGAAGGACGAACTGCGTGCCGGACGCCCGAGCTCGTCAACAACAAACGAAAACATTGATAAAGGGAATACAATAATATTTCCCAATCGACGAATTACCATTTGAGAAGTTCCTGAGGATCTAAACATATCGATTGGTTCGTGCCATTCGATTTGAACCAATGATTTGGGCATGAGTCGGGTCGCTTTTGCGCCATGATAACGCCCCTGCACACACATCGTTGCTTGTGCGCGAATATTTGGCCAAAAACAACACAGTAATGGTGCCGCAGCCACCGTATTCCCCTGACCTAGCCCCCTGTGACTAAATTTTGTTCCCAAAACTGAAAAGGCCCATGAAAGGACGACGCTACGCCACGATTGAGGAGATAAAGACGGCATCGAAGGAGGAGCTGAACAAGATCACAAAAAATTATTATTTGAAGTGCTTCAGGGTTAGAAAAAAACTTTTGGCAGAAGTGTATTATATCCGAGGGGGACAAAATATATATTCATGAAGGGGACAAAATATATATTCATGAATAAATAAATACTTTTTGAAAAAATACAAAATTCACGATATTTTTTGAACAGACATAATGTTACACCCGATTTTACATGTAAGCGCTGTAGAAACCGTATTTTATATCCGATCATAAGAAATTTAACAGGGAGAGTTTTCTCATTACGTTAATGAACACTACTAAATTCGGAGAAAATCCGTGCAGATTTAGCTGTAGCCCCCATATACATATATGTTACACCCGATTTGACATGTAAGCCCTGTAGAAACCGTATTTTATATCCGATAAGTACGAAATTCGGCAGAAAGAGTTTTCTTATTACATGAATGAAAACTACAAAATTCGAGGAAATTCAGTTCAGATTTAGATATAGCCCCCCATATATATATTTCACCCGATTTTACATGTAAGCGCTGTAGAAACCATGTTTTATATCCGATCAGTACGAAATTCGGCAGAGGAAGTTTTCTTATTACATGTATGAACACTGCCAAATTCTTATCGCAATGCCCATTTTCGCATTGTTAGGGGGTGTGGGGTATTATATAGTCGGCCCCGCCCACTTTCTGTCTTTCCTTACTGGTTTTATATTGCGAATTTTGTGTAATCCAAAAAATCGACGTACCACGTCAAATTTTTCAAAACTTTATACCGAATTTAAGAAGATTAAATTAAATAAAACAAATTCGGAATTATTTTACTATATATGTATTGCTATTATCTCGCGTACGGTTAGTTCTAGAAAAAGTGGTCAAAGCATGTTTGGGAGATAAACGAAAGGCCTACAGCTCTTTCTTTAACAGAAAAAATTTAAAGTAATTTTGTAAGGATTTACAGAGTGCTAAAACTTTTGTATGATTTTCCCTTTATATGAGGCATATTTTGTTTAGACACATTGTAAATCGATATCATATGATTATACATTTTTGTTAAAGAAAGAGTGGTAGACGGTTTTCATATATCCCAAAATTTCTTTGACCACTTTTTCCTAAGACTGACCGTGCGCGTGTTAATTGCATTATGCAGTAAAATAATTCCGAACTTAAATGTTTTTTGTTCGGAATCTATTCGTCGCTGGATGTTTATGGCGTAAATGCTGGTACCAATCAATTCCACAGAGATCATAGAATGCACGTATTTAATCTTATTAAATTCGCTATAATATAGTTGTAAAAATTGGGTGGTGTAAGTTGGATTTATGGTTGAAATCCGAGGTTGCAAAATTCGCAATATAATAATATTTGCACATAGCGCGTACTTTATAAAACGATGTACAAATGTTCATATTTATGGAAGATTATGTTTAGGTTTTGAATTTCCGCGATTCAATGATTTTTTAAATGATCAATGATTGATTAAAAACATTTTTATCGCGATAACTCGCCAAAGGAAGCAGATCAGATTTGATCTCTTCATAGTTGAGTAGAGGGGATGATTCTGAACAAACCCTCATTAGCAATTTTTGCCGTTAATCTAGACCAACTTTCGATTGCCAGAGGCATGCTGTGAACATTCAAATATCAAAACTCCTACATATGTGTAATTTTTTTGTTTTATTAATATTTTAAACGCTCCAAACAAAATATACTATGTGTAGATTTTCTTGAAAACCATTTTCCATGTCCTGGCTTTTTCACGTATATGATTTTGGTTATGATATATTGGTGGTATAACGGGTAAACCGACTAATGAATCCCCTCACCTTGAGTCTCAAAAAAATATTAGTAAATTAATTTATTTTTTTGTTTTATTTAAATTACTAACTGGGCCCGGTCCACTTCGTTGCCCCAGATTTAGATTTGCGATCCCGTTCGTTTTGAACCAATCACTAATACTGCCACCAAATACATATACACAGAATTATAGTACTCTCGCTAACAAATTTTGCAAGATATCTCAATTTCAAAATTTGGTCCATATGGGCGATCCCTCTCATTATTAGACCAATCACTTAGAATGCTACCAGATACATATGCACAAAATTACAGCACTCTCGCTAGTAAATTGTGCAAGATATCTCAATTTTAAAATTTGTCTTATATGGGGCCGATCCCACACATTTTTAAATCAATAACGTGGAATACCACAAGTTACATTTACACAAAATTTTAATTTGGCTTATATGGGCTGTGCCACGCCCATTGGTCTGATCCCTCCCATTTTTTGGCCAATCACGTAGACTAATACCAGATACATATACACAAAATTACAGCACTCTCGCTAATAAAGTGTGCAAGATATCTCAATTTCAAAATTTGGCTCAAATGGGCGGGGCCACGCCCTTTGGTCTGATCCCGCCCATTTTTGGACCAATAACGTAGACTGCCACCGGATATATATGTACAAAATTACAGCACTCTCGCTAACCAATTGTGCTAAATATCTCAATTTCAAAATTTGGCTTATATAGGCAGGGCCACGCCTATTGGTCCGAACCAGCCCATTTTTGGACCAAGCACGTAGATCGCTAACGCATATATATACAAAAATACCAGCTCTCTCGGTAAAAAATTGTGCAAGATATCACATTTTTAAAATTTGGCATATATGGGTGGTGCCACGCCCTGTGGTCCGATCCCGCCCATTTTTGGACTAGTCACGTAGACTGCCACTAGATACATATGTACAACATTACAGCGCTCTAGCTAAATTGTGGAAGATATATCAATTTCAAAATTTGGCTTATATGGGCGGGGCCACGCCCACTTGGTACATTGAAAATTCAAGTACCTATTTGCACCACCCGCCACACATGTAAATTCTGTGAAAATTTCAAGAAGATCGGTTTTTTGTAATTATCTTGAAAACGAACAATTGGCCAAAATCAACCTTAGCACAAATAATATTGCTAATCAAGAACTATAAGTTTCGCCTTTTGTCAAAATGAAATAATGTTTTGGCATATGTTTTTTTCACTGTGAATGCGTACGAATGTCGCATTCGACATTGGCGAAATGTCCATATATAGATCATCAATTTAAATTTATTTTAATAACTTTAATAAAAAGGTCCATTTGTGTGGGAGGTACCAAAAGGGACGGGCCAATAATGACCATTTTTCTCTGGACTCTAGGTACTATAAAAGCATTACACTGTACAAAATTTCATGTTTTTGTATGCACTGGTATTAAAGTTATAAGCTGGTAAATTTTGGTACAAAATTGTCCATTTGTGTGGGAGGTTCCAAAAGGAGCGTGGCAATAATGCCAATTTTTCACTGTATTGTAAGTGCTAGTAAAGCATTACACTGGACACAATTTCACGTCTTTGTATGCACTGGTAATAAAGTTATAAGCTATTAACTTTTGGTTCAAAATTGTCCATTTGTGTGGGAGGTACCAAAAGGGGCGTGGACACTTCGCCCATTTTTCTCGAGGTAATAGTGACCAATAAACAAATGCTATGTGTAGAACTTCAGAGGATTCAAATAAGTAGTATAGAAGTTTTTAAATAATCAATATTGTTTGCTTGCTTTTATTCGGTCTGCAAATCTTTTGTGATTCTAACTAGGATATTCTCCCGGCTTCAAGACCATTTTGTTTCTATATTATTATAGAAACAAGTATTTTATACATGGCGGTGTATAAATATGTATTAAAAATTGGCAGCACACATACTGGATCGTGATTTCTGAGCCGTGACACTCGTTATCAACAGTTCTGCTGCAATTGTATGGGAGATACGGAGCTCTATATGGTTGACTTCAACACGCAAGCGAATGAGAAATCTTTGTGAAACCACACTTCTCCAAAATCTTCCAAAAACAATTGTTAACCATAAAGGCTTTTCTGAATAGTGTGGTAATTTTCCATTTGATGATGCAAAATTTGCTTCTCATTGGACATGGCTGGTGTTTTGTATTAACTTTGGTTAACAATTGTTTTTGGAAGATTTTGGAGAAGTGTGGTTTCACAAAGATTTCTCATTCGCTTGCGTGTTGAAGTCAACCATATAGAGCTCCGTATCTCCCATACAGTTGCAGCAGAACTGTTGATAACGAGTGTCACGGCTCAGAAATCATGATCCAGTATGTGTGCTGCCAATTTTTAATACATATTTATACACCGCCATGTATAAAATACTTGTTTCTATAATAATATAGAAACAAAATGGTCTTGAAGCCGGGAGAATATCCTAGTTAGAATCAATAATCAATATTTTACTAAATGTTAACCCTTTGTGGGGGAGGTACTAGAAGGAGTGGACCAATCCATCTTCGAACTTAGTCGGAGATAGAAGAAAATAGTCAATCTGTTACTCCTTTCGTGAGTTATCGTGCGCATCAGCCAGCAGACAGACATACAGTCGGACGGACATTGCTCATTCGGCTTAAAATGGCCCAAAACGGATATCCCCCGAACATACTTAGGGTCTTAGGTCACTCCTTCGATGTGTTACACTTTTGGTTCGTAGCAAATGATATATACTCTCCTCTCTATGAAGAGGGGATACAAATCTGAGATATCAAATATAATACGTGCAGTTTTGAAAGAAAATAAATATTTACGTACATCGTATGAAGTTAATCCATTGAAGAATTTTGCACATGGGCGTTTGGGTTCAGAAATTCGAAAATGGCATGAGGAAATTTTTGTTTCGAAAAATATGCGCGATAGTATGCATAAAATCACTTTAAATGGCAATTTCTGCATATCTACTACTTTTTTATAACTTATTGGTAATGAATTATTCAAGTACTTAAAATAGTGTAAATATATAGGCACATATTTTTGTGGTATGCCTATGCTACAAATAAGTACTTATTATGCTGCTTTATTGTATGTTTTTGGGAAGTACTTTCCTCCAATGGCATCCCCATGTTAAAATAATGAGAAAAGTGGCTAATAAAGTATAAGTACCTTTATCGAACTTTGCTTACACGTCGGATTATTTAGTAATGAGAAATTTTGTTGGGCATTGTCCCATAATCCGATTTTCAACAAATGCATATACACCAAATTAAACAGTCTCGCTAATAAATTGTTTAAGATACATGAATTTCCAAACTTGGCTCATAGTGACGGGGCCACGCCCATTAGTCCGATCCCGCCCATTTTTGCAACAATCGCGTAGACTTCCACCAAATGCTTGTACACAAAATTTGTATAATTTATCTCAAGTAGCCTATTTTCAGCCGTTTAGGGACGTCTAACAACACTGACACAAACAAACATACATACATACACATTCCCATTGATAGATGCTAAAAGTTAAAGTAGACATACGTCCAGGATATTTAGTCTAGCCGAAGAGTAAACTTTAACACGTGCTACCAAAAACTGCCGCATTTTTCGACAAATAGTAATCTTTTCGTTAAAAAAAAGGTCTTCAGTCGGTGTAACATGTCCATCGATGAATATCTAAAGTCGTTGAACAAATTATAACAATTCTTAGCACGACTTGTTTATCGTTATTTTTTTTTATATTTACACTCCCCATGGTTCACCTCCCAGCTCCAGTTAACGAGACTGCCTCCTGCCAATCCCTAATCCAGATTTTCATTTTGACAGCAAACAAATAATCTAAACGAAGTCAATTGCAGACTTTCTCGAATCTTTTATTTAACTTTATTTGATTATTTTTCTACCCCAAAATCATTCGTCATATGAACGAAGTCGTACGTATGGAAGGATAGATGAAATTTGTTCATCCGATTTTTTCTCAATGGTTTGGGGAGCTTTGTTCGTTATTTTCCCAATTTGCAACAGTTATCCTTGTTGTTGTTGTTGTTCACAACAAGACCTTTTGCAAATATGGAAAGATGGATGAACGAATGTTTTCCTTAATAAAAAAGTGGAAAGAAAAAAGTAAAAGAATATATAGACATCGATTGTTGAATTCAGGCCGTATGGGGATGAATACGAACATACATTTTTTTGGAAATGAAATATACATACACAGATTTGTATTTACTTCTCCGATGCAAGTAAATGTATGTAAATATGATATGTACATAAATACACCTCGAAAAAATCAACGCTGTAGTGAATTGCAGAAAACATTTGCTAAACTAGAATTTTTTTGAACAAGTAAGAAAGTTTCAGTCGGGTAAACCGACTAAGGTATACCCTCACTTTGTGAGTAATGTAATATTGAATATTACTCGAATTATTCTGTCAATTTGTGTGGGAGGTACCAGAAGGGGTTTATCAAATACACCTATTTTTCGCTGAACAGTAGACACTTTAAATTCATTGCACTGTGCGGAATTATACGCATTTATGTGCACTGGTAAAAACGTTATGAGATATTAAATTGTGGTATGATTTGGGCATTTTGTGTGGGAGGTACAAAAAGGGGCGTGGCGATAACGCCAATTTTTCACATGGCTATAGACATTATAAAAACATTACACTGTACAAAATTTCAAGTATTTTTATACACTGGTTTTAATGTTATAAGCTGTTAACTTTTGGTGCAAAAAGGTACCTTTGTGTGGGAGGTACCAAAAAGGGCGTGGCAACAACGCCAATTTTTCCCTTGATTGTAGGCAATATAAAAGCATAATACTGTACAAAATTTCAAGTTTTTGTATACACTGTTATTAATGCTATAAGCTGTTAACTTTTGGTGCAAAACGGTGCATTTGTGTGGGAGGTACCAAAAGGGACGTGGCAACTTCGCCCATTTTTCTCGAGTTGATAGCGACTAATAAGCTAATACTATGTGTGGAATTTCAGAAGATTCGAATAAGCAGTATAGCAGTTATTAAAGAATCAATTTTTCACAACATTTTAACCCTTTGTGGGGGAGGTACTAGAAGGAGTGGACCAATATGGCCCATCTTCGAACTTAGCCGGAGATAGAAAAAAATATTACCACATACCAAATTTGAAGTCAATCGGTTACTCCTTTCGAGAGTTATCGTGCGCACCAGCCAGCAGACAGACAGACAGACAGACAGACAGACAGACAGACAGACAGACAGACAGACAGACAGACAGACGGACGGACATTGCTCATTCGACTTAAAATGGCCCAAAATGGTTTTCCTCCGAACATACTTGGGGTCTTAGGTCACTCCTTCGATGTGTTACACTTTTTTCCGTAGCAAATGATATATACCCTCGTCACACTAAAGTGAGGGTATAAAAATAATGGTGATAATTTTTTTGGGCTCATAAAATGTTGGAATGAAGAAGGGCCCAGGAAAATGCAACCCAATATTTTTATGAATATTTTCCCCAAAAAATTACATAAATTTTTCATGTTTACTCTTTTTTTGGGGTTTATTTTCTCACTTAAAAAAAGGTTAAGGCTATGCATAAAAAATTTCCTCCGCATAGCCAACTTTGGATCCGTAAGACGGCCATGAACAAAAAGATATGTTACTACGAAAAGGATTCCCCGCCGAACATTATTAAGAAAGTATTTTCAAGATGAAAAAATATATTTTTGGGAAATGCTTTCATTATATTTTGTTTTCTTCATTGGGTACAATTTCACACATTTTGGACCCACTTTAATTTTCGATTTGTGTTTAAATTTTCCTGGTGACTAATTACCGCTCATTAAAGTTTTGTTTGAAAATTCGTCTAGTTTATTTCGATATCAAAACCGGAGATTTTCCTCCGTGTATATACATGCATATCGTCATCAGAAACGAAAATGGGCGTAACAACAAGAAAAATGGAAATAAGGTTCTTGATGGATTTCGGTACACTGCATCAAAATAAATATCCTGACAAATTTTTAGCGGCGTAATATTTAAAATGGCGAGTTTATTAACGAAATTCAAAAGGACCTAACAACAAATTATTCCGTTTTTGTACAAAATTTTATTAAGTCATTCAGTCAGAATTTATTTTGGTTTGAGACCATATGTTCCAGTTACTTTATGTCTATTGCAAAAAAGTATTAGTAACAAATACAAAAATTGGTAGAGAGTCTTAATTGCTTGGTAGAATTGACTGCAGTTTTGATAGACACCACTCTATCATCTTCAGAATTCAGTAGCAAGAGTGTATGTATTTAACTTAAATCAGCTGAAATACTTATGGAAGCAGTAAATTGAATTTAACAAGAACTGCTAACCAAACCCGTATTTTGCCGAACGAAGTCTACATACTAAAACTCTCATACCAATACATTTTTGTTTTTTGCTTGGGTTCGCACCGCGAACCACGAAAACACATGTAGTTTTGTCAACGGCTAATGCCGACGTTATCGTACCTCATGTGTTTGTATGTGTCGTTGTTATTTATTGTTGGTCTGTGCTTTTGTTATTCAGTCAGAATTTATTTTGGTTTGAGACCATATGTTCCAGTTACTTTCTGTCTATTGCAAAAAAGTAAACAAATGCAAAAATTGGTAGAGAGTTTTAATTGCTTGGTAGAATTGACTGCAGTTTCGATAAACACAACTCTATCATCTTCAGAATTCAGTAGCAATAGTGTATGTCTTTAACTTAAATCAGCTGAAATACTTATGGAAGCAGTAAATTGAATTTTGTTAAAAAGTTTAAATAATTGAATCAAATTATTTCTTTTTTCATAGTTAAAAAAGTCCTATTCACGCAATTTTCACAAAAAATCTACAAGTCATATTTTTGTGATTTTATATATGCATCGTTATGTTTAGATATTATCCTAAAACCCCCGACAGCACTTTTCATTTTATTTAGTTTTTTAGTGATATTAGGGCCTATCATCATATTTGTTTCTGATGACGATATGTATTATGTATATACATATATATATATTTATATGTGTGTATAGGCGTACAAAGTTCTTTTTTATATTCAATCAATATGTATCTGTAGTGTCGTGAGCGTGGCCAAAAATACCGACAGTCGATGTTGGAATTGTTTAATTCGTTTGCACGAATCGATAAAAAACAGTTACATTGGAAAGCACAAACAATATTTTTTAGATGCATTGAGCCGTTTCAAAGATATGGGGCTTCAAAGTTGAAGTTGTGTACAAAAAATGTTTATGATCTTTTAAGAGTTAAATTAATATTTGTTCATAAATAACTGCAAGACCTGTAACTAGTTGTTGTACAACAATGTTTCTGAAATACGACAAAATTATTGGCGGCCGGAAGTTGGACCCCAAGAAAATGCACCCCAAATTGAAAATGAAAGTGCGCCCCAAATTTTCTATTTTCGTTACAAAAACTGATTTAGGAAATTACACCCCAATCAAGAAAACAGTATAAAATAAAAATAAACCCCAAAAAAACTAAGAAATTTTCTCTTCGTAAATCTTAGGAGTAAGTAATAGTACACGTATACGAACATATTTTTATACCCTACACCACACTGTGGTACAGGGTATTATAAGTTTGTTTCACGGCAGATGTTTGTAACACCTGAAAATAACACAGCTAGACCCACCTTAAAGTATACCGATCGACTCAGAATCACTAGCTGAGTCGATTTAACGATGTCTGTCCGTCCGTCCGTCTGTCCATGTAAAGTTGTTCGTCGACTACAGGTCGCAATTTTACTCCGATCGTTCTGAAATTTGGCAGTTTAGAGTATTTCGCGACTGTTAAGATCGCTATTGAATTTGGTTGAAATCGGTTCAGATTTAGATATAGCTCCCATATATATCTTTCGTCCGATTTGGCCCTTTAGTCCTATAGAAACTGTATTTTACATCCAATCGTTTTGAAATTTAGAATGGTAGAGTTTCTTGATCCACGAACCAACATTGCCGAATTTGAAGAAAATCGGTTCAGATTTAGATTTAGCTCCCATATATATCTTTCGTCCGATTTGGCCCTTTAGTCCTATAGAAGCTGTATTTTACATCCAATCGTTTTGAAATTTAGAATGGTAGAGTTTCTTGATCCATGAACCAACATTGCCGAATTTGAAGAAAATCGGTTAAGATTTAGCTATAGCTCCAATCATTGGCGTAGCAATGGATTTCTGCTGGGGTGGTCTATAGCCCCAAGAAGAAAAGTTTGTTTTTATGCTTTAAAATTATTCACGGATGAATTTGTCAACGACAAGTAAGAAATTAATTCATATTGAAATCAGATTTATTACAACCTTTCTATGATAAATTAATATTTTACATAAACATGAATTCGGTCTTTTAAAACAACAATTGTTTAAAAACAATTAATACTACTAATTTTATTAATTAATTAAAGAGGAATTAAATATTTTATAATTAACATAAAAAATAGTAGTATGGAATAAAATATAATAGGAATAAAAAATGAATTATTCTACTTTTAAAAAAAAAAAGAATATCACTAACAATTTTACTATTTCGTTTTTGATATTTAAAATGGTCAAATTTCAAAATGGATCTTGGATCATTGTAGATCTTAGTCATGTTTTAATTCGACGCGCCATCGCATCGATGCCCTTCACAGCCAGAAAAGCCTTATTGAAACTTACAAACTTTTATAGAATTTGGATAAATATTTAAAAAGATTTTGTTTTTATTCGATCTTTTTTTGAATCAACATTTTAAGTATTTCTATCAACTACTTATTTCTCTGATTGGCTTATTGTCGTATGAGCCTTGCAGATATTTTTGACACAATAGTTTCTACAATTAGCGATTCAATAAATTCAGAAGTTCCATTCAAAGCTTTACCAAACAATTTACTGCTTTAGTTAGTGGAAAACTTAAATCTGTTCTCCAATATGAAAATGCTATCGTATCATCAGGCAAATCTACATATTGGCCTTTAACTAATGTTGAATTAACCGAAACAAATTTGGTAAGCGTTTTGTTGGCAGCTCAGCTGTTTTCGTGTAACAAGTTAATGTCAAACATGTTCAGTTTGCTCTATAATATAACCATGTTCAGTTTGCTGTACATTATAAGACTTCCAATTATTGAAACATTGCCCATCTTATTTTTCCAAAAAAAAAAATCAGTTTAAGTAAAGAATTGGCATATCTGCTTACAGAACTATCTACGAAACCTAAGAATCGTTCTTCTACTTCAAAATTGATTGCAAACCTTTGAGTTTTTAGATTTATAACAGAATTAGCAAAAATTCATATTATTTCTGTTATTAGTAACTGTAAAATTGATAGATGATTGGAATGGATAAAATTAAAAAATCCAACTGAAATATCTGTGGGGTGGGCTAAAAAATTTCTGGGGTGGTACTAGACCACCCCAGCCACCCCCTTCCTACGCTTATGGCTCCAATATATATGTTTCGTCCGATTTGGCCCTTTAGTCCTATAGAAGCTGTATTTTACATCCGATCGTTTTGAAATTTAGAATGGTAGAGTTTCTTGATCCATGAACCAACATTGCCGAATTTGAAGAAAATCGGTTCAGATTTAGATATAGGTCCCATATATATCTTTCGTCCGATTTGGCCCTTTAGTACTATAGAAGCTGTATTTTACATCCAATCATTTTGAAATTTAGAATGGTAGAGTTTCTTGATCCATGAACCAACACTACCGGATTTGAAGAAAATCGGTTAAGATTTAGCTATAGCTCCCATATATATGTTTCGTCCGATTTGGTCCTTTAGTTCTATAGAAGCTGTATTTTACATCCAATCGCTTTGAAATTTAGAATGGTAGAGTTTATTGATCCATGAACCAACACTACCGAATTTGAAGAAAATCGGTTAAGATTTAGCTATAGCTCCCATATACATGTTTCGTCCGATTTGGCCCTTTAGTCCTGTAGAAGCTGTATTTGAAATCCAATCATTTTGAAATTTAGAAAGGTAGAGTTTCTTGATCCATGAACCAACACTGCCGAATTTGAAGAAAATCGGTTAAGATTTAGCTATAGCTCCCATATATATGTTTCGTCCGATTTGGCCCTTTAGTCCTATAAAAGCTGTATTTTACATCCAATCGTTTTGAAATTTAGAATGGTAGAGTTTCTTGATCCATGAACCAACACTACCGAATTTGAAGAAAATCGGTTAAGATTTAGCTATAGCTCCCATATATATGTTTCGTCCGATTTGGCCCTTTAGTTCTATAGAAGCTATATTTTACATCCAATCGTTTTGAAATGTAGAATGGTAGAGTTTCTTGATTCATGAACCAACATTGCGGAATTTGAAGAAAATCGGTAAAGATTTAGCTATAGCTCATCCGATTTGGCTCTTTAGATCCAATCGTTTTTATACCCTACACCACACTGTGGTACAGGGTATTATTTAAGTCCATGTCCCAAAAGTAAATTTATGTAAACAATTTATACATGAATTACAAAATTTATATATCAGAGTTATTCAATATTACGAGAGTGGTGTAGGGTATTATATAGTCGGTACCGCCCGACTTTAGCCTTTCCTTACTGGTTTTTAATTATAAATCTTTTCGGGCGTTGTCGGCCTACGGCCTGGGGCCATCGGCCTCTGTTTAAGACTTTCACCTGTGGACAGGATCCAAAGTTGGCAATGTGGAGTTAATCTTGTTTCCCTGTTTCTATATTTATAGATGAAAATAAGCCCCAAAAAGCAGAAAAAAAACTAAATGAAACCCCAAAAGGCAGACAACAAAAAAATTAAATTAAGCCCCAAAAAAATTGTTGTTTGACATTTTATTTTTTGGGGCCCATGTTCATAAAAAATGTGGGTGTATTTTCCTGGGGCCCAATTTCATTCCGCCAAAATTATTTTTTTGTCCAAATATAACTCATATAGAATGTACCGTTAGGATTATTTGTGTGTACAGAAAAACACGCTTGATTTTTAGGTGGACCCTTTTTGAGAGGACCGAAAAAACAATTTATAACGACAGTTCACCAACGATATTTTTTTGAATTTTAGCTGTAATGTAGTAGTTTTAAAGTAAATAAATTCTAGCTGCGAATATTTGCGAGTTTGGCTACAATAAATATTTTAATTTGTTATTTTTTCGAGAAACTTTTGTTATATCTGAACAAAATATTTTAAAAATCAAATTATTGAAAAAAAATTCATTTCAAATTGAATGAAAATCGAGAGAAATTATATTTCTGACAAAAAAATATGCCGCATATTACATTTAAAGTCATTTTTGCACTATTTTAAGGATTTTAAGGATATTTACATCCTTGCTGCAATTTCAGCGATTACATGCATTAATGTAAAACAAATTTGAAGTATATTGAGCAAAATTTGGTTGAATTCCGGGGGGCAGTTTTAAAAAATATTGTATTTTTGGATTTCAGGATATGTGGGAGGTTGGCGTCCCCTTTGGCGGATTTAGTCCAAAATTTGTTTTTACCTTATTTTGCTTATAAAAACTACTTATGCAAAATTTCGATGACCTAGATCTACTGCTTCCATTTTTGGCCAACCGTACAGAGAAATCACGACACTCGGTCCTCGCAGCAGTCGGGTCTTTGCCCCGGGATCGACCCAGGATAATTCCTGGCCAAGGACTGCCCCCCTCCGCAAAAGAGGAATCACATGTATATACAATCCTATTTTTTACTGCGGAGCAACCTTTTCCGGCGGGATTGCTCCGTTTGCTCATTCTTAATGCCGGAGATGTTGAGCAAAATCTAGGTCCGAAGATATGGACTTGCCCCATCTGTGGCAGGCAGATCACCAGAGGCACTTGTTCCGTATTATGCGAATGGATACATCTCGGATGCTCGAGATTATCCTCGGCTAATAATCACGACTACAGTTTTATGTGTGAAGCATGTGCCCGACGGGCGGTTCCCCCGACTACATCTCTCCCTGTCCCAGCCAGACCAACGAAACCTATCAACTCCTCGAACTCAGTAGATGTTAATGAAAATCCCATGATTCCATCTCCCCTCAACCCAGTCAGACCAGCGAAGCCGATCTACACCACTGACTCAGTTGATATTAAAAGTAATCCCACCGCATCTCTACAGGACCCGATCAGGACGACGACACCTCGGACTCGACAGACGTGATAGGTAACTCCACCTCCACTTTGCCAAATGTGTAACCGATGTACAGGAGGGCTTTCACAAGATCGGCCTGTCCGGTGAGATGTAATACGTGTCGAGAATACCTCCACATACGCTGTTCTGGGCTACGCAACAGACGCGACCACACTGACATTTACGTTGGATCGTGTTGCGCGAGGAGGCGACGACTAACGATCACACGGCGATCCGCAGATGCGATTCCACATACCGATGCGGTGCCGAAGGACGGCTCTCCAAAACTCAAGATCCTGAAATTTAACTGTAACGGCTTGCGAAGAAAGATAATGGAGATCACTGACTATATGTTCAGAAATGATATACCCGTGGCTGCCATTCAGGAGACGAAACTGTCCAGCAAATGTGGGTTGATCCATTCATCCTTCTACTCTCTTGTCAGACTTGACAGGGAGAGGAGAAAAGGCGGAGGAGTGGCGTACATCATCCACAACTCCCTGCCCTACCGCCCCGTTGACTTGGATGTGCAGGACGAACACCTGGAGGTCCTAGGAGTGGCCATACAGTTTGATGGAACTGATATTGAGCTCCAGAATGTTTATATACCAACCCATACGGCCTGTTCCACGGGTTATGCCAGGGGCGTGCAGATAATGGGCGAGTCTGACGATAGCGAGTTTCTTACTCTGAATGAGAAGAGCCCCACCCGCCTTGTAGCTGGGTGCGAGAGATCGCCTGACATCTCCCTGCCAAGTCCTGATCTGGCGTCGCGTACCAGCTGGAGAGTTGATATTGCTCTGGATTCTGATCACCTGCCAATAGTTGTAGAGGTGGATGTTGCGACGAACGTCATTCTGGGTGAACGCCGCACCCATGTGAACTTTGGGTGGGATTTAGGATGATTACTGAGGAAGGCTTCGCGTGTGTCGCACCACCGGCTTCGGTGGTGGAAGGCGAACGCACATTCGAGATGTCCTGCTCCGCGCCGCGAAACTATGTATCCCGGCTGGCAGAATACAGAGATTGAGACCCAATTTTCCAGCCGAGTCTTCCCTATTGGATCCATCTGATCATAGGATAAAGTTCCTCAACAAAGAAATCTCACGGCTGGTGGATGATCATTGCCGGACGAAATGGTAAGAATTCCTGCAGAATGCCGAAAGAGGTAACAAGAAATTATGGGCGACCATAAAGGGTCTTTCAAACCCTCGTCCTAAGGATACCCCGACGATATCTTTTGGGGAATCAGTGCCGAGGAATCATAGGATTTGCTCCATGTCCTTTTGTCGCCAGTTTATCGAACGGCCGGTTGGACCGGACAGGAATATGAGGAGGATAAAACGAACTTTGAGGAGGCTGCCGTTATCAACTGACACCTTACCGATAACTGCTGAGGAGGTAAGTAGGGTTATCGGATTGACCAAGAAATCTACGGCAATAGGAACAGATGGCCTTGTAACCATCATGTTGAGACACATTGGTCCACTTGGCACTGAGTACCTTGCTAGGACCTTTACGCTGTGCCTGAACACCTGCTGGATCACCGACATGTGCGAAATTGGCAGAATTGTCCCTGTCCTGAAGCCTTGCAAGCCGTCTCATGAGGGGATCACCCTTCTGTCGCCAGTGGCAAAGTTGCTCGAGGCAATTATCCTGCCTTGTCTGAAAGAGCACTTACCACTGGCAGCCTATCAGCACGGTTTCAGTCCCGAACACAGTACCACCACGGCCCTGATGGAGATAACGGCACATGTGGCAAATGGTCTTAATGACATGAGATGAAAATTGTGTCTTATGCTGATGATTGCACCGTTGTGACTTCCGGCGTGAACATTACGGAACTTGAGGAACGAATCAACTCTTATTTACCGATTCTTGATGAATTCTTCAGGTCAAGAAATCTGGGACTATCGACACCTAAGTCCACCGCTACGTTGTTCACAACCTGGACGAAAGAGGTCAGCATGGATCTCGACATCCGTCTGAATGGCAACGTGATCCCTACGCTACGGAACCCTAAGGTTTTGTAAGTGACACTTGACCCTATTTCTACGTTTGATAAACACGGAGAGGCAGTCACCAGAAAGGCGAAGATGCTGCCAATCAGAGGACACTGTGATCTGCCTGCAGAGAACGGAAAACGCCCGGCATGTGAGATATTGGGCGATTGAGAGGAAAGACTCTGCTTCTCTGACGGCTAGTTTGGTGTCTGAGGGAAGGACTGAGGCAGCGCTCAAGGAATTACACACAGATGCTGTCCAAACATCGATGCAGAGCATGGGACCGAACATAATTCTTGGGAAGAATTTCTGCAGAGGAACAGACCTTGCCAAGGGCAAAGAGGGTCACGCTGGCTCAACTAAGGTCTGGCTACTCGCGCTTTCTTAACTCATACCTGGCCCGCATCAACCCAGGGACATCGGACCTCTACCCCGACTGTGGTACATGCGCACACACAACAGTTCATCTCTTCCAATGCCCTCGCAGGCCTACGGACCATTTGCCAGAGGATCTATGGATGCGACCGATCGAGGCGGCCATATTCCTCGGACTAGACGTTGGGTCAGACAACATACAGATATATGATTCATACCACATTACTATCATAGCTCATCATAACACCAGCCCATCGCATCCACATTTCACTATAGCAATAAGCCATCATATCAACATAGCTTCCATATGTTTTATCACCTTCATTTTATACATGTTTTTCCACCCTACAGCGGCTACAACAACATCACGACACTGTGTGGCGCCCAGACAATAATTCCTTTGCAGTGTATTTAGATCATTTCACCTGCGTTAAGATACCGACGTCGGTAACTTTCGATAACTTCCGATAACACGAAATAACAGGGTGACCAAAAGTTGCACAACATAATGTCAAATAACAAAATGTACGTGTGTATGTATGTACGTATCAGCTGTTTTTGGACGATTGACAGAAAAGTTACCGACGTCGGTCGGTGGATGACAGATGTGGAATTATATTTTTTAGAAAATGTGTAAAAGTAATATGCTTTTTTGAAAAAAGTGAATATATGGAATAAAAGAGGACATTGCACTGATCATTTTCGTGTACCATATGCCCCTGAAATATCTAATCACACCGTGTAAATTGTAGATTTCTACTTTGCCCACTGGTGGTCAGGACACAAAACAAGTCCTGGAAACTAAACGGAGATACAATATACTCCTAATTTTTCAGAGATATAGGGGATACTATTACGAACATTTGTATGTATTCAGAGTTTCCAAAATCAGTTTCTAACTTCCCGAAAATTCCAGATTTCGGTTTAAACACTGGTGGTCAGGACACAAAAGTCGTCCTGGAAACCAAACGGAGATACAATACACTCCTCTGAAAAAATTGTATCTCCGTTTGGTTTCCAGGACGACTTTTGTGTCCTGACCACCAGTGGTCAAACCGAAATCTGGCATTTTCGGGAAGTTAAGAACTGATTCTGGAAACTCTGAAGACACAAAAATTTTCGTAATAGTATCCTCTAGTAGTGTAGAAAAAATAGGAGTGTATTGTATCTCCGTTTGGTTTCCAGGACGACTTTTGTGTCCTGACCACCAGTGTTTAAACCGAAATCTGGAATTTTCGGGATGTTAGAAACTGATTTTGGAAACTCTGAATACATACAAATGTTCGTAATAGTATCTCCTTATATCTCTGAAAAATTAGGAGTATATTGTATCTCCGTTTAGTTTCCAGGACTTGTTTTGTGTCCTGACCACCAGTGGGCAAAGTAGAAATCTACAATTTACACGGTGTGATTAGATATTTCAGGGGCATATGGTACACGAAAATGATCAGTGCAATGTCCTCTTTTATTCCATATATTCACTTTTTTCAAAAAAGCATATTACTTTTACACATTTCCTAAAAAAATATAATTCCACATCTGTCATCCACCGACCGACGTCGGTAACGTTTTCTGTTAATCGTCCAAAAACAGCTGATACGTACATACATACACACGTACACTTTGTTATTTGACATTATGTTGTGCAACTTTTGGTCACCCTGTTATTTCGTGTTATCGGAAGTTATCCAAAGTTACCGACGTCGGTATCTTCATGCAGGTCATTTATCCGTCCTACACTTCGAGTTTGTTGTCTGAATGTCTAACGCATCACGCAAGCTCCAATAAAGATGGGTGACATGGTACTGTTACTCGTAGCTTAATTGAAGGTATGACAGATTTTTGTATTTTGTCTAGAGAGATTTTATTCGAAACATAAAACAAGTAAGAAAATTTCAGTCGGGTTAACCGACTAATGTATACCCTCACTTTGTGAGTAATGCAATATGGCACATTGGCTGGACGATATAAGAACCTTGGAAAAATTGTTTATTCTTTGTCGGTCTATTTTCTATGGAATTGTTGCATAAAATACAACATATTGAAATATTTAGATGATCGTTGCAGAAGTTCGAATGAATATCGGCGGCTTAATGCTGTTTTGGTCCATACGCCATTTTTGTCTTTTTTGAGTTAGGAGTTGATAATATGGGTTTCAAGCATGCTCTTTCAGAATCTGCAATAATTTTTTTTCTATCTCGTCTAACTTTGGAGATATTGGTAGGATACAACGATTTAACTCCGATTTACGGGAAATTATTCTGATATTTGTGTTCTATGTCTCTATTTCTCTATCGCCCTATTTTTTCTCACTATTTTTTCGTTCTCTCGGTCAAAATATGTAAATTACTTCCCTTCCATACCGACCCTCTTTGTGGTCCATGTAATACAAATATGAAAAAATATTAAAACAAAAGTGGATATAGACCAAAATGCTATGTACAAATATTGTTATAACTTGCTTATTTTTGAATGTAATGGTATAGAAATGCATGAGAATCATACAAACACTAAATGGAACCCTATGGAACAAAAAGTGTGTAAATCTTCAGTCCCGTTTTTTCACAAACAATAAATTGCGTTATTCTCGGATCATACAAATTGTCGTATGGAAGAAAATAGCATTAAGGCGACAATATGTCGGTTTGTGTAGCGGTACCAGTCTTGACGAATACACCTAAATGGCGAACCATTTCAAATAAAAAATTTAAACTACCGATTACTTTGACATGTGGATTATTTTTTGTGGGTAGCCATTAAAGTTAAATTTTAGCATCCATAGATAATTGAAGCATTGAAACATGAAATCGAAGTCGCCATTGAAGAGATGGGGTACTGCCGAGCCTATCGTGGTAGTCATATGAATGATATTATGTTCCATTATTAAATGACAAAGTTCAACCTTTCCCATAAAACCAGAAATTTTAAAAAATTATCAGTACTTTTTTTATAGCCGATTCAAATTTAAAATGTTAAATGGCCCACCATTTACTATACCGACTTAAAAGTGTTTATGTGCACTGGTATTAACGGTATGAGACATACAATATTGGTATTTTTTGGATATTTTGTATGGGCGGCACCAAAAGGCGCTTGCTAATAGTGCTCATTTTTTTTAGTCAACTGTAGGCACGTTAAAAACATTACACTGCATAAGACTTCAAGTATTTATATGCACTGGTATTAAAGTTATTAACTGTTTGTACAACATGGTTTCTTTGTGTGGGAGGTACCAAAAGGGGGCGTGACAATAACGACAATTCTTTTAACGGACTGAAGACACTATAGAAGCTTTACACAACAAAAAATGTCAAGTATTTATCTGTACTGGTATTACAGGTATTAGCAGTTAACTTGTTTTACAAAATGGTTCCTTTGTGTGGGAGATATCAAAAGAGACGGGCCACTTCGACCGTTTTTCTGAAGTTGATATCGACAAATTAACTATACCATGTGGAATCAGATAGGTAGAATAGAAGTTATTATACTATCAATGTTTCTCTAAATTTTAAAACTTTGTGAGGAAGGTACTAGAAGGAGTGGACCAGTCTGAGATAGAAAATATTATTATCACATACCAAATCCGAAGTATATCCATTACTCCTTTCATGAGTTATCTTAAGCATTAGTCAGACATATATACTTGCGGTCATTTCAAGTTAATAAAATAGCCCTAAAACGGGTTGCCGCCTAACATACTTAGGGTCTTAGGTCACTCTTTCGATGTTTTACACTTTTGCCAGTAGCAAATGATATACTTATATTCACTCAATCGTACTTCTACCAAAATGGTTATAATTTCGACATTTATCCATAGATTTCTTTCAAGATTAATTAATACAGGGTTTTTCAATTAGATTTTTTCGAAAAAAACACACTTATTGTTAAGGAAATTCAAAAGTTTTTTATTTAATGTGAAGTACATTCGGTACAATTAAGTTCTAAATAAAACGTCATTCAAATGGCCTCCACGACTTCTTCTGCAGGAATGAATTCGATGAACCCAATTTTCGAGCACTTTTTCCACTAAATCAAGTCATCTGTAATGAATGACACGTTCAGTATTGACTTGTAAAGCTTGAAGAGAGTCTGGATTATTTCGAAAGACCAATGACTTCAAATAACCCCACAAGAAATAGTCTAATGGTGTTAAATCACAACATCTTGGAGGCCATTCAATATCACAATTTCTTGAAATAATCGAGTCTCCAAACTTTTCTCGCAACAATCCAATTGTTTCATTTGGTGAGTGGCACTTAGCCATAATCGGTCATTGGCAAAGAGATAGCTCTTAACGAGAGCTAAAATATTGATCAAGGGTGTCAAGGTCGTAGGTCGACTGGAAAGTGGACTTACCGCACGAAAAGTTGCAATTGGAGAACGATTATTTTGATAATAAAACTGAATAAGTTGTAAACGTTGTTCTTGCGTATATCTCTACACGATGAAATTGTAAACACTACTGGATACAATGAAAAACAAATGACATATCATGACATTTTACAAATGGCCGAAACGTCACTTCAAAATCATATTATCCCTATTGAAAACCCCGTTATATGAATGTCATATCGCCCAAAAACTCTTTGGGCTTTATGACATTGCGTTTGGGCGATATGACATTCCAAGGTAATTAATTTGGGCGATATGTCGCTTTTTGGCGATATGACATATGCGATATGACGCTACCAGGGAATGAAGCCGAGCCAAAATTGGCGGCGGCGGCTGCCATTGCAAATTATAGATCGGCGGCGGCGGCTAGGCGGCTAAGCCGACATAAAATTGACATACGGCGGCTCTATGATAGACATTTTAACAATTAAAATAATAGTTGAAAAGTTAAGCTCTGGTATTTACATAATAGATGTTTTTAATTGTAAGATATTGTGAGGTGAAAAAATCATTAATTCCATGCCGCTAGGAATGAAATTATGCTAAAGCTATGTATAGACGATTGTCAGATCGGACAACTTTATCAACCCTGTTAAAGTGCCGAAAATTACGGACAATGACAGATTGTTATGCAAAGGTGAAGACGATTGCAAGAAATCCTTACAATTTCATATATTTAAAATATATTTTGTAAATATTTGTATGCAGGATTGCCAATAAAAATATTTTATAGACAGTGGCCAATAAAATGTTTTTCTGACAATGGCGCCGTTGTCACGTGCATAAACTTCGCACATATTGCAATCTGCAAATTATCTCACAATGTCTTTTCTGCCAACGGAAAGACAAAAATTGTATGTTCACACGGTTGTACGTTCACAGCTTAAGTCGAAACAGGTTGTTTCCAGGAGAGGAGAATCGACGTTTTAGTGAAATTTTAAATTTGTGTGGAATTACCTTGTGGTTTATATAGAATGACCTCTACTGTTTTGAGCTTAACTTGATTGATTCTTTACAATGGAGGTATTAATTTATATATTATACTATTTTTTAATACTCCATTGATTTTTTCCGAAAATATTTTTATCTCTATATGTACATAATCTAAATTGTATTATTTCCTTTAAAAAAGAAGTTTTATAATTATTTTTCTATTACTATCAATATTATGATTTTTAAGACATGTTAAACTCCCTCTTGTGACAAAAACCAATCAAAACGAAAATCACTCACTTCCATATCGTCCACCCAATAAATGAATAGTGTATAATTTATTTGTCGTTTCGAGAAAATCATATTTGAAGTTGTTGTGAAATTGAAACTCGATATTATTATTTATTAATGAACAATTGCAAACACCCAATAACCCAATTTGTGAAAGTAGATCTTCACCATATATAGAACCAATTGCGTAGATTCTTAGAATGCAATAAAAAATAATAGTGTATATGCGTACACATTATTCTTCTATTAAGGGGACGATATATCTGCTATATAGCTATTTGCTTATCAAAAATTTAATTTGTATGTATCGATATTTTAAAGTTTTTCTATGGAACGGCGGCTGCGTTTCAGCCGATTTTAGCCGCAAAGATCGGCGGCGGCTTCGGCAAGTGAAAAAAGGTCGGCGGCGGCTTAAATCGGCGGCTCGGCTCGGCGGCTTCATACTCTGGACGCTACGCCGTGAAATCGACACTCTTCTCTTTTTGGGCACAAAGTCATAATACCCTGTACCACAGTGCGGAGTAGGGTATAAAAACCGTCCAACAAACGAATGTCTATTATTGAACAAAAATGTAAAATAAGATATTGGAGGCGATAGAAAAAATCGCATCTGTAGTATATTGTCCCAAACATATTCTGCTTGAAACATTTATATGTATAGGGCACACTCTAAATATGTGATATTTTGTACAAAGGAATATTATATATTTGGGTACATATTGTTCTAAACAAATCTTAGTTTTCAACCAATTATTTTTTTTGAGACCATAATTTCTGAAATAAAGATTTATTTGTTTTAAGTATTCAAAAACTGTATCGATACTTTCAACTTAATGCAAGTTTTTCAGTATTTTAATTTAATTTTTTAGAAATTTTAAATCTTTGTAAAATTATTTTACAATTGAAATCGTATAATCTGGCACAACTATAAATTGCTCGATAAATTGACAACAAATGATGACTTGTAATAATTAGAAATTTATGGGTGCTTTAAGACAAAAGTTAATGCAATTTTTAACTGTAAGATATAACCCGTAATTGAGAAAAATTAAAACTGAAATTCGAAAAACCAAAGTTTTAAATTATTTGAAATGAAATACATTTAAGGAACTTTCTTAAAAATAATTTTATTTTTTTGTAAACACATGTTTTATTTGAGAAAATTATTTCGCAAATATATTTTGTTGTAATATATTATCATATGTATGTACTCCAAATAAATTTTAAACATATCCAGATAAAATGTATTTATTCAAATATATATAATATTTAAAAATCTCTGTTCCAAATATATTTCCTTTCTATTCAAACATATCAAAAACGGCGATTTTGCGTGTACTTTCCGAGTTACTGAACCACAATACAATATTTGCCGGCTTTTGAAAAATTACTGGTCGATCGTGAAAGCGTGATCCATTTCGAGGTTCCCTACTTTTTAAAGAAAAAAACACAGAAAATTCAAATTGAATGGGGAATGTTTAATATCATTTGAAAGAACATTCTTTGGCATTTATTTTTTTGAAGATTATGTCTATCAAATGTTGGCCGCGGCTACGTCTCAGATGATCCATCCGTTGAGTCCAATTTTCGATGACTCGTTCGAGCATTTCGACTGGAAACTGACGGACCGCCCACAAACCACACCAAACCTTTGTTTTTTCTGGATGAAGTGGCAGCTCTTGAATCTCTTCAGGTTGCTCTTCGTCCCAAATGCGGCAATTTTGCTTGTTTACATACCCATTGAACCAGAAATTGGCCTCATCGCTGAACAAAATTTAGCTCGAAAACGTCGGCTCTTTTTTTCTTTTTCTTGGAACTTTTCAAGAGCCCATAGAGCGAAGGTCGGGCGGCTTCAGTTCTTGCACAAGCTTTCAATTTAAGATCTTGCCGTAAAATGCGCCATGTCGTTCCATACGTCAGTCCGAGTTGCTGCGAACGGCGCCGAATCGACTCTCCACGGTCTTCGTGTACACTCTCAGCTACGGCCGCTACATTTTCTTCACTGCGTGCTGGACGTGGTCTATTCGGTCGAAAATTATCCAATAATGAATGCTGGGTCTCAAGATGGGTGATAGTGTTGCGAGTAGTACGCTCAGTAGGCCGATTATGTTGACCATAAGTTGAGCGAAGAGCACAAAACACATTCCTCACAGAACGTGAATTTTCGTAATAAAGTTGAACGATTTGTAAACGATGTTCAGGCGTAAGTCTTTCCATGATGAAATGCCAAACAATGTGGCTCTGTCAAGAATGTGGCTAACTTGGCTGATGTTAGTATCCACCAACGTTATAAAGACGTCTTATCATGTATGTTATGACAATTCACTGCCTTATTGGATGGCATGCAGGGACTAACGACTTGAGATATTACTTTGGCAGGAGCTGCGGTGACAAAGAGGAAGAGGAATCAATATAACACCATTATGTTTGAAGTCCTAGTTATAGAAGTCTTACCACCCGAAATGCGGTATTTCCATGCATCCCTGTCAGGTTTGAATTTGTGGCGCTTCTTGTCAGCGAGTATCTCGAGAATCAACCTTTATGGTGATTTCATTTCTGAAAAATAATATCACCACGTCATGTTGCGATATTTTAAAAATTCCCCTGCACCCACTGCTAATTTCGTATTTTGCATGCGAACAATCGAACCAAAATCGTGCGGTGATTAAAACCCATACCTACATTATGGCGCAACCATTAGATAGTGCATTAAGAATGTACGCTTTCAAATAGGTTTGGTTCTGAAGTTTCCTTTTTGACGGTGCAACACTTCACCCCGTGGAATGGGCTGAGTGTGGAAAGTGCGATATTTTCGCATTTGCGGAGTGTAATAATTTTACAAACGAAATCAAAACCGGTTCATACGGCTGCATCATTTTTACAAATGAACCTAAAAATGTGGTTTCAGTGTAAAATGTAGAAATATTTTTACATTTTTTTGCACAAACGAAATCACCATTAGTGTGTAAGGAGAAAAGTACAATAAGTAGAATACTTTAAGAAGTATGTAGGAAGCAAGTGGTCCTATAGCACTTCTCTCCGAAACGGTTCATACTCGTCGGTCCATGTTATGATATTGAACGCATATTAGGGTCCTTTCGGACATAACTTCCCCTCACTGATAGAAAAAGCTTCGTCATTCGTCAAAAGTCAGCTAACGTACGGATAATCCTATCTATGAATTTGTTCGTCGCCATGACGAATCTCTGTTTAAGTATACTAGAGCAAGAACTATTTAGTGGAATAAAAAAAACCCCCGCAGTATGATTACATATCATCCCTACGATGAATCGTGCTCATAAATAAAAACCAGTAAAGAAAGGCAGAAAGTCGGGCGGGACCGACTATATAATACCCTACACCTCCCTAACAATGCGATAAGGGTCATTGCGATAATAATTTGGAATAATTGGTAAATAGGTAGGAACATATTATCTAATTCTAAACCGATAATCGCTAAAGTTAGTAATATTCGTTCCTAAATTGGGAAACATCTTTCTTGAAAATTTAAATGATCGGAAGTAAAGTACAACTTATATAGCGCTTTGACACCAAATCAGGAGGAACATATATATGGAGGTTATATTTAAATCTGAACCGATTTCCCTAAATACTCATTCATGTAAACAGACCTCTTTCTGTCGAATTTCGTTCTGATCAGATATAAAATACAGACACTGATCGGATATACATTTTTACAGGGCTTACATGTCAAATCGGGGTAACTTATATATGGGGGCTATATCTAAATCTGAACCGATTTCTTCCAAATTTAAAAGTGTTCATTCATATAATATGAAACCTTTTTCTGCCGAATTGCATACTGATCGGATATAAAATGCAGTTTTTACAGCGCTTACATATCAAATCGGGGGTAACATATATATGGGGGCTATATCTTAATCTGAACCGATTTTTACCAAATTCAATAGGGATCGTCCTTGGGCCAAACAAATGATATGTGTAAAGTTTCGTCGCGATCGGACCATAATTGCGACCTGTACTTTGATTACAAGAATACATGCACAGACGGACAGACGGACGGACAGACAGACAGACAGACAGACAGACGGACAGACGGACATAGCTAAATCAACTCAGAAAGTGATTCTAAGTCGATCGGTATAATAAACGATGGGTCTATTTCTTCTCCTTTTGGGTGTTACAAACAAATGCACAAAGTTATAATACCCTGTACCACAGTGTGGTGTAGGGTATAAAAATGATATATACCCTCCTCTCTAAGGTGAGGGGATAAATAAGGGGATTTAGTTGATTTATAATACAAATATCAATAAGTGTATATACATATAACATATAGCAAAAGGGTAACGCATCAAAGGAGTGGCCTAAGACCCTAAGTTTATGCGGAGGAAATCCGTTATAGAACACATTGAGTAATTTTACTTATGTCCGTCCATCCGTAAGACTGACTGGAGCGAACGATAACCCTCGAAACTATAGTTTTCAGAGATTAAACAGAGATTCGTCAGGGCGACGAACAAATTCATCAATAGGATTATCCGTACGTTAGCGGACTTTTGACGAATGACGAAGCTTTTTCTATCAGTGCATGCCCAAGAGTCAGATATTTTCACTGATTTGACTAAACTTATGCATTTAGGTCGTGTATAGCTTTTGAAAATCGTCCGTTGGATATCTAGCAGTAGTTCGTCCAATACTGTTATACGGCATTGTGGTATGGTGGACGGCAACTGACAAACTAACCATCACCAACCTACTATCAAAGGTTCAGAGAACTGCCTGCCTGTGCATACGCGGAGCCTTAAGAACTAAGCGACTGAGTCTCTACAAGCCCTACTCCATATACTGCCGATTAATATTGTGGCGAGGGATGTTGCAACAAGAGCGGCACTAAGTTTAAACTGCCTATCAGTGTGGAGGTGTAAAAACTACGTCCGCATGAGGATATCAAAGTGTGGTGCTATGGTAAGCGACCGTGTGGACTATATACCAACGGTGTACACCTTTGAGAGTAACTACATCACTATGATACCAGCCAGATATGAATGGGTTGACCGAATTTCAGGTAATATACACCATATACACTTCTATACGGATGGTTCGAAGCTTGGTGAAATGTTGGCTTCGGAGTACACTGTAAATAAATTTGTCTGAATATAGCTAAGCCGAAATAATGGCAACATGGGAAGTCGCCAAGTGGCTGAGTCGCAACATAGTAACCAACACTGGCGTTGTCATTTACTCGGACAGCCAGGCTGCCATCAATTCTCTGGAGTCCGCATCTCTAATTTCACAAACAGCCCTCTACTGCAGCAGGTCTCATAACCAGATGGCTGAGCAGTTTAGTATACACCTCATATGGGTGCCTGGGCATAGGTATATCTCGGGGAAATGCAAAGCCGTTGAACTTGCTAGAAAGGGACGACATTGCAAATTCTGGAAGAATTTGCATATATTGGTGGGCCACTATCGACGTGCAATTTGGCTTAGGCAAGAGGCAATCAGGCAGTAAAATGAAAGATGCACAGAAATCGGCACCTGTAGGGTAGCTAGACAAATCTGGCCAAAGTATGACCAGGGAAGATCAAAATATCTTCTCGCACTAGAGAGGAAAAGATTGTCTACGTTAGTATCAATTCTGACTGGGCACTGCCTGATCGCGAATATGCCAGAAGGTATAGTATTGTCTCCAATGACTTCTGCAGAAACTGTGAAGACGAGGAAGAAGTGGAGTGCTTTGAGCACTTGCTATGCGACTGTGCCGCTTTGAGTAAACGGCCTTTCTAGGCAGTCTAACAAAAGAATTTCCGGTACCGATATTCTTACTATCGATACATTTGTATATCAAACAGGTTGTTTTCGATAAGGCTCATTTCAGCCAGTGGTAAAAATAGGGACCTTAACTGGTCGTTGTGAGCTGGAAAAAAAACCACACTAACCTAACTAGCCTTTAATAGCTCATAATGATAATGGGTTTATCGGTCCTTGCTTTACCTAACTAAATGTAGGCATTTGTATTTTATATTGTCTATAATATTTCTAGCACTAACTGACTACAGAGGTCCAACTTATGCGTTATGACCGACCCTTAAACGAACATAACGTCCATTTTTTTTGGGTGTTGCAACCGCCTCATATACGGCCATAAGGCCCATTGAGCGATGGGTCCATTTTACTTCCCATATTTTTAAGGACTTCTATGCTGTTAACATGAATATTTTGGAAATATCTATTTGCGTGGCAGGTCTTCGGCCGGTATTGAAGATTTTCTTCTCTGGGGTATATCCAAAGCCAGTTAAGCTAACATGGAGAAACTATCTAAATAATAATTACTAAATAATACAAATTCAAGTGAAATATACCAAACAAAATGTTGCTGCATACCGAATTACAACAACATTGAAGGATGAGATGAGGTAGCCCAACCAAAAAATCCATCACTCCAAAAATTTGTATGTTTCTATTAAGACCGAGACATTATCATACATACATCACTACCATCGCCAATACATAGCAGTAGTCTTATCATCAGATATTGTCAATGCGTAGTGACATTTTTTTCGTTTCTATCTGAAGAAAACCAAAATAAGAACTGAGCACAAATATTTTCTAAATGATTTATAGAAATTTAGTTAGAAAAGCAAAAAAAGAAAAGGGGGTTCCTCGTTAACTTTCTCGGTGTTCAGCATTTTTCTATCGCATTATGGCTACAAAATACCCCGACATTGAGAATAAATTCTATTTGCCTTAAATCAATTTAAACAAACTTTTTTTCAAATCTCTTCTTTTGCTTCTTCCCGTTTCCTTGGACTTTGGCTAGCCAAAGTCTTGCCAGCAAGTTGTTACAAGTTGAGGGCAAAATTCTTCCCGGTTACAAAGTGTGACGACGGGTGGCAGCAAAAATGTTGTTGTGCCTCATCTTCGACGACAATGTGTAACAACTGATGTTGAGGCAGCCATTCGACATCGGCGGCATAATATGATTGTGCAACACCCACACCACCCGGTGATGACTTCCACCGTCCGACGGTGTTTCATAGGGCGTCTTCGAAGTGAGTTTTACTGGAAAGGCATTGCCAGGCAGAACCATACCCAAATGCGCTTTGGTGCGACAGCGACAATATCATGAAAGTCAGTCGTCTATAAATTATATCCGTTCCAAATTGAAAATCGCGTTAAAATGCAGTTAAAGTTTATGTTTATTTCTATTTTGTTGTTCCCACATTTGTATCTATCTGGCGATGCGAACGCAAATGCGTTGTATTTCGTTTCGTTTGCCTCTTCGATTCCATTTGGACGTTGTGCCTTTTTGCGCGTTTTACGAGCTTTACACTGTGCGCAACATTAAAACCAATGATGAGCAAAGAAATGTTCCGTTGATACTGTTTGAAAACCTCGTTGATATGTGTTCCATAAATGTTTGTTTGTTATTTTTTCACCATTTCGAACAAATAAATGTCTCTCTAAACGCAGTTGATTGCAATACTTTAAAGAGGAGAAGACATTTTCATGAAACTTCATTCCATAAAGAAAGAAGTTGTCCCTAACGTATTCGGCTTGAAACATAAATATGTTTAGGGTACACTCTTAACATATAATATTTTGTACACATAAAAATTATATATTTGGAAAGATGTTGTTCTAACCAAATCTTTGTATACATCCCAATATTTATACCCTACACCACACTGTGGTACAGGGTATTATGACTTTGTGCATTTGTTTGTAACACCCAAAAGGAGAAGAGATAGACCCATTGTTTATTATACCGATCGACTTGTAATCACTTTCTGAGTCGATTTAGCTATGTCCGTCTGTCTGTCCGTCTGTAGACGTATTCTTGTAATCAAAGTACAGGTCGCAATTATGGTCCGATCTCAACGAAACTTTGCACATATCTTTTTTTAGGCCCAAGGACGGTTAAAATCGGTTCAGATTTACATATAGGTCCCATATATATGTACCTCCGATTTGGCATATATGCACTGTATAAGCAACATTTTGTAACCGATTTGTACAAAAATTGACAGAGAGTAGTCTCGTGATACACTTACATACAATACAAAATTTGGGGGAAATCGGTTCAGATTTATATATAGCCCCCATATATATATGTTGCACCCGATTTGACATGTAAGCGCTGTAGAAACTGTATTTTATATCCAATCAGTACGAAATTCGGCAGAAAGAGGTTTCTTATTACATGAAGGAATACTGCCAAATTTGAAGAAAAGCGGATCAGATTTAGATATAGCCCCCATATATATGTTACCCCCGATTTGAAATTCAATAGCTGTAGAAACTGTATTTTATATCCGATCACAGCGAAATTCGGCAGAAAGAGGTTTCTTATTACACGAAGGAATAATGCCAAATTTGGAGAAAATCGGTTCAGATTTAGATATAGCCCCCATATATATGTTAGCACCGATTTGACATTCAAGCGCTGTAGAGACTGTATTTTATATCCGATCAGTACGAAATTCGACAGAAAGAGGTTTCTATTTTACATGAATGAGTATTCAGGGAAAATCGATTCAGATTTATATATAAGCTCCATATATATGTTCATCCTGATTTGGTTACAAAGCGCTATAGAAGTTGTACTTTACTTCCGATCATTACAAAATTCTCCAGAAAGATGTTTCTCAATTTAGGAACGAATATTGCTTAATTTAGCGATTATCGGTTCAGAATCTATATATATAAAGAAGAATGTGTGTTTGTTTGTTTGTTTGTTTGTTTGTTTGTTTGTTGGTTTGTTGGTTTGTTTGTACCGAATAGACGTCTAAACGGCTGGACCGATCTTCTTGAAATTTTCACAGAATGTACATATGTGGGGCGTGGTGAAAATAGGGTACTTGAATTTTCGATATATCAAGTGGGCGTAGCCCCGCCCACATAAGACAAATTTTAAAATTGAGATATCTTGCACAATTTGTTAGCGAGGGTGCTGTAATTTTGTACATATGTATCTGGTGGCAGTCTACGTGATTGGTCCAAAAATGGGCGTGATCGGACCAATGGGCGTGGCCCCGCCCATATAAGCCAAATTATGGAATTGAGATATCTTACACAATTTGTTAGCGAGAGTGTTGTACTTTGGTGCATATGTATCTGGTGGTAGTCCACGGGATTGGTCCAAAAAAGGGCGGGATCGGACCTATGGGCGTGGCCACGCCCACATAAGACAATTTTAAAATTGAGATATCTTGCACAATTTGTTAGCGAGGGTGCTGTAATTTTGTACATATGTATCTGGTGGCAGTCTACGTGATTGGTCCAAAAATGGGCGTGATCGGACCAATGGGCGTGGCCCCGCCCATATAAGCCAAATTTTTAAATTGCGATATCTTACACAATTTATTAGCGAGAGTGCTGTAATTTGGTGCATATGTATCTGGTGGTAGTCCACGTGATTGGTCCAAAAGTGGGCGGGATCGGACCTATGGGCGTGGCCTCGCCCGAATTTTGAAATGTAGATATCTTCCAAAATTTGTTAACGAGAGTACTGTAATTTTGTGCATATGTATCTGGTGGCAGTCTACGGGACTGGACCAAAAGTGGGCGGAATCGGCGTGGCCCCGCCTATATAAGCCAAATATTGAAATCGAGATATCTTACAGAATTTGTAAAAGAGAGCGCTGAAATTTTGCGTATATTTATCTGGTACAAGAATGCGTAATTGGTCCAAAAACGGGCAGGATCGGATCAATGGGTGTGGTGGGTGTGGCCCCGCCCTTATAAGCAAAATTTTAAAATTGAGCTATCTTGCACAATTTATTAGCGAGAGTGCTGTAATTTTGTGTATATGTATCTGGTGGCATTCTACGTGATTGGTCCAAAAATGGGCGTGGCCCCGCCCATATAAGGCAAATTTTTGAATTGAGATATCTTGAGCAATTTTTTAGCGAGAGTGCTGCAATTTTGTGCATATATATCTGGTGGCAGTCTACGTGACTGGTCCAAAAATGGGAGGGATCGGACAAATGGGCTTGGCCCCGCCCATATAAGGCTAATTTTGGAATTGAGATATCTTGAGCAATTTCTTAACGAGAGTGCTGTAATTTTGTGTATATGTATCTGGTGGCATTCTACGTGATTGGTCCAAAAATGGGCGTGGCCCCGCCCATATAAGGCAAATTTTGGAATTGAGATATCTTGAGTAATTTTTTAGTGAGAGTGCTGCAATTTTGTGTATATATATCTGGTGGCAGTCTACGTGACTGGTCTAAAAATGGGCGGCATCGGACAAATGGGCGTGGCCCCGCCCATATAAGGCAAATTTTGGAATTGGGATATCTTGAAAAAAATGTTAACGACAGTGCTGCAATTTAGTTTATATATATCTGGTCTACGTGACTGGTCCAAAAATGTGCTGGATCGGACAAATGGGCGTGGCCCCGCCCATATAAGGCTAATTTTGGAATTGAGATATCTTGAGCAATTTGTTAGCGATAGTGCTGTAATTTTGTGTATAAGTATCTGGTGACAGTCTACGTGATTGGTCCAAAAATGGGTGGGATCGGATTAATGGACGTGGTCCCGCCCATATAGGCCAAATTTTGAAATTGAGATATCCTACACAATTTGTTAGCATGAGTGCTGACATTTTGCGTATATATATGTATCTGTTGACAGTCTACGTGATTGGTAGAAAAATGGGCGGGATCGGACCAATGGGCGTGGCTCTGTCCAAATTGAGATATCTTGCACTATTTATAAGCGATAGGGCTGTAATTTTGTGTATATGCATCTGGAGGCTGTCTACGTGATTGCCACAAAAATTGGCGGAATAGGACCAGGGTGTGTAGCCCAGCCCGTATAAGCCAATATTTTAAATTGATGTGTCTTGCACAATTTGTTAGCGAGAGTGCTGTAATTTTGTGTATATTTGTGTATCTGGTGGCAGTTTAGGTTATTTGTCCAAGAATGGACGGGATCGAAAAATGGGCGAGTTCGCACCAATGGGCTTGGCCCCGCCTATATAGGTAAAATTTTTTAAATTGAGATATCTAGCACAATTTGTTAGCGAGATTGCTGTAATTTTGTGTATATTTATCTGATGACAGGCTACGTGATTGGTAAAAAATGGTAGTGACCCCGCGGACATGAGCCATGTTTTGAAATTGATATATCTTGAGAAATTTGTTATAGAGATTGCTGAGTTTTTTGTATATGTATTTGGCGGCAGTCTACGTTATTAGTCCAAAAATAGACGGGATCAGAAATCTGAAATCTGGGGCAACGAAGTGGACCGGGTCCAGCTAGTTAGATATATATCAGCATATATATGTTCTTACCCATTTACCAATTATTCCAAATTATTATCGCAATAACCCTTATCGCATTGTTAGGGAGGTGTATAGTCGGCCCCGCCCGACTTTCTGCCTTTCCTTACTGGTTTTTATTTGGGGCTATTATTTCCGAAACAAGTATTTATTTGTATTTATTATTCCGAAACAAGTATTTATTATTTCAGAAAATACATAAATTGTGTTAAAGTGTTCAGTAATTTAAAGTTAATTTTTTAAAAAATGTGTATGTTCGTAAAAATAATAAACAACAATAATTAAAATCGTATAATCTTGGGTCAAAAAAAAAATACTTGGAGGATTGACAACTAACGATCGGTTGGAATACTCCGAAACTTGAAACGATTGATTAAAAATAGAATATAATGCTGCATATTATATCATAACTGGGAGGTACAAATCGAAACCAAGGAAAAATTAAAACTGAAATTCGAAAATGTCAGCAACATTTTTCAAAATCTTTTTTAAATAAAATATATTTGGAAAAATTTTGTAAACAAAAATTGTATTTGTATTTAATATAATGCTTTCCCAACATATTTTATTGATTTTCAAAAAAAATGATTTTCTCAGAAATATATAATACTTAAAAATTTGTGTTCCAAATATATTTTCTTTCGTTCCTTTCGTGTTCAGAAATATATACTACTTAAACATTTGTGTTCCAAATATATTTTCTTTCGATTCAAACACATCAAAACAAAACGATTTTGCTCCGTGTACCATCTTTGACCCATACTGATTTCTTTCTAAAACGGAAAGTCTTTAATATATTATGAAACAAATAAAAATCAAAATTATTTAAAACACTGTCGGGAAAAAGGAAATATAGTAAAACAATCCAGATCCACTATATCAGTCTAATATTTCTGAAAATGAACCGTTACGACAATAAGAAATACAAGATACAAAAATCGGAACTTGTACAGGGAAGAAAATCGCCAGTTTTGATATGTTTGAATAGAAAGAAATTTTATTGGGAAATAAATTTTTTAAATATTATATATTTGATTTTTTTAAATAATCAATATTTCACTAAATGTTAACCCTTTGTGGGGAATGTACTAGAAGGAGTGGACCAATATGGCCCATCTTCGAACATAGCCGGAGATAGAAGAAAATATTACCACACGCCAAATTTGAAGTCAATCGGTTACTCCTTTCGAGAGTTATCGTGCGCACCAGCCAGCAGACAGACAGACAGATAGACAGACAGACGGACGGACGGACATTGTTCATTCGGCTTAAAATGACCCAAAATGGATATCCGCCGAACATACTTAGGGTCTTAGGTCACTCCTTCGATGTGTTACACTTTTGGCTCGTAGCAAATGATATACATATACCCTCCTCTCTAAGGTGAGAGGATAAAAAGAAACAAACTTTAAAAGCCACTTAAATACAAATTAAACTTTTTTTTCGGAAATATTTGTTCTATTATAAAAATATTTGCTTGAAAACATACTTTTGATTATAACAACATCCTCTTAAACTGTATTTCTGTGTGTCACATATTATTTGTTTGAAGTGTATCCTAATCATATATGTGTTTCAAGCTGACGATGTTTGCGACAGTATACTACAGAAGCGATTTTTTTCAGCGTATATACTGTCCCCTGAACGTTTAAATTTCTAGACATAAGTGGTTATTTGTGAAAATCACAGATATATCTCAATAAAAATTCTTGTAGTTTGTATTGGAGATGGGTGGTATTGACATCAGGAATCGAAAATAATTCGTACATCGTAATATTTGTAAAAATTAATTAAAAAATTCCTAAAATAATATCGAATATCGTCGAAAATCTTCTGTTCTGATTCCTATATGGGCATTTCCGCCGAATGGTCAAACAGGGCCGAAAAATAAAACGTTGTTAACCATCGTATTTTATTGTGAATAATTATAAAAAATTAATAAACAATGTCTACATTTTTAAAATACAATGGTTTCATAGCATATCTCAGTTGTTTGCATGAGGAAATTGGCCTGAAAACTAAAAATTTTATTCCTTTGCAGTTTAACTGGTAACAGCTTACCAGATACAAAAATGATAATGGTTTTATTAATCAAGTTCTGCGGTTGGTGGAAATGAGGATTCGTTTTAAGATTGCCTAAACAACTGTGAAAGTTGGAGATGCGTGGCAAAAATAGGTTAAAATAGTAGATAGGCGGTTAAAAGTTGCAGCCTGTACATCATACTCACCCCAATGTGCTATCACAGGGACGTAAGCGAAAACATAAGTCATCCCTAGCCCCTCCCGTTGAACAAATTTGATTGCCTTAAAAAGCTCAGAAGTTGGCGAATTTTAATATCAGTCAAGTAAGCTAACTCCCCAAAGAAATTAGAGCCTAAGGTTGCATGTCACCTTCTAGAGAGAGCGGGATAAGGTGTTCTATTGATTCTTCCTCTCGTCTCCGTAGCTTCTGCAAAAGTCATTCTTTATACCCTCACTTTAGTGATACGAGGGAATACGAATTATGTTGTTGTTGTAAAATATCGCGAATTTTGTATTTTTTCAAAAAGTCTCCCATATTCGACGGACCCATCTGGCAACGCCATAACTTTTGACAGAGATGTCAGATCGCTTAATGACATACCGCGTTTGAAGCGTCAGTCCAAGCAGATTTTTACCATGGAACAATACACGCCACGCGAAATAGTTGAAATTTACATTCAACAGAAGAAGTCAATTGTGAAAACTCAACGTGCTTTTAAAATATTAAAAAATGTGAGAAGTGCGCCTTCTAAGAACACCATTAAGCGTTTATACGAAAAATTTTCGACTGGTGAGGCTCTTTCTAATCCGAAGAGGCCAAATAAAAGTCGACCAAGGCGATCGGCCGAGAATATCGCTGCCGTACGAGCCAGTGTTGAGAGGTCCCCAAGAACATCCCAAAAACGCCGTTCTCAGCAGTTGGGCATGGCTCGGTCCACTTTACAACGGATTATTCGCGTTGATTTGCATTTGTTCCCGTACAAAATTCAATTGACGCAAAGATTGTTGCCTGCGGACAAGCCTCGTCGATTGGAATGGGCCCAAAAAAAACATGGGTCCGTCGAATATGGGCAACCCTGTATGTATTTATTTATTCATGAATATCCATTTTGTCCCCTTCAAAGTAATTCCCTTCGGATATAATACACTTCTGCCAAAAGTTTTTTCTAATCCTCGATGCACTTAAAATAATCATTTTTTGTGATCTTGTTCAGCTCCTCCTTCAATTCCGTCTATATCTCCTCAATCATAACGTAGCGTCATCATTTCATGGGCCTTTTCAGTTTTGGGAACAAAAAATAGTCACAGGGAGGTCAGGGGAATACGGTGGCTGCGGTACCATTACTGTGTTGTTTTTGGTCAAATATTCGCGCACAAGCAACGATGTGTGCGTTATGATGGTGCAAAAGCCAGTTTTTGTTCTTCCACAAATCCGGGCGTTTTGGCGAATTGCTTCGCGCAATTTGCGCATTACTTGCAGGTAATATTCTTTATTGACCGTACTACCCTGTGGCAAGAACACATAATGCACCACCCCCATTGCAATCAATACAGATTTTCAGTTACAAATATTTATTAGCTGTTTGATTCATCTATAATTTTAACTCAAACTTCAAATTTCTATCAAAAATTGGAATGTAACGTTGATATAAAAGACATGCATCAATTATTTTTTGGCTAAAGTATTTACGATCTGTCTAAATAACATGAAAAAAGAGAAGCAACACAAGCTACACAAGTGAGAATATTCGCTGCTGCAATGCTATCGCGTGTTTTTTTTAGGGGTATAGAACTTCGAATTGAAATAAAACACAAGAAAATCGTTTTAAGGTCCATCAATTTGGCTTTATTGGAAGGATAATTTTATGCCATTAATGTTTAAATATGATTTCGGGCATGTGGCCGCCGCGGCTGGCTCGAATAAAGCCAATTCTACAGGTCCAATTTTCAACCACTTTTTCGAGCATATGGGGCCGTATGTCGGCAATAACGCCACGAATGTTGGCTTCCAATTCCCCTAACGTTTCTGGTTTGTTGGCGTAGACGAGCGACTTCACATATCCCCAAAGAAAATAATCCAATGGTGTCAAATCACACGATCTTGGTGGCCAATTGACAGGTCCATTCCGCGAAATTATGCGCTCATCGAATGTTTCCTTCAATAAATCGATTGTGACGTGCGCTGTGTGGCATGTAGCGCCGTCTTGTTGGAACCACAACTCATCCACATTCATGCCATCCAATTCGGGAACAAAATAGTCGGTTATCATGGCTCTATACCGGTCTCCATTAGCTCTCCACAGCTTCAATTGCTGTGCACGGTGGCGAATCGATTCATTCGGGTCCTCTTCAACACTTTGCTCTACAGCGGCAATTGTTTCTTCGGTGCGCACTGTTCGACGTCTCTGCGGATGCGTATTATCACATAGAGTAAACGTAGTGCGAAAACGATCCATGTTTAACCGAATTAATTGCTCTGATGGACGATTATGTCGACCATAAAATGGACGGAGCTTGCGGTAAACTTCGCGAACTGAACCATTATTTTCGAAATCAATTTGCACGATTTGCAAGCGTTGTTCTTTTGTCAACCTGTTCATGATGAAATGGCAAACAAAACTGAACATAAATGACATTAGAGTTGCCAGATTTGACCACAAAATGCCAGTTTTATCTCTATTCGAAAAACAAAGCTGTAAAAAAAAACACCCGGTAGAATAAATCCGTTATTCAATATTCCACTCATTGGAAATTCAATAGCCATAACAACAAGCAACAGCGCCATAGCAGTGGATACACATTGAACGCAAGCTATCACTTAAATTTGGACGTGATCGATAGCACTTGTTTTGCTCTTTGTTATACCCTACACCACACTGTGGTACAGGGTATTATAAGTTTGTTCCACGGCAGATGTTTGTAACACCTGAAAATAACACAGCTAGACCCACCTTAAAGTATACCGATCGACTCAGAATCACTAGCTGAGTCGATTTAACGATGTCTGTCCGTCCGTCCGTCCGTCTGTCCATGTAAAGTTGTTCGTCGACTACAGGTCGCAATTTCACTCCGATCGTTCTGCAATTTTGCAGTTTAGAGTATTTCGCGGCTGTTAAGATCGCTATTGAATTTGGTTGAAATCGGTTCAGATTTAGATATAGCTCCCATATATATCTTTCGTCCGATTTGGCCCTTTAGTCCTATAGAAGCTGTATTTTACATCCGATCATTTTGAAATTTAGAATGGTAGAGTTTCTTGATCCATGAACCAACATTGCCGAATTTGAAGAAAATCGGTTAAGATTTAGCTATAGCTCCCATATATATGTTTCGTCCGATTTTGCTCTTTAGTCCTGTAGAAGCTGTATTATACATCCAATCATTTTGAAATTTAGAATGGTAGAGTTTCTTGATCCATGAACCAACACTACCGAATTTGAAGAAAATCGGTTAAGATTTAGCTATAGCTCCCATATATATGTTTCGTCCTATTTGGCCCTTTAGTCCTATAGAAACTGTATTTTACATCCGATCGTTTTGAAATTTAGATGGTAGAGTTTCTTGATCCATGAACCAACATTGCCGAATTTGAAGAAAATCGGTTAAGATTAAGCTATAGCTCCCATATATATGTTTCGTCCGATTTATTTATATTTCAGAGTTATTCAATATTACGAGAGTGGTGTAGGGTATTATATAGTCGGCCCCGCCCGACTTTAGCCTTTCCTTACTGGTATTTCTTTCCGTTTATTTCGTTATTTCTTAACAAAATTAGTCGCGATAGACGCATAATTAATTGAAAGAAAGTAGTTATTCAAATAATTTAAACTTGAAGCCGGAGGAACAATGTTGTCAAGATCTGCTGCAACAAAATATCGTCATGCTATTTTTGGCGATCCTTGTAAATTTTTAAATTGTTGTTTACCAACGTACATGCCAGTGGGAAAGGTATATTTGGCTGAAAAAAAAAAATATAAAACAGAACCGCTGCGATCTGTCTGTGGATTAATGCGACTATTCCCACTACTCAATAGAGTTGCAGTTTGAGAGATATAAAGAATATATTCAGAATGTAATGCGATCACACTCTTCAACATACAAGCGAAAAAAATTCGAAAGAAATCTGAATAAATTGTTTGATATTTGCTAATGTAAGTACCAAGAGTTTTCATCTTGCAGCTGTCCTTTATATCGGAAGGTACCAAAAATAGAGCGTGATTTTCAAACGGATCAGCGAACTTCGCGGATATCTGGTATTGATAAGAAGGAATCTATGCGTGCAGAAAGGAGTTTGAAGCGAAAGTCGATCCCAGAACAAAAGAGTGAGGATAAGTGTAAATGTGTCAGCATTTCTGTAATGTTAAGCAGTGATTCAGGGGGAACATACAACGATACTGATACACATTTAACTTTTGGAGCCAGTACTGATTCAGTTTATACATTTGATGAGACCTCCAAATCTTCTCGTCTCAAAAATCATCGTTTACGAAACATTGGCATGCAGGCAGATGGTTACGGATTGTCAGACCGGGCTGTTGCCGCCGCCGCAACCCTTGTTGATTTTCGTCTTGATAATATGGGACCCATTGACCGTAATAAGATTCGCAGAGAAAGGAATTTACTAAGATCCGAGTGCAAAAGCACTAACTGTGAAATTAGTGGCTTGTACTTTGACGGAAGAAATGATAAGTCTTTAAAACTTATTGAAGATCGCCAAACTGTTGTTTCTGAAGAGCATATTTCTATACTATCAGAACCTTGTTCAACGTATATTGATCATGTTACGCCTTCGAGTGGATCAGCTTAGTCCATTGTAGATGCAATTCTAGGCTCTGTCAATTGTAAGAATCTTATCTGTATTGGTTCGGATTCTACAAACGTTAATACAGGTTTAAACAATGGAGTACTACGTAGTTGAACTTGGGCTTCTGCTTCATTGGTCTATTTGTCTTTTATATCTGAACGAGCTACCTTTGCGACATCTCTTTCATTCCCTGGATGGTGCTACGACTGGACCACATTCTTTTAAGGGAGAAATAAAAAAAAATTCAACGTCTTTGAAGCACCCAATTGTGAAATTTTCTGTAATTGTTGGTGAATCAATTGCTTGCGTTAAAAACCTGTTAAGCAGCGATCAACTGTATTTCTTCGAAATTGTTAATGCAGTAAAGACCGGAATTGTACCTGATCATTTTGAGTCAAGATCACCGGGGCGATTAAACCATGCAAGGTGGTTGACAATGGCGAACAGCGTTCTACGGCTTTACATATCTACAGAGGTGCCGTCTAACGAACTGAAAGTCTTGGCTACATTTATCGTAAACTCTTATGCCGTTGTTTGGTTTGACATAAAAAAATCAAATTGTTGGGACGCTGTATCGTACTACTTCAAAACCGATTTTTCCCGAATTTGGCAGTGTTCATATATGTAATAAGAAAACTCTCTCTGTTAAATTTCGTACTGATCGGATATAAAACATGATTTCTACAGCGCTCAAATGTTAAATCGGGTGAAACATATATATGGGGCTATATCTAAATCTGAGCCGATTTTCCCCGAATTTGGCAGTGTTCATACATGTAATAAGAAAACTCTCTCTGTTAAATTTCGTACGGATCGGATATAAAACACGACTTCTACAGCGCTTAAATGTTAAATCGGGTGAAACATATATATGGTGGCTAAATCTAAATCTGAACCGATTTTCTCCGAATTTGGCAGGGTTTATTCATGTAATAAGAGAACTCTCTCTGTTAAATTTCGTACTGATCGGATATAAAACACGATTTCTACAGCGCTTAAATGTTAAATCGGGTGAAACATATATATGGTGGATATATCTAAATCTGAACCGATTTTCCCCGAATTTGGCAGTGTTTATTCATGTAATAAGAGAACTCTCTCTGCCAAATTTCATAAAGATCGGATGTAAAATGTGGTTTCTACGGCGCTTGCATGTCAAATCGGGTGAAACATATATATGGGGACTATATCCAAATCTGAACCGATTTTAACCAATTTCAATAGGGATCGTCCTTGGGCCAAAAAAGAGCACTATGCTAAATTTCATCACTTTCGGACCATAAATACGACCTGCACTTTGATTACAAGAATACATGGACAGACGGACAGACAGACAGACAGACAGACGGACATGGCTAAATCGACTCAGAAAGTGATTCTGAGTCGATCGGTATAATAAACAATGGGTCTATCTCTTCTCCTTTTAGGTGTTACAAACAAATGCACAAAGTCAGAATACCCTGTACCACAGTGTGGTGTAGGGTATAAAAACGTTAAGATATTTGTTGACTTTGAAAATAACTTTACTTATTAAAACAAATTCATAAACTCCAATATATATGTATGTACTTTTTGTTGTTGTTTTCTTTTGTCACCATCAAGATATAACATGTTACATTTTGGCGCATTTTAGAGAAATTTTTAAAGATTTCAATGGAAAAAATGCAAAGTATCGCAAAGTGTTATAAAATAAAGGTTTGCAGTTCTGAATTCACGGTACTTTAAAGCCACTTTTTGGAAATTTCCCAAAGGCTCGGACTATATTTTCAATTTGATGATCCGGCCTAGTGTATATTGTCATTGCTCACAAAGTGAGGGTATACCATAGTCTGTTTACCCGACTGAAATTTCTTACTTGTTCAATCTATCAGTATGTCGTCCAATAATACTATAAGAGAGATGTATGCAGTTCCTGCCTAGTGACCACCTGTCATTTGTTGCTATCTCTCAAGAGGATCTTGCAGGTCGCTAGAGACATGCCCACCTGTTCCAGGTGGCCAATCCGGCACCAATATCAGGTGAATATTGAACTGTTCAGCCATCTCGTTAAGAAATCTGTGACAGTCGAGGGCAGTTTAATTCAGGAATTTAGTTTCCAGGGTCTTGATAGCAGCCTGACTATCAGAGAAAATATTTATACCGGTTTTGGTCACCACATAAATTTTCAGCCATTCCGATATCCTTTTAATGGCTATGATTTCGGCATGGTAAACACAACAGTCTTCTTGCAACGGATAGCTCAAGTTTCTCGGAAAAGACACCAAAGCCCACTTTGTTGTTGAGTTTGGAACCGTCTATATTAAAGTTAACAAATCTCCTATGTCCTATTAACAAATCTCCTAGCTCCTATCAAGAAAGTGCATCAGTTTTAGTGTAATCAACAATGCCCAGAAAGTCAGGCATTTTGTCTAGAATGACACTACGTCCGTAGCCATTTCCTGACCATAGTACCAGTTCAGTAAGTCTAATAGCAGTACATGCGGTATATGACACTGCTATAATATCTAGCGACATTAAATGTAGTATAACATTTAGTGCTTCAGTTGGTGTCGTTTTCAGCGCACCAGTGATACATATAACAGCTATTCGTTGAACTTTGTTTAGTATCGCACAGAAGATGGATTTCTGCATAGCTGTCCATCAGACGACTATGCTGTGCAACATTATCGGTCTGAATACTGCCGTACACAACCAATAAACTATACGCGGATTCATATCCCAGAATATTCATATCCTATTGTCCTTTTACTTACAAAACCAATGGAGGTCAGTTAAAACTAAGCTAGTTGAAAAGCGTCTCTTAATCAGAAGGTTACTAATGAACCAAAGTATACCGTTATCAACCCCCAGGGTTACTAAAGCCGTAATTATAGCGGCCGTATTTATTGAAGGCTCTGTCTATATTTAAGAAAGTTACCATAGTATATTCCGTAACAGAGAGTGATCCTTCAATAAAGCTCACGAGATCATGCAGGGCCGTTTTGGTGGACTTTATCATGCGGTCGTCATGCTGTAGATTGCTGTAGCCTGTGATCAATTTAAGTCCTATGGTAACTATCTATTAATATCTCTAGGGAAATCCTTAGCTCATTAATGGGATGGTTTTGGAATGAAAACAACGTTGATTTCTTTCAATTTTGTTGGTATGTTTGCCTAATTGATACAAAATGTGTAGATCTCTCTGAGCCGGGGAACAATTGTATCAGCCACTGCTGTAGCTCCGAAGGCGCGGTATTGTCCTGGCCCTGGGGACTTAAAGGGGTTAAAGCTTTTGCTTATTATCCCCTCATCTTAGAGAGGAGGATCTTAGAGGAGGGTATATATCATTTGCTTCGAGGCAGAAGTGTAAAACATCGAAGGAGTGACGTAAGACCCCAAGTGTGTTTGCCGGAAATTCGATTTGGGTCATTTTAAGTACATTAAGCAATGACTGTCCGCCTGTGTGTCTGCCCGCTGATGGTGCGCATGATAACTCTCGAAAGGATCAACCGATTGACTTCAAATCTGGTATGCGGTAATATTTTTCTAAATCTCCGTATGCGGTAATATTTTTCTAAGTTCGAAGATGGGCCATATTGGTCCACTCCTTCTAGTACCCACAAAGGGTTAGCATTTACTGAAATATTGATTCTGGGCGTTATTGGAACCCCCTTATGGTACCTCCCACACAAATGAACCATTTTTCACCGAAAGTTAACAGGTTACACATAACTTAAATACCAGTACATACTTCATTATAAGTTATTAAAAGCAATTTAAATTGATAAGTATTTAATTAAAACAAAAAACCAGTAAGGAAAGGCAGAAAGTCGGCCGGGGCCGACTATATAATACCCTACACCTCCCTAACAATGCGATAAGGGTCATTGCCATAATAATTTGGAATAATTGGTGAATGGGTAGAAACATATTATCTAATTCTGAAGCGATAATCGCTAAATTAAGCAATATTCGTTCCTAAAATGAGAAACATCTTTCTGGAAAATTTTAATGATCGGAAGTAAAATACAACTTCTATAGCGGTTTGATACCAAATCAGGAGGAACATATATATGGAGCTTTAGTATAAATCTGAACCGATCTTCCCTGAATACTCATTCATGTAAAAAGATCTCCTTCTGTAGAATTTCGTACTGATCGGATATAAAATACAGTCTCTACAGCGCTTACATGTCAAATCGGGGTTAACATATATATGGGAGCTATATCTAAATCTGAACCGATTTTCTCCGAATTTGGCAGTATTCCTTCATGTAATAAGAAACCTCTTTCTGCCGAATTTCCGATATAAAATACAGTTTTTACAGCGCTTACAGGTCAAATCGGGGGTAACATATATATGGGTGTTATATCTAAACCGAGTTTCTCCGAATTTGGCAGTATTCCTTCATGTAGAAAGAAACCTCTTTTTGCCGACTTTCGCACTGATCGGATATTAAATAACATTTTTACAGCGCTCACATGTCAAATCGGGGGTAACGTATATATGGGGGCTATATCTAAATCTGAACCGATTTCTTCCAAATTTAAAAGTGTTCATTCATATAATAGGAAACCTCTTTCTGACGAATTTCATACTGATCGGATATAAAATACAGTTTTTACAGCGCTTACATGTGAAATCGGGGTAACGTATATATGGGGGCTATATCTAAATCTGAACCGATTTCTTCCAAATTTAACATGTCAAATCGGGGGTAACGTATATATGAGGGCTATATCTAAATCTAAACCGATTTCTTCCAAATTTAACAGTGTTCATTCATATAATAAGAAACCTCTTTCTGCCGAATTTCATACACGGGGCAAAATCGCCTTTTTTGATATGTTTGAATCGAAAGAATATATATTTGGAACACAAATTTTTAAATATTATATATTTCTTAGCAAATATATTTAATTTGAAAATCAATAAAATATATTTGGAACGCATATATTAATATATTACAACAAATTATATTTGCAAACTAATTTTCTCAAATAAAATATTTGTTTAAATTTAAATAAAATTATTATTTAGGAATTTTTCAAACATATTTTATTTAAAACGATTTCCAAAAGTTTTGCTGACTTTTTCGAATTTCAGTTTTAATTTTTCCTTGGCTTCGAATTGTACCTCCCAGTTATGATACCATATGCAGCATTAACTTATGTTTTAAATCAATCATTTAAATTTTCTGAGTTAGTATTCCAAGTCACATTTCTTGTCAATCCTCCAATTAATTTATTTTAATACAAGATTATACGATTTTAATTATTATTTTTACGAACATAAAATATTTCTAAAAAATGACTTTGAATTAGTAAACAATTTAACACAATTAATGTATTTTCTGAATTCTTAAGTGCGAATAAATATTTGTTTCGGAAATAATAGTCCCAAATAAAAACATGTTGGAATGTAAACAAAGATTTCTTTAGAATAACATATTCCCAAATATATACTTTTTGTGTGTTCCCAATATTATATGTTTAGAGTGTACCCTAAACATATATATGTTTCAAGCGGAATATGTTTGGGACAATATACTACAGAAGCGATTTTTTTTCAGCGTGTACTGATCGGATATAAAATAAAGTTTTTACAGCGCTTACATGCCAAATCGGGGCTAAAATATATATGGGGGCTATATCTAAATCTGAACCGATTTTAACCAATTTTAATAGGGATCGTCCTTGGGCCAAAAAAAATATGTGTAAAGTTTCGTCGAGATCGGACCATAATTGCGACCTGTACTTTGATTACAAGAATACATGCACAGACAGACGGACAGACAGACAGACGGACATAGCTAAATCAACTCAGAAAGTAATTCTAAGTCGATCGGTATAATAAACGGTGGGTCTATTTCTTCTCCTTTTGGGTGTTACAAACAAATGCACAAAGCTATAATACCCTGTACCACAGTGTGGTGTAGGGTATAATAAATAAATTTTCGAATATTTATAACCTACACCACACTGTGGTGTAGGGTATAAATATGTGGTCCGTCTGTCTGTCCGTCTGTGCATGTATTCTTGTAATCAAAGTACAGGTCGCAATTATGGTCCGATCTCGACGAAACTTTACGCATATCTTTTTTTTGGCCCAAGGACGATCCCTATTGAATTTGGTTAAAATCGGTTCAGATTTTGATATAGCCCCCATATATATGTTAGCCCCGATTTGACACACGGGGCAAAATCGCCTTTTTTGATATGTTTGAATAGAAAGAAAATATATTTGGAACACAAATTTTGAAATATTATATATTTCTGAGCAAATAAATTTTATTTGAAAATCAATAAAATATATTTGGAACGCATATATTAATATATTACAACAAAATTTATTTGCAAACTACATTTCTCAAATAAAATATGTGTTTAAATACCAATAAAATTATTGTTTAGGAATTTCTCCAAATATATTTTATTTAAAAAAATTTTCAAAACATTTACTGACTTTTTCGAATTTCAGTTTTAATTTTTCCTTGTTTTCGAATTGTACCTCCCAGTTATGATACCATATTAACTTCCGTTTTAAATTAATCATTTAAATTTTCTGAGTATTCCAAGCCATCATTAGTTGTCAATCCTTCAGTAATTTATTTTGATCCAAGATTATACGATTTCAATTATTATTATTTTACGAACATTTAACATTTCTAAAAAATTAACTTTGAATTACTGAAAAAAAATAAATGCAAATAAATATTTGTTTCGGAAATAATAGTCCCATATAATAACATATTGGGATGCAAACGAAAGATTTGTTGAGAGGGACATCTTCCCAAATATATAATTTTTGTATGTACCAAATACTATATGTTTAGAGTGTACCCTAAACATATATATGTTTCAAGCCGAATATGTTTGGGACAATATACTACAGAAGCGATTTTTTTTCAGCGTGCATGTAAGCGCTGTAAAAACTTTATTTTATATCCGATCAGTATGAAATTCGGCAGAAAGAGGTTTCTTATTATATGAATGAACACTGTCAAATTTGGAAGAAATCGGTTTAGATTTAGATATAGCCCTCATATATACGTTACCCCCGATTTGACATGTAAGCGCTGTAAAAATGATATTTTATATCCGATCAGAGCGAAATTCGGCAAAGAGAGGTTTCTTATTACATGAAGGAATACTGCTAAATTCGGAGAAAATCGGTTCTGATTTAGATATATCCCCCATATATATGTTACCCCCGATTTGACATGTAAGCGCTGTAAAAATGTTATTTAATATCCGATCAGTGCGAAAGTCGGCAAAAAGAGGTTTCTTTCTACATGAAGGAATACTGCCAAATTCGGAGAAACTCGGTTTAGATATAACACCCATATATATGTTACCCCCGATTTGACCTGTAAGCGCTGTAAAAACTGTATTTTATATCGGAAATTCGGCAGAAAGAGGTTTCTTATTACATGAAGGAATACTGCCAAATTCGGAGAAAATCGGTTCAGATTTAGATATAGCTCCCATATATATGTTAACCCCAATTTGACATGTAAGCGCTGTAGAGACTGTATTTTATATCCGATCAGTACGAAATTCTACAGAAGGAGATCTTTTTACATGAATGAGTATTCAGGGAAGATCGGTTCAGATTTATACTAAAGCTCCATATATATGTTCCTCCTGATTTGGTATCAAACCGCTATAGAAGTTGTATTTTACTTCCGATCATTAAAATTTTCCAGAAAGATGTTTCTCATTTTAGGAACGAATATTGCTTAATTTAGCGATTATCGCTTCAGAATTAGATAATATGTTTCTACCCATTCACCAATTATTCCAAATTATTATGGCAATGACCCTTATCGCATTGTTAGGGAGGTGTAGGGTATTATATAGTCGGCCCCGGCCGACTTTCTGCCTTTCCTTACTGGTTTTTTGTTTTAATTAAATACTTATCAATTTAAATTGCTTTTAATAACTTATAATGAAGTATGTACTGGTATTTAAGTTATGTGTAACCTGTTAACTTTCGGTGAAAAATGGTTCATTTGTGTGGGAGGTACCATAAGGGGGTTCCAATAACGCCCAGAATCATTTAGATATATCCCCCATATATATGTTACCCCCGATTTGATATGTAAGCGCTGTAAAAACTGTATTTTATATCCGATCAGTATGAAATTCGTCAGAAAGAGGTTTCCTATTATATTAATGAACACTTTTAAATTTGGAAGTCATCGGTTCAGATTTATATATAGCCCCCATATATACGTTACCCCCGATGTGACATGTGAGCGCTGTAAAAATGTTATTTTATATCCGATCAGTGCGAAAGTCGGCAAAAAGAGGTTTCTTTCTACATGAAGGAATACTGCCAAATTCGGAGAAACTCGGTTTAGGTTTAGATATAGCTCACATATATATGTTACACCCGATTTGACATGTAAGCGCTGTAGAGACTGTATTTTATATCCGATCAGTACGAAATTCGACAGAAGGAGGTCTTTTTACATGAATGAGTATTCAGGGAAGATCGGTTCAGATTTATATTAAAGCTCCATATATATGTTCCTCCTGATTTGGTACCAAACCGCTATAGAAGTTGTATTTTACTTCCGATCATTAAAATTTTCCAGAAATATGTTTCTCAATTTAGGAACGAATATTGCTTAATTTAGCGAGTATCGTTTCAGAATTAGATAATATGTTTCTACCCATTTACCAATTATTCCAAATTATTATGGCAATGACCCTTATCGCATTGTTAGGAAGGTGTAGGGTATTATATAGTCGGCCCCGCCCGACTTTCTGCCCTACCTTACTGGTTTTTTTGGCAGAAGGTGAGGGGATTCTTAAGTCGGTTTACTCGACTGTACATTCTTATTTCTTTCTTATTATTTATTATGACATGTTCCAAAAATTTATAAAATATTTGTTCACTAAACTCCCCAACTCTCTCTCTGTCTTGCTATGCACCGTAACTGGTCGACAGATTTGCCAGTTTTTGATTGCGCAAAGATTTCTATATTCGGCGACCTGTGATTGCTGCACTTTAAAGGAATCGCCAGTTGAAGCATACAATGCTTCTTCAGATTTGCTCGGGAATTATGTAACCATAAGCATTCCCAGCGATTCCTTACTGGACCTAGTCGAAGAACTATCATCGTTCTTAATGTATCCAATAGTAAAGGTGTCGAGGCTTAAATTTTCCGTAACCTTGAGGCTTCGTATTAGCTTTCTGCGCCATTACAGAAATCTATCCAGGATTTTTTTCTCAAGTAGCATATAGATCTGACAAATAAGCGCAGTAAAGTCCACATTGTCCTTTCTTTATTATACTCGAAGAAGAGGAGTTTATCGATTACAGAATGAACACCATCGAATTTGAAGATAATCGAGTCAGAATTAGACATAGCCATATAAATTGGCTATATGAGTCATTACATGCCAATCTGTACGATTTTTGACATCAGTAGCTTTGAGTGTGTACAGGGTTGCCCATATTCGACGGACCCATGTTTTTTTTGGGCCCATTCCAATCGACGAGGCTTGTCCGCAGGCAACAATCTTTGCGTCAATTGAATTTTGTACGGGAACAAATGCAAATCAACGCGAATAATCCGTTGTAAAGTGGACCGAGCCATGCCCAACTGCTGAGAACGGCGTTTTTGGGATGTTCTTGGGGACCTCTCAACACTGGCTCGTACGGCAGCGATATTCTCGGCCGATCGCCTTGGTCGACTTTTATTTGGCCTCTTCGGATTAGAAAGAGCCTCACCAGTCGAAAATTTTTCGTATAAACGCTTAATGGTGTTCTTAGAAGGCGCACTTCTCACATTTTTTAATATTTTAAAAGCACGTTGAGTTTTCACAATTGACTTCTTCTGTTGAATGTAAATTTCAACTATTTCGCGTGGCGTGTATTGTTCCATGGTAAAAATCTGCTTGGACTGACGCTTCAAACGCGGTATGTCATTAAGCGATCTGACATCTCTGTCAAAAGTTATGACGTTGCCAGATGGGTCCGTCGAATATGGGAGACCCTGTATGTATACTTCTCTAAAAAATACTTTATTCGTGTTTCAAGAAAAAAAAATAATATTATTATTTCCAAAATGATTATACCAATTAATTTTTTTTTAAATTTTAAAGTTATTTATTTAGAAAAAATATAGAAAAAATATTATTTGTACGCCATATTTTGACACATATGTATAGTCGAAGCCGTGCAACTGATGAATGAATGGTATTAGAAAAAGTAAAAGGCCATACAATTTCCAATTTTTTAAAACTATACCAGACAATTGAGATCGTAACGAGAACTAGAGCTAATTCAGTAAAATTAATTATAGCCTGATATCTGTATTGTATTGTATACCCAAACCGACCACAAAATCTTATGCCGCAAAAATGTTGCCTTATTTTATATAGATTCACAAAAATGTTGATTGGTTTTTCAGCAGTTGTTTTGATAACAAATCTTCAAAAATAGATCCCATTATTTCACCACATCCAAACTCACGCAGTCGCTAAAAAGAGGTCTAAGAACATGACATTAAAATTTCATAAAAATCAATTGGTGTAATCATTTTTGAAATCATATCTAAAAGATTGAAATGGTAAAAACTTTAAAAATGATTACGGGGTGTTACAAGACAGCTTTTAATTTTTGGAATAAAAGTACCTTCAAAAAACATGGTATAGTACCTATACATCAAAATCGGTCACGTATTTTACAAGTTACAAGCGACTTAATGAAGAACCGTTTTTAAAAATATCGCAGTTCATCCATTTTTAAATTGCTCATAGCTTTTGAAAAAGAAAACAAGTAAGAAAGTTTCAGTCGGTTAAACCGACTAAGGTATACCCTCACTTTGTGAGTAATGTAGTATGGAATATTACACTACTTAATCTGCCAATTCGTGTGGGAGGTAACAGAAGGGTTTTATCAACTACACTAACTTTTCGCTGAACAGTAGATACTCAAAATACATTGCACTGTGCCGAATTATAAGCGTTTATGTGCACTAGTATATTAACGCTATGAGCTATTACATTTTGGTATAATTTTACCATTTTGTGTGGAAGGTACAAAAAGAGGCGTGGTGGTAACGCCCATTTTTCACAGGACTATAGGTACTTTAAAAGCCTTACACTGTACAACATTTCAAGTATTTTTATGCACTGGTATTATCGTTATATGCTGTTAACTTTTTGTACAATATGGTCCCTTTGTGTGGGAGGTACCAGAAGGGGCGGGGCCACTTTACCCATTTTTCTTAAATTGAGAGCGACAAACAAAACTATTACTATGTGTGGAATTACAAAGGATTCGGATAAGTAGTATAGAAGTTATTAGATAATCAACATTTCACTAAATTTTATCAAGAAGGAGTGGACCAATATGGCTCATCTTCGAACTTAGCCTGAGCTAGAAAAAATATTATCCTATACAAAATTTGAAGTCAATCCGTTACTCCTTTGAAGAGTTATCGTGCGCTCCAGCCTGACTGACAGACAGACAGACGGACGGACATTGCTCAAATTACTTTAAATGGCACAAAACGGATTTACGCCGAACATACTTGGGGTCTTAGGTCACTCCTTCGATGTGTTACAATTTTTTCTGTAGCAAATGATATACAGTCGAACTTCGATTAACCGTGATGCTCGGGACCGGGCTAATCACGGATAACCGAAAATCACGGTTAAAAGAGGTAAAATTGTACATGTATAAATTTTATTATTTTTATTTATTTTTGACAAAAACATGTAAATCTGCGTCTATAAACAACTTATCATATCTCTAGGAATACATAAATTTATTTAAAAAAAGCTTTTATGGAAGTCTGTCTTATGTTTTTAGCTTTTGATTGTTCTTCCAACAAATGAGTTTGTATGCGATATATTTGCATTTTATCTGGTTCTGAAATACTACTTGGACAATTAAAGTTTTCTAAAAAACCTAACAAAATACTACTAGCCTCTATTGCCTGAGCCAATGTAGGCGTTTTCTGATTCCTCGGAATTTGAATCAATCTCATCTTCTTGGCTTTGGGTAACCATGTCTACGATTTCGTCTTCAGATATAATAGCAAACGGAGCGACATCAGAGTCGCACACCATCCACTTTTCGACAGCATCAATCGTACATCCAGACGGTATGGTTATATCTGTTTGTATCTCAACAAGGCTATTTGGAGCATCTTCATTATGAGATAGTAAGTTATTCCAAACTCTTTTTAAAACTTGTGGAGTTACAGAGTCCCACGAAGCTGCGGCTGCCCACAAAGCTGTCTTAATATTCAAAGATTTAACGAACTCACGTCTGTCATTAGCACCAACAAGTTTTTGAACGATCAGTTTACGGTAGTGACATTTGAAGCTCCGAATTACTCCTTGATCCCTAGGCTGAATCAAGGACGTGTAATTCGGTGGGAGATATTTTACTGTAACGTTTTCAGATATCATAGCATTTACATCTGGGTGTGCTGGACAGTTGTCTAATAGTAAAAGTTTTTTACAGTTATTTTTGAGACCGATGCGCCGTTGATGTTCCTTTGCTTCTGGTACAAAATTTTGATTAATCCACTCCAGAAATAGCTGTTGTGTTACCCAAGCTTTCTTATTAGATTTATAAATCACAGGAAGGTGTTCAACGTTTTTTAAAGCTCTTGGATGGGCACTTTTTCCTATTGTCATCAATTTACACTTGTGAGTTCCTGCAGCATTTGAACTGTGATTCTCTCCTTGGATTCCTTGTACCCTTCAATAGAATATTCATTACCACTAGCCAAAGAACTCTGAGGCAAACACCTCCAAAATAGACTGGTTTCGTCTGCATTGTAGATCTGCTCAGTTGTAAGTTGTTCGTTTTTAATGATTTCATCCAAGTCGTCCACAAACATCGTAGCAGACTCATAATCAGCACACTCCTTTTCTCCCGTAGATTTCAGTCGACGGATTCCATTACGTTTTTTGAATTTATCCAACCAACCAAATGAATAAGTGCACTCTGAATTCATGTTTAACTTCAAATGGAACATTTTTGCCTTTTCGCCAATCATTTCGCCTGAAGTTCAGAAGCAAATTTCAGTTTATGTTCATGCAATATCTCGATTTCAGTTAACTTACCTGAAATTGGAGTTCCCTTAAATCTTTCTTGCCGAAACCATTCATATGTTGCGAAATCAACTTTTGGATTTTCGGATGTTTTTAGTGTATATCTGTGTTTAAGGCCAAGCATTGAATCAGCATCGGAGCAAATTTTTAAAATCCGATCTTTGTTTTTTATTAAATCGGATACAGTTTGAATGCCAACTCCATATTTTTCAGACAACATTTTAAAAGGTACTTTACGTTTTGAGTATTCATTAATCAGCTCCATTTTTTCTTTAATTGAAAGAACCTTTCTTGCTCTTTTCGCGGATTTAGTTTTTGACGGTGGCATGATGTAAGGAAAACACGTCTTGACAGATCAAATTTCACACTGATGAATGAATACATATGAAATTTGATATGAAAATTACCCTTTCATGAAAAGGGGGAATCACCGAATTTTAATATGAGAGATGTGTGAGTATTATACGAAAAAAAAACAAACAAGCAGTCATATGGACATGTGCATCACGGATAATAGAGGTAAATCACGGTTAATAGAGGTAAAAAATCAACCACTCAGCATCACGGTTAATAGATAATCACGGTTAATAGAGTCACGGTTAATCGAAGTTCAACTGTATATATATTAGGGATGTAACGAAAGTGGCTTTAGCGAAAGCGAATGCGAAAGCGAATATTGAAATATATTTCTTGCGAATGCGAATGCGAAAGCGAATAGTGAAATATGCATTTTGGCGAAAGCGAATGCGAATGCGAATAATAGTTAGAGCCTTTAGTACCAACAAATTTAAGCAACTGAATTGATACTTTTCCAGGATATTCAAGTATTAAGACTGTTTTCCATAGTTTTACCTCCTGTTACCACAAGCGCACACATATCTTCAAATTGTGTGAAGGGAATAAGGAGATATAACACTTTAATAAATGGAAGCGAATACTGAAATATATTTTTGCGAAAGCGAATGCGAAAGCGAATAATCCAAAGATGGTTTTTGCGAATGCGAATGCGAAAGCGAATTTTAAAATGATGCGAATAATTCGCGTTCGCATACGCGAATGCGAATATTCGTTACATCCCTAATATATATATACCCTCGCCACTTTAAAGTGAGGGTATAATTATTTTTTTCTTGAAATATATATTTTTCAGAGAAGTATAGATACACAAACTTTCGATACAATCAAAGCTAGTGATGTCAAACATTGTAACGTTTGGTATGGAATGACTGATATGTATCTACCGATTTTAATCATTTAAGAAGCCACACTTTCCAATAGATATATATATATTTTTTAAAAAAAGAGGTGTTTCTAGATCCGGTGCAAAATGCTCAGATTCAGTACAAAAGATTTTGTACAAAAATTGACAGAGAGTAGTCTCGTGGTACACTTAGATACAATACAAATTTTGGGGGAAATCGGTTCGGATTTAGATATAGCCCCCATATATATGTTACCCCCGATTTGACATCCAAGCGCTGTAGAGACTGTATTTTATATCCGATCAGTACGAAATTCGACAGAAAGCGGATTCTATTTTACACGAATGAGTATTTAGGGAAAATCGATTTAGATTTATATATAACCTCCATATATATGTTCCTCCTGATTTGGTTACAAAGCGCTATAGAAGTTGTACTTTAATTCCGATCATTACAAAATTCTCCAGAAAGATGTTTCTCAATTTAGGAACGAATATTGCTTAATTTAGCGTTTATCGGTTCAGAACTAGATATATCCACATATATATGTATGTATGTTCTTACCCGTTTACCAATTATTCCAAATTATTATCGCAATGACCCTTTCGCGTTGTTAGGCAGGTGTAGGGTATTATATAGTCGGCCCCGCCCGACTTTCTCCCTTTCCTTACTGGTTTTACTTGTTAAATTTTGAATGAGAACAGTACACGTATGTACTGCGTATGTATAAGAGCGTCTAGGAGCAAAATCAGACGGTGGCAAAATGAGGGTATCCTTTGCATTTTCTTTTGTATTTTATTTGGTGGTTGGTCATTGAGTCGGTCTGTTGGTCATGCATTGTAGAGGGAAAATTTAAAATTAAATGCAATGGATATTTACGGCTATCGAATACTGGCATGGATGCCTATGCGGTCGGGCGGTCGGGCGGTTGTGCGTGTGGTACAAATCTGTCTGCAAAAGAAAAACATTCATTTGCTATTTCTACTTTTCATTATTTATTTTTGGAGAAACTTTGTTCTTTTACATGCAAAAACTTTAGATGCATTTCCTTTTATAAAGAAATATTTTGCTATTTAGATAGGAAATAAGTTTACATTAGCTCGCAATGCTTTTAATATGTGTGTATATACATAGTAGTACAAGTCAAAGGGATTGTTATTAAGTCTGATTTAAAATATACACTAAGGTGTAACGCAAAGTCGATTTCGATAGGACAAGGTGCAATTGACTCAAGAACTAAAGACTCTTGACCATTCCAAACGTCGTCAATGTTCAAAATTGTGGTAAGAAATGTATGATCAATTATCGAAGAAAATCATCTTCAGTGATGAGGCAAATTTTCATCTCAGTGGATTCGTCAATAAGCAGAATTGCCGCATTGCCGGACGAATGATAATCCAAGAGTGTTTGTCGAAAACCCAATGCACCCACAAAGAGTGACTGTTTGTTGCGGTTTATGGGCTGGCGGCATCATCGGGGCATATTTTTTCCAAATTGAGGCCGGTCAGGCAGTTATTGTGAATGGTGTTCGCTATCGTGAGATGATAACGAACTTTTTATGGCCTGAATTGGAAGATATGGATGTGGACAATATGTGGTTTCAACATGACGGTGCCACTTGCAACACAGCTAACGAAACAATGGCTCTTTTGTGCAACAAATGCAATGATCGTGTTATCTCACGTCGTGGCGATGTCAATTGGCCGCCAAGATCATGTGATTTGACACCGTTGGTCTTCTTTCATTGGGGTTATTTGAAAGAAAATGTGTACGTCGATAAGCCAGCAACAATTCGAGAGCTAAAGGATGAGATAATTCGGCACATTAACGGCATAGAACCTCAATTATGCCTCAGCGTCATCGAAAATTTGGATCATCGAATGGAGGTGTGCCGCCGAGGTCGCGGCGGCCATTTGGCCGATATTTTGATCCATACCAATATTATCATAATAACAAGTAAAAGCGTTAAGTTCCACCATGTGACTTCACAAAATAACTCAAACCTAAAGAAAATAACACCGAAAAACACAAAAAAAGATGAGAACAGTATGCATCAGAACAAGTTAGATGCTATATATGGGAGCTATATCTAAATATAGACCGATATCGCCCATTTTCAATCCCAAGTTACCTGCAGCTATAACAAATATCTGTACCAAATTTTACGACGATTAAGAATATATCGCTCAATTAACTTAAGAGTGACATAACACAAAATTGAAAGATGATTGTCAAGATGTGTAAATTTAAGTCCATTTAAAAAGATACGTAAAATGAAATAAGAGTTTTAAAAACGTTGAAATAATCCGAAATGTGGTTGTTTACTTATAAACTAAATTTCGCTGATATTAATTTATGGGCATTTGCAAAATTCGCATTTGTGTAAGGCAATCTCAAAATTTTTTAATTTTGAGTTATGCCACTCTTGAAGTAAGTGAGCGATATATACTTTATGGGGTCTCAGATCAATATTTAGAGGTGTTACAAACGGAGTGACAAAATGTATATACCCCCATCCTATGGTGGAGGGTAAAAAAGGAATGACAATATTCTCCTAAATAATTTGTGTTTTATTATTCCCTCCACCATAGGATCTAAGACCCCATAAAGTATATATATTCTTAATCGTCGTAGAATTCTAAGCCGATTTAGCCATGTCCGTCCGTCCGTCTGTGGTAATCACGCTACAGTCAATAATAGAGCTAGGTTTGGTACAAATACTTCTTATAGTTGCAGGTTGTTTGGGATTGCAAATGGGCCATATCGGTCAATGTTTTGATATAGCTCCCATATATAGCATCTTACTTATTGTGATTCCTACTGTTCTCATCTACTATACATATACTACTTTTTTTGATTCCGTCCGTCCGTACGTCTTTTGCAATCACGCTACACTCCGTTATAATAGAGCTAGGGCGATCAAATTTGGTAGAAATATTTGTTATAGTTTCAGGTTGCTGGGCTATATCGGTGCACATTTTGATATAGTCCCCATGTACGAGTATAGCATCTGTCCGATTTGACTTCTTAACGCCATAGAGACCACAAATGTCAACTGATCGAGCTGAAAATTGGTAACTGGGGTTAATTTATACCCGCACCCTCACACGAACAACCGTAGCCATAGGTCCATGGTTTGATATAACCCCCATACAAAGGTCCCTCTAGATTTTACTTCTTCACGCAACAAAAACCACAAATTTCAACGAATCGGGCTGAAATGTTTTAATATGACTTTATTTGTGACCGAAACAATTCACATGGTATCCATGGTGGAGGGTATATAAGATTCGACCAGGATGAACTTAACGCTTCTACTTGTTTAAAATTAACATCGGCCCTTAAAATTTAACCACCCTTTATTATCATAGGAAAAGGTACATTATGAATAATTTTCAGGTTTGTTCACATTAATTATACGCCGTGATGAACGAATTTGAACCAAGCAGCACGTTTTTATACCCTACACTGTGGTACAGAGTATTATGACTTTGTGCATTTGTTTGTAACACCCAAAAGGAGAAGAGATAGTCCCATTGTTTATTAGACCGATCGACTTGTAGTCACTTTCTGAGTCGATTTAGCTATGTCCGTCTGTCTGTCCGTCAGTCGGCCCGTCTGTCTGTAGATGTATTCTTGTAATCAAAGTACAGGTCCGATTTATGGCCCGATCTCAACGATACTCTGCACATACCTTTCTTTAGACCCAAAGGTTGATCCTTATTCAATTTGGTTAAAATCGGTTCAGATTTACATATAGCTCCCATATATATGTACCTCCGATTTGACATGTAAGCGCTGTAGAAACTGTATTTTATATCAGATCAGTACGAAATCTTGCAGAGAGAGTTATTATATTAAATGAATGAACACTACCAAATCCGCTCAGATTTAGATATAGCCCCCATATATATGCTTCACCCGATTTAACATGTAAGCGCTGTAGAAACCGTATTTTATATCCGATCAGTACGAAATTCAACAGAGAGAGGTTTCTTATTATATGTACGTATGAACGCTGTCAAATTCAGGGGAAATCGGTTCAGATTTAGATATAGAATACAATGTACAATATCATGAAAAAAAGAATCGATAAGATATGTGAAGAAATAAGAAAGTTATGGCCCTATAAAATCAAATTTTTGAAAAATGTCATTTTTGGAGATTTTTTGGCGAAAAAGTGCAAATCGTATTTAGGTCTTGTAGAAAAAGTTTGTTACACAAAGAATACCAAATTTATACTAATTTTAAAGGAGACGCTTCACAGAATCTGTTAGAGAAAATCCGAAGCCAAAATTTTAATTGGTGTGGTTGTCACTCTTCTCCGATTTGGACCTTTTTTACATAAACTTCAAAAGTTTGATCGATTTTCTCCAATCGCAAAGCTAAATTGCTAACTTTTTCTTTATTTGTATTAGGGTGTAACAAAATCGACTGTAAAGGGAATCCCGAACGCGGCTTTTCATATCGAAGATATAGGACTAAAAGTAAAAAATCCCATTTTTGGGGATTTTTGATGTATTTTTTGGGAATTGATGGATTTTCCATTAGAAATTTCCACATGTTGCGTCTGATTATTATTTCTAATATCAAAATAAAGAACTTTAAAAAAAAATCATCGCAATATATGTATACATTTTTAAGAATTTTATGCCGTATTTGCGTTTCTGTCTATATGCAAAATATTTTTTTATACCCTACACCACACTGTGGTACAGGGTATTATGACTTTGTTCATTTGTTTGTAACACCTAAAAGGAGAAGAGATAAAACCATTGTTTATTATACCGAGCGACTCAGAATCACTTTCTGAGTCGATTTAGCCATGTCCGTCTGTCTGTCTGTCCGTCTGTCCATGTTTTCTTGTAATCAAAGTGCAGGTCGGTCGTATTTATGGTCCGATTGTGATGAAATTTAGCATAGTGCTCTTTTTTGGCCTAAGGACGATCCCTATTGAAATTGGTTAAAATCGGTTCAGATTTGGATATAGTCCCCATATATATGTTTCACCCGATTTGACTTGCAAGCGCCGTAGGAACCACATTTTACATCCGATCTTTATGAAATTCGGCAGAGAGAGTTTTATTATTACGTGAATGAACACTACCAAATTCGGAAAAAATCCGATCAGATTTAGATATAGCCCCCATATATATGTTTTACCCGATTTAACATTTAAGCGCTGTAGAAATCGTGTTTTATATCGGATCAGTACGAAATTTAACAGAGAGAGTTCTCTTATTACATGAATAAACACTGCCAAATTCGGGGAAAATCGGTTCAGATTTAGATATAGCCCCCATATATATGTTTCACCCGATTTAACATTTAAGCGCTGTATAAATCATGTTTTATATCCGATCAGTACGAAATTTAACAGAGAGAGTTTTCTTATTACATGTATGAACACTGCCAAATTCGGGAAAAATCGGTTCAGATTTAGATATAGCCCCCAGATATATGTTTCACCCGATTTAACATTTAAGCGCTGTATAAATCATGTTTTATATCCGATCAGTATGAAATTTAACAGAGAGAGTTTTCTTATTACATGTATGAACACTGCCAAATTCGGGAAAAATCGGTTCAGATTTTAACATAGTCCCAATATATATGTTACACCCGATTTGACATGTAAGCGCTGTAGAAACCGTGTTTTATATCCGATTAGTACGAAAATCGGCAGAGAGAGTTTGCTTATTACATGTATGAACACTGCCAAATTCTTATCTTAATGCCCATTTTCGCATTGGTAGGTAGGGGTAGGGTATTATATAGTCGGCCCCGCCCGACTTTCTGTCTTTCTTTACTGGTTTAATTATACCCTACGCCACACTGTGGTACAGGGTATTATAATTTCGTGCATTTGTTTGTAACACCCAAAAGTAGCCGAAATAGACCCATCGTTTAATATACCGATCGACTCAGAATCATTTTCTGAGTTGATTTAGCTATGTCCGTCTGTCTGTCTGTGCATGTATTCTTGTAATCAAAGTACAGGTCGCAATTATCGTCCGATCTTAACGAAACTTAACACATATTTTTTTTTGGCCCAAGGACGATCCCTATTGAATTTGGTTAAAATCGGTTCAGATTTAGATATAGCCCCCATATATACGTTACCCCCGATTTGACATGTAAGCGCTGTAAAAATGTTGTTTTATATCCGATCAGTGCGAAATTCGGCAAAAAGAAGTTTCTTTCTACATGAAGGAATACTGCCAAATTCGGAGAAAATCGGTTCTGAATTAGATGTAGCCCCCATATATATGTTACCCCCGATTTGACATGTAAGCGCTGTGGAGACTGTATTTTATATCCGATCAGTACGAAATTCGACAGAAAGGGGTCTTTTTACATGAATGAGTATTTAGGGAAAATCGGTTCAGATTCATATATAACCTCCATATATATGTTCCTCCTGATTTGGTTTCAAAACGCTATAGAAATTGTACTTTACTTCCGATAATTAAAATTTTCCAGAAAGATGTCTCAATTTAGGAACGAATATTGCTTAATTTAGCGATTATCGTTTCAGAATTAGATAATATGTTCCTACCCATTTACCAATTATTACAAATTATTATCGCAATGACCCTTATCGCATTGTTAGGCAGGTGTAGGGTATTATATAGTCGGCCCCGCCCGACTTTCTGCCTTTCCTTACTGGTTATACCTGTCAATGATTAAAGGTTTCCTAGAAATAGTGCCACAAAACAATATTTTCTAAAACGTAAATCTTACTAAATTTTATTATTGTTTGATAAAAACATGTGATCTAAAAGAAATCAGTGCATATTGACTGTTATAATAACTAATAAGTACAAGAAGGTAGGGAAAAATTTAAAATTTGCATATAGACAGAAACGTAAATACGGCATAAAATTCTTAAAATGTATATATTTCGATGAATTTTTTTTAAAGTTCTTTATTTTGATATTAGAAATAATAATCAAACGCAACATGTGGAAATTTCTAATGGAAAATCCCTCAATTCCCAAAAAGTACATCAAAACATCCCCAAAATTGGTATTTTTTACTTTTAGTCCTATATCTTCGATATGAAAAGCCGCGCTCGGGATTTCCTATGCAGTCGATTTTGTTACACCCTAATACAAATAAATAAAAAGAAAAATTTAACAATTTAGCTTTGCGATTGGAGAAAATCTATCAAACTTTTGAAATTTATGTAAAAAAAGGTCCAAATCGGAGAAGGGTGGCAACCACACCAATTATACTTTGTGTAACAAATTTTTTCTACAAGACCCAAATACAAATTGGACTTTTTTCGCCAAAAAATCTCCAAAAATTACATTTTTTCTAAAATTTGACTTTATAGGGCCATAACTTTCTTATTTCTTGACATATCTTATCGATTCTTTTTTCATGCTATTGTAAATTTTATTGACAATCCATAAAAAAACACGCGAATAAAATCGGTACTGAGATATTGGCTATACTCCAAGGCAAAGTCGGCGAAAAAATGAAAAATTCAAATTTAAAATCCACATATCTCGGAAACTATACAAGATATATTCAACTTATAAAATGTTTATTGTAGGTCTGGTCTAGGAGTATTCACAGAAAAAACCCGACTAAAATCGGAAACTCCATTCAAAATTAGAAGCCGATGAAAATGTTGTATACCCGAAGTGGTCAACTTTAGGGCCCTGTAGCTCCGCCCCTGTATGAGATAGGGGGCCCAAGTTCCGAACTTAAACTCTCTAACACCTCTTTTATACACACCTAAAATTTCATCACCATACGATTAGTGGTTTTGAAATGGCAGAATTATGTCCATTTTTTTCATTTTAGCCAACTGTGCAATGTACAAAAATTATTGATTTTTTGCGAAATTTTTCGTCCGTTTCATATCCCTCACTTCTTTAAATAGTTATAATACAGTGTGGCGCAGAATGAGCTATATGGTTTCAATTCTTTATAACTTTTTTAATTATTATTCTTTCATTGTTTTTGTTCTCAGCATTTTGTGAAAAAGCTGGGAAATTAATTATGAATCAAACAATATACAAAAATAATTGAATTTTTACGAAATTTTGCAAAAAGTTATGGAAAATATGCTAAAAAGAGCACGTATGTGCGAAGCAGAAAATGGACATCACTTACAGGATATCATTTTTCAAAGCTAAGTGCAAAAAATTCCCCAAAAATATACTGTATTTTAAAAAAACTTATAATAATCGCATAAATAAAAAAGTTATAAAGCATTTAAACCATATAGCTCATTCTGCGCCACCCTGTCGAATTATTTCCCCTTTTTGAATTCGTACCACTGTGCAGAGTTTTGCAAAAAACAGACGAAAATTGTCAGACTAGTTTTGGTATTTCGTCCATAGCTTTTACAAATATTGAGTCTCACAAACATTTTGAAATATTGTGTGAAAATATGAAGAAAATCGAGGGGAGAGAAATTTTTTCTACAAAGGTATTTTCAAAAAAAAAAACTTTCGTAAAAACATTGTTAAAAAATTTTAAAAAAAATGAACAAGGAATGGCGCATTGGGTCCTCTTTAAAACAAACTAACCTTTGCAAAAATCGGTTCAGCCGATCGAGAGCAATTAAAAATTTCTCAAAACATAAAAACTAATTTTTTTCAATTTTTTCAAAAATTAATGCCAACAAAATGTTTTCAAAAAAATTATAGCGAGATGTTATTTTATCTATTTGTAACTGCTTATTTTACCTATTTGTAACTGCTTATAAAATCAATATTAAATATTCTGACCCATTAATAATAGGATTTCGCAAATTGTTTACAGTATTAATCTCTACAATGGTAAATTGTGATACAGTATTAAATATTTATTAACTGTTTCGAAGTTTTAGATCTCGATATCTTGCAGCAGATAGCAGGTTTGCCTCAACGCTATGGTTGGTTCAATCCTGAATATTATTTAGCCATGTTATTTCCCTTCTTCCTCTTGGTCGTGACCCTTCATTTTTTATTTAATTGGGTGCCTGAATAGTTGTATATTCTGTTGTATTTCTATGTCTGTGCTTTTAATTTTCAGTGTTGTTGTTTCATGTTGGATTTTCCGGCTAATAACACTGTGCAACAAGAAAACCTTTCCCGAACGAGACAAAGTGGACATGTTAGTACACTACTAATATATCAAAACCCCCAAAGGGTTTTTCGAAGTTAGCTCGAATTTTTGTTTTAAAGCATTCTGAAGTTGGGCTATTTTTAGTCAAATTTCCACACTGCTTCTATACTTAAATGGGCAAAAGTGCACTTTAGCGGGCACATGTCAAAACAAACAAAAAATCAGTAAGGAAGGACAGAAAGTCGGGCGGGGCCGACTATAAAATACCCTACACCTCCTTAACAATGCGAAAATGGGATTGCGATAAGAATTTGGCAGTGTTCATACATGTAATAAGAAACCTCTCTCTGCCGAATTTCGTACTAATCGGATATAAAATACGGTTTCAACAGCGCTTAAATGTCAATCGGGTGAAACATATATATGAGGGCTTTATCTAAATCTCAACTGAATTTCCCCGAAATTGGTAGTTTTCATTCATGTAATAAGAAAACTCTCTCTGCCGAATCCCTTACTTATCGGATATAAAATATGTTTTCTACAGCGCTTACATCTCGGGGGTAACATATATATTGGGATTATGTTTAAATATGAACCGATTTTCCCGAATTTGGCCGTGTTCATTCATATAATAAGAGAACTCTCTCTGCCGAAGTTCGTACTGATCGGATATAAAATACGGTTTCTACAGCGCTTAAATGTCAATCGGGTGAAACATATATACTAGTATGGATACTATATCTAAATCTGAACCGATTTTCCCCGAATTTGGTAGCGTACATTCATGTAATAAAAAAATGTTCTCTGCCGAATTTCGTACTAATCGGATATAAAATACGGTTTCTACAGCGCTCACATGTCAAATCGGGTGTATCATATATATGGGTACTATATCTAACTCTGAACCGATTTACCTCGAATTTGACAGTGTTCTTTCATGTAATAAGAGAACTCTCTGCCAAATTTCGTACTTTTCGGTACGAAATCGGGGGTAACATATATATGGGGCCGATTTTGACAAATTTCAATAGGGATCGTCCTTGGGCCAAAAAAAGAGGCCGTGCTGAGTTTCAGCGCAAGCGGACCATAAATACGATCTGCACTTTGATTACAAGGACAGACAAACAGACAGACAGACGGGCAGACAGACAGACATGGCTAAATCGACTCAAAAAGTGAGTGAGTGTAATAAGCTATAGTTCTATTTCTTCCTTTTTGGGCGTTACAAAACCCAAGACATCCGAAATTACCCAAAAATGCATAAAAAAGCACAGTTCGGCAACAGGTTCTTGAGCCTTGGCCTCAAAAAGGACCTAAGGCCCACAGATATACCATATGCTACTCAAGTGAAAGGAAATTCAGGATTCCAAAAAGGATGAAATAATCCAGTGGCGTTTCCCCTTTCACCCAAAAAATGTCCCCGGAGGTCCAAAACCACATAAAGTATAAAAATTAATAAATTAATATATTTGAGGACTCAAATATTCAATTCCAATTGTTAAGTATAGGGTGGTTAAATTGTAAGGGCCGATGTTGAATGTGAACCACACCTAAACGTCAAGTTTTTTTCTGCATTTCATTTCACATTTCTCAATTTCAGACTAATTCAATTTGAGCCATGGAAAGATACACAATCACGCAACGCGTTAAAGTTTTTCAAGATTATTCAGTCAGAATTTATTTGGTTTGAGACCATATGTTCCATTTACTTTCTGTCTATTCCAAGAAAGTAATAGAAACAAATACAAAAATTGGTAGAGAGTTTTAATTGCTTGGTAGAATTGACTGCAGTTTCGATAGACACCACTCTATCATCTTCAGAATTCAGTAGCAATAGTGTATGTCTTTAACTTAAATCAGCTGAAATACTTGAGGAAGCAGAAAATTGAATTTAACAAGAACTACTAACCAAACCCGTATTTTGCCGAACTAAGTCAACATACTAAAACTCTCATACCAATACATTTTTGTTTTTTGCTTGGGTTCGCATCGCGAACCACGAAAACATGTAGTTTTGTCAACGGCTAATGCCGACGTCATCGTACCTCATGTGTTTGTATGTGTTGTTGTTATTTATTGTTGGTCTGTGCTTTTGTTATTCAAGATTTTTACGAAAATGGGCGTTCAAATCAGAATTCATTTCGTACACTTCGTGATGTTTTTTGGTCATCATAATCGACCAAATGTGTCCCCAATCGGGAGAGTTGTGCGCAAATTTCAGCAAACCGGTTCTGTAGGAGATGTAAAAACACATGTGCATGCTCGACCAGTTCGTTTGGTGCGGCTTATGGGTTGGCGACGTCATCGTCAGGCAGTTGCTGTGAATGGTGTTCGCAATCGTGAGATGATAACGAACTTTTTATGGCCCGAATTGGAAGATATGGATCTGGACAATATGTGGTTTCAACAGGACGGTGCCACTTGCCACACAGCTAACGAAACAATGGCTCTTTTGCGCAACAAATTCAATGGCCGTGTTATCTGCCGTCGTGGCGATGTCAATTGGCCGCCAGATCATGTGATTTGATACCGTTAGACTTCTTTCTTCGGAGTTATTTGAAAGAAAAGGTGTACGTCGATAAGCCAGCAACAATTCAAGAGCTAAAGGATGAGATAATTCGGCACATTAACGGCATAGAACCTCATTTATGCCTTAGCGTCATCGAAAATTTGGACCATCGGATGCAGGTGTGTCGCCGAGGTCGCGGCTGCCATATGGCCGATATTTTGTTCCATACATAATTGAACCATACCAATATTATCATAATAAAAAGAAATAAAAATAATTTCCTAAATAATTTGTGTTTTATTCAAAATCAACATCGGCCCTTAAAATTTAACAACCCTTTATATGCATTGATTCACTCCATTGGATTACATATAGAAATATGTGCTTTTTTTGTCTCTACGGGACTTCTTTGGGCCTCCAAATTTTAAGATCTGGTCACCGCGACTTTTCTTGTTTTTTTTTTATGATATTTTCTGCACTCTCTCTGTGATTTCCAGGTATAGAGTCTTCTGGTGTGTAGTCTGAAAAATGTGATTATTATTGTTAACATGTTTTCTTGACAGAATTGTTTGAGCCTGACCCCTCTATCAATCCGTTCTCTGAGACCATATTTTCCGGTGACACTTGGTACTTCTATTTGACCTACTATGGCGTTAAAATCGCCTAATATTATTGTTAGTCATTAGATTTCGTCATTTTGATTAAATCTCATCAGCATTGCTGTCACTCGTTGGTGCGTATACTTGGACTATACGGGTATTCCAATAGTGACGTTTCGGCTATTTGTAATATGTCATGATCTATCATTTGTTTTTCATTGTATTCAGTAGTGTTTACAATTTCATCATGGAGAGATATACGCCAGAACAACGTTTACAAATTATTCAGTTTTATTATCAAAATAATCAAAATGCAACTTTTCGTGCGCTAAGTTCGAAAACCACTTTTCAGTCGACCTACGACCTTAACGCAGCGACATTTTAGCTCTCATTAAGAGGTAATGAGAGGAATATTTTAGTATTGTCTGAAGTAAAGTCTCCGTTGTCTGTCCACCAAGTTTCCCTGATTCCTTGTATGTCTATGTTTAGTCGTTTCATTTCACTTATGGTGTTGTTTTCCAGTTTCATAAAGGCTTCTGACTTTCCAAGTTACAATTTTCAGCTCTTTTATTTTACCTCCGGGGATTCTTAGTACCCTTGAGACTGACGATCCAGGATTCGGGGCCACCAGAGAGCGTATTTTGGTGAGTATTTCCACATCACCTGAGTTAGGGTTGCATTGCCCAATGTCGGTCGCCCATTTCATCAGAAATGGAAATTTCGGTGGACTGGTTCCACCAGTTTTTTCCACATGTTTTTACAAAGTTTATAAAATTTCATAATATTCATATGCTTTTAATTTTACCTCGAACAATTCACTCTAAAAAATATCATCGTAAGCTTTGTATATCCTCCATGCAAAGGACCAACATGAGCTTTAAAAACTCCAAATACCATTAAATTTTATCAAATTGTTTTTTATTTCACTCATAACCATTGTCACGAGTATTGGAAGCCCTTAGTATCACATATAATGATCCCAACCGGTCAGACTTCTAGACGCCTTAGAGAACGTAAATATCGTTAGAACCGTCTGAAATTTGGTAAAGTGGCAAGGGGCCTTATTGGTCCCACTTTTTAAAGTAACCCTCACACAATTTCTCACCCGATATGACTTGTAGACGTCACAAAAGAAACAATAATCCTTCGTACAAAAATAGTTGTGCTTTTTACAACGAATATTGATAAATCTTATATAAAATAAATCTGTGAGAAATTTCAGTCGGGTAAACCGACTGAGAAATTATACCCTCACTTTGTGAGCAATGTAAATATGCTCTGGTAAATGTAATGAGGTATGCTATAAAACTATTTCTAAAAGCCGAATTGTCAAAGAATAGCAATTTAAAATTTTCCAATTTTAGGCAAGTTTCAGTGGCCATGAAGTCTCATATTCTATTTGATCACATTTTCTTATAACATTGATTCCAATATATGCAAATACTTGACATTTTGTACAGATGTGTTCAAATAGAATATGAGACTTCATGGCCACTGAAAGTATCATAAAATGTGAAAAATTTTAAATTGCTATTCTTTGACAATTCGGCTTTTAGTCCTACATCAAATAAGCATATACATATCGAGCCTTAACCGCCAAAAAGACGTAAGCGCCACTCTCGAAAATTTAGAGGAGAAGGTTTATTTTGTGATTATTTTTAGTTTAAATGCTTATGTAATACATGCATCTGTTTATATAACTGTGAAATTTTGTATAACGGTACATTTTACAGCTATAAATTTCGGAAACATGATGCAATTTGTCATAAGTAAACGATTTCCCTCAAAAAATTAAAAGTAAATCATGGTGGCGCTTACGTCTTTTTGGCGGTTAGGGCTCGATATGTACAACTAACTTATAATAAGATATATTACAAAGCTAATTGTTTAACTCCGCGCCAGAGTGGCGGGAGTTAAAAAAAGTAAAACGCAAAATTTATTTTTTATTTCAACTATTTTGATTTTATTTTGGCCGTGAGCCGTATGTTTTGCGGGTGAGTTTACAACTAACTTTTAAAAAACGGCGGCGTTACCATCACCATGACGGCGTTAGCAGCAATGCATTTCAGCTGCATCGTTGTTGAAGTGAAGGTAGGGGCGCTGCTGTTGAAGAACAGCTGTTGTCACTTCAACATACCGCCCCCCTTGCACGAGTGCAATACCAAACTGGATGACTCAGCTATTTGTTGTTGTTGTTGGCTGGTGGAGATGCTGCTGTTCCTCGTTTGGAGAATTGTTGTTGTGGCCGGTAAACTTTGTTGGGATCGACCGCTGTGCATTTACGGGAAGCCTTTATTCTGTTGCCATCTTGTCATCCGTCGCTGGCTCGTGAAGCCTTGTTTCACGTGATGAAAACAATGGTGGAGCGACGGAGACAATTGACTTCCCACGTAGTGGCAAGAACCTACCCGCAATTCACCGTCGACCCATGAATGTACATGTTTATCGCGCACAACACAATTCTCAGGGTTACTGGATCTGATCCGGCTCGAAGGACCATGTTTAACTCCGCGCCAGAGTGGCGGGAGTTAAAAAAAGTAAAACGCAAAATTTATTTTTTATTTCAACTATTTTGATTTTATTTTGGCCGTGAGCCGTATGTTTTGCGGGTGAGTTTACAACTAACTTTTAAAAAACGGCGGCGTTACCATCACCATGACGGCGTTAGCAGCAATGCATTTCAGCTGCATCGTTGTTGAAGTGAAGGTAGGGGCGCTGCTGTTGAAGAACAGCTGTTGTCACTTCAACACTAATTTTTGTGGTAGTCGGAGCTAAGAATTTGGATCAGCTTTATACTCGTAATTGTGCTGTTTTTATGTTTCTTTTAATCGGAGTTGTTATTAGAATAACTTAAAGCTTACGAAATTTGGATCACAGTGTTAAAACACAACCCGGAAAAAGTCGGGTCTTAAAATTCTAGTATTTACTATACGTAACATTTGTGTTTTGACTATTTTGCTTTGAATTTTTCTCTCCACCTTAATTTATATCATCTGGGCATGTGCTACAATTTGAGGGATTGTTTACAACTAAATTGTGAAATATTTGTGTACCCTACAATATGTTATACATGTTAATAGTTTTAATCGAAATCACACATTGGGTTGACACCAAATTTTTACAGAATATACATAGATTACAATATTTATTAATTAAAATGACAAACTCCCTTAGTATGTGCTAAGTCGATTTGCTATTAAGATTTTATGAAAGGGATTATAATGCACACAAGGGAAGTAATAAGCAGATTTTATAAGGCATAAATAGGTGGAACTAATACTACATTACGTCGTGGTGTAGGGCATTAAAAGAAATTAACCCAAGTTTTTTTTTCAGTTTTAAAGTACACAAATGCTGTGGCCTGATGGTTTTCTTTGTGTTTTTATCTAAATTAAATAGTTTTGTTCTTTCTTTTGGCTTGGAAATTTCTTAATATTGCATGAATACATTGATGTATGTAATCAGTCAATTTCAATACAATTACCCATTTGGACGGTTCTTATAAAACGTTTTTGTTCTTGTGAACATCGTATAGACTAACCCGGATATTGCTTTCGAATCATTAGAACAATTTTATAGTTATACGTACACCATACAATGACAGAGAGTAATACGAGCGTAAATTATTATTAAACAAAATCTTTGTAATACAAAAAAAAACAACAAATCAGTCCGTCCGTCCGCCGTGTGATCATTTTAAGTTCATGTCCAATTTATATTCGTAGATCCATTTGTTGTCCATTCACGAGAAATAAAACAAAATGGTAGACCTAAGTCGAAAATTTTTGAAATTATTGCATAGCTCTGGTGATTTAGATATACATATAAATAGCATACATATAAATATATGTATCAGCCGCTTTAAAATTAATTCGCATTAGAACTAACATTTTCCTAGGTTTCAGTGAGATTCACACCAGCAGGCTAATGCCAGTCGGTTTCGTCTTCAAACATAAGCTATGTTTGCAGAACATATTACTACATGTACAATTTGAAGCCACTCTTTTTCATTCAGATAAAGCTTAACCGCCTTACCCGCGATGTTGTTCGTTAACGTTCGCATGGCTTCTATGAGAAAAGCAGCTGATTTTCGACCAACATATCATGTCGCTCGTTAACGTTCGCAAGGTTTCTATGAGAAATGCAGCTGATTTTCGACCAACTAACTGGCATTAGGCGGTATGTTTTCATTAGCTTTGTTGTTGTGATATGTTTAAGAAGTCTTGGGAACGTTAACGATCGACATCGTGGGTCAGGCGTTAAGTAATTTCAAATGTCCTGGAAGTCAGATCAAATCTTCCATGTTCTATTCTACACTGCGTGTGGTGAGGTACGTGTAAAAAATCGGTATATATATTCCGAACTGACATAATAAAATACTAGGACAAGGTCGGGAAAAATTAAAAATTCAATTTTTAATTTCAGATATCTAGGGAACTATTTAACAATTAACACTTACATGTAAAAAGTCTTTTGTACACCTCAGTTGGTAGAATGCACACAAAAGATATAGTTCAAAGCAGACGACAAAAACAGATATTACACGCGCTTTTACATTTTGTATAACCGAGGTGGACGAGGTGGTAGCACAATGGACAATCAATATAGGCTAATGGCGATTTCGATTTTGGAAACAAATTCAGCATTTTCTTTAACCTATTCTCGTCAACTGCACTCTTCTAACACATTTTGCAAATTTAAAAATTGGAGACACTACTTCATTTCGACTTAAAATGTGCAAATATTTGATTGTATTTCACGCCGACGCACTGTGGTTCAGAATCGTTTTTAATTGGCCAAAACTCTGGAACTTTGGAACCGATAGAGATATTTTTTTTGTTCGACAGGTAACTCCTTAAGCTTTTCGGCCACGTTCCATTCTTTGACGTTCAAAGCTGGAAATTCAACCCGTAGTGAATTACCCAGCAAAATTTCCCATCACCAAATAACCTGACGGTAAGCTAAATTCAAAACTAGTAACTGCTTATAATTTTTTACATGTACATGGCAGTGGTGGAAATTGCTTCCACTCAAGCATACAAACAGCTGAAAAATAACCACTTACCCCCACGCTTACACTTATTAGTAAGCGTGGACAAAAGAAATAATATTATGAGTGTGTTTGTGTGGTAGTGGATATTTCCGAAATGCTATTGCATGTTCACCACCATCAGTGGTGGAATGTGGTGAGAAAGTAGAAGAACGTAAAATTGGGAAGAGCGTAGTTATCGATCGTTGTTGTCATATGACGAAAAATTTCATTTGCCGGGAGGTGGGATTGAACTCGCGACCTCGTGGTTTCGTAGTTTAGCATCACAAACACTGGCCTACCTCGCGATTCATAGACAAATCACTTAATAATCAAGTACAAAAATATGACCCATCAAAATCTTGGTAAGTAAACGTCGTTACCACATGCATTACCAGGTAATGATATCTCATTATCGTCAGCATTAATTTCGGTAAATAAATAACAAAAATAAGTTATTATTAGTAATTTAATTTAGAGAATATATAATTTGCATTTATAAAATTTTCTTTAAATTATTTAATTGAATACAAAATAAAACGTATATACGCAAATCATTTAAGAAAAAATCATAAATCGTAAATAATTTAAAGAAAAGTTTATAAATTAAAATACGATTTTCTAACTTAGATTACTAGCAATAACTTATTTTTGTCATTATTTGTTAGTCATTATTTATTTACCGAAAGTAATGCTGGTGATAATGAGATATCATTACCTGGTAATGCGAGTGGTAAAGACATGTACTTACCAAGATTTTGCTGGGTAAAGATTTAAATTTGTATTTAATGCACATTTTGAAACACAAACCGCAAACACAAAGATTAGTTGCAGTTTCTTTTAAATCAACCAAATTTATTGTCAACTTGTTTCTAAGAGCACTTAAAGGCATATCATCCTCAGGATCGTCTCGACTAAGCACCATATTCAAAACATTATTCCAACATTTAGATAACACATTTGCATCCACTCTTCTCCATCAGATTTTAAATTGTTATGGCTTCATTTAGTGAAATTTGCTTCATAGACTGTGGCCCCTTTTGCAGCAACTGAGACTAGAAGACTGTTCCTGTAATCCTGATGGCGTTTTGATCCATAATTTGTATGAGCGGGGTTAAATTTGGTGGCATAAACATTGCAAAAATTCAGCCGTCTTCAGTTTTTAGTTCGTCCTCAGATAGATGAGTGGATCGTTGTCTATTAAGAGAATAGCTTTCAGAGGCAGCTTTTTTTGTTAAAAATTGTTTTACCTAAATTGATCAAAAGAACTTGCCAGATTATATGTACATAATTAACAGAAGTGAATAAATTTTACCTCAGGAACAAATAAACGATGATACCAATCATTAAAAATGGCACCTGTCATCCATGCTGACTTAGAATATGTATAATGAATAGGGCAATAAAAATTCTGAAAACAGCGGGGCTTTTTAGCCTTTCCAACTACAAGAAGTTTAAGTTGATGAGATCCTGTAGCGTTTGCGCAACAAAAGAAAGCTACTCGCTACTTTTCAGTTTTTGTACCAGGAGCTGTTTTTTCTAATGAAGACACGTATGTACGTCTTTTGTGGTAAAAATTTCCAAAACAATCTGGATTCGTCAGCGTTATAGAGCTGATCATTGGCTGTTCAATTTTCGTCTTCAGCTTCGTGTTGAAAGGATCCACCAACTAGGGCTGTGAAGAAAGTTTTTCTCCAGATATTTGAAACCATCCATCGCTGGCATTGAATTCCAAACAATTTTCTTTAATTTTATTATGAAGTTCTTTCGCCTATTCTTTTAACATAAGTATGAGCGGGGTTACATTTGGATTCGTCAGCGTTATAGAGCTGATCATTGGCTGTTCAATTTTCGTCTTCAGCTTCGTGTTGAAAGGATCCACCAACTGGGGCTGTGAAGAAAGTTTTTCTCCAGATATTTGAAGCCATCCATCGCTGGCATTGAATTCCAAACAATTTTCTTTAATTGTATTAATAAGGTCCTTTGCCTATTCTTTTAACATAAGTAGGCTAACAGGAATCTTTTTGTCTTTCATTTTCAAAAACTATCGGTATAATGCATTCTCTATTTTTGGGTAGTCGGTAGGCCGCACTGTTTTTCATTTCCAGGTCCAAAAAACGTATTGTTTACACATTTAATAATAGCATTTTTATTTTTTTTGTTCCACATATTGTAGATTTTTTCACCCAAAATTTATTCGCTAAATTTGTAACACTTTCACCTTTTCCTAAATGCTCTTAAATTTCTGATTTTTTTCTTTTGAAGTTAAAAATTATTTTTTTTTTTTATGCATATTTAGGAACTTTTCACATTAAATTTATATCTTACAAAACGAATATGGAATTTTAGCTGATTGTGAGCACTGATTAAAATGTGTATGTAAGAAATTTTGATTGATAGTTGAAGACAATTAAAAAGCAAACAACCAGGGTAATCCCCAAATTATAATGCAGTTGAGTTACACTGAAAAAAAATTTGTCATAAACTTAAAGACATGCTCCAAAGACGTCATTAGTTTTTAAAATAAGTACATTTTGTACTTAAAATATAGATAATTTCAATAATATTAAGTAATTTACTTAATTTTAAGTACATTTTCTTAATTTTGAGTACAAAATTTACTTATTTTGAAGACTAAGGACGTCTTTGGAGCATTTCTTTAATTTTATAACAATTTTTTTTCAGTGTAGAATTTAGCCCGTTGATTTAGATTTCAACACTGTGTAGGTAGATAAAATCCGTTAAAAATACAAAAATAAGCCATTCATATTTTAAAGCTTTTGCACTGAGTTCATATTTAAGAGTAGTCAATGGAAGAAAAAAATTTCCATATTTTGGGGTGTTAATATTTTCGCGAGTTCACTGTATATTACAACAAAATATTTTGGCAAACCAATTTTCTGAAATAATATATATATTTATGTCCAAATAAAATTATTGTTTATGTATTTCTCCAAATATATTTTGGTTAAAAAAGGTATTCAAAACGTTGCAGATTTTTTTAATCGAATTTAATTAAATTACTTTGATACCTTATAATTTAAAATTACTTAAGTAGCAATAACACTTGTTTTAAAGCCCTAATTTTTAATTTCTATTTATTCAAAGTCAGCATTTGGTGTCAACCCATCTTGCATAATGTGTCATTATGCCAATGGGCGGGATCGGACCAAATGGGCGTTGCCCCGCCCATATAAGCCAAATTTTGAAAGTGGGATATCTTGCATAGTTTGTTAACAAATCTGCTACAATTTTGTGCATATATGTATAGCTGATGGCAGTCTACGTAATTGGTCCAAAAATAGGCGGTATCGGGCCAACGGGTTTGTCCCCGCCCATATAAGCCAAATTTTAAAATTGTGATAGCTTGAACAGTTTTTTGGCTAGGGTACTGTAATTTTGTGAATATGTATCTGGTGACAGTATAAGTGATTGGTCCAAAAATGGTCGGGATCGGACCAATGGGCGTGGCCCATCCCATATAAGCAAAATTTTGAAATTGAGATAACTTCCATAATTTGTTAGTGTGGGTGCTGTATTTTTGTGCATATGTATCAGGTGGCGCTCTACGTGATTCGTCCGAAAATGGGCGGGGTCGGACCAATGAGCGTGGCCCCGCCAATATAGGCCAAATTTTTAAATTGAGATATCTTGCACAATATGTAAGCGAGAGTGATGTATTATTTTGTATATATATATCTGTTGGCAGTCAACGTGATAGGTCCAAAAATTGGGCGTGTCTCCGACCATGAGAGCCAAGTTTTGAAATTGAGATATCTTGAACAATTTGTTAGCGCGTCTATACGTAAGCAATATTTCTAGCTTTCTACCTCTTATAGGAGCCATAACGGTCAAGCGAGAGTGATGCATTACTTTGTATATATATCTGGTGGCAGTCAACGTGATAGGTCCAAAAATTGGCGAGGATCGGACCATTGGGCGTGTCTCCGTTTTTGAAATTGATATATGTTGAACAATTTGTTAGCGCGAGTGCTGTAATTTTGTGCATATTTATCTGGTGGCAGTCTACGTTATAGGTCCAAAAATGGGCAGGATCGGACTAATGGGCGTGTAAACCAAATTTTGAAATTGTGATATATTTAACAATTTGTTAGGAGAGTACTATATTTTTGTGTATACGAGTATGTATCTGGTGGCAGTCTACATTATTGGTTTAAAAATAGGCGGGATCGGAGCAATTGTTTCGTTGCTTGTGTGGCACGTAGCGCCGTCTTGTTGAAAGTAAACGTTGTCCAGATCAATACCATCCAACTCCGACCATAAAAAATCTTTAATAATCTCTCGATAGCGCAATCCATTCACCGTAACTGGTTATCCAACCTCATTTTCGAAAAAGTAAGGTCCAATGACCCCGCCGGACCAAAAACCGCACCAAACAGTCACACGTTGAGGATGGAGAGGCTTCTCAATAATAACTCTTGGGTTTTCCGAGTCCCAGATGAGACAATTTTGCTTGTTGACGTAGCCACCGAGGTGGAAATGGGCCTCATCAGTCAAGATGATTTTTCGATGATTTTCGAATTTTAATAATTTCAGTGCGTCGTTGAATCTTGTATCGTTCCATTTTTAGTAATGGCGTAGTTTCTACTTGTCAAATGTCAAAGAATAAAAGCTTTAAAAGTGGCAGCTACCGAAATACCGGGTGATTCAAAATAACACCTCTTGTTGGAAACCCCTGTATATCTACGTGATTGGTCGAAAAATGTGCGGGATGGAAACAATAGGAGTGGCCCTATGTGAGCCAAGTTTTTTTAATTGAGATATCTTCAAGAGAGTGCTGTAATATTGTGTATTTGCATTTGATGACACCCTGCGTGATTGGTCCTAAAATTTATGGGATCGGAAATCTGGGCAACGAAGTGGACAAAATATATTATATTTAAAGTATTCCCTAAACATGTGTATACAAATTTCAAGCAGAATATATTTGGGACAATATAAAGGGTGGGCCATTTATTATTATTATATATTATTTTCTGTGGGAAGCCATTAAGGATAAATGTTACGCAAAGCATCCAGAGACAATTGAAGAGTTGAAACATGAACTCGAAGTTGCCATTGAAGAGATTCGACCCGAAGCAATCGAAAATGTACTGAAAACCTCCACCGGAGCGAGACAGCATCCAACGCTCTGATGGACATCATAAATCATATTGCTTTGATCCAGGAACCATGGACAACTAGCAACAAGGTTACTGGACTAAACCATGTGAACTATAACCAGTTCTACGCTAACACAGGTACTCGTCCAAAGGACTTGTATTCTGTGCCATAAAAACTTATGTTTTATTTTCTTTCCAGAGTTGTCAACATCGGACGCAACGGTGCTGAGGCAAGGTAATGGAAATATGTACCTGGCGTCAATATATCTGCCATTCGATGTGCCGACATTGCCACCTACGTCGGAATTACAACGTCTGTTGAGGGAATCCAAACACACAAGTAATGAGTTATTAGCTGGATGTGACGCCAACTCCCATCATATCGCTTGGGGTAGTACTAACACCAATAAAAGGGGACACGCCCTTATCGAATTTTTGAATACAAATGACCTCATAACTCTTAACATAGGAAACACTGCAACCTTTGTTAACAAAATTAGGGAAGAAGTATTAGATATAACGATATGTTCAGAAAATCTTATTGATGAGATTCATGAGTGCAGGGTTTCGGATGAACACTCCTATTCAGACCACCGTTATATAAGGTTTAAAATTGCACGGCCACCGCCAAACCCCATAAATTTCCGTAATAAGGCTAAGACCGACTGGACTAAATTCGGAATCTACTTAGAAATCGATTGGGGCAGCCTACACGCGATTATCTATGTGCAGAAGACATTGATATCAATGTGAAGAAGATTACCGAGGCTCTTGTAAAATCATTCGAAGATAGTTGCCCACTTCGAGAAAGGAAATCTGCCTTTGCGAAACCCTGGATGACAGGACAAATTCGCTCAATTGGCAAAGATGTCCGCAGACTTTACAACAGAGCTCGACGTAAAAAACAATCAGTATATTTTGACGACTACCACAGAAGACTCAAAGAATACAATAAAATCATTAGATCGGCGAAACGTAACTCCTGGAGGCTTTTCTGTGAACAGGTAGACAGCGTTAACAGCATGTCTAAAATGAAAAAGTTCCTCTCAAAAACGCATGTCCAAACCGAAACACTGGTGGATGAAACGGGTAAAAGGATGGAAACTATAGAGGATACCGTAAGGCTCTTGAGGAAAACTCATTTTCCGACTGGTAATGCTGGACCAACAGAGGAACAGTTACAGAATGAAAATGTATTGCATCATGTACCTATTACGGATATAACAGATGGTATGGTTAAAGAAGCGATAAAAAGTTTCTCTCCCTTTAAGGCTGCGGGACCGGATGGAATATTTCCAGCACTTCTGCAGAATGAAGTGGATCTGGTATCAACTCATCTGGCTGGAGTGTTCACTGCATGCCTAACCCATTCGTGTACCCCAAAAAACTGGCAGGAATCAAGGGTGGTCTTCATACCAAAGCCTGGCAAGGCGAGTTACACGACCCCAAAGGCTTATCGACCCATTAGCCTTACTTCTTTCCTGTTAAAAACAATGGAGCGAATAATTGATGACATGGTCAAAGGTAAAATAGCGGATGACAGGCTAAAATTGAAACAACACGCCTATGTCAAAGGAAGATCAGTGGAAACAGCTCTGCATAGTGCACCACATAGAAGAGTCCTTCAGTAAAGAAATGTATACACTTGCTGTTTGCATAGACATTGAGGGCGCATTTAACAATGTACAGACCGATACATTTATCCAGTCCTTAAACGAGTTTCAGGATGACCGGGCGCTGAAAAACTGGATCAACAATATGCTAAGGAATAGGTGGATTATTTGTGGGTCATATGACGTAAAAATTAGAGACAAGGTAAATCGTGGTATACCTCAAGGGGGCATTTTATCGCCTCTTCTATGGGTTACGACTATACACAGTCTCAGTGCTTTTTTACATATTTTAATTTGTCATCCGATTGGAACAAAACTTTGCATTTAGACGTTTTATCGTTCAAATATATTTTTTGCATATTTTCGATACGCATTAAAATGTTCTTTATTTGAACGATAAAACGTCTAAATGCAAAGTTTGGTTCTAATCGGATGACAAATTAAAATATGCAAAAAATTGAGGACTTTTAATGTACAGAAAGAGGGAGATTTCCTGTGTTCAATGCTACACTGACTACAATCTGAGAATTGGCGAAGTGACAACGATAAATATATTACCACAGTAAATAGCGAGCGATAAATTTTGAAAATGCTTTAGAAATTTTAAGACGCAGTTTTGTGTACAGTTTGACCTCAGGCTGGGCATCCAATTGTTGTCTTCGCATCTCCTTTGAGCTCCGTATGTTTATATAAATTTTTATATTCTTAGTTCTTAAGAAACTTTTAAAATCAGTGAAATAATGAAAACTGTTCTGATAACTGCTACACTGACCACAGTCAGAGTAATGCAAATCATCGCGCATATATTTGTCTTAGATAGTATTTGATATTTACAAAATGTGTGCTTTGTATCTTATAAAAGGCTTTTGAAGGAACAAAATGTATATATTTTTTTGTTTCTTTTCAGCATTTTTTTAAAAAAACGTGGCGAATTTAAAATGTGAAATTCAAAAATATCATAAATACAGGGTGGACCAAAATGGCGGAAGGGTTTTGAATTCCTTATAACTTTTTATACACTAGACCACACTGTGGTACAGGGTATTGCATGTGAAATGCCACAGCTAGACCTTAAATTATAACGATCGACTCAGAATCACTAGCTGAATCGATTTAACAGTTCTGGCAGATATATGACAATAAGAATTTTATTATGTCCAAAACCGATCGGTTTTCGGTTATTATTTTTTGTCGAAACGGGTTAACCGGTTTTTAGGCCGGTTTTTAAATAATATACGAAAGTTATTAAAATGTCATTAAATGTTTACTGTAAAACAAAAAACAACTAACAATCATTTGTAGTAAAAATTAGTAAATAACAAGTAAAAGCGTTAAGTTCGGCCATGCCGAATCTTATATACCCTCCACCATGGATAGCATGTGACCTCACAAAATAACTCAAACCTAAAGAAAATAACACCGAAAAACAAAAAAACATAGTATATGAGAACAGTAGGATTCACAACAAGTTAGATGCTATATATGCGAGCTATATCTAAATATGGACCGATATCGCCAATTTTCAATCCCAAGTTACCTACAGCTATAAGAAGTATCTATACCAAATTTCAGCCACCTAGCCCAAGAATTATAGATTGTAGCGTCATTACAACAGACGGACGGACATGGCTAAATCGTCTTAGAATTTTACGACGATTAAGAATATATATACTTTATGGGGTCTCAGAGCAATATTTAGGGGTGTTACAAACGGAGTGACAAAACGAATATACCCCCGATCTTATGGTGGAGGGTATAAAAATAGATCAATACTTTGATTTTAGTTTTAAACAATAAATAAAAAAACCGGTTAACCGACATGAAAAAACCGGCTTTCTCGGTTAACCGAAAATGACATTTTTTAAGAAACCGGTTACGGGTTTGGGTTGCAAAACCGGTTCTGGGGTTTGGGTTGCAAAACCGGTTAACCGGTCCCGGTTTTGGACACCCTAGTCCGAATGTTACAAAAAAATCAATCAGACAAAGTTATTTTGACAAAAGTTTACACGTATATTTTGTTTGATTTATGAACGAACCCTATTCAAAGCGATGAAAATTGATTCAGATGTTTTCGGCTTCCTGGAATAACCGCCTATCTCAAAAAGGGCCTGTAGATGAAAAACAAATTTTTAATTCACAGTACATTTGACACTAGACATCGATGGTTAAATGGTGGATAAAGTTACCAATAAATAGCCTAACTATAGAGTGTCATATATCGATCGATAGGTAATGATTAGATGAATCAATTTGTGTAGCAATCTACAAATCGGACACGTCCGCTTGTTTTCAGACATGTCCGCTTTGCCCGATTTTAGTATTCCCTTATTGGTTTTGTAATACCCAAGAGGAGAAGATATTGTCCCATAGTTTATTATACTCGTACTGGTCGGTTTAGCTATATCAGTCTCACTGTCTTATTTGAATCCTCTCCTCCACTATGACCTCGAAAAAAAATGGGCGAAGTTGCCACGCCCCTTTTGGTACCTCCCACACAAATGGAAAATTTTGAACCAAAAGTTACCAGCTTATAACTTTAATACCAGTGCATACAAATTCTTGAAATTTTGTACAGTGTAATGGTTTAATAGTACCTAAAATACAGAGAAAAATGGTCATTATTGGCACGCTCCTTTTGGTACCTCCCACACAAATGGACCATGTTGTACCAAAAGTTACCAGTGCATAAAATACTTGAAATTTTGTAAAGTGTAATGCTTTTATAGTACCTAGAGTCCACAGAAAATCGGCCGTTATTGGCACGACCTTTTGGTACCTCTCACACAAATGGACCTTTTTGTACCAAAAGTTAACAGCCAGGTCATACAAATACTTGATACTTGCATTACACTGTACAAAATTTAAAGTATTTGTATGAACTGATATTAAAGATATCAGCAGTTAACTGTTGGTATAAAACGGTCTAGTTGTGTGGGAGGTACAACAAGGGGCTGTACAATAATGTCCATTTTTTACTGGACTATAGGCGCTACAAAAACACTATACTGTACAAAATGTAAAGTGTTTTTATGCCCTTGTATTAAAGTTATGATCAGTTAAATTTTGATTCAAAATGGTCCATTTGTGTGGGAGGTACCAAAAGAGGCGAGGCAACTTCGCCCATTTTTCTCCAAGTGGTTGCGATAAATAAAATAATACTAGGCGTACTATGTGAGTAAGTAGTATAGAAGGTATTAAGGAACCAATATTTCACTTAAAGTTAACCCGTTGTGGGTGAGGTACTAGACGGAGTGGACCAGTATGTCCCATCTTCGAACTTAGCCGGAGATGGAGAAAAATATTACCGCATGCCAAATTTGAAGTCAATCGGTTAATCCTTTCGTGAGTTATCGTGCACAGCAGCAAGCAGACAGACGGACGGACGGACATTAAAATGACGCAAAATGACGCAAATCGAATTTCGGCCAAACATACTTGGGGTCTTAGGTCACTCCTTCGATGTGTTACACTTTTGGCTCGTAGCAAATGATATATACCCTCCTCTCTAAGTTGAGGGGATAACCAAAAGAAGTAATTTTTAAAATGTGTGTTTTTCGATTCATTTGCTTTGGAAATCGTCCAAATTTCAATACAAGCGGATGGTAAATAAGAAAGTTACAGATTTTAGCTATGCAAGACTCAAAAAGGAACCACTGTGCTTCTAAGTAGTGTCCCGTCAGAACTGACGCTAACATAGACACTTTTTTCCTCTCCAGTGCGAGGAGACATTTTAAACTTCGTAGTCCGTATCTTGGCCAGATTTGTCTACTCAGCTATCCTACAGGTGCCGATTTCTGTCCATCTTTCATTGGACTACATTATTGCCTCTTGCCTAAGCCCTAGCTTGCTTCCACATGCAAGCTTTGGCTTAGTGGCGCACAAATATATGCAAATTCCCTGAGAATTTGTAATGTCGTGACCTTATTAGCAAGCGCATCAGCTTCTAGTCTATGAGATATATCAAGACTAGGGATGGAACGAATATTCGCATTCGCACATGCGAACGCGAATTATTCGCTTCATTTTAACATTCGCTTATACCATCTTTGGATTATTCGCTTTCACAAAAATATATTTCAGTATTCGCTTCCATTTGTTAAAAGTGTTAAATCTCCTTATTCCCTTCACACAATTTAAAGATATTTATACCAATGAAAACCTCTGCCGATTCTCTTCAAAACAGTTGAAAAATATGTTTGTCCTTGTGGTAGCAGGAGGTAAAAATATGGAAAACATTCTTAATACTTGAATATCCTGGAAAAGTATCGGTTCAGTTCCTTAAATTTGCTGGTACTAAAAGGTCAAACTATTGTTCGCATTCGCTTTCGCAAAAATGCAAATTTTACTATTAGCTTTCGCAAGAAATATATTTCAATATTCGCTTTCGCTAAAGTCACTTTCGTTACATCCTTATTCAAGACTGAGTTCATCAGTCTTGAATAATCTAGGAACGCACCTAGAAATTTTGCACTTTCAAAAAAGAATAGCTCAGTTCCGAGGAAGGTCCACATGTTAAAGTGGAACCTTATTGTGCCTAGTAAAAAAATAAACTCTGTTCTTGCTGTTATGCGTCTTCTGGTAAGTTAATCCTGAATTAGTAATATCATGATATGTATATGTAGTTCACCCTAAAATGCGACGGCGCCGCAATTAATGCATCTGTGTGAATGTTGGTAAATGCACCTTCAATATCAGGAAATGCCACTATAGTGTACTCTTTAAAATGAAGGGACGATTCGATAGTGCCCACAAGTTCATGCAGGGCCAATTCTGTAGACATGCCCTTGTTGTATGCATGTATGTTACCAGACAAGAAATTTGTATGCAGGTTTTCTCTAAGGAAATAGTCTTTCGACACATTTTAATAGGAACGAGGGCAGACTAATTGGCCTGAAGTCTTTTGGCCTAGTGTGCGATATTTTTCCAGCTTTGGGTATGCATACCTCTTTGGTGCCTCTCCATCGAGTGGGGATATACGAGAGCTTAATGCAGCCTTCGTATATCTTCTCCAGCCAGGCCGTTCGTGTAGTTCAACATTTTCTGTTTATTTGAACGGCTCAAAGCTGTTAATCGCCCAGCTTAGTTTGGATTTTTAGCGACGTTTGTCGTCCTGTTGTTACTGGAGTTCTGCGTGGGAGTTCTCCAGGATATGTGGAAGAAGCAGCTGTAGTTTCTGCTCGTTCGTTTTTGTTCAGGGTTGTACAGAAAAGGTCTACACCAGTAAAGGGTGTAGACCTTTTCAACTTCACCACAGAAGGTGTATAAAGAACGTCTTTGCGCTTTCCTCTGTGTAACAGATCTTGAGCTGCTCTCAGTCATGAGTGACCCCAGTAAATTTGGCCTTATTGAACAGCTTGTTCTTAGCTTTATCCTAACATTTAGCTCAGAAGTCCACTATTTTTGGAAAGGTTTCTTTAAGGGATCTGTTGAATGATGTGGTGACATGCTCGACCAGATTATGCGGAGCGACTTCCTCATTCGGATCATACAGAAGTTTAGATTTTTTTTTTAATTATACCCTACACCACACTGTGGTACAGGGTATTATAAGTTTGTTTCACGGCAGATGTTTGTAACACCTGAAAATAACACAGCTAGACCCACCTTAAAGTATGCCGATCGACTCAGAATCACTAGCTAAGTCGATTTAACGATGTCCGTCCGTCTGTCCATGTAAAGTTGTTCGTCGACTACAGGTCGCAATTTTACTCCGATCGTTCTGAAATTTTGCAGTTTAAAGTATTTCGCTGCTGTTAAGATCGCTATTGAATTTGGTTGAAATCGGTTCAGATTTCGATATAGCTCCCATATATATCTTTCGTCCGATTTGGCCCTTTAGTCCTATAGAAGCTGTATTTTACATCCAATCGTTTTGAAATTTAGAATGGTAGAGTTTCTTGATCCATGAACCAACATTGCCGAATTTGAAGAAAATCGGTTAAGATTTAGCTATAGCTCCCATATATATGTGTCGTCCGATTTGGCCCTTTAGTTCTATAGAAGCTGTATTTTACATCCAATCGTTTTGAAATTTAGAATGGTAGAGTTTATTGATCCATGAACCAACACTACCGAATTTGAAGAAAATCGGTTAAGATTTACCTATAGCTCCCATATACATGTTTCGTCCGATTTGGCCCTTTAGTCCTGTAGAAGCTGTATTTTACATCCAATCATTTTGAAATTTAGAATGGAACAGTTTCCTGATCTATGAACCAACACTGCCGAATTTGAAGAAAATCGGTTAAGATTTAGCTATAGCTCCCATATATATGTTTCGTCCGATTTGGCCCTTTAGTCCTATAAAAGCTGTATTTTACATCCAATCGTTTTGAAATTTAGAATGGTAGAGTTTCTTGATCCATGAACCAACACTACCGAATTTGAAGAAAATCGGTTAAGATCTAGCTATAGCTCCCATATATATGTTTCGTCCGATTTGGCCCTTTAGTTCTATAGAATCTATATTTTACATCCAATCGTTTTGAAATTTAGAATGGTAGAGTTTCTTGATTCATGAACCAACATTGCCGAATTTGAAGAAAATCGGTAAAGATTTAGCTATAGCTCCCATATATATGTTTCATCCGATTTGGCTCTTTAGATCCAATCGTTTTTATGCCCTACACCACACTGTGCTACAGGGTATTATTTAAGTATAAAATGTCCCAAAAGTAAATTTATGTAAACAATTTATACATGAATTACAAAATTTATATATCAGAGTTATTCAATATTACGAGAGTGGTGTAGGGTATTATATAGTCGGCACCGCCCGACTTTAGCCTTTCCTTACTGGTTTTTCTCATACATGCCAATTTGTCAAGTCAGTAGCAAACGTTTCGTCGAGTACTTTCTGTGTGCATTCAATTATTAAGGTCGGTTTTTTGTCTGTCTTAAAAATAGTTAGGTTGGTACGAGTATTTAGAATAAAGCCAAGAAGTGACTAATCCATACTGTTTGTATTCGTACTAGCCCAGATAGGATGATGAGCGTTCGTATGTGCCTATAATCGGCTCGCGCTCGTCAGACGTTGCTTCTTCTACTACATCCCTGAAAAGAGCTGTCGGTACAACATCTTTATGATGCACGTAACTGGAGACCACCCAGTATGTGCGACTACCTATTTCAAGACTAGAAGACCTATACCACTGAAATAGGTCAAGAAAAAATGCTTAGATCATTTTTGGCAAAAATTCAGGTTCATGTAGTACCTTCTCAGTTGGCCGGAAGCAGCTTAAAGTTGGATGTCCTGATACCACACACCTTTCCACCTACTACGTAGGGCTCCGGTCTACTGCACCTGTGGACCGGCGTAGCAATAGAGCCGCTGAGGCTGCTCTAGCGAGATGGAGTAGGTGTAGAATTCTTACCATCATTGGTAACCGACAGATTAACCTCCACCGCAACAAGGGTGTTGTCGGACTCCTCGTCCGTATCATCGAGGATCATGTCCCCATCAGATGATTGAAGGAGTTCGGAAACCCTCCTCAGGCCCTCAGTGGCCGAAGTAGTGTTCTCCTCCCCAGATAAAGGTGTTACAGCCGTTGTGTTGGGATCTGAGGCACCACAGATTATGGGTGTGGGTATCTCCGCACTTCCGGAGGGTTGGTTGTCGACAGTGGTGATACCGAACCTTCCGTAACGGAGATATATCCTGCTTGTATAGCTTAAAAACTATAGTCTCGAAGCCATATGTAAGGGTTCCATTTATGGTTGTAAGTGGGGGTAGATTCAACATATATGATCAAATTGACGTGCAGTTTTTTACCACCCGCCTTACTATTCTTAGTAATTCTCCAATTATGGGTCGGCAGACTTGGATTGGAATTTTTAATTACCTCAAGTATGTCAGCCTAGTTGAATGGTTCTTCTGTATCCCAGGTGATGTCTCTGGGGTGAATAAGGATGTTGCTTTCTGATGCCATTCTGCATCGTTTCAGATTGATTGTTTGCCCAGAATCTCACTAAGGACAGCGAGATATTGAAATTCATCAAGAGGTCTGATTCATTTGGCCTTATTACGAGCTGTGAGTACAGCTGAAGTTAGAAGTTTAACTGAGGCATCTACGACGCCCAAGTAAGTGACTCCTTTTGGGTTTACGGTTAGCTTCGAAACCTTAACAGTCTCCAATTTCGTCAAACCTCATTGCGCTTCTCTATTGTCGGAAATGACGCTTTCCAACATTTTCACCATTTTTGGTGTGGTCGGCTTTGGCCAAGAGCACGATTTGATTTGACAGTCCGACGATTGAAGATTCTCGCTCCATTGGACCTGCGAGAACCTGATTCAGGACCCAAAGACCACGTTTGTTTTTGTGTTTGTTGTAAATTAAGATTACATTTTTGTTTTTCTCGCAAGTTCACACGAGTGTATGGGAGATATATGTCCACCGCAGTATAGCCCCTGGTAATGTGGCAAGGAATCGGTGTCGAAACACATTTGGGTAAGTGATATTTTTATCTTTTCGTCCAATAATAAAACGATATTTGACATTTATAGTCGGCAAATCACGTTTTAGCAGAAGTATTGCATTCATCGCTAGTTGTCCCCTGTTGTCGGGCGATAGCCAACATTTCCCATCTCCATAACTAGGATTATAGTATACACATTCGAATGTTTCAAAATATTCATAAATCTGGAAATAAAGGTATATGTAGTTGAGTTTTGGGGAATGATTAATGTAACTATTATATAACACTTTTCATCAAAATGTATCGATATTATGTCACGTCAACGTTTTCGTTTAAATTTTCCCAAATTATTTCCTCATTTAACTTAGATAAATACAAGAGAAATATAATTACCTTTCTACTGTAGACTTGATGGAAGACGAGATTACTGAATATGCATATCAAATGTACACAAACTTTTCCGCCAGACATGTTTTTCGATCGTGTATAAAGGTTTGAAAGAAATCGACATTGAGTTTTATTCAAAATAAAAAGACGATTTCCGGACAATGATAAATTCAATTCACCATTGTATTTTCCAGAGACCAATTACTTATTGTATACGAGGATTGCTGAAAAAGTGTATGAATTATATAGCGTGATCCATTTCGAGGTTCCCTATTTTTTAAAGAAAAAAATACAGAAAATTCAAATTGAATGGGGAATGTTTATTATCATTTGAAAGAACTTTCTTTGGCATTTATTTTTTGAAGATTATGTTTATCAAATGTTGGTCGCGGCTACGTCTCAGATGGTCCATCCGTTGAGTCCAATTTTCTATGACTTGTTCGAGCATTTCGACTGGTAACTGGCGAATGACACGCGTGATGTTTTGCTCCAAGGCCTGAATCGAAGCGGGTTTGTCCGCATAAACTTTAGACTTTACATATCCCCACAGGAAAAAGTCTAACGGTGTGATATCACACGATCTTGGTGGCCAATCGACCGGTCCAAAACTTGAAATTTTCTGCTCACCGATGTGTTCTCTCAATAAATCCATTGATTGATGCGATGTGTGGGAAGTGGCGCCGTCTTGTTGAAACCAAATGTCGCCGAGATAACGAGCTTCAATTTCAGGCATCAAATATGTAGTCGGTTAGTCGGCACGATAACGGTCGCCATTGACGGTTACGTTCTCACCGGCATCATTTTTGAGGAAATATGGACCCATGATTATACCGGCCCACAAACCACACCAAAGCGTTGTTTTTTCCGGATGAAGTGCCAGCTCTTGAATCTCTTCGGGTTGCTCTTCGTCCCAAATGTGGCAATTTTGGATGTTTACATACCCATTGAGCCAGATATGGGCCTCATCGCTGCACAAAATTTGGCTCGACAACGTCGGATCTTCTTGGAACTTTTCAAGAGCCCATAGAACGAAGCAATGTCGCATGGGAAGGTCGGGTGGCTTCAGTTCTTGCACTAGCTGTATTTTGTATGCCTTAAATTTAAGATCTCGGCGTAAAATGCGCCAAGTCGTTCCATACGTCAGTCCGAGTTGCTGCGAACAGCGCCGAATCGACTCTCCACGGCCTTCGTGTACACGCTCAGCTACGGCCGCTACATTTTCTTCACTGCGTGCTGGACGTGGTCTATTCGGTCGAGCATTATCCAATAATGAATGCGGGGCTCAAGATGGGTGATGGTGTTGCGAATAGTACGCTCAGTAGGCCGATTATGTTGACCATAAGTTGAGCGAAGTGCACGAAACACATTCCTCACAGAACGTGAATTTTCGTAATAAAGTTGAACGATTTGTAAACGTTGTTCAGGCGTAAGTCTTTTCATGATGAAATGCCAAACAATACTTACCAAAAATAACATGAGAGCATGACACGACTAACACGTGATCTGTCAAAAAAAGGCTATTGTATCTCTACTTGGATCACCCGTTACGAGTGTGCCACTGTCCCCATTCAAGTTTTGGCTTGGACAAGAGGCAGTCAGGCAGTCAAGTGAGGGATGGACAGACTCAACTGCAGGGTAGCTAGACAAATCCGACCAAAATACGACCTCGCACTAGAGGGGAAAATACGACCTAAATCAGTGTCCGTTCTGATGGGACTTTGATTCAGTCCAATGACTTCTGTAGAATCTGTGGAGATGAGGAGGAAATGTAATGCATTGTTTACCTGCTTTGTTACTTCATCACATTGAGGATCTGCATATACTGGGGTCGGCCTCTCTAGGAAGTCTGACAAATCTTGTCGGTACCGATGCTTGTATTATTGATAACTACCTGCGCCCGTTGTAGAACTAGGGAACTTAATTGGTATATGTGAACTGGTGACCTATCCTAAGTCTATAAGACTGAGAAAAATGCAGGCTCCCTTAGTCGGTTTAATCAACTGAAATGTTCATACTTATTTTCTAGTTGATAATCGATATGAAACAACATTATATGAAATTTGATACACTGTTATTATTTTAAAGCTTCAACTATTCACTGAATAGTTATCATAGCCCTATTTTTGCACTCAATCTGAAAGAGTAAGTATACGTACATTCGACGATTCATTAGAGTGAGATTTTCTTACATGTTTTTGGAATGTGTTGGACATTTCGTCTGAGACATATCAAAAGGGGTTTGAACTTAAAGGAACTTCTCATAGAAATTGATAGAGTTTATACTATTATTATAAAGTGCAAAATTACTAATCAATCGGTTAGGTATAATATCGTCCCATCATTATAATAATAGCGAATGATAAATATACTACACATAGTCTATTGTTGGCTATTACGAGTATTATATTGAGGGGACGCTATAACGTATAAATTAATAGTCCAATAACTCATATATAGGTATACCTCTATGCGGTACATTACATCGCTATAACATAATGGACTAACTTTTTCAAACCAGCCTCCGCATTGAATGTCGTATTGATAAATATGTCACGCTCAATTTAAATTTGTTTTATTTACATTTTTAAAAAATGTTCTAAATTTAAAATTATCTCGTTTTCAAAAAATATTTATCTAAGACCTTGTTGCTATGGAGTTAAATTAATCTATTACTTTAACATATCAAAATATAAAAATGTACTCGTATAAAACAAAAAACAAATGTGACACAGTTTCATTGCCAGCAATTTTAAATATTTGTCCATTTTATTTCAAATAGGCTTTCAGCAACATGAACACTCTTTAATCTTACGTAGGGGAAGCGTACTCGTATTGTAAGAATGTATATCTATCTATGCCTTTATATATTTATTTATAACAAGCGAAAGGAGAAATTTCAGTCTTTTTCACCGACTTGTGAGAAACTCCCAGTAAAAAATTACTGGTTATACTCGTATTTGTAATTGACTCGCCAAGAAATACTTCCAGTTTTGTTAGGCAAGATTCAGTTAAGCAATGCTCTCTGCATTCTATTGAAGAAGCTGTAGAACTGGTGCCAAGTCATTAATTCTTCATTGTATTGTTTCCTTCCGTGTCATATATTTTTTCTGGATTTTCTAAGCGAGAACTTAGTTCCAAAAATCCGCAAAAGTAAGCGAGTCTGAAAATAGACTTGTCAAATTGTCAGCTTAATTCCAAAAATCCCAAAAATGAAGCGAGGCTTTCGAAAATATCTCCTTCCCTTAAATACTTAGTCGAATTTAACGACGATGAGCGAGACCTTTGATGGTGCTAGATAGCATGCACTGTTTTTAAATAAGAAGTAACCCGGCTTCAAATCCTCGTCGGATGGAAATTAAAAATATTTAATCTAAAAAAATAAAATTAAAATAGAAAATAAAGAGAGAAATAAAAACGAAAAATTTTTTTTTTCATTTTTTCTAACCTGGTGAAAAAATCGAAAAAAGTAGGCATTCTTTTTTCACCAATTCAGAATTAGTTCCGGAAGTCTCATCCCTTTATAAAAAGAATCGGTAAAGGAAGCGAAGGGGAATTAGTACGCACAAAGCTGCCTAATACCCTACTCGATTGCTTTTTCGGAAAATTTTTTACTGGGCACCGTCACTAAGATGCTGAAGGTTTGCAATCCCGAACTGCCAACTGGAAGGTTCGTCGATTGGATGAGACGGATGGGTATTTATACCGAATGCTGTGTTTCTATTCCACCTCGTCAAGTCCGATAGCATGGTACCATATCGAGGGCTTATATTCAAAAATGGCTATGAACAAAAACACAATTCTTCAGGAGAGCGAAAAAACAGTTTTTTCCTTAATTTAAAGAGTAATTAATAGTTATTCTTCTACAGTGATTGATTCAATTTAAAAGTTTTCCCTATTATAAGCGCTTTTTCGGTTCATAGCCACTTTTACATGTTAAATATGAGCACTATGAAAGTTCAAATTAACATAAATAAGATTTATTGTAAACTCGTTAACGTTTTTTATCTCGTTACCTTAGAGAGGAGGGTATATATCATTTGCTACGAGTCAAAAGTGTAACACATCGAAGGAGTGACCCTAAGTATGTTCGGCGGAAATCCGTTTTGGGTAATTTTAAGTCATTTGATACACTCCTTCCATATTGATACACTCCTTCTAGTACCTCCCCCACAAAGGGTTAACATTTAGTGAAATATTGATTACACTGTACAACAACTTCAAACTTTTTTCAAAATTACAGGGTTCTGTGTTGTTGTCATTTATTGTTGGTCTGTGCTTTTGTTATTCAGTCAGAATTTATTTTTGGTTTGAGACCACATGTTCCATTTACTTTCTGTCTATTGCAAAAACAGTAATAGAAACAAATACAAAAATTGGTAGAGAGTTTTAATTGCTTGGTAGAATTGACTGCAGTTTCGATAGACACCACTCTATCATCTTCAGAATTCAGTAGCAATAGTGTATGTCTTTAACTTAAATCAGCTGAAATACTTATGGAAGCAGTAAATTGAATTTAACAAGAACTGCTAACCAAACCCGTATTTTGCCGAACTAAGTCAACATACTAAAACTCTCATACCAATACATTTTTGTTTTTTGCTTGGGTTCGCATCGCGAACCACGAAAACAAATGTAGTTTTGTCAACGGCTAATGCCGACATTTCAACATTTCAACCACGCCCCACCCATTTTTAGGAGAGTTTTTTTACGATTTGTCAAAATATAGTCAAAAATCACCGTTATGGGGGGAAGCTAGAGGGTTAATATATGCCACAAAAATATAGGCCTTAAGATTTGCTACAAAGTTGCTGAAGATGCCCTAAACGTCAGATGAACAGAACACATAGTTTCAAATACCGATATTCTGCACGAACAAGCAAAGGGGTTAAAACTTTAACCCCCCCTAAAATAAAATCCCGATGTGATCCTTCTAAATGCCGATACACGTATATATTTTTTTGGTCTCCTCTGCCATAATCCATTGACAGAACCCTGTTATTTTTTTTGTGTTGTACTGTGTTATTTAATAAATTCTATACTATTTATTTGAATCCTCTGAAATTCTACACACAGTGATAGTTTATTAGTCACTATTACCTCGAGAAAAATGGACGAAGTTGCCACGCCCCTTTTGGTACCTCCCACACAAATGCACAATTTGAACCAAATATTAAGTTTTGGTTCAAATTGTGCTTGCTTATAACTTTATTACCAGTGCATTTAGAGACATAAAATTGTGTACAGTGTATTGGCCCGCCCCTTGTGGTACCTCCCACACAAATGGACCATTTTGTACCAAAAGTAAACAGCTTTTAACTTTAATACCAGTACATACTTTAAATTTATTAAATGCAATTTATAGTGATAATAATTTAAATCAAAAAAAAAAAAAAAATTACTAATATTTTTTGAGACTCAAGGTGAGCGGATTCATTAGTCGGTTTATCCGAATGATTTTTCTTACTTGTTTTTTTGTGAGAATACACAAATTTTAGCGTGAAGTCGTGGTATTAATAAGACTTTATTATTTTTTATACAATACTGGACCGGGTCCACTTCGTTGTCCCAGATTTCAGATTTCTGATCCCGTCCATTTTTGGAGCAATCACGTAGATTGTCACCAAATACATATACACTATAACGGGTCACCAAAAAAGTTATCAAATGCGAGGTGGAATTTTAAAGCCTACCTCAAGACTTTTTTTTAATTTTTTTTGAGCCCGCGGAATCGGACCAAAATCGTATTTTTGTCACAGCTTTTTTGTTTGTAACTCGATTTTAGCATGCGCCCAATTGGTATATCATATGTACATTCTGTGAAAATTGCAAGAATATCGGTCTATCCGTTTAGACGTCTATACGGTACAAACAAACAAACCAACAAACACATTCTCTTTTATATATATAGAAGATGATACATTTGTAAACATTCGTATTCAAACGTCTGGTTTACGACTTGAACGTAAGAAACAAATATGTCTCGCAACTTATGAGTTGAAATTAAAAGGATTACATTTCAAAGACGGATTTCCAATTCATAACAAAAGGCCGTCCACGTAATTTTATAAACCTAATATTGGGAAGGGAGTGTATAAATAATTTACTATTGGCCAAAGTGCACAACGATCCTATATATGTCAGAGGAAATCCGTTTCATGACATTTTTAGACGTTTTTAATCCGTGCTTATGGTGTGGCTGGCATTTATGTAACCGAATGACCCCATAGTGTTATTCTTTGTAACATTTTCGCAAATGGTCAACACTCTGTGTAATAAAAAACTATTTTATATTGTACACCGTAATACATAGCGCATTGGTGCGGAGCTACGTATTTCCGTAGTCGCTGTTCAGAAAATAATTAAAGTATTTGTCCACATCTTCCCGTATCTCCCACACAAATTTGTTTGAAAACCATTAAGCAAAGACAAAGTTAGGCGGAGCCGACTATATGATAGCCTACACCACCTTATTAGAAAATAAATAATGATGGAACTCCCCTCTACAAAATTTCATAATGACGGGAATAAAATACGACTGTAATCGAATGAAGCATATATGTACAGGGCGTTTTTTTAGACGTGTGGTTTTCAAGAAGAAATAAAGCGCTTATAATTTAATGCTATGGCTAAGAATTTAGCTTTATTATAAAGATAAGGGCTTGCCATTATGTTTTAACAAGTAAAAGCGTTAAGTTCGGCCATGCCGAATCGTATATACCCTCCACCATGGATAGCATGCTAGATGCTATATATGAGAGCTATATCAAAACATTGACCGATTTGCAATCCCAAACAACCTGCAACTATAAGAAGTATTTGTACCAAATTTGATCAACCTAACTCTATTATTGCGGACTGTAACGTGATTACAACAGACGGACGGACGGACAGACGGACATGGCTAAATCGTCTTAGAATTTTACGAAGATTAAGAATATATATACAAGGTGGCGCAAATGTAACCTTTCGATGTTTTGTGCCAAAGTCACCGACAGATTATTGGTCAAATAAATAGTCAGCAATATTCCGCGTTCTGGAGCAGTGTAGCGTAACATTGTTTATTAACGTGTATTTCGCATGTGTTTACTACACAAATGTCAAAACAGAACTGACATTAGGGGCCAATCGCAAAATTTATAGCATTTTCTGATAGGAGGATTACTTTTGCGCCACCTTGTACCTTATGGGGTCTCAGATCAATATTTAGAGGTGTTACAAACGGAGTGACAAAATGACCTCCACCCCATCCTATGGTGGAGGGTATAAAAATATAGTATATATATAGTAGATGAGAACAGTAGGAATTACAATAAGTAAGATGCTATATATGGGAGCTATATCAAAACATTGACCGATATGGCCCATTTGCAATCCCAAACAACCTGCAACTATAAGAAGTATTTGTACCAAATTTGATCAATCTAGCTCTATTTTTGCGGACTGTAACGTGATTACAACAGACGGGCGGACGGACCAACGGACAGACGGACATGCCTAAATCGTCTTAGAATTTTACAACGATTAAGAATATATAAACTTTTTGGGGTCTCAGATCAATATTTAGAGGTGTTACAAACGGAGTGATACAAATTATGTCAATAACAAATTATTGAATGTGAAATACAGCTTCCACAGCGTTACAAGGCCAAATCTAAAGAAACATTTATGTCTGTGGGCTATATTGACTTGAACCGATTTTCACCAATTCCAATAGGTTTCCTCCCTAGTGTGAAAAAGTTCGTATTGCCAAATTTTAGTAGTGGTACAATTTATGTAATATGGCACAAATACTTAACGAACAACTTAAGATGGCCAGACGGACAGCTATCGATTCTGAGTAGAACGGTACATTTTAAGGTGTGTCTAGCTGTAGTATTTTTAACATATCTGTCAAAAAACAAATTTATAACCTCCTGTACCACAGTGTGGAGTGGGTATTATAACTAACGAATAAACAGATTGCCTGAAGCTAACATAATTTCCAAAAATTGCAGTATATTAAAACAGATGCAGTGATTGATGGAAATTTTATCATGATTCCATGTTGAAAGAATTGTCATATTAGTTGCAACTTGCAGGTCAAGCATCGATAAATAAATAATAAAATTTTATTTAATTACTGGTATTAAATATCTACATAAAAATTTAATGAAGGTTTGAAGAACGCTTTAACATTGCTAAAGCGTTCCTCAAACCTTTTTTAACTTTTTATGAATAAGCCCCTAATGTTTTGTATCTTTTAGCACAGCTATATCATAACATGAACTCACGTCTTACGAGTAGTAGAAATATAATTTCAGAAATTTATGTTATTAAACTGAAGGAGTCGGAGTCGAGTAGTGTTGGTTCGACTCCACAGCCCTGGTTCCGGCATATTGGTAACGATGGCTCTATCACTTCTCCTTTTGGATGTTACAAACAAATGCACAAAGTTATAATACTCTGTACTCTGAAATTCGCAAAAATCGGTTCGTATTTGGATATACTTGTATGTAGCTCCCATATAACTATATCTACCTCCGATTTGGCATATATGCACTATAAGCAACATTTTTAACCGATCTTTATAAAATTTGGCAGAAATACTAAATTTGAAGAAAATCGGTTTAGATTTATGTATAGCCGCCATATACATACATATGTATTTCTTTCAATTTGGCCCTTTAGCACTATAGAAGCTGTATTTCACATTCTATCATTTTAGAACAAGTAAGAAAGTTTCAGTCGGGTAAACCGACTAAGGGATACCCTCACTTTGTGAGTAATGTAATATCGAATATTACACGAATTAACGTGTCAATTTGTGTGGGAGGTACCAAAAGAGGTTTATCAAATACACTTATTTTTCGCTGAACAGTAGATTCTTTCAATACATTGCACTGTGCCGAATTATGGGCGTTTATGAGCACTAATACATTTACTTTTTGAGCTATTCAATTTTGGTATAATTTGACCATATTGTGTGGGAGTTACAAAAAGGGGCGTGGTGGTAACGCCCATTTTTCACAGGACTATAGGTACTTCAAATGCGTTACACTGCGCATTTTGTAGTAGTTTCGTGCATTGGTACTCACGCTATAAGCTTTTAACTTTTTGTACTAAATGGTACCTTTGTGTGTGTGTGTTGTGACTGTAGGCGCTATAAACACTTTTTGCCCATAGCAAATGATATAAGTATACCCACACTAAAGTGAGGGTATAATTAAGCAAGGTGGAGTGTCTTAATACTAGGATCTACATTGCCGAATTTTTATCAGTTCAGGAGCTTTATTTTACATCCAATCGTTTTGATTCTAAGATTATTTAAATAACTTCATTAAATGCCGAAAATATGTTCATACGATTTGGAAGTACTATGATTTGGAAGTACTTTTAATGTTATTCTTTTATTTTTGCTGGGTAGTTAATTTGGTTCTTAACGTTCAGTAAAATAGAGTATAACATATCATTGCTTATACTGTAGTTTTATATTTCTTAATTTTAGTGTCCACCTTTCCTGTACAGTTAATAATCAGAATCTTCGTTTTCGCAGAATTGGTAGTGTAGACAGAATCGGCCATCCAAATCATTAGAGGAGCAAATGGCGGTATATACTTTTGTTCGATTGTAAAATTGTCAATGACATATTCCACACCCTGTAAATGAAGAAAACATATTTTAAAAAATGTTATGAGTTAAATTTATCTGTAAATCATTAAATATAAAATATACACCCAAAGATATATTACAGTCACGACAATCATATTCGCGGTGTACATAATTATTATTAGAAAAAACTTACGAATCTTAGGTTAAGAGACCATTTGGTCCATTCTGCAATTTTCATACAAAATACCAATTTAGTCTTATTCATTGTATCTATTTTGTTTCAATACTTCCTGTATATGTATTAGTTATTTATTCTTTACTCAACACAGCTAATGTCAAAATTAGTTGTGGGATTTCCCTTATTTCATTTTTTCCTTACTCAACATAGCTTATGTAAAAAAGCAATTGTGGGATTCCCCTTTTTATATTTTTGTTGTCAAGAAGCACGAAAATTTGCATTGCTTTGTTCAAGTTGTGTGTCGCTTTCAATAGTTCAATCGTGTTTTTCAATAGTGTTTTCTACGAAATGGCGTATTTGAACGAAGATGAGATAGAATCGTCAGGTCCAAAAAATTTGACATGACGGTTTGACGGTTTATGCACCGAAATGACGATTTTTTATGATATGGGAAAAACAAAGAAAAAATTACAAATTCTTCATATATTATAGATTTTTTTAATTTCTGCGGGATATAATTTACGCTAAAATTTATAAAAAATTTTAAAATAAAAATTATAAATTTTCAAATATTATGGACGATCATTGAAACAAATAAAGTCGGTGGTAGATTTGATCGCATCCAATGACATAAAAGGAAAAGTCTCAGGTACTGGGTTATGTTGCAGAATCGGAAGAGGTAATTGCAGTACACATTTTTATGTATGTGCCATGACAAAAGTTGAACCTAGGAGGTCATTGTGCCAACGAATGGTTTCTGTTAAAATTAATCGTTTGTAATTATTTGTTTCGCCCAATTGATAGAAAGTTGTTTTTTCTTTCAGGTCACAAAGTCAAATCGAATGGGGACTTTGTGTGCGGCTAAGTCAAAATATAGACCAATGAGGCCGCTTGGTCATGGATAACCAGTAAGGAAAGGCAGAAAGTCGGGTGGGGCCGACTATATAATACCCTACACCTCCCTAACAATGCGATAAGGGTTATTGCGATAATAATTTGGAATAATTAGTAAATGGGTACGAACATATATATGTGGATATATCTAATTCTGAACCGATAATCGCTAAATTAAGCAATATTCGTTCCTAAATTGAGAAACATATTTCTGGAGAATTTTGTAATGAACGGAAGTAAAGTACAACTTCTATAGCGCTTTGTAACCAAATCAGGAGGAACATATATATGGCGGTTATATATACATCTGAATCGATTTTGCCTGAATACTAAGTGTATCACGAGACTACTCTCTGTCAATTTTTGTACAAATCGGTTACAAAATGCTGCTTATACAGTGCATATATGCCACATCGGAGGTACATATATATGGGAGCTATATGTAAATCTGAACCGATTTTAACCAAATTCAATAGGGATCGTCCTTGGGACTAAAAAAAGATATGTGCAAAGTTTCGTTGAGATCGGACCATAATTGCGACCTGTACTTTGATTACAAGAATACATCTACAGACAGACAGACGGACAGACAGACAGACAGACAGACGGACATATCTAAATCGACTCAGAAAGTGATTACAAGTCGATCGGTATAATAAACAATGGGTCTATCTCTTCTCCTTTTGGGTGTTACAAACAAATGCACAAAGTCATAATACCCTGTACCACATTGTGGTGTAGGGTATAATAAAATAAAATACAAATTGCCGAATTTTAGCCATTGAGATCAGTACTCGTATGTATGATTTTGGGTCAATTTTAACGCAAATAGCGAAGTTTTACAAATAATTCTGGAATCTTTTGTATGGGGCTATATAAAACCATGAATCTACGGTGGACCATGTTGATGTGAATGGTTCTATGCTGTCCATGGCTTCTATGTAGTAAATAAATAAAATCGATTGGGATCCTTTTATTAGAAGTATATCTAAATATGGACCATTTTTAATCCAAAGAATCTAATATGTATAAAATATGTTCAAGAATATGATATCGGTTCACAAAATTCGATGAAGTTCAATTTGAGGATCCGCAAAATCATTTGACAGTACCTATGAAAACATATCTGTCCCTGAAATATGATCTTCGCCTGAATAAAAACGCAAAAACTGTATGTAACTGGTAAATTTTTGTGTTGACTTTTGACGATTTCGCAAATTTATTTTGACGATTTGACGATTCGTGTGCCCCTATTTTGACGACTTTAGGTCAACACTGCGCTGTGCTCATTCTTGCAGGCGTATGTCGGTAAGTACATTCTTGTTTTTATTATTTTAGAAAAATAGTTATCTCATATAAAATTAATCATAACAGCGGAAAAAATTAAGATGTTCATGGTTTATTTGATGCAAAATTTGGTCGCCCCATTTTCCGATCAATTATGTCTGAAGAGACATTCCATATGATTACCAGTGCACTCCGTTTCGATGATGTTTCGAGTCGGCGACAAATGCGTATTAGCGATAAATTTGCTCCTATTCGGGAATTGTGGGATCGTTGCCAACAACTTTGCTATTCGGGAATTGTCAAAACCAGCAAGATATCAAAACCAGCAAGATATGGTTTGAATTTTGGTTATCGGTGGACTCAAAGTCAGGGTACGTGTGGTAAATACAACCATACCTTGGTAAAGGTACTATGTTTTTTCGGCACGAAAAAATTTCGCGAAATGTTATTTCGAGTTGAAAAATGGAACGCTTTTTTACTAAAGTCGCAAAATGTTATTTCGAGTTGAAAATGGAATGCTTTTTTACTAAAGTCGCATTGCCGTTTGGAAGTGTGCGTGTCAAAGTGTCACTTTTATATGTACGTATGTATGTGTGTATATGTATGTGAATATTTTCTTTTTGCTAACATTCTTGAAACCAAACAAAAGTTAAAATTCTAATCAATAAACAATTAATTGGAATAATGCCGACTTAGAAAATAGTTAATTTAAATGTCAGAAAGGAAATATTGTGGGAGATCATTGTGATAATTATTTATTTTGTGTTGTTGCGGTGGCGATGTTCGCGAGGCATCAAAAGCCAGGGTAGTACAATGTTATAAATAACATAATAATTTCCTACTGTTGTACGATTATAAATAAATAAAATGATGTTTTGATGAACCGAAAAAGATATTTTATTATTATATTTAAGGATTTACATTATATTTGTTGACATATATAAATTATACTTCCATCCATAAACGGAATATATATTTCCAACTTCTATGGCTGGCAAGAACTAACTATGTATGTTCTTTACAACCATTTGAAATCGAGATCACAGACACTGTCCAATTCCATTGTCCTACTGCTTTGGTAGCGTTAGCTGTACGTAATGTTTCTCCAGGCTTTTGCACACGATTGTTCTAAACATACAAACACAAATGTACATACCCAATTACAAGATAAATTCCACATTATTACATTTAGTTACATGTCCTTCCAGTGTTTTGCACATTTTGTTTGCTTTTGTACTGCAATCCAATTGGAATTTCGCTCTTCTGGTTTATTCCACAAACATAATTATTTTCCTTTTCACATCTTTGCATTCCTTTTCTTTATTTCGAAAGATAATTTAATTTATTATTCATTATTAGAAAATTTTATTTCTAATATTTACAACAGTTTAATTTTTTGCGGACAAAAGTAAATATAAACAAATAGGAGTGCGACGGTGGCGGCATTAGATTTGTTGCGGCGTTCAATTTTAAACGGCGTTAAATTTGTAGCGGCGCAAAATGTTAATTTTTCACGTAGAAATAAACATAGTACCACAAACGAAAAAAATTTTTTTGCGACTTTGTTTTTGTATGGGATTTCAACGCGAAAACAAAAAACGAACATAGTACCACGCTTAAACCTAGAAATGCACAGCCTGAAAGGAACCAAGGAGAACGCGTTGTATTGGACTTGACAGAAGGCTTGAAAGGCCAAAATATAACAGGCGACAATTTTTTTTCCACATTTGAGTTGGTAAAAAAACTTCACGAAAGAAAGCTTACATATGTGGGAACAGTACGCAAAAATAAAACTTTCATTCCTTCGAAATTGCTGACTGTCAAAAAACTCCCTTTGCAGCGATATTGATTAGCACAATGCACAAGACAGCTGCAGCTGATGAGAGTGGATTGAAGAAAAAACCAGAGATTGTTTCTTATTACAATTCAACAAAAGGTATGCTAGTTTTTTTGTTTGCCTAACATTTCTTATACTTTATCTCTTTTAGGTGGCGTAAATACTGCTGATCAAATGATTGGCTCCTATAGTACAAAACGCAAAACAAATCGATGTCCGAACATTGTATTTGCAAACATACTTGATATATCCGCCTTGAATGAGCTATAACTGCTGCAAATCTAAATCTGATATAAAATGCTCCATTTGCAGCAAGTTCATTTGCAAAACTAACCGAAAAACATTTTGCTCATCATTTAATGACAAATATTGTCAAAGAAACTAATAAATACTTATTTTTAGACAGTAAATGTAAAGAAAATAAGAGAAAATATACTATGGACCAAATGGTCCCTTAACCTAAGATTCGTAATTTTTTAATTTTCTCAGTCCTGTTTTGAGTCAGAAAGCTGAATTTGTATACCCTACACCACACTGTGGTACTGGGTATTATGACTTTGTGCATTTGTTTGTAACACCCAAAAGGAGAAGAGATAGATCCATTTTTTATTATACCGATCGACTTGTAATCACTTTCTGAGTCGATTTAGCTATGTCCGTTTGTCTGTCCGTCTGTAGATGTATTCTTGTAATCAAAGTACAGGTCGCAATTATGGCCCGATCTTGACGAAACTTTACACATACCTTTTTTTTGGACGATCCCTATTTAATTTGGTTAAAATCGGTTCAGATTTGGATATAGCCCCCATATATATGTTACCCCCGATTTTACATGTAAGCGCTGTAAAAAGTGTATTTGTAATCCGATCAGTACGAAATTCGGCAGAAAGAGGTTTCTTATTACATGAATTAATACTACCAAATTTGAGGGAAATCGGTTGAGATTTAGATATAGCCCCCGTATATATGTTACTCCCGATTTGACATGTAAATGCTGTAGAAACTGTATACGATCAGTGCGAAATTCGGCAGAAAGAGGTTTCTTATTACTCGAAGGAATACGGCCAAATTCGGAAATCGGTTCAGAATTAGGTACAGCCCCCATATATATTTTACCACCGATTTGACATGTAAGCGCTCAAGAGACTGTATTTTATATCCGATCAGTACGAAATTCTACAGAAAGAGGTCTTTTTACATGAATGAGTATTCAGGGAAAATCGGTTCAGATTTATATATAACCTCCATATGTTCTTCGGAGTCGATTTAGCTATGCCCGCCTGCCCATGTATTCTTTTAATCGCAGTTATAGACTGGTCGCGATAAAATTTGGCACGTATATAAGATTTGTATTTGATTTTATATAATTTTATAAGTTTTACAATCGATCATTACGAAATTGCACAGAAAAAGGTTCTTAAATCCTTAAAGTACACTGCCAAATTTTGGAAATATCGATTCATATAGCAGCCCCTGTGTATAAGTTCATACCGTTTTGATATCAATGCGTTATAGAAGATTTGTTTTACCCTCGACGATTTCGAATTGTAGTAAAATGAAGTTGTTGATAGTTTGGCTTGAGGCCATGTATTATTTACAAAACTGGTGTTTAAGTTATTTTACATTTTTATTTTTTCCTATATTTCTGTTGTCTTCGACAATCATCATCAGGGAAATTCACTTTAACATACAAATAATAACAAATTATACAAAAATGAAAAAAAACAAGTAAAAGCGTTAAGTTCGGCCATGCCGAATCTTATATACCCTCCACCATGGATACTCAAACCTAAAGTAAATAACACCGAACAAGTAAGAAAGTTTCAGTCGGGTAAACCGACTAAGGTATACCCTCACTTTGTGAGTAATGTAATATTGAATATTACTCGAATTATTCTGTCAATTTGTGTGGGAGGTACCAGAAGGGGTTTATCAAATACACCTTTTTTTTGCTGAACATTAGATACTTTAAATTCATTGCACTGTACCGACTTATAAGCATTTATGTGCACTGGTATAAACGTTATGAGACATTAAATTGTTGTATGATTTGGGCATTTTGTGTGGGAGGTACAAAGAGGGGCGTGGCAATAACGCCCATTTTTCACAGGGCTATAGACACTATAAAAACATTACACTGTACAAAATTTCAAGTATTTTTATACACTGGTTTTAATGTTATAAGCTGTTAACTTTTGGTGCAAAAAGGTACCTTTGTGTGGGAGGTACCAAAAGGGGCGTGACAACAACACCCATTTTTCCCTGGACTGTAGGCAATATAAAAGCATAATACTGTACAAAATTTCAAGTATTTTTATACACTGTTATTAATGTTATAAGCTGTTAACTTTTGGTGCAAAATGGTGCATTTGTGTCGGAGGTACCAAAAGGGACGTGGCGACTTCGCCCATTTTTCTCGAGTTGATAACGACTAATAAGCTAATACTATGTGTGGAATTTCAAAAGATTCGAATAAGTGGTATAGCAGTTATTAAAAAATCAATATTTCACAACATTTTAACCCTTTGTGTGGGAGGTACTAGAAGGAGTGGACCAATATGGCCCATCTTCGAACTTAGCCGGAGATAGAAAAAAATATTACCACATACCAAATTTGAGGTCAATCGGTTACTCCTTTCGAGAGTTATCGTGCGCACCAGCCAGCAGACAGACAGACAGACAGACAGACAGACAGACGGACGGACATTGCTCACTCGACTTAAAATGACCCAAAACGGATTTCCTCCGAACATACTTAGGGTCTTAGATCACTCCTTCGATGTGTTACACTTTTTTCCGTAGCAAATGATATATACCCTCGTCACACTAAAGTGAGGGTATAAAAACACAAAAAACAAGTAAGAAAGTTTCAGTCGGGTAAACCGACTAAGGTATACCCTCACTTTGTGAGTAATGTAATATTGAATATTACTCGAATTATTCTGTCAATTTGTGTGGGAGGTACCAGAAGGGGTTTATCAAATACACCATTTTTTCGCTGAACATTAGATACTTTAAATTCATTGCACTGTGCCGACTTATAAGCATTTATGTGCACTGGTATAAACGTTATGAGACATTAATTTGTTGTATGATTTGGGCATTTTGTGTGGGAGGTACAAAGAGGGGCGTGGCAATAACGCCCGTTTTTCACAGGGCTATAGACACTATAAAAACATTACACTGTACAAAATTTCAAGTATTTTTATACACTGGTTTTAATGTTATAAGCTGTTAACTTTTGGTGCAATAAGGTACCTTTGTGTGGGAGGTACCAAAAGGGGCGTGACAACAACATCCATTTTTCCCTGGACTGTAGGCAATATAAAAGCAAAAATTTCAAGTATTTTTATACACTGTTATTAATGTTATAAGCTTTTAACTTTTGGTGCAAAATGGTGCATTTGTGTGGGAGGTACCAAAGGGGACGTGGCGACTTCGCCCATTTTTCTCGAGTTGATAACGACTAATAAGCTAATACTATGTGTGGAATTTCAAAAGATTCGAATAAGTAGTATAGCAGTTATTAAATAATCAATATTTCACAACATTTTAATCCTTTGTGGGGGAGGTACTAGAAGGAGTGGACCAATATGGCCCATCTTCGAACTTAGCCGGAGATAGAAAAAAATATTACTACATACCAAATTTGAGGTCAATCGGTTACTCCTTTCGAGAGTTATCGTGCGCACCAGCCAGCAGACACACAGACAGACAGACAGACAGACAGACAGACAGACAGACAGACGGACGGACATTGCTCATTCGACTTAAAATTACCCAAAACGGATTTCCTCCAAACATACTTGGGGTCTTAGGTCACTCCTTCGACGTGTTACACTTTTTTCCGTAGCAAATGATATATACCCTCGTCACACTAAAGTGAGGGTATAAATATAGTAGATGAGAACAGTAGGAATCACAACAAGTTAGATGCTATATATGGGAGCTATATCTAAATATGGACCGATATCGCACGATATCACAACAAGTTAGATGCTATATATGGGAGCTATATCTAAATATGGACCGATATCGCCCATTTTCAATCCCAAGTTACCTGCAGCTATAAGTAGTATCTATAACAAATTTCAGCCACCTAGCTCAAGTATTATAGATTGTAGCGTGATCACAACAGACGGACGGACAAACGGACATGGCTAAATCGTCTTAGATCAATATTTAGGGGTGTTACAAACGGTGTGACAAAATGAATATATCCCCCATCCTATGGTGGAGGGTATAAAAACGAGAATGAAAGCACAAAACTATAGACTTCTTTTCTTCGGCGTTTACAATCAACTAAACTATTTCTTTTCTTCGTCCGTATTTTTATACCCTCACTTTAGTGTGAAGAGGGTATGTATCATTTGCTACGGAAAAAAGTGTAACACGTCGAAGGAGTGACCTAAGACCCCAAGTATGTTCGGAGAAAATCCGTTTTGGGTCATTTTAATTCGAATGAGCAATGTCCGTCCGTCTGTCTGTCTGTCTGCTGGCTGGTGCGCACGATAACTCTCGAAAGGAGTAACCGATTGACCTCAAATTTAGTATGTGGTAATATTTTTTTCTATCTCCGGCTAAGTTCGAAGATGGGCCATATTGGTCCACTCCTTCTAGTACCTCCCCCACAAAGGGTTAAAATGTTGTGAAATATTGATTCTTTAATAACTGCTATACTACTTATTCGAATCTTTTGAAATTCCACACATAGTATTAGGTTATTAGTCGCTATCAACTCGAGAAAAATGGGCGAAGTCGCCACGTCCCTTTTGGCGTTCTGATCAGACTTGTGTCCGCAAATCCAGGTCTTTAATTTTGATTTAGTCGTGCCAACATATACCTTCTGGCATATGTTGGTCTTGTCACCCACACATTCAATCTTATAAACTACGTATGATTATTCCTCTTTTTATACATTCATTTTGTCACTCCGTTTGTAACACCTCTAAATATTGATCTGAGACCCCATAAATTATATATATTCCTAATCGCCGTAAAATTCTAAGACGATTTAGCCATGTCCGTCCGTCCGTCCGTCTGTTGTAATCACTCCGTTTGTAACACCTCTAAATATTGATCTGAGACCCCATAAATTATATATATTCCTAATCGCCGTAAAATTCTAAGACGATTTAGCCATGTCCGTCCGTCCGTCCGTCTGTTGTAATCACACTACACTCCGTTATAATAGAGCTAGGGTGATCAAATTTGGTAGAAATATTTGTAGTAGTTTCAGGTTGTTTGGGATTGCAAATGGGCCATATCGGTCAATGTTTTGATATAGCCCCCATATACAGCATCTTACTTATTGTGATTCTTAGTGTTCTCATCTTCTATACATTCACCATATTTGTATACCCTCCACCATAGGACGGGGGGTATAACACCTCTAAATATTGATCTGAGTCCACATAAAATATGTATATTCTTAATCGTGGTAAAATTCTAGGACGATTTAGCCATGTCCGTACGTCCATCCGCCCGTCTTTTGTAATCACGCTACAATCTACAATACTTGAGCTAGGTAGCTGAAATTTGGTATAGATACTTCTTATACCTGCAGGTAACTTGGGGTTGAGAATGGGCTATATCGGTCCACATTTTGATATAGTACCCATGTATAGCATCTGTCCGATTTGACTTCTTAACGCCATAGAGACCGCAAATGTCAACTGATCGGGCTGAAAATTGGTAACTGGGGTTAATTTATACCCTCACACGAACAACCATTGTCATAGGTCCATGGTTTGATATAACCTCCATACAAAGGTCCCTTTAGATTTTACTTCTTCACGCAACAAAAACCACAAATTTCAACGAATCGGGCTGAAATTTTGTAATATGACTTTATTTGTGCCCGAAACCATTCACATGCTATCCATGGTGGAGGGTATATAAGATTCGGCCAGGTCGAACTTAACGCTTTTACTTGTTTGAGTTTAGTTTTGGTGTTACTGAAGAAATTGTTCACAGTATTTTACGTCCTTTGTGCTAACTGGAAATTGTCTTTATTGTAGATGTGCCAGTGGCAAAATCGCTCGGGAAATTTTGGAATATACGTTAATGGTTTGTACATCGTTGCTACATTTTCCTTTTGAAGAAAAATAATTTTCTTTATTTAGGAAAAAAACATTGCCATATTTTGGGAAAATCCGTTTTGATTTCGATATAGCCTCCATATACGTATATGTTCCTTCCAATTTGGCATATAAGCGCTATAGGAATTGTATTTTTTTCCAATCTTCAAGCATTTTGAGAGAAAGTGTTTTGTGATCCAAGAGTGAATTCGGTGAAATTCTGTTTATATATTCGGTTAGGAATACTGCGAGTTTTAAAGTTATAGCTTCAGATTTCGATATTGATCTATCAAGGTGGTGTAGGGCATCATATGTTCCTTTTTATACCCTACACCACACTGTGGTACAGGGTATTGTGGCTTTGTGCATTTGTTTGTAACGCCCAAAAAGCGAAGAAATATAACGATAGTTTATTATACCGATCGACATAGAATCACTTTTTGAGTCGATTAAGCCGATTAAGTGAAGGTCGTATTTTTGGTCCGATTATGGTGAAATTTGAAATTGGTTCAAATCGGTGTTTAAGTACAAACATGAATTGTCCCTTTAATTTCTCTCGGTGTAATTAATGTCTTAATTTTCGTACCAATATACTCGTTAAAATCTGTTGGCTCCCAATTACTCCATCCTTGTAATTATGATTGTCAGATTTTAACGAGTAACTAGTAGTTTTTGCGCCGACGCCGCCACCTTTCTCCATCTTAGATTAATTCTTAATTTTTAATCGCTCTCTTAACCTCGCTCGATTATGTACATCTCGCTGTAGCATTTTGTATTCAAGGTAAACTTCGTTACCACCATCAACCTATAAAACCTCAATAAAACCGATTGGCACTTGTCCATTTTATTGTATAAGAAAAAACTTAAAATTTTCACGCATTCGGCGTGAACAATCGGTTCAGATTTAGATATAGCCCCCATATATATGTTACTCCCGATTTGACATGTAGATATAATTTTTAGCGACTGTGTGGTTTTGGAAGTGGTGAAATGATGTGATATATTTTTTAAGATTTTTTATCAAAACACATTCTGGAACAGCAATCACAATTTCTGTGAATGTATATAAAATAGGGCAACATTTTTTTGCAGCATAAGATTTTGCGGTCGATTTCGGTATATAGGATAATACAGATCTCAGGTTATAAATTAATTTCATTGAATTTGCTCTAATTCTCATTATACACCGCTATATGCTAAAATGGAGATCTTACAATACATATTTTAAGCACAACTCGAGAACAATGCTGCCCATTTGTTTCAGGATAGTTTTAAAAAATTGGAAATTGAATGGCCTTTCACTTTTTCTAATACCACTTTTTTAATCTCTTTGAACGGGTTCGATTACATGTCAAATCAAAAACGCTCTAAAAATTACATATATTTTTAATAATTTCTAAATAAATTTATAATAAAAACATAGCAAAATGCAAAACTGTTTGATATATAGGGTGATCCATTTAGTGGTTCCCTACTTCTTTTAAGAAAAAAAAACACAGAAAGTTTAAATTGAATGTGGAATGTTTATTATCATTTGAAAGAACATTCTTTGGCATTTATTTTTTGAGGATTATGTCTATCAAATGTTGGCCGCGCCTACTTCTCAGATGGTCCATCCGTTGAGTCCAATTTTCGATGACTCGTTCGAGCATTTCGACTGGTAACTGGCAAATGACACGCGTGATGTTTTGCTCCAGGGGCTGATCGAAGCGGGTTTGTCCGCATAAACTTTAGACTTTACATATCCCCACAGGAAAAAGTCTAACGGTCCACTGATTGATGCGATGTGTGGAAAGTGGCGTCGTCTTGTTGAAACCAAATGTCGCCAAGATCACGAGCTTCAATTTCAGGCATCAAATAGTCAGTTATCATGGCACGATAACGGTCGCCATTGACGGTTACGTTCTCACCGTCATCATTTTTGAAGAAATATGGACCGATGATTCTGGTACGTCGGATCGGGAATCGGTCATGGGTGTCAAGATCGTGGGTCGAATGGAAAGTGTTTTCTTTTTGGATTTAAAAAAAATGGACTAAGCGCAATTGGCGAACGATTATTTTGATAGTTAAACTGAATAATTTGTAAACGTTGTTCAGGCGTAAGTCTTTCCATGATGAAATGTCAAACAATACTTGTCAAAAAGAACATGACAGCATGACACGACTCACCCGTGATCTGTCCAAAAAAGGCTATTGAAAAAAGTATCTCTACTTAAATCACCCTATATATATAATTTTATCGCCTGATCGACCATGAATAAAATGACCTAATACCGAACAAAATCGCTGCATAAGTCAAAAAGTTGTAGGTAGTTTAGCAAATCTATCATCAAGGGTCTGTTTCTGTAGCTTATTTTCGTTCGTCTACGGCGAACGATCAAAAATCACTCAACTATTACTTCAATTCTATAAAGCGCAGGTTAGAAATATTTTAGGTACGAGCTTTTTGCGTGATTTACTATAGACACACAGAATTATAACCTGTTGTGACTTATAGATTTCTCGGAATAATTGAGTGATTTTTGATCGTTTGCCGTAGACGAACGAAAATAAGTTACAGAAACAGGGCCTAACTCTCAACAACTTTTATCGTGAATGTTGACTAAATTACTTACAACATTTTAAATTATGCAAGAAGAGCGCAATTTTTTAATTTTAAATAAAACACAGATATTTACGAAAAAATCGTGAAACTTTATTATATCGTAAAGTAGACAGAATGAGGTTATGTATGGAACAATATATCGTGCAGATGGCCGCCGCGGCTTTGCTGGCATGCACGCGATCTTTTAATGAAATTTTCAATGACCGTTTTGCATGAATGCTGCGGTATTTCATTAATGCAGCGTCCAATTTCGTCTTTTAAGGCTTGAGTCGTCGTCGGCTTATTCGCGTAAACCATCGACTTCAAAAAACCCCAAAGAAAAAAATCTAATGGTGTTAAATCGCACGATCTAGGCGGCCAATTCTGATCTCCAAAACGCGAAATAACACGACCGGGAAATGACTGATGCAGCAATTGAATTGTTTCTCTGGCTGTATGACATGTGGCGCCGTCTTGTTGGAACCACATGCCCTCCACATTCATTTCTTCAATTCTAGGCAAGAAAAAACTGGTTATCATTTCACGATACCGAACACCATTGACTGTTTGCGCTTGACCTGCCTCATTTTCATAAAAAAAGGTCCAATGATTCCTCCAGCCCAAAAACCACACAGTGACACAGTAGCGCGTTGTTGTCTTTACATCACTAACAGACCCAGTTTCGGCAAATTTATCCATTAATCTCTTTACAGTTGACTCTTTTGGAGCATTATTGTGACCCCAAATTGATCGCAATTTGCGAACTGTAGCCGCAAAACTTTCACCATTTTGGTAAAACAATTTCACAATGAGAATGCGTTGTTCATTCGTGTAGCGCTCCATTTTACTAACCTCGTACCTTCTACTAACAAACAATAACAATTATTCAAATGTCAAACAATGACACTTCGAATGTTGCGAGATTAAAAAATTGCGCTCTTCTTGGGACACCCTTTAAATATAAAATAGTTTTGCATTTTGTTATGTTTATACCCTACACCACACTGTGGTACAGGGTATAATAACTTTGTGCATTTGTTTGTAACACCCAAAAGGTGTATTACACTATGCAACAAAAGATTTGTCCAAGGGATGTGGATAACTGTTTCTGGTGCAATTAGGTGTCACAAACACGAAAAGAATATTAAAACCAGTAAGGAAAGGCAGAAAGTCGGGCGGGACCGACTATATAATACCCTACACCTCCCTAACAATGCGATGAGGGTCATTGCCATAATAATTGGTAAATGGGTAGAAACATACATATTATCTAATTCTGAAACGATAATCGCTAAATTAAGCAATATTCGTTCCTAAATTGAGAAACATCTTTCTGGAAAATTTTAATGATCGGAAGTAAAATACAACTTCTATAGCGGTTTGATACCAAATCAGGAGGAACATATATATGGAGCTTTAATATAAATCTGAGCCGATCTTCCCTGAATACTTATTCATGTAAAAAAACCTCCTTCTGTCGAATTTCGTACTGATCGGATATAAAATACAGTCTCTACAGCGCTTACTTGTCAAATCGGTGGTAACATATATATGGGAGCTATATCTAAATCTGAACCGATTTTCTCCGAATTTGGCAGTATTCCTTAATGTAATAAGAAACCTCTTTCTGCCGAATTTCGCACTGATCGGATATAAAATACAGTTTTTACAGCGCTTACAGGTCAAATCGGGGGTAACATATATATGGGTGTTATATCTAAATCTAAACCAATTTTCTCAGAATTTGGCAGTATTCCTTCATGTAGAAAGAAACCTCTTTTTGCCGACTTTCGCATTGATCGGGGGTAACGTATATATGGGGGCTATATTTAAATCTGAACAGATTTCTTCCAAATTTGAATGTGTTCATTCATATAATAGGAAACCTCTTTCTGACGAATTGCATACTGATCGGATATAAAATACAGTTTTTACAGCGCTTACATGTCAAATCGGAGGTAACATATATATGGGGGCTATATCTAAAGCTGAACCGATTTTAACCAAATTCAATAGGGATCGTCCTTGGGCCAAAAAAAGATATGTGTAAAGTTTCGTCGAGATCGGACCATAATTGCGACCTGTACTTTGATTACAAGAATACATGCACAGACGTACAGACAAACGGACATAGGTAAATCAACTCAGAAAGTGATTCTAAGTCGATCGGTATAATAAACGATGGGTCTATTTCTCCTCCTTTTGGGTGTTACAAACAAATGCACAAAGTTATAATACCCTCTACCACAGTGTGGTGTAGGGTATAAACAAAATGTATGGTCAGGGAAAGTACATTCAGTATTTGGACCATAATTTTTTAAGTATAAGCCGTAGAATCTTTGGTTTAGTAACAGTCGTCAAAAAAATGAGAAAAAAATTATTTTTAAAAAAAAAACTTTTTTCTGGTACAAAAAAAAAACCATAAAAAATAGAATAAAAAATCGAAAAAATTATTTTATCACATTTTTAAAAAGCCAGCATGATAACGAAGAAAACACAGTCTATTTGAAAAAATCTATGGATAGATGTAAAAGTTATGAGCCATTTTGTAAATGCTAGGGAAATTCAAAAAATCTTGTTTCATATTTTTTCCTTTTTAAATGATGTTTTTGCTTATATTGAATTCGACATATGTTAGAGAGACATATAAGAGACATTGCACTTGCATTTTAATTTATGAGGATTGATGTCAGACATCATAAAATTATAGAGAGGAATGTGACAGCTATATTGGATGAGATCCGCTCAGATAGAGGGTGATTCAACAATATTTGTGGTTTTTTTATTTATGAGGTTTCCATTCAGTTACGCTTTTTAGGGGCATGGACATCCCAGTCGTATATACAGGTAGTAAAATTATATATACGCAATACAAAGTAGTACGCGGCAGTCTTGAAAATATTGGGTGTCTACTTTCGAAGAAAACTACATATATGTCAGTTACAGGTACTGCAACTTATGAACCCGGTATTTATGAATGAAATTTCTTATTAATAAATTTGTGTAATTCACCGCCTTAAAGAGATAAGACGATTTTCTGGAAAATATTAAAAAGTTATATTTCGAAGCATGAGTAAAAGGCAAAGAAATTTTCAATGTGTAAATGATCCCGACAATTTCTGCTACATCTGCGGAAAATATGTAATTAAAAAAATCGACGTGCGTTTAGTAAAATAATAGAAGAAATATATGTGTAATATTTTGGTATACGAGTTAAAAATATGAACGAACCGTGGACACCTAGTATTTTGTGTAATTCGTGCCATGTAAATCTTACTCGATGGACTAGTGGAACAATGCGGTAAGTACTTTAAAATTAATGTATTACAATGTTTTGTGGAATAAAAGGTTTTAATTTTAGACTTCACGTGCAATTTGGAATGCCAATGATTTGGAGACAACCATTCATTCACGATACGGACTGCTATTTTTGTCTAAGTTAATAGATTGGAGTAGGAAGTGTCCAAGTATAGCTAACAGCCTAATTACGGAAACATCATCAAGTTCAACTGAGTACTCAACTCTGAGCGATTCAAGTTTGAGTCAGAAGTCATCGCTTTTAACTCAGTTTCAACTCATTGATCTAGTGAGAAATTTGGAACTGACCAAAGATAAGGCAGAACTACTTGCATCTGGGATGAAACAGTACAATATGTTGGCCCCAGATGTTAACATATCATAGAGTCCGTGATATACCTTTCAAACAATTTTATACAACTGTGGATAACAGATGATTTTGCAAGGACATTCCCGGAGTGTGCGAGGAACTTCATCAAACATACAATTTAAAGGAATGGCGGTTACTTGTTGACAGCAGTAAAGAAAGTTTGAATGCAGAACTTTTACACAACGGAAATCAGAAACCGTCGATTCCAATTCCCATCCATGACTGGAAAATTTGTTGCGATTTAAAAGTAGTTGGTATCTTATGCCTCTGGGATAGCAGATATTTTGCCACCACTGCATATCAAGCTGGGGCTCTTTAAAAATTTTGTAAAAGCCTTAAGGAAAGATGGAAATTCACTCTCATATTTAAAAAGTTTATTTAAAAGTCTTTCTTTTCAAAAAATCTAAGAAGGCGTTTTTGATGGGCCTAAAATAAGGAAACTGATGAAAGATGTGAATTTCGAATCATATTTGTCGTCGGATGAAATTGCAGTATGGAGGTCGTTTAAGCTTGTAGTTTTATATTTCCTTGGATCTAATAAAAGCCTCAATGATTAATGATTTGTTAAAAAATTATGAAAAAATTGGTTGGAAATATATTTTTTTATATTTATGTATATAACACATATGTATGTATTCTTCCAACTTATTTTTAGCTGTATGTATTCCAACAGGTGTAAATATGTCCCTCAACATTCATTTCTTGTATTCTCATTTAAACTTTATCCCCGAGAATCTTGGCGACGTAAGTGACGAACATGGCGAAAAGTTTCACAAAGAATTGAAGTCCATCGAGCGGCGTTACCAAGGGCACTGGGATGAAAGAATGATGGGAGATTAAATTTGGTTCCTCATTAGAGAAACCGATTCCGAAATCTACAAACGTCAACAAAGAACTCACATTTACTTCTAATAAAACTTGTTCGTGTAAATAAACTCAAATGCACATAATATAAATAAAAGTAATAAATAAAATCGCTATTTAAACAGAAATTAAAAAAAAACAGATTTTTTGAAATTCTCTTATCTCTACCAAAAGGGCTATAATTTCTACATTTATCCATAGATTTTTTCAAATAGGCATTATTTTCTTTGCTAGAATGCAAACTTTTAAAAAATAAAATATTTTTTTTCGATTTTTTATGTTTTTTTGTCCCAGGACTTTTTTTTTGAAAAAAATCGACTTTTTCCAATTTGTTTAATTACTCTTACTAAACCACTGTTTCTAAGTGAAAGAGATATTTCCAACATTGGTAGCCCACATTCAATTTAACGTATAAGTCGACCTGATCGGGCATATACTCCAAAAATTATAGTGCAAATACTAAGGGTACCTTCGACGATAATAGCATTTTTAATAAACAATTTTTTAAAAAAAATTTATCCTTAAAAAAGTTTTTGGTTTTGATTTTATATAACAGTATGCCAAAATCTATACAAAACCAGTAAGGAAAGGCAGATAGTCGGGCGGGGCCGACTATATAATACCCTACACCTCCCTAACAATGCGATAAAGGTCATTGCGATAACAATTTGGAATAATTGGTAAGTAGGCAGGAACATATTATCTAATTCTGAGCCGATAATCGCTAAATTAAGCAATATTCGTTCCTAAATTGAGAAACATCTTTCCGGAAAATATTAATGATAATCGATAATCGCTAAATTTCGTTCCTAAATTGAGAAACATCTTTCCGGAAAATATTAATGATCGGAAGTAAAGTACAACTTCTATAGCGCTTTGATACCAAAAAACCCGGTTATACCGGGTTTTTCAATAAGAGCGCTACAAAAGTTTTTTTAAATAAAACAAAAACGGTTTTGGATATCAATGAAATTCTTTATTCCTGTGAAAGTACGTTCGATGCCATTATGTATGGAACTAGATTTCTTTTGCATGGCCACCACGGGCACGCTTGCAGAAGTCCAGACGCTGAACCCAATTTTCGACGGTTTTCAAGCCAAAATCGGCCGATACTGCTGCAATTTCACGTTCGATATTCGTACGCAGTTCATCAATCTTCGCTGGCTTGTTGGCATAGACCATAGACTTGACGTAGCCCCACAGGAAATAGTCTAACGGCGTCAAATCGCACGACCGAAGCGGCCAATCGACTGGACCATTTCGTGGGATAACACGTTCTCCAAACTTGGTTTCCAATAAATTGATTGTGGCATTCGCCGTGTGGCTTGTGGCGCCGTCCTGTTGGAACCACATGTCCTCCAAGTCCATATCGTCCAATTGGGGCCAAAAATATTCGGTTATCATTGAACGGTAGCGATTCCCATTCAAGTTAACGTGCCGGTCTTGATCATCACGGAAGAAGTAAGGCCCAATGACGCCGCCGGCCAATATACCGCACCAAACCGTATTTTTTTCGGGATGCTATGATGACTCATGGAGTACGTGTGGATTGCTGTCTGACCAATAACGCATATTTTGTTTATTGACGAAGCCATTCAGGCAGAAATGAGCCTCATCGCTCATCGACCATAAATTGGACGTAGCGCTCTTAACGTTGAGGACACTGACTCCGAATTTCGGTAGTAAATTTTAATAATTTCGACTCGTTGTTGGCTCGTATATCTTTCCATCATGAAATGGCAAACCTTACTGAAGAGAAATGTCAAAAGAGCGGCAAAAAATATGGCGTCGTTTGCTGTCCCTGTCGGTCTACTTTTGTAGCGTCCCTGTTGAAAAACCCTTTATATAAATCTGAACGGATTTTCCTTGAATACTCATTCATGTAAAAAGAAACTTCTTTCTGTCAAATTTCGTACTGACCGGATATAAAATACAGTCTCTACAGCACATACAGACCAAATCGGGGGTAACATATACATATATGGGGGCTATATCTAAATCTGAACCGATTTTCTCTGAATTTGGAAGTATCCCTTCATATAATAAGAAACCTCTTTGTGTAGATTTTTTTACATTTCTACAGCGCTTACATGTCAAATCGGGGGTAACATATACATATATGGGGGCTATATCTAAATCTGAACCGATTTCCCTCAAATTTGGCAGTGTTAATTCACGTAATGAGAAACCTCTTTCTGCCAATTTTTTTACTGATCGGATATAAAATACAGTTTCTACAGCGCTTACATGTCAAATCGGGGGTAACATATATATGTGGGCTATATCTAAATCTCAACCGATTTCCCACAAATTTGGCAGTATTAATTCATGTAATAAGAAACCTCTTTTGGCCGAATTTCATACTGATCGGATTAAAAATACACTTTTTACAGCGCTTACATGTGAAATCGGGGGTAACGTATATATGGGGGCTATATCTAAATCTGAACCGATTTCTTCCAAATTTAACAGTGTTCATTCATATAATAAGAGACCTCTTTCTGCTGAATTCCATACTGATCGGATATAAAATAAAGTTTTTACAGCGCATACATATCAAATCGGGGCTAACATATATATGGGGGCTATATCCAAATCTGAACCGATTTTAACCAAATTGAACAGGGATCGTCCTTGGGCCAAAAAAAAGATATGTGTAAAGTTTCGTCAAGATCGGGCCATAATTGCGACCTGTACTTTGATTACAAGAATACATCTACAGACGGACAGACAGACAGACGCACATAGCTAAATCGACTCAGAAAGTGATTACAAGTCGATCGGTATAATAAACAATGGATCTATCTCTTCTCCTTTTGGGTGTTACAAACAAATGCACAAAATCATAATACCCTGTACCACAGTGTGGTGTAGGGTATAACAATAATTTTTAGGTCTAGGACACAAATCACTCGACTCAGAATCACTTTCTGATTGATGTAGCTATGTCCGTCCGTCCCTTCGTCTGTCCGTCCATAGTCTGCGCATGTATTGTAATCGCAGTACAGGTCGCAATTATGACCCGAACTCAACGAAACGTTGCCATATCTTTCTTTTGGCCCAAGGACGATCCCTATTTAATTATGTACCTCCAATTTGGCATATATGTATGCACTGTATAAGCTACATTTTTTAACCAATCTGTATACAAATTGACAGAGAGAAGTCTTTTGATACACATAGAGATAATACAAAATGTAAGGAAAATCGGTTCGGATTTATCGTCGTTTTAATGCTATTTTGTTCCAGAAGCCATTTTGTAAGATCGTAGAAAAACGCAATTTACTGTTTGAGTAAAAACGGGACTGAAGGGTTACACACTTTTTATTCCATAGGGTTCCCAACAGTGTTTGGATGATTCTCATGCATTTATATGCCATTACATTTTAGTCCATATCCACTTTTCTTTTGATATTTTTTCGTATTTGTATTACATGGATCACAAAAAGGATCAGTATGGAAGGATAGTAATTAACATATTGTGATCGATAGAACGTAAAATAATGAGTCAAAAATGTAGGGCGATAGAAAAAGGGAGACATATAAGAAAAATTAACAAACCAATATCTCGAAAACTAGACTAAATAGGAAAACAAATTATTGCAGGTTCTGAAAGAGCATGTTTGAAACCCATATTATCAACTCTTAATTAAAACAAGTAAAAGCGTTAAGTTCGGCGATGCCGAATCTTATATACCCTCCACCATGGATAATAATATGGATAAAAATGTCTTAAACCTAAAAAAAATAACACCGAAAAACACAAAAAAACATATAGAACAGTAGGAATCACAACAAGTTATATGCTATATATGGGAGCTATATCTAAATATGGACCGATATCACCCATTTGTAATCTCAACAACCTGCAACTATAAGAAATATGTATACCAAATTTGATCAACCTAGCTCTATTATTACGGACTGTAGCGTGATTACAACAGACGGACGGACGGACGGACATGGCTAAATCGTCTTAGAATTTTACGAAGATTAAGTATATATATATATACTTTATTGGGTCTCAGATCAATATTTAGAGGTGTTACAAACGGAGTGACAAAATGAATATACCCCCCATCCTATTGTGAAGGGTATAAAAACACAAAAAGGGCGTATGGACCAAAATAGCATTAGGCCGACGTTATATACAGCCACCATACATATGTTACACCCAATTTGATATGTAAGCGCTGTATCTGATTAGTACATAATTTGGGAGAAAGAGGTTCCTTATTACATGAATGAATACTACCAAATTCTAGGAACATTGTTTCAGATTCAGATATAGCCCCAACATATATGTTACCCCCGATTTGACATGAAAGCGCTGTAGAAACTATATTTTGTAAACGATCAGGACGAAAATTGACAGAAAGAGGTTTCTTATCTGTTAAGATGTATATATGTATATCCCCCATATATATGTTCCTTCCGATTTGGTATCAAAGGGCTATAGAAGTTGTAAAATACTTCCGATCATTACAAAATTTTGCAGAAAGAGGTTTCATAATTTGGAGGTAATCTGTTGAGATTTAGATATAGCCACATACATACATACATACTATGTTCCTACCTATTTAGTTCTAAGCACTATTGAAACTATAGTCTATAGTTGAAGTATAGTCTCAACTATTTGTTCCTTCCGATGCTTGATCTATTAAAGCAGGGCTGTGGAGTCGGCGTTGTTTTTGCAAATTTCATGAAATTATACTTTCAAATATAATTTACGATCAAATATGTTATGATCAACATCTTTACACCTCCTGGGATAAGCCTTGATGAGGAGGTGGAGCTAAATACTTTGTTAACTGAATCAAAACTAATTATTCCAAATTGTTATCGCTATGCCCTTTTTGCATTGTTAGGGAGGTGTAGGGTATTGCATAGTCGGCCCGCCCGACTTTAGGTCTTTCCTTTCTACTTTTATTACAAATTTATTCAGAAATTATTAAAAGATATACAAATATATGGGCAATTCCACGGTGTCGAACGTTGTACACATTCAAAGTGCTAAAAAGGTCAAAATAAAACATATTTTAGATTCATCTTTTACATAATCTTATTGATCGTTAATAGTGCTATCACTAGTGTTTTAGTCTTTTTCAGGCGAAATATTGATTAGAAAAGAAAGGACAAAAAAATGGAGCGGTTTGAACGCGACAAAAATGGAAGTAGTTTTCGTGTACATCTTTAAAAACATGAGCTTCAGCGAAATCAAAAAGCATATGTTAAAGACGAAAATGTTAAAAAATAATATAGTTTTTGAATCCTCTTTGTTTGGTAGAAATATCTTTGGTAGTTTTTTTTTAATTAAATTTTGAAGTTGGTTCGAACGTGAGATGTCGAACGTGACATTTTTTTTACATTACTATTTTCAAATAAAACAAATAAAGACTATGGGGACTATATCAAAAAATGGACCGATAGTGTCCATTTTCAATCCCAAGTTACCTGTAGCTATAAGAACGATCTATACCAAATTTCTGTCATCTAGCTCAATTATTGTAGACTGTACGTGACTACAACAGACGGACGGACGGGCGTATTCTTGAAGTTTACACTTACGGTGTCGAACGTGAAAAACTTCAAATAGATACAGAAAAAATTCTATATAATAATTTAAACAGTTTTTTTTGGAATGTTGGTATTTTATATAAATTCTATTTGTACAAATAGTTTGATGCACTTTCTTTGAATATTTCTGGTCCATTGATAACTAATGCTCCTTTTCGGTGTCGAACGTGACAATAACATTTGTAGTAGAGATAAGCCAAAAATTACCGTTATTCCTCATTCCATTTGCTTCGAAACTAAAAAGTGTCGAATAAAAATTACGATTACGTTTGTTCTTCGAAAGATTCTTTGAAATAAGCTTCATTTTACATAAGCCTCTATTAACGAGGTTAATTTTAAAGAAATGTGCAATAAAAATGCGTAAATGACCAAAACTAAAATTTTCCACTACGCAATCGTTTTTTTTTTTAAATGTTGAGTAAATACATGTGAAATTTTTTCATATTATTAAAATTTGAAAATTTTTGTATAATAATAAATTACATTAATGTGATTTTGATAACGTTTGTTTGGGGCCGTACCTGGCTCCCGGTGGGGTTTCGCTGGTTCTCGGGGATGTAGGGTACGTCTCCGGTCTGCTCCTCAGTCGTCTCCTCCGGCCAACTTCTTTCCCCTAGGCGTGGGGCACTTTCTTCAGCCTCTGGCGTGGCTGGACGTCTCCCCTCGGCGTTGGGGCACGTTCCCTCAGCGGTGGGAATCAGAAAAGAAAGCTGGTTGGACGCTCCTCGTCCGGTGTGGTGAGCCACCTGTGGCTTGCCGGCTCTTGTTTGGCGTTTGCCGGTACAATAGACACGCACAGGTATGTGTGTGTGTGGCGGTGGCGGCTTTTTTATCTAAACTTTTTGTTTAGTTAAAACACTCTTATTTAGATTTATTTTTATTTTGTTGTTCTTTTCTTTTAATAAAAATACTCTTTTAATTTTAGTTTTTTAGTTTTAACAACTTTATTTAGCTTCACTCGTTCACAACAATAATTTTTCTTTAGTTTTAGTTAGGATGTGTGTCTCTGGTGGTTGTAATAAAACGAATAAATTAATTATAAAAACCAGAGTCACACATCACCTTTTTTCCACCGCGGCCGCCGCACCGTACGAATTTACCGCCGATGACATCATACCAGCTTAAACCTCCTTACACGAGGCGAATCAAAAAAGCGTCCCATACACGCCACCAAACAAAGGGGGCATTCACACGACGTCTGACGAACAACTTTTTAGAGCGTCACAAAAACGTCGTATCACTTCCTAGAGCTGCGCTATGTGACAAAATACATGTGATTCTATCACCTAACACAGCTCCATCAGTGAAAACGCGGGTTTGATAGTGACTGCTACCAAGTTGGACGGCAAATCGCCTCGTGTGAAACGTCCCTTGAACTTAAGGACGGTGGAATTACATGGCGATCGGCGCGGGCAACTGGGTGGAAACGTATACATGTTCGCTTAGACGCGATTAGTACCAGTGACGTTTCGTAACGCAACGGGGTCGCAAAGAGACCGTAAGAACCCGTAACTGACGTAAACAGTAAAAATGGTACAAAATCGATTGGAAACCACCACAATGATACGATGAACCACGAATAAGGCGGAAACGTAACATTGTGGTACCAATCGCGCCTTTTGTGAAGCGAACAACGTTAATTATACCCTCACTTTAGTGTGACGAGGGTATATATCATTTGCTACGGAAAAAAGTGTAACACGTCGAAGGAGTGACCTAAGACCCCAAGTATGTTCGGAGGAAATCCGTTTTGGGTCATTTTAAGTCGAATGAGCAATGTCCGTCCGTCTGTCTGTCTGTCTGTCTGTGTGCTGGCTGGTGCGCACGATAACTCTCGAAAGGAGTGTTGCGATGTAGAACAAATGAACAATAAAAGGAAACATGAAATGGTCACATTATTGAATGGAACCACCCTAGTGATACGTTAACAAAGTTATACGTACATACTGTATGCAGTTCGTATTTTTTTTATGATCCCATCAAATGGGAGTGTAACATTTCTAAGGAGAAACCAATTGACTTGAAATTCAGGATGTGATTTGTTTTATCTCGGACAAACTTCGATGATGGAAATGTTCTAGTAAACACTTACCACCCCAAATGGCTTATAGTTAGCGAAAAATTGATTTTTCAGAAGATTTGTATACCCTATTGTAATGTGCTGTAATTACGCTTATGGCAAATAGGCACTATTGTCTTGAGAAGTGGACCACTGTGTCCCGCATGCGTGAATGCGTACCAGGCATGGGAGCAAATTTATACTAGGTGATTAGCTTTAATTTTATAGCTGGCTAGATTTTGAGGTTTTGCACAGGGTAATGTATGTACAATACATGTAGTCTTGTGAGAAATGGTCGGTACTACCAACTCCTATAACGTTGATACCTCTCACACGTAGTGGCCACAAACATGCCAGAATTCCATGTCCAACATAACTTTAACTCCAGTACGCATAGAGACATCCAACTCAGTGCAGTACAATGTCTTGGAGGAATCTTCTGCTCATAGCCATGTATTTGTGAAGACTCTTGAGCACAATTTCCCCACAGATTTCCATCGTGGTGTTGTTAAAGGCTCCGTAAGGAGTTCCATATATGCTGCGTGAGTTGCTTAATGGACGAGGGTGGGCCTAGATTGGTTAGTCAGGTTATTTTTATAATTTATTAAAATTTTGCTGCTGTCGATGCCATGAGGTAGTGGGCATCTGATTCAAAACAGCTGTTGTGTACAGGGAATTATTAAAGCCGAGGTTACACTACTACGTATACTACGACAACGTTGCATCAAATAGTACAATCCCATTCATAAATCTGCCCGAAACGGGGAAATAAAGAAGAATGATGTTTATCCAGGGAATTCAAGGAACCGGTAATTTTGAAATAAAAGAAAGTAAACCTGGTTTTCAGATACAAGAACAACTCCTTAGGTATACTGTTTCGGACGATTGGGAATAGATTTCCGCGGGAAAAAAAATGAGTATAAAAGGTAGGATTGAGGGAGAAATCGGCCATTTGTGCAAAGTAAAAATCAAAGCTTACAGACGGAGACATCGCGGAAAATAGTAAAGAAAAGAAAGTAATATTGGAGTAATGTGTAATAAAAAAGAAGGAAATTCAAGATTAAGTGTTATTTTTCTTTTGTTTAGCGTTAAATTAAAAAAACGATCAAGTGCGAATAATTTGCTCAAGACCCGGGTTGTATTCTAAACGTGTGAAATTTGGGAATTGAGGCAAGTAATGGCAAAAAAAGTAGAAAAAAAACATGATATTAATAAAATAACCTCAATAGGTCTGGCTGGTGTAGTCTCCTGGTGCAAACAGGAGGCGTTAATTTTTTAAACCCGCAAACAATCTTCAGTAGTAGCCAATCAAAGCTAAATCGAAACGGAGATTAAGGAAACATCCTAAGAAATCCCCTGTATAGCTGGAAGGCCAATGTAAGATTCGCAGATCGGAATCGTGTAGAACAAGGTATGATTTAATACAGAAGATTGTGCAGTGTAATTGTGAGTTATACGACGGTTCGGGATTTGCCGGACTAATCGTCAGACCTAGTCGCAATTCAACCCTGTGAAAGGGAGTCCCCAAGAAAAAATCCCAGAATCCACAATCCCAGATTATAGCCAATGAACCAGATAAATAAAATAAAACAGCCGCTGGATTATAACAATTAGGGCTCTCCGGAAAAAGAAGCTAACCGGATGCTATATGTGTTAGTATTAGTGAGAGACGACCTATGAATGTGGTGGTTGCCCTCAGTACTGATGGAAAATCAAATTTAGGTTCAGAATATTAAACATAATAAATAATAGATTAATAAGCTAGGAATAAATTTACATTATACTCGTGATGTGCGAAGTGTCTTTGATCATGCATTAGTAATTTTAGCACCAAACCGGATTCTTGAAAAAATTATAGTTTTAAGTTTTAGTTTAATTATTTTTGGTATGATAATGATTTGTATAGTGTTAAGATTAAATCGAATATATTGTTAGGGATTATACAAAGTAAATGAGGTATTCTCCGTAAACAAGAAAAAGAGGGAACGCACAGGAATTTGATCCTGATGATTTTCGCTTAACTGAGCTCACTTAGGTAGGAATATAATAAAAATAGTTTTTTGGTCCTGGAATAAAGGACGAAATCTCAGAACTTTGTAGGTCCCATTTTGTGTTTTTTTAGTGTTCATATTTGTAACGATTGTCTAATCATAAGAAAGATTAAGATACCATTTTATGATTTAGTTCTTTTGTTTTTTTTATTATAAATGAAATTATGTTATTAATATAAAACGAAATAATGGAAAAGGTGTAATTTTGCTTTTTGTGGAAGGAATGGGATAGTGGTATGAGGTGAGGAAGAGGCAAAAATGGGGTCCAGAAAAAATGATGTATGGTAATCTGGACCATGGAAGGGAGGGCAGAGTGGTGGTCCGAAACACCAAGGACCTTGAATGCGTGGATATCTTGTTTGTATAAGTGCAATAGTGTTTTGTTGTTAATTTTTTTTTCATGTTATACCTCAAGGCTAGGTTTTGGCGGGTTGAGAACTCGACTGAGATCCGAGGAGCTGCCGGAGGGCCTACCTAGCGCTTCGTGTGGGGACATAACAGAAATGGCGCCCAAGCAGAAAATAATAGCTCCTTATATTTTTTTACATAATGTGGCAGAAAAATTTAGCCCATAAAGTTGACTTAGAGGGCGAGCCTTAAAAAAGAGTAGAAATATCAGGAGCAAGAAAGAAGAAGGTACATTAACACCGGAGTATCATTCAATAGTCAGTATTGTAAGTCAATAGCCCAAATAGGATAAGGATCTAGTCAGAAACTAAATGTATTTATTTAGTATTGCATCCAGACTTAGATAACTGAGTTTTTTGAAGTGCAATATTAATTTTAGGTAAATTTAGTTATAGGACTAGGTTTTTAAACCAAAATCAGGATCATGTGCAATATCTTATTGTTTGTGTGTAACAATGATTGTTTTGTAATCGACCTGTGTGTTTGTATTTTAACTTAAAGACAATAGAGAATGTAAAAATGAAAGAGTTCTTGACAGGAAAATCAATAACCGTTTCGGATTGAAATTCGGAAGGCAGAAGTATTGGAAATCCTAAATACTCTCGAGATCTGTGACCTTGTATTCGAAAGGAAACTGCTAGGGTACTAGAGCTTTTAATATATGTTTATCTTTGTGTAGTTTTGTTTTTTAGATATCCACGATAGGAAATCTCACAAGAGAACACTCCAAAAACATGTCGAAATTATGTTTTCTTTTCTAAACAATTTGCAATACATCTTAAGTAAAAGCGAATGATTGGAGAAGAAATCATAATGCCTACATTCTCACCTCTGAAAATACATTTATACATTCCTTCCAAGTAGCGATAAATAAAATTCTCATAAATATTTGTAAAGGACTATAAATTCTACTTTATTAAAATATTGCCAAAAGTGTATTTTAATTTTATTTACTTCAATTTCAATAATTATATTAACTAAACAAAGGAATATTAATAAGAATCCGTTAGAAAGGTAATTCTTATTATTCTTTTTATCTATAATCATATTTGTTAAGTAAGGTCTGACACAAAATTTAGAATTTTAATAGGGTATGATTACGAGATCACGTGCGGCAAATAAGAGGAATTGGCCACGAACATTTGATTTGAACATAGAACAGTACGAGATAGAAAGCAAGAAACAGAAGATGGCGGAACAGCAAGTTGAAACGGAGGAAAATAGACAGATTAGGGATATTTCGGCGACGATTATAAGACGTCCAGATCAGGTTGGAGTTTCGAATCCCACCCAGACTGGACAGGCTGGAGTGGATACGGGCGTGGATCGATATTCGACCCCAGGCCCAAGCCATAGAACTTCAGGGGAAAAATCTCTAGAAGATAAAATGAAGTCGATTGTCGGCAAGGAATTGAGCGATGTTCGTAGAACAATGGAGTCGCTGGAAAAAGCTGTTCAGAACATATCGATGTTGGTAGTCCAAAATCAAAATGTTGCCACTTCAGCACATATTTCGGCTTCGGAAAGTAATCCGTATTTAGGCGAAAATGGAGTCCAATTCCGCCAAGGTGTACCAAGGGATAATTTGTATAGGGAAATGGCAAATTCGGTCCCGGCTTCAGCAAACGGGGGTAGCCACTATCAATTACCTGCAGTTAATGATCAAATACGCATTAGAGTAGATAAATTTGGAATAAATTTTGATGGAAACTTACAGAGACTGACTGTCGAGGAATTTATATTTCGTCTAGAGTGTCTCCAGGCCCAATATGGTATTCCATGGGAGGAGATACTAAGAGACTTCCGCCTATTAGTTTCGGGCCCTGCTTTAGAATGGTTCTGGCAATCTCAGAGGGCCAGAAATTTCACTCAATGGATACAACTGAAGCAAGCGTTGTTATGCCAGTATAGAACGACAAAATCCGCATTTGAAGCCATGCGGGAATTAGTGGATAGGAAGCAGTTGGCAAACGAGCCCATAGATACATACTTCCATATTATGGGACAGCTTCGTGCTCGATTGTTACAACCAATAACTGACCTAGACATGATAAATATTTTGAAAGTTAATGTCAAAGAAAATATAAAAATCATAATTTATCCGATGGCCATTTCGACGGTTGAAATGTTACGCATCGAGTGCAAAGAGGCGGAACGTAATTTTCCGAGACGTGATCACAGGCCAACCCCGGTCCATCCACGTCAAGTAAGACAAGTTAGTGAGGCGTATATGGATGATTATTTAGACTCAGATTTCCAAGGTATCAGCCATGATGAGGTTGCAGCCCTTAGGTATAACCAACAGATAGTATGTTGGAATTGTAGAGCTCCAGGACATTTTTTTATGGACTGTACCTCATCAGAGAGATCTTTGTTTTGTTATAGGTGCGGCAAACCGAACACTATCACGCCAAAGTGTCCGAACTGTCAGCAGGGAAACCAGAGGAGGGGCGTGGAAAAGACAGGGGAGCCACGTCCGACAGAAAACCCTGGGAATTAGAAAATATCAAAATAATATCGCGTTACATGCCTGGAAAAAAGGACGAAACGATAAGTACAAATCCTAGAGAGGTAGTTAATAAGAAAGTTATTGCAGGAGAAAAACATTATTTATCCTTAGATGTTAGGAAACGAAATTATGAAGAAGTACGAGCACGAATATTTGACAATACAGAGGAAACAAAACCCATACCAAATCGCATATTAAAAATACGGCAGAAAGCCAAAGAATTGCGGGAAACTGAAAGGATGTTGATAGAATCCATTCAAAAAGCAAACATCAAAGGGGGGGATCCCCGAAAGTTTGCGATAGTAGAATTAAAAGGAAGAAAAATTAACGGACTATTAGACACCGGAGCATCTGTGAGCATCTTGGGCAAGGATTGTAGAGAACTGGTAGAAGATTTGGATATTCAAATGATACCCATATTCAACAACGTCACAACAGCTAGTGGCTTGAATTATCGGATCATAGGGAAGATAAAATGTAAGCTGAAGTATAACAATTTAGAAAAGGAAATGCAGATATACCTTTGCCCAGACCTAGAGCAGAAACTCTATTTAGGAATTGACTTTTGGAGGCAGTTTGAACTAGCTCCAGAGTTATTAGGTGTGGCCGAAATAGGATTAGAAAAAGTTATTCAGGATATGTCCGAATCTCGGAGCGATTATAAACTGAAACCTCATGTACTGTCTGAGGAGCAAAATGTCAGATTAAATGAGGCAATAAACGAATTTGAATCCTTCGAAGATAAGGGTCTCGGATGTACAAAACTAGAAAAACATAGCATTAAACTTATTGAAGGAGCTGAACCGGTCAAGGATCGATATTATCCTATCTCTCCGGCCGTTCAACAGATTACGTACGATGAGATCGACAAAATGCTCCGATTAAACGTCATTGAGGAGAGCGAAAGCCCCTGGAGCAACCGAACAACCGTGGTAAGGAAGCCCGGGAAAAACAGGTTTTGTCTCGATGCCAGAAAGCTGAACAAGTTGACTGAGAAAGACGCCTATCCACTTCAGAACATAGACGGAATACTGAGCCGGATAGACGAAACTTATTATATAAGTAGTGTCGACTTAAAGTTTGCTTTCTGGCAGATAGAGCTAGACGAAGAGAGTAAAAAGTATACGGCATTTACGGTCGCTGGACGACCTTTATACCAATTTCGAGTTATGCCCTTCGGGCTTTGTAATGCGGCTCAGAGATTGTGCCGCTTGATGGACAAGGTCGTCCCAAGTAGACTCAAAGAAAATGTGTTCGTCTACCTAGACGATCTGCTTATCATCTCTAGCGATTTTGACGAACACATAAGGTTATTGAAAGAAGTCGCTAAATGCTTGAAAAATGCGAATTTGACGATTGGACTAAAAAAATCTCAATTCTGCTTTAGGGAGCTAAAATATCTCGGATTTATCATAGGGGGCGGGTTGTTAAAAACCGACCCAGAGAAAGTAGAGGCTATACGTAAGATATCAATTCCAAAGAACCCCCGAGCAGTTCGTAGTTTTCTGGGTACAGCGGGCTGGTACCGAAGGTTTATTAGGGACTTTGCAACAATATCAGCGCCGTTAACAGACACCCTTAAAAAGGCCAAAAAGTTCACGATGACGAAAGAAGCTACAGAGGCATTTGAGAATCTCAAGAAGGCTTTGACATCAGCACCCGTTCTGCGCCACGCTGACTTTGGAAAAAGATTCTACATACAATGTGATGCCTCTGAATACGGAATTGGCGCGGTCCTCTTCCAGCTTAATGATCGGGAAGAAGAACACCCGATAGCGTTTTTCTCACAGAAATTAAATTCCTGTCAGAAAAACTACAGTGTGACAGAAAAGGAATGCCTCGCAGCAGTGATGGCGGTAAAGAAGTTTCGTCCATATGTTGAATTAATGGATTTCACCGTCATCACTGACCACGCGAGTTTACAGTGGTTAATGAACCTCAAAGATTTGAGTGGGAGACTCGCTAGATGGTCGTTGCAATTGCAAGCCTACCGTTTTGACATTGAACATAGAAAGGGAAAGGACAATATCGTGGCGGATATTCTATCCAGACTCTCGGCCGCAGACGAGTTGGGAATCGATCAGGTTTTTGATTTTGAGACAACCGAATTCGATAGTGAAGTATATATAGATATTAGAAAAACTATAGAAGCCAATAAAGATAAATTCCCAGATCTTGAAATAAGAGATAAGATGATATTTAAGAGGATACCGTGTGAAGGGAACGAAGAAACTCAAGAATGCGAATGGAAACTCTGGGTCCCAGAAACACTAACGCATAAATTGATCCAAAAAGCACATGATGTACCAACTGCGGCACATGGCGGGATGTCAAAAACTCTGAATCGTCTTAGGCAGAGGTATTATTGGCCAAACATGACATCGCAAGTCCGACAATATGTTTCAAATTGCGTCGTATGTAAGGAAACTAAACCTGCCAATTACCACACACAGCCAGCCATAGGGAACGAGTTTCGAACAGAAAGACCCTTTCAAAAATTGTATGTAGATTTCCTGGGTAAATATCCGCGGTCTAAAAGCGGGAACGCTTACATATTTATTGTAGTAGACCATTTCTCGAAATTTTGTTTTCTAAAGGCTATGAGGGATGCCACAGCAACGAATGTCGTAAAATTCATGATAGAGGAAATATTTCGAAAATTTGGGGTCCCCGAAACAATCCACAGTGACAATGGGGCACAATTTATTTCGAAACAGTTTCAAGAAAGGATTAAGGCCTATCAAATTAGTCACATGCAGACAGCACCCTACTCCCCGCAATCGAACGCCTCGGAACGGGTTAACCAATCGGTTATTGCCGCAATTAGGGCTTATTTGGATAAGGACCACAGGGACTGGGACCTGTACCTTTCAGAAATTGAATGCGCCCTTAGATCCTCAGTGCATTCGGCAACAGGCGTAACACCATATTTCGCCTTGTTTGGATTCCACATGTATTCGAATGGTGCGGATTATAATCTAGCTCGTAAATTAAAGTCAATGACAGACCATGAAATACACAACCTGAATAAAACCGACCGAATGTCACTGATACGCGAAAAGATCAAGAAAAACATGCATAAGGCGTATGAATTAAGCGCTAAGCGATATAATCAAAGAGCCCGAACAATCAAATTTATCCCCGGCCAAGAGATTTATAGGAGGAACCATGTCCTAAGTAATTTTGAAAAAAATTTCAATGCGAAGTTCGCAAGAAAATTTTCTAAATGTAGGATCACAAAATTAATTGGAAATAACATGTACGAATTGGAAGACCTAAATGGTAGACCCTTAGGTGTTGCCCATGCAAAAGACCTCAAAATGTAGAAAATTGGTTGCAATGAAAAATCTGTGATATTAGGATAAACTACGTGCAATATAGATTAAGGAATGTGTCGTTATGTATATCAGGTTGCATGTTAGTATCTGTCCTAGGCTATTGCGAAATTTTTTTATTGAACTTACCAAAAAAATGTCTCACCACCAATACCATGTACATCGTCAAAAATTGCATGATTCCCAACACTTCAAAACGACACTATAAACCCTGTAAAGATAGAAAAACTTTACAAAAGTAACGTGTTTATTTAAAAACTATCGGAGGGTTTGGAAAACTTCCCTGAGAATAAGTATTGAGCCCGGCGAATGAGACTTCAGGGTGTGGGAGTTCCCCACGTTGAGCACACCCAACTCGACTACCAGCGAGCGTGTTTATATGATCCAAAACGCCAAATAACTTATAAGTAACACTCGTGAGTGTGGGTTGAGTCGAAGATATACTATCCTACTCCTGGTGTAACAGTATAGTCAATCATATAGGGCACTAAGTCGGAACGGAGTTTTTTTTAAAATTTTTTTTTGCAGTAGTTGTACTCGTTGCGACCAATTTTGTACAGGTCGGATTGAAAATTTAACTTTTATGGAGATCTCTCTTGAGTCAAGAGTTCAACTATATTTTTGTGGTTATCGGAACATAATTGCGGCCGGTAATGTGACTACAATAATATATCTAATGACGGACATAGTTAAATCAACCTGGAAATGTACTATCTTTCCCTTTTGTGTGAGACAAACAAGTGCACAAAGTGCATCAAAGCGTGATTATGATATAATGAGGCATAAAGGCAAACATGCGCACGCCGTTCTTTTACATCGTGACTTGAAAACCCCGGCGTTTTGTTGCGATGTAGAACAAATGAACAATAAAAGGAAACATGAAATGGTCACATTATTGAATGGAACCACCCTAGTGATACGTTAACAAAGTTATACGTACATACTGTATGCAGTTCGTATTTTTTTTATGATCCCATCAAATGGGAGTGTAACATTTCTAAGGAGAAACCAATTGACTTGAAATTCAGGATGTGATTTGTTTTATCTCGGACAAACTTCGATGATGGAAATGTTCTAGTAAACACTTACCACCCCAAATGGCTTATAGTTAGCGAAAAATTGATTTTTCAGAAGATTTGTATACCCTATTGTAATGTGCTGTAATTACGCTTATGGCAAATAGGCACTATTGTCTTGAGAAGTGGACCACTGTGTCCCGCATGCGTGAATGCGTACCAGGCATGGGAGCAAATTTATACTAGGTGATTAGCTTTAATTTTATAGCTGGCTAGATTTTGAGGTTTTGCACAGGGTAATGTATGTACAATACATGTAGTCTTGTGAGAAATGGTCGGTACTACCAACTCCTATAACGTTGATACCTCTCACACGTAGTGGCCACAAACATGCCAGAATTCCATGTCCAACATAACTTTAACTCCAGTACGCATAGAGACATCCAACTCAGTGCAGTACAATGTCTTGGAGGAATCTTCTGCTCATAGCCATGTATTTGTGAAGACTCTTGAGCACAATTTCCCCACAGATTTCCATCGTGGTGTTGTTAAAGGCTCCGTAAGGAGTTCCATATATGCTGCGTGAGTTGCTTAATGGACGAGGGTGGGCCTAGATTGGTTAGTCAGGTTATTTTTATAATTTATTAAAATTTTGCTGCTGTCGATGCCATGAGGTAGTGGGCATCTGATTCAAAACAGCTGTTGTGTACAGGGAATTATTAAAGCCGAGGTTACACTACTACGTATACTACGACAACGTTGCATCAAATAGTACAATCCCATTCATAAATCTGCCCGAAACGGGGAAATAAAGAAGAATGATGTTTATCCAGGGAATTCAAGGAACCGGTAATTTTGAAATAAAAGAAAGTAAACCTGGTTTTCAGATACAAGAACAACTCCTTAGGTATACTGTTTCGGACGATTGGGAATAGATTTCCGCGGGAAAAAAAATGAGTATAAAAGGTAGGATTGAGGGAGAAATCGGCCATTTGTGCAAAGTAAAAATCAAAGCTTACAGACGGAGACATCGCGGAAAATAGTAAAGAAAAGAAAGTAATATTGGAGTAATGTGTAATAAAAAAGAAGGAAATTCAAGATTAAGTGTTATTTTTCTTTTGTTTAGCGTTAAATTAAAAAAACGATCAAGTGCGAATAATTTGCTCAAGACCCGGGTTGTATTCTAAACGTGTGAAATTTGGGAATTGAGGCAAGTAATGGCAAAAAAAGTAGAAAAAAAACATGATATTAATAAAATAACCTCAATAGGTCTGGCTGGTGTAGTCTCCTGGTGCAAACAGGAGGCGTTAATTTTTTAAACCCGCAAACAATCTTCAGTAGTAGCCAATCAAAGCTAAATCGAAACGGAGATTAAGGAAACATCCTAAGAAATCCCCTGTATAGCTGGAAGGCCAATGTAAGATTCGCAGATCGGAATCGTGTAGAACAAGGTATGATTTAATACAGAAGATTGTGCAGTGTAATTGTGAGTTATACGACGGTTCGGGATTTGCCGGACTAATCGTCAGACCTAGTCGCAATTCAACCCTGTGAAAGGGAGTCCCCAAGAAAAAATCCCAGAATCCACAATCCCAGATTATAGCCAATGAACCAGATAAATAAAATAAAACAGCCGCTGGATTATAACAATTAGGGCTCTCCGGAAAAAGAAGCTAACCGGATGCTATATGTGTTAGTATTAGTGAGAGACGACCTATGAATGTGGTGGTTGCCCTCAGTACTGATGGAAAATCAAATTTAGGTTCAGAATATTAAACATAATAAATAATAGATTAATAAGCTAGGAATAAATTTACATTATACTCGTGATGTGCGAAGTGTCTTTGATCATGCATTAGTAATTTTAGCACCAAACCGGATTCTTGAAAAAATTATAGTTTTAAGTTTTAGTTTAATTATTTTTGGTATGATAATGATTTGTATAGTGTTAAGATTAAATCGAATATATTGTTAGGGATTATACAAAGTAAATGAGGTATTCTCCGTAAACAAGAAAAAGAGGGAACGCACAGGAATTTGATCCTGATGATTTTCGCTTAACTGAGCTCACTTAGGTAGGAATATAATAAAAATAGTTTTTTGGTCCTGGAATAAAGGACGAAATCTCAGAACTTTGTAGGTCCCATTTTGTGTTTTTTTAGTGTTCATATTTGTAACGATTGTCTAATCATAAGAAAGATTAAGATACCATTTTATGATTTAGTTCTTTTGTTTTTTTTATTATAAATGAAATTATGTTATTAATATAAAACGAAATAATGGAAAAGGTGTAATTTTGCTTTTTGTGGAAGGAATGGGATAGTGGTATGAGGTGAGGAAGAGGCAAAAATGGGGTCCAGAAAAAATGATGTATGGTAATCTGGACCATGGAAGGGAGGGCAGAGTGGTGGTCCGAAACACCAAGGACCTTGAATGCGTGGATATCTTGTTTGTATAAGTGCAATAGTGTTTTGTTGTTAATTTTTTTTTCATGTTATACCTCAAGGCTAGGTTTTGGCGGGTTGAGAACTCGACTGAGATCCGAGGAGCTGCCGGAGGGCCTACCTAGCGCTTCGTGTGGGGACATAACAGGAGTAACCGATTGACCTCAAATTTGGTATGTGGTAATATTTTTTTCTATCTCCGGCTAAGTTCGAAGATGGGCCATAATGGTCCACTCCTTCTAGTACCTCCCCCACAAAGGGTTAAAATGTTGTGAAATATTGATTCTTTAATAACTGCTATACTACTTATTCGAATCTTTTGAAATTCCACACATAGTATTATCTTATTAGTCGTTATCAACTCGAGAAAAATGGGCAAAGTCGCCACGTCCCTTTTGGTACCTCCCACACAAATGCACTATTTTGCACCAAAAGTTAACAGCTTATAACATTAATAACAGTGTATAAAAATACTTGAAATTTTGTACAGTATTATGCTTTTATATTGCGTACAGTCCAGGGAAAAATGGGCGTTGTTGTCACGCCCCTTTTGGTACCTCCCACACAAAGGTACCTTTTTGCACCAAAAGTTAACAGCTTATAACATTAAAACCAGTGTATAAAAATACTTGAAATTTTGTACAGTGTAATGTTTTTATAGTGTCCATAGCCCTGTGCAAAATGGGCGTTATTGCCACGCCCCTCTTTGTACCTCCCACACAAAATTCCCAAATCATACCACAATTTAATGTCTCATAACGTTTATACCAGTGTACATAAATGCTTATAAGTCGGCACAGTGCAATGAATTTAAAGTATCTAATGTTCAGCAAAAAAAGGTGTATTTGATAAACCCCTTCTGGTACCTCCCACACAAATTGACAGAATAATTCGAGTAATATTCAATATTACATTACTCACAAAGTGAGGGTATACCTTAGTCGGTTTACCCGACTGAACCTTTCTTACTTGTTTTTTTGATCAATTTAAGGCCATATTTTGACACATCGAAACCGTTCACAGATGAAACCAGTAAGGAAAGGCTAAAGTCGGGCGGTGCCGACTATATAATACCCTACACCACTCTCGTAATATTGAATAACTCTGATATATAAATTTTGTAATTCATGTATAAATTGTTTACATAAATTTACTTTTGGGACATTTTATACTTAAATAATTCCCTGTACCACAGTGTGGTGTAGGGTGTAAAAACGATTGGATCTAAAGAGCCAAATCGGACGAAACATATATATGGGAGCTATAGCTAAATCTTAACCGATTTTCTTCAAATTCGGCAATGTTGGTTCATGGATCAAGAAACTCTACCATTCTAAATTTCAAAATGATTGGATGTAAAACACAGCTTCTACAGGACTAAAGAGCAAAATCTGACGAAACATATATATGGGAGCTATAGCTAAATCTTAACCGATTTTCTTCAAATTCAGCAATGTTGGTTCATGGATCAAGAAACTCTACCATTCTAAATTTCAAAACGATCGGATGTAAAATACAGCTTCTATAGGACTAAAGGACCAAATCGGACGAAAGATATATATGGGAGCTATATCTAAATCTGAACCTATTTTCTTCAAATTCGGCAATGTTGGTTCATGGATCAAGAAACTTTACCATTCTAAATTTCAAAACGATCGGATGTAAAATACAGCTTCTATAGGACTAAAGGGCCAAATCGGACGAAACATATATATGGGAGCTATAGCTAAAACTTAACCAAATTCGGCAATGTTGGTTCATGGATCAAGAAACTCTACCATTCTAAATTTCAAAACGATCGGATGTAAAATACAACTTCTATAGGACTAAAGGGCCAAATCGGACGAAAGATATATATGGGAGCTATATCTAAATCTGAACCGATTTCAACCAAATTCAATAGCGATCTTAACAGCCGCGAAATACTCTAAACTGCAAAATTTCAGAACGATCGGAGTGAAATTGCGACCTGTAGTCGACGAACAACTTTACATGGACAGACGGACGGACGGACAGACATCGTTAAATCGACTCAGCTAGTGATTCTGAGTCGATCGGTATACTTTAAGGTGGGTCTAGCTGTGTTATTTTCAGGTGTTACAAACATCTGCCGTGAAACAAACTTATAATACCCTGTACCACAGTGTGGTGTAGGGTATAAAAATGGTATTAGAAAAAGTTAGTTTTTTAAAACTTTCCTGAAACAATTGAGATCCATTTTTCTCCAGTTGTGCTAAAATATGTGGTGTAAGCTCTCCATTTTAGCTTATAGCAGTATATAATGAGAACTACAGCAAATTCAGTACCCAAATCGGTCGCAAAATCCCTCACCGTAGAGAGGAGGGTATATATCATTTGCTACGAGCCAAAAGTGTAACACATCGAAGGAGTGACCTAAGACCCTAAGTATGTTCGGTGGATATCCGTTTTGGGTCATTTTAAGTCGAATGAGCAATGTCCGTCCATCTGTCTGTCTGCTGGCTGGTGCACACGATAACTCTCGAAAGCAGTAACCGATTGACTTCAAATTTGGTATGTGGTAATATTTTCTTCTATCTCCGGCTAAGTTCGAAGATGGGCCATATTGGTCCACTCCTTCTAAATGTTAACCCCACAAAGGGTTAACACTTAGTGAAATATTGATTATTTGATAACTTCTATACTTGTTGAAGGTGTTTCGATAAAAAATTAAAAAAAATAGATTCCATCATTTCGCCACTTCCGAAACCACACAGTCACTAAAAAAGACACCTAAGAACATAACATTGAAATTTAATAAAAAATAAAATGGGTGTAATCACATTTGTAATAAAATCTAAAAAACATGAAAATTATAATTATTAAATTATCATTATTGTGGGTGTTAAAAGACAGTTCTTTGAAAATAATTAACGATATTTCCAAAAGAAGGTTTAGTACATACAAATCGGTCAAGTAATTTAGGATTTACAAGCGATTGAATGAACAAACCTTTTTGAAAAAATCGTAATTCCGCATATCATTAAATTGCCCATAACTTTTGAAAAAAAATTAAATTTTTTCTTGAAACACGTATAAAATATTTTTATCCCCTCACCTTAGAGAGGACGGTATGTATCATCTGCTACGAGCGAAGATGGGCCATATTGGTCCACTCCTTCTAGTACCTCCTCCACAAAGCATTAACATTTATCGAAATATTGATTATTTAATAACTTCTATACCACTTATTTGAATCCTCTGAAATTCTACACATAGTATTAGTTTACTAGTCACTATTACCTCGAGAAAAATAGGCGAAGTTGCCACGCATCTTTTGGTACCTCCCACACAAATAGGCAATTTTAAACCAAAAGTTAAAAGCTTATAGCTTTATTACCAGTTCATACAAAGACTTGAAATTTTGTACAGGGTAATGGTTTAACAGTACCTAAAATATAGTGAAAAATTGGCATTATTGCCACGCTCCTTTTGGTAGCTCCCACACAAATGGACCATTTTGTACCGAAAAATACCAGCATATAACTTTAATACCAGTACATACAAATACTTGAAATTTTGTACAGTGTAATGCTTTTATAGTACCTAGAGTCCAGAGAAAAAATGAACGTTATTGGCAGGCCCCTTTTGGTACCACCCACACAAATTGACTCTTTTGTACCAAAAGTTAACAGCTTTTATCTTTAATACCAGTGCATACAAATACTTGAAATTTCGTACATTGTAATGCATTTATAATATTTACCTACAGGCTAGAGAAAAGTGGCCGGAATTGGCACGCCCCTGTTGGTACCTCCCACACAAATGGACTATTTAGTACCAAAAGTTAACAGCTTATAACTTTAATACCAGTACATACTTTAAAGTTATTAAATGCAATTTAAATTGATAATAATTTAATTAAAACAAAAAAATAATACATTTAAAAATATTTTTTTGGGACTCAAGGTGAGGGGATTCATAAGTCGGTTTACCCGTCTGATCTTTTTACTTGTTAATTTTTTCCCGTTGCCCCGCCCATATAAGTCAAATTTAAAATTTGAGATGTCTTCCACAATATGTTAGCGAGAGTGCTGTAATTTTGTGTGTAAATATCAGGTGGCAGTCAACGTGATTGGTCCAAAAATGGACGGGATCGATCCAATGGGCACCGCCCATTGAGACATATGAGCATTTCCATGTTAAGTTATCACAGAATATTTGACTTATGTCATGGATTCGAGTGAAACTTGGCATACTCGTAATGGTTATACTAAGTGTTGTCAACCACCCATGCAAATTATTTTGAAAAAAAAGAAAAAAAGCCTACTATGACGATTTTAAAGTTTTCAAAATTGTAAATTTTGAGGAATACTGGTTTTATTAGTAATAACGGGGCATCCAAGTAGAGATACTTTTTTCAATAGCCTTTTTTGACAGATCACGTGCGAGTCGTGTCATGCTGCCATGTTATTTTTGTTAAGTATTGTTTGGCATTTCATCATGGAAAGACTTACGCCTGAACAACGTTTATAAATCGTTCAACTTTATTACGAAAATTCACGTTCTGTGAGGAATGTGTTTCTTGCACTTGGCTCAACTTATGGTCAACATAATCGCCCTACTAAGGGTACTATTCGCGACACCATCACCCATCTTGAGACCCAGCATTCATAATTGGATAATATTCGACCGAATAGATTACGTCCAGCACGCAGTGAAGAAAATGTAGCGGCCGTAGCTGAGAGTGTACACTAAGACCGTGGAGAGTCGATTCGGCAACGTTCGCAGAAACCCGGACTGACGTATGGAACGACTTGACGCATTTTACGTCGAGATTTTAAATTTAAAGCATACAAAATACAGCTAGTGCAAGAACTGAAGCCGCCCGACCTTCCCAAGCGACATCGCTTCGTTCTATGGGCTCTTGAAAAGTTCCAAGAAGATCCGACGTTTTCGAGCCAAATTTTGTTCAGCGATGAGGCCCATATCTGGCTCAACGGGTATGTAAACAAGCAAAATCGCCGCATTTGGGACGAAGAGCAACCTGAGGAGATTCAAGAGCTGCCACTTCATCCAGAAAAAACAACGGTTTGGTGTGGTTTGTGGCCGGTGGAATCATGGGTCCATATTTCTTCAAAAATGATGCCGGTGAGATCGTAACCGTCGTGCCATGATAACCGACTATTTGATGCCTGAAATTGAAGTTCGTGATCTCGGCGACATTTGGTTTCAACAAGACTGCGCCACTTCCCACACATCGCATTAATCAATGGATTTATTGAGATAACACTTCAGCGAGCAGATAATTTCACGTTTAGGGCCGGTCGATTGGCCACACAGATCGTGTGATATCACACCGTTAGACTTTTTCCTGTGTGGATATGTAAAGTCTAAAGATTATGCGGACAAAGCCGCTTTGATTCAGGCCTTGGAGCAAAACATCACGCGTGTCATTCGCCAGTTACCAGTCGAAATGCTCGAACGAGTCATCGAAATTTGGACCCAACGGATGGACCATCTGAGACGTAGCCGCGGCCAACATTTGATAGACATAATCTTCAAAAAATAAATGCCAAAGAATGTTCTTTCAAATGATAACAAACATTCCCCATTCAATTTGAATTTTCTGTGTTTTTTTCTTTAAAAAAGTAGGGAACATCGAAATGGATCACGCTATAGTATATATTTTTATCGGTAAAAACTATCAATATGGGACTTTTTGCAAAATGTAAGTAATTATTTGCACACTTAATGAAAGATAGAAAATAAATATAAATTCTTTTTTTCAAAATTTTTTAAAAAATTTATTAAAATTAATTTAAAAAAAATCCCATTTTTATTTTTAAATTTAATTTTTTTGTATTTTAGGCCAAATTGTCCTTTAAAATTTAGCGAAGCTCCACGATAGCCTTTTTTGTCTTTCTGGAGAAATAATTAAGACTTTATGATAGGTTTGTCCAGTATTTTCTAAAATGCTCAATAGGACGGACTGAACCTCAAAAATTACCTTTCATGACTTTTGAATATCACACAAAAGTAGTGTCATGACTCCAACAATTCTGTACCAAACGGATCTTAAAAATGTTCGCAAAAGGTGGAAGAAATTTACTTTTTTTCATAGCTTTTCTTAAATAAGTGCTTAAATTTGGTGTTGCGTTTTGTAATTTCTGCTTATACTGCATTAGGCATTAGAGTACATTGTAATATGTTTAAGTGTTTAGAGGACAAGGCCTTAAAAATTTTCTGCAACGTTGAATTTCAACATTTTAAAGTATGTCAGAAAAACATGCTATTATTCGGCCCATGGCGTCGAAACCAAATTATTTTTATCCCCTCACCTTAGAGAGGAGGGTATACTCGTAGATCATTTACTACGAACCAAAAGTGTATAACATTGATGGAGTGACCTAAGATCCCAAGTATGTTTGGCGGAAATCCGTTTTGGGTAATTTTAGGTCATTTGAGCGATATACGTCCGTCCGTCTGTCTGTATGTGTGTCTGTCAGTCTGGTAGCTGGTGCGCACGATAACTTGCGAAAGGAGATTTCAAATTTGGTATGCGGTAATATTTTTCTCTATCTTCGAAGATGGGCCATATTGGTCCCCTACTTCTAGGACCTCCTCCACAAAGGGTTGACTTTTTGTGAAATATTGATTCTTTAATAACTTCTATACTACTTATTCCAATCTTCTAAACTATAGTATTAGTTTATTATCAGCTCGAGAAAAAATGGGTAAGTTTGCCACGCCCCTTCTGGTCCCTTCCACACAAATGGACCATTTGCACCAAAAGTTAAGGGTTTATAACTTTAATAATAATGCATATTTTGTACAGTGTAATGCTTTTATAGTACCTAGAGTCTAGTGAAATGTGCTCGTTATTGGCACGCCCCTTTTGGTACATCCCATATAAATGGACAATTTTGCATCGAGTATTAAGAGCTTTTACCTTCAATACCAGCGCATACAAAAACTTGAAATATTGACAGTGTAATTCTTTTATAGTACCTAGAGTCCATAGAAAAGTGGGCGTTACTAGCACGCCCCTTTTGGTACCTCCCACACAAATGGACCATTTTGTACCAAAAGTTAAGAGCTTATAACTTTAATACCGGTACATACTTTAATGTTATTAAATGCAATTTTAATTGCTAATAATTTAATAAATAAGGTTACGAATATTTTTTGGGACTCAAGGTGAGGGGATTCATAAACCGGTTTACCCGACTGAACTTTCTTAAATGTTTATTTAGCGAGTAGCAGAGATTAAACCCCTATTTTCGGACACCAACGCACAGTGGAAGGAATTCCAAAAAAAGGGAAATAATTCTGCCGTTTCTTAACCAGACAAGCAATTGCGACCGCACTTGGCACTTTTGTAGAAGCGGTATTAGAGAAGTTAAGTTTTGAGTTTGGGCCCCCTCAAAGTTGGCCACCTCGGTTGAACAAAATATTTAAGCGCGTATAACTTTCGTATTTTCCGGCCGATGTGCATTCTAATAACTGAGGTCTACAAAAGGCTTTTTGCACCTAACAGTTATCTTGTAAACTTACCGAAATATCTGCATTTAAAAATAGAATTTTTAATTTTTTCCCCGACCTTGTCCTAGTATTTTGTAAATATCGAAGCAGAATATGCACCAATTTTATCCACTTAAGCATGTCTGGATCGGCAATAAATTTTCCTATATAATGAAAAAAAACTCGTTCGATATAACCAACAGGACAAAATTACGGCCCCTTGAAATCATATTTAAAAAAAAATAGATTTTTTGTCATTTTTTTAAGAATAAAGTTTATGTCGTATTTTTGAGTTTTAGAAGAAGTAATTAAAAACATGTTTAACATATTTACTATCATCTTAAAGGAAACTTTCCAAAGTATGCTCTCAAAGCAAGAACGGGTCAAAAATATGTACTGTTATTGTTACCAAGCTTCTCCAATTTACACAATTGTTTAGACAAATTTCAAAAGTAAGCCACATTTTCTCCAATCGCAAAGCTAAAATGTTAAAACTTTTGGCATATTTATGTGTGGTAAGGTGTCGTAAGTTGATCTGCAAAGGGAATCTGAAACCTCGCTTTTAGTATAGTAGATATAGGGGAAAATCCAAAAAATCCCATTTTTGGGGATTTTCAAAATTATTTTGGGAATTGTGGGATCGACTTTTGGAAATATAATGAGTCGCGAATTACATTCGATTTGTTATGTCAGAACCTGCAAACTACAAAATATTTCATTGACAAATTTTCATTTTTAAAAATTTTATGTCCTTTTTACATTTCTGTCTGCATTTGAATAGAGATTTTTTTCACTTTTTTCCTGACCCTGTCGTAGCATTTGCTTAATATCAGCGCAGAATATGAACCGATTTCTCTTAGATCAACTTCCCTAAATTGTCAACAAAATTTTCTGTGTGATGCGAGACATTTCGGTAAAATGTGCCCACCTATACAAAAGTTATGGCCACATCAATTTACACTTTCAAAATATAGCCAATTTTTGTATTTTATTGCGAAAAGGTATATGTAGTATTTTGGAGATACAGAGGAATTTGTAAGAAGAAAGTATAACATATTTGTCTTAAAGGAAACATCCTGGAGAATATTTTCGAGAAAAGAACGAGACAAAAATTTGTATTAATAGTGTTGCCACACTTCTTCAAATTACACCATTTTTTACGAAAATTTCAAAACTAGGCCACTTTTTCGGCAATCGAAAAACTTGGATATGAAAACCTTCAGCATTTTTATATGTAGTAATCTGTTATACGATAACCTGAAAAGGATTTTTGAGCCCGGCTTTTAGTATAACAGATTTTGGGAAAAAAACAAAAAATTATCTTTTGTGGGGATTTTCGAATTTATTTTGGGAATTGTGGGATTTACGTCCACAAATATAATAATGTTAGAAATAGCCTCGATTTCTGATGTCAAGGCGTAGAAATTACAAAAAAATAATTGATTAATTTAAAGATTCAATGGAAATATAAAATTTCCTTTGTTGTTTATTTTTTCCTTTGTTGTTTATTTTTTCCGGATCCTTTCCTACGATTCGCTTTATATTAGAGCCGGTTATATACCGATTCCTTTCTCATTATATTTTCTGGATAGACAACAAAATTTGCTACCCACTGAGACAAAAGATATGGCCATTTGAGTTTCTATTACCACAGGGGGCCGAAACTCTTACTTATCTAATAACTCTTCTACAAACATGCCAAGTTTGGTCGTAATCGGTTGTATGGTTAAGGAACGGCAGAATTATTTCCTTTTTTTGGAATTCCTCCCACTGTGCAACGTCGCTAAAATCTATAGCCTTTTTAAAACGTTATGTACCATTTGTAACATCTTACATCTACTTCATAATTTTCACAAACTAGTATATATGTTACGTACAGTTACAAAAAAAATAAATAACTTTTTAAAGAGCCTACCGATTTAAGCGACATTAAAGAGCCTATAGATTTTAGCGACGAAATTTCAGATAACACTTCAGACTTGGTGTTATTAAGAAATTACCTTTTTTAGCGGACATCCCAATGGAAAATTACTAGTTCGACGTATCTCCTCCGAAAGAAGGCGTGTGACAGGATTTGTAAAAGCTGCTCCCAAAGCCGAGCATATATCAATGTCCATATTTAAGTAAGTGACGTTTTTAGCCTTTAGACCAAGAGTGAAACGAAAGTTGAGATTTATGGTCGGCAAATCACGTTTCAGCGTCATTTTTCCATTCATCGTAAGTTGTCCCCTATAGTCGGCCATTAGCCAACATTTTATATCCATATAATCAGGATCATGGTAAGTACACTCGAATGTTTCGAAATATGCATATACCTGAAATGATAGTACATAGTATATTTGAAATAAATGTATATGAAAATAAATGTATATTTAAAATATATTTAATCATGAATCTACTTCTCATATGGAATGTAAATTACTAAATTGTAATAATAGCAATTTTTATTCTGGGAGCGCCATTGGAATTTGCAGTATTTATCTCCAGATTTAAGTACTATAAACATAAAATATATATTCGTATATAGATATATATATATATATATATATATATATATATATATATATATGTGTAAGTGGTCTTACCTTTCTACAATAGACTTGATGGAAGACGAGAACGGTGAATAAGCATATCAACTGTATACACTTTTTTCCGACAGACATGTTGTTCGATCGACTTTATCGGTTAAAATGTAATCAATACTAGTATTTATTCATTTATTTATTTAAACGAACATTTCAAAATAAATATGTGATATTTCGACAAACAATTAAAAAAAAAGCTGGAAATTAATTTTGTTTTTAATGGCCAGAAAATTAGTTTTCAAAACCCATATATTAAAATGTTCTTGATTTTTAAAGTAAGATAGTGAGGTTCGAGGTCAATGCTATTTTATATGCCATCACTTGAGCGTAATATAATTTGCTACGGGCCAAAAGTGGAACACATCCAAGGAATGACCTAAGACCATATGTATGTTGGGTGGAAATCCGTTTTAGAACATTTTAAGTCATTTGAGCAATGTCCATCCGTCCCTCCGTCTGTCTATCTGACTGGTGCGCACGATATCTCTCAAAAGGAGTAAAATCCAACTTCAAAGTCGGTATTAATATTTTCTCTGATAGTCAGTCTGCTAAAATATTCTTGAAAATGTTATTGCTAAATTGCACATTTATTAACGTGATGGCTTAAAAGTTCAAAATTCAGATGAATTGGGTGCGAGTTACTGGGTCATACCACGTAACTAAGTAGCAGACCAGATACATATGCACAAAATTACAGCACCCTCGCAAACAATTTGTGCAAGTCATGTCAATTTAAAAATTTTGCTTACAAGGGTGGCTTGGACCTTTTGATATATCGAAATAAAATACCCTATTTTCCCCACCCCCTGCATATATTAGGTTAGGTTAGGTAAGTTGAATAGAGGAGACGTTTAAACGTCTCATGTCCATGAACATACACCTAAGCCAGTGGTTCGGCCTGTTGTGCGCTCCTTATTTATGATTGTTATACCCCACGGGTTACAGAAAATCGGTACTAGAAACGAATTTTCTCAGTATCTTCCAGTCATATCCTCTGAGATGAGTCAAGTCTGGCAATAGGTCGGAACCGAAATATCGAGATCTTGCATGTGTTAAAGCCGGGCAGAGACACAGAAAATGTTCCATCGTTTTGATGTTTTCCCTGCATGCCCTACATCGTTTCCTGCTAGTCCTATGCGAGGAAGATGTGCTTGTAAGCTCGAGTGTCCCGTTAGAACACTCATCATCTTACTAATATCGATCTTGTTTAGTTTCAGAAAACTACTTGTTTTCTTCTCGTTTGGGTCACCCCACAGTATATTTGCAGTTGCTTTATTCCACACAGTTTTGCGAGCCATCATTGCCCAGTGCTTCAACTCATCCTTCGTGGCTTCTAAAGGTTTCCAATTGTCTATGTTTATTACTCGAAGTTCTCTTCCCTTTGAAGCCAAGCTGTTTGTATTTATTTATCATGGGAGGTACCAATACCATAAGGCAGGCACAACGAGTAGCGGATAGCCCTCATAGTTCTGACGCAGTTGGAATGCGCTGAGGTTTCGTCTCTTAACGAAAAGCATAAAGAGTCACTTATCTGTGCTAAGAACGTCATTGATGCTTCTAAAACCACTGAATTGGCTGATATGGCCACAACATTGGATGTGTTAACACCTGGCAAATGAATGCTCCTTCTCGGATCATCTTACGATACACTTCAACATTGAGTACGAGGCTACTAAGGGGAAACCTTATCGTAACCCCAGGAAGGCAAACTTGGACAAATTCAGACAACTTATGCAATCGTATCCACCACCAAATACGGAGATACATGACTTGCAGGGTCTGGAATGTGCAGTTGGCCGTATGACAGGTAACCTTGTCGATGCCTTCTTTGCGTCCTGTCCAGAACGCTCACCTCCCCGGAAAACCAACCAAACATGGTGGACTTCGGAACTGAAGCAACTCAGGAAGGAAAGTAGAATGCTATTCAACAAGGCCAAAAAAGAGAAAACACCGGAAAGCTGGGAAGAATACCAAGCATCCACCAGAACTTTCAAAAGAGAGTCCAGAAAGGCAAAAAGAAAGTCCTGGACGAATTTCTGCGAAGAACTGGAAGACATTAGTGAAGCCTCCAGGCTCCGTAAAGTCCTATCCAAAGACCCCAGCACACCAGACTTCCTCATGGGACCTGATGGACTACTCACAGAGAACAACCAAGAGACTCTAGAAGTTCTGATGGACACCCATTTTCCGGGTTGCAACGCAGTTTCAGATGCCGTGGAAGTGTGCGAAGACCTCCCCACGGACAATATGGAGGAACTTATCAGAACTGTTATAGATGACGAGAAAATATGCTGGGCGGTGAAATCATTCAAGCCCTTCAAATCGGCGGGCCCGGATGGCATCATTCCAGCTCTCTTACAAGAATCATTGGAACTTATTTTACCATGGCTACGCGCAATCTTTTCTGCAAGTTTGCAATGGTCATATATACCCAAGGCATGGAGAGAAGTCAAGGTGGTCTTTATCCCCAAAGCGGGAAAAATAAACCACAGTACGACAAAGGACTACAGACCAATCAGTCTATCATCGTTTCTGTTGAAAACCATGGACTAGTTGATCTTAACGTGAGGGGAAAACTGACACCAAACAACTTCAGCAAGGCACAACACGCCTACCTGAAAGGTAAATCTGTGGAATCGGCCTTACATGAAGTGGTAGGATTTGTCGAGGACTCCCTTCATTACAAAGACTACACCATGGCAGCGTTCCTCGATGTAGAGGGCGCTTTTAACAATGTTAAAATAGCATCTATACTTAACGCACTAGACGGCATAGGCTCACACCCAGGCATAACCAGGTGGACAGGTAATATGCTCAAAAGCAGAATCATTAACTCAACAATGGGCAATGGTTCGGCTAGAAGGCGAGTTACGAGAGGTACTCCGCAAGGTGGAGTGGTCTCACCAATATTATGGAACCTAGTGATAAACGAAATCCTAATGGATCTTGGCAATACAGGAATTAAAATCATAGCGTATGCAGACAACGTCGTGATTTTGATTAGGGGCAAATTTATGCCTTCGGTCAGCGAGATCATGGAAAGATCACTAAAACGACTATCACGCTGGGCAGAAAAGAATGGACTAGGAGTCAACCCAGGGAAGACGGAACTGGTCCTTTTCACTAGAAGAAATAAAATTCCGAACTATCAGCTCCCTACACTACAGGGAAAGGTACTTGAACTGTCGAAAGAAGCTAAGTACTTAGGCATCACCCTAGACTCTAAGCTGTCCTGGAAAAGGAATTTGGAGGAAAGGGGTAAGAAAGCGCTATGCGCCTTTTATGCCTGCAGGAAAATGTTTGGACGCAAATGGGGTTTGCAACCGAAAATGATACACTGGATGTATACATCGATCATCAGACCGATACTCACTTACGGATCAGTTGTATGGTGGAAATCGGTAATGAAGAAATCACATTTCTCTCACCTAGCCAAAGTGCAAAGACTGATTTGCGTCGGGATAACGGGCGCCCTCAGATCTGCTCCACAAATGGCATTGGAGGCGATGCTGAACCTTCAACCAATCGATATATACATAAAGTGTACCGCAGCGAAAGTGACCCTTCGGCTAAGGGAATCAGGAATAGCCAACAATACCACACAAGGACACGGCTCAATCCTGGAAAACATGGGTATAACAGACAAAATCAATAGGACAACGGACTACTTGACACCACGAACAATTCGAGATAGAAATTTTAAAGTAACTTTTCCTAGCCGTGAAGATTGGGCATCAAATAGCGTTATAGAGGACGATGAGATCTCAATTTTCACGGACGGATCGAAAATGGAGACGGGCACGGGTTCGGGAGTATTTTCCGACACCCTCAATCTCAGAATATCCACCAGACTCCCAGATGAATGCACGGTCTTCCAGGCAGAGATCTATGCCATTAACATTGCCGCGAATCAGATTTTGGAACGGGATATTTCTCCGAAAAAATTCAAGATCTACGTCGACAGCATGACAGCTCTCAAGGCCTTGAGCTCTAGAAATATTAAATAACGCTGCACAATGGACTGCTTTCTAGCCCTAAACCATATTCAGACGCACGAAATCACGCTCTGCAGGGTGCAAGGACATAGCAACATACAGGGCAACGAATTAGCAGACGAATGTGCCAGGATAGGATCAGGTGCGCGAAACGAAACCGCGACTCTGGACGTGCAAATTCCGTTCGTGGAACTTAAAAACGAAATCGACGAACGCGGAGCAACACTAACCAGATCGAGGTGGGACACAGTACAAAACTGCAGGACTGCACGAACCCTTTGGCCATCCATTGATGTGAACCGTACCAAAGAATTGCTGTCCTTCAGGAAGACCAAACTTAGCATCCTCACAGGAGTCATCACAGGGCACTGCGTGATAGGCAATATGGCTGCACGCATGAAGCTTCCTTATGAAGACTTCTGTAGAAGTTGCTTAGATGAAGAAGAGGAGGAGTCAGTACAGCAATTCCAATTATTTCTTCTATCCTTCCTTTCTACCAATGGGAAACACAATGGACCGAATTGTCGGCCCCGAGTGAACCTAACCTAATGACAAAAGGATCAGATTAGCTGATAAACCCCTGCATTCTAAAACGTCACTGTCAACGAGACAACAAACCCTTCAGTGAAGTGCCGAAGGAGTGTCTACATAGTGATGACCATTATAGACAGAAGTGATGAGAATGGCTCCACTACTAAGAACAAGTGAAGACCTGCGGAATCAGCCACCAAGGCCCAATAGCTCGCTGTGCTAAGAGAGATGCAATCCACACCACCAATCTGCAACGATGCAGGATGACATGAGGGGAGAATTGGCTCATAGCGGTTGTCGGTAGACAACTCTGGTCTGCACACTGATAATTGGAGAGTTGTCAAGGTAGATAAGGCGTATAATCAAAATCAGAAGATTAATTAGAGCATTAATACTGAATCGAATCCTCACTTACAACAGGCAAGTTGAACCCTTCGATATGGTTTCTGGACAATAGTTCTGAAGGTATACCAGCAAGATGTAGCCCCCACCACATAAGGTGCGTTATCAACCACGGTTGTGGGTAGTACGGCTACACACAATAGGGGTGAGTCACTTCTTGACTTTATTCTGTTCCCATTGTTCCTGTAAGGGGCATAGGGCCTCAACTATGAACCTAACAATTTTTAACAAATGCAATAAACCGACATTTACAAATGAAGACAGACAGGAAGAACTCAACGTCACGTTCGCTACAGATTCGCTGTCAGACATAGTTATTGGGTGGAATGTACTGGACGATCACTAGTTCTCAGATTATCATTATATAGAGTACGAAATAGCCGAAAAAATACCTAATCCTGCCGTCCACAGAAATTTGAGGAAGACAGAGTGACACCGCTATGAGAGAAATTTAAAAAATGTCCTCAATTCAAAACTTCTATTCGATCGAATGGCAAAGTCAATCTGGATAATCTGGTCGAGCATCAATTCATCCTTCAATAGTTCGCTTGAAGAAGCTTGTCCAAAATCGAGGCTCATGTGTAAAACTAAAACACAATGGTGGATTTCTGACCTACAGGCAAGGACAAATACGGGTACTTTTCGGTCATTTCATTGAGGCATATACGCTGGGGTCACTAAGAACTGGTTTGTCTATAAATAGCAACTCAAAATCTAAAAGAAGGACTTTAGGAAAGTTTATAAACGCTCTTCGTATAACTTCACTGGGGAAGTGGAAAAGGTTTCAGACGCCGCAAGGTTGAGGAAAATACTATCCACAACACACTGTGCAGTGGCTTTCAGCAGGACGAGGATAACAACTGGACAAACATTAGCGAACAGTCACTACAGGTACTCCTCGACACAAATTTCCCGGGGAACTTTCTAGTAGACTTCGACAAACAGCAGAACCCACAAGAAGCGAGTAGATAAACCGATTCGCACAAAGCTGGACGATTAACAACTTTGAGCTGTTCAAATTACCTGATCCTGATGGCGTTTCTCTAATAGAAATGCAGAAAATGATTAATGCGTCATCAGATATATTAAGTTTGCATTAAGCTTACAAAGATGGAGGGATACCACTGTGGTATTCATACCCAAAGCGTACATCACACACTTGGCCAAACGACTTTAGGTCAATTAGTCTATTCTCGTTATTTAGCCTTTTTGATTATTTCATTAGAGAAAACCTTCATACTAAACATTTGTCGGGAAACCATATTGCTTATAGCAAGGGCAAGCCTATGAAATCTGCCCGGCATGAACTGATGGGATCTATCGTCCCTACATTTCAAGGAATTCACTACCGGGACCTTTCTTGATATTGAAGGGATTGTAACAACATTCACTCAGATGTGCTATTTGCGGCTATGTCACATCTAATGGTGAACTATATATTTAAACTAGCTGACCGGCGAACTTCGTTCCGCCAAAATTCGTTAACGTAAAGAAAATAATAATACGAACATACTCCTGTTGCTTCCTGTAATTGGTTCAATTAAAATTTTTTGTATTGTAATGTTGATGTACATCTGCCGGCACACTCACATCGTACGGATAAACTGATCAGTACGACGTGAGTGTGCTACACTGAAAAAAAATTTGACATGAAATTAAAAACAAGTTTGCCCTTAAATCAGAGATTCATTGTTTGAAGAACAAATTTATTTGAATTTAAGAAAATTTACTTGATTTCAAAGAAATTTTCATTCGTTTAAAGTAAAATTTCTTACTTCTATAATAAGATGTCCCTAACACTATGTCATGTTGACTTAAACGTTACGTCATAAAATTAAAGAAAAAATAATTGATTGTAGTGCAAATGCCATTAACTCATGTACACATTTTAATAGTTTGTAAGATTTTTTCCTTAAAAATGTGGAAATTCTCATGTCATGTTTTTAAAAACAATTTACCCCTAACTTTCAGTCCACTTTTCTTTGATTTTTATACCCTCACTTTAGTGTGACGAGGGTATATATCATTTGCTACGAAAAAAGTGTAACACATCGAAGGAGTGATCTAAGACCCTAAGTATGTTCGGCGGATATTCGTTTTGGGTCATTTTAAGACGAATGAGCAATGTCCGTCCGTCTGTCTGTCTGTCTGTCTGTCTGTCTGTCTATCTGTCTGTCTATCTGTCTGTGTGTCTGCTGGCTGGTGCGCACGATAACTCTCGAAAGGAGTAACCGATTGACTTCAAATTTGGTACGTGGTAATATTTTTTTCTATCTCCGGCTAAGTTCGAAGATGGGCCATATTGGTCCACTCCTTCTAGTACCTCCCCCACAAAGTGTTAAAATGTTGTGAAATATTGATTCTTTAATAACTACTATACTACTTTTTCGAATCTTCTGAAATTCCACACATAGTATTAGTTTATTAGTCGCTATCAACTCGAGAAAAATGGGCGAAGTTGCCACGTCCCTTTAGGTACCTCCCACACAAATGCACCGTTTTGCACCACACATTAACAGCTTATAACATTAATAACGGTTTATAAAAATACTTGAAATTTTGCACAGTGTTATGCTTTTATATTGCCTACAGTCCAGAGAAAAATGGGCGTTGTTGCCACGCCCCTTTTGGTACCTCCCACACAAAGGTACCATTTTGCACCAAAAGTTAACAGCTTATAACATTAATAAAAGTGTATAATAATACTAGAAATTTTGTACAGTGTAATGTTTTTATAGTGCCTATAGTCCTGTGAAAAATGGGCGTTATCGCCACGCCCCTTTTTGTACCTCCCACACAAAAGTGCCAAATCATACCACAATTTAATATCTCATAACGTTTATACCAGTGCACATAAACGCTTATAATTCGGCGCAGTTGCAATGAATTTAAAGTATCTACTGTTCAGCGAAAAATAGGTGTATTTGTTAAACCCCTTCTGGTACCTCCCACAAAAATTGACAGAATACTTTGTGTAATATTCAATATTACATTACTTACAAAGTGAGGGTATACATTAGTCGGTTTACCCGACTGAAACTTTCTTACTTGTTAAATTAAAGATTAGTTATCCTTAAAATTTAGAGATCGTTTTTATCTGCGAGAGGCCGATGTTGGAACCATGAACTATCGAACGTTGTTTTGCCGCTGTCGAAGTAAATTGCAAATGTTTCCATAATGAGTAAATAAAATATTATTTTTATTTTGTGCATTAAATAGAATATCGTTTACTAAATATGCCACTTTGCTAAATCTGAAACTGGACCTAGCATATTTGCAGGTTTTGCTAACGATATGTCATATTAAATAATTTCGAAGCGATACAAAAATACGAAATATTTACATATTACTGTTCCACAAAAGGGTAGGAACTCAAAATTTAAAAATTTCAGTAGAATCCAAAGAATGTTTCCGTAAATATTTATTTCCAAAAAATTATTATTAACGGAAATATGTCACTGCAAGAAAATATCATTAAAAATATATTTTTTTCTGACATATTTTATTATATCATATTATATTATGAATAAAACAGCACATATTGAATTTTCGTTAATAAAATAAATTAAAAAAAAAATATTTTACCAAACATATTTTACACATGTGGAAAGTACAGCATGTGCTTGGTTTAATTACAGAATGTACTTAATCTAAAGTAATTTTATGTATTTGATGTAAGCACAAGGCGTAATTTTTTCAAAGACGTTTGATGTCCTATTTTAAAGATGATTTATGACTTTAATTGTAGTACAGGATATACTTATTTTAATAGTCTTTATCTTTGGAGCCAAATCAAAGAAAAAATTTTAAAAGAGAAAATTTAAATGATTTTCAGTACACTTTTTTTTCAGTGTATCAAAAGTATAAACTAAAACACAATCGTGGAAATCGAAAGATCTTTCTCGAGTTATGAGGTTGTGTTCGCCATACCACGCATCTTTGTCCAATCCTAAATTTTCCGAAATAGTGTCCTTCCTTTGGCCAATATGAATTCGTCAAGCCCAAAATCGTGAAAAACTAAATATCCGATAAGAACCCATCAAGCCCAAAATCATAAAATCGAAAAATTCGTTCTAGAGTTATGAGGTTGTGATGACCGTGTCGCTTCGCATTGAACAATCATAATTGTCTTCCATGGTGTCCCCCCAGGACCAATACGGATCCACCATGCCCAAAATCGCGAAAATCGAGCAATCCATTTGATTATAGCCGAGCAGCAGAAAATAACAAGACCTGAACGACTTGAGTTCTAGATAGGAACTAATTTTATTTACAATATTTTCTCTTAACTTAAGACTAACCAAATAATTCTTAACCTATCTTATAAGTAAGACGAAAAGAGAGAAGACATTTTTATAGCACAACGACCTACGCAGTGCACATCTATGTGCACCGCTGGTCGCCAAAGATAACAATCAACATATAGACATTGTTGTTGTTACAAATAAAACTATAAAATACGACAATTTATGACTTGTCCCTTTTCTTCACTACAGAATGTGTGATGCCTATTTCAGCCATATGTCTGGCATAAGTTTCACCCATGTATTTGTATTTCTTATTATCACACACATAAGACAAAATATCATCACAACTCTATAGCTACCTGCTCACGTTTTGTGAAACGCATAATAACATATAGCAGACTTAATACAATTCAGTTCAGAGAACTGAACATTCTGCCGGCCTTAAAAGATCCTGATCTTTTAACAAAAATTGTAATATATTAACAATAAAGAATGGAAGAATATAATTCTAAAAATAAATGTAAATTAGAAAAACTGTTTAATGATGGCAGGAACCCAATCTCGGCTGCATTCTGGTTGCCATCTGAATTTCTATCGGCTCATGTTTTTGTCAGGCTCCTTCGGCTTCTGTTGACGATGCACACTAGTTGCGAATGTTCTGTCCACTTCCTCGGCGTTGGGAGTATCAATCATCGATCTAGCATCTTCACTAATTGTCAAGTTGGACCTCAATGATTGTGCCGTTGAAAACTGTGTTGGAAACACATTATTGTCATTAACAAACTCACGTTTTGTCATCTGTAAATGGTGATGACAGTAGTGGTGATGCAACGGCTGCTGTTGTTCCTTTACCACGGTTGTTTCCGGGAATATCATGATCCCATTGGTGCTCCTTATAATGCAATTATTTGGGTTTGTTGTTTGACTCGATGCTGCATTTATTTCTGCATGTTTGTCACTTTTTGTGGCAGTTTTCCAGTTCTTCTTGGTGGGTTGTTGGACATCCATCATTAACTCTCCGACGCTTTTCTTAATTCTAACTTTCTTATATAAAGATAATACATTTTTCATATTTTTATTCTTGTTTATTATTTTACCTAAACCATCCAAATTCATTTTAATTTGGATGGACCTTCCCCATCTCCAATTCAATTTTGGAAAATAATTCCTTATGATATTAGAAATTCCTACGGCATTTTTACCATTTTTATCTAATGTGGAAATGTTTCCAGTATTGTCTGTCTCACTGGAAACTGCAGCTACTAAGTCTAACTTTTCTTCTTTTTCAAAGGAGCTTTCAGAATTTTCTGTAAGCAAAATAGGAGGTTTGATAAAATGTGGCAACCCTAATGCCTCAAAATCTATTTCCATGGTGTTGTCAGAGTTTTGATCAAATAACTTTGGTGGTTCAATGAATCTTGGCAATCCTAATGCCTCAAAGTCTATACTCAAAGTGTTTTTTGACTGTTCCTTAAACAACTTTGGTGGTTCGATAAATTCATAATCGAAAAAAACTAATTTCTTTTCAATCTCCCTATGGAGATGAGTGAAATGTCTCCCATAGCATTTTGTACAAGAAACATTTCGGGTACATGTCCTTTTGACATGACCCACCTCCAAACATACGAAACACACTTTGTGTTCCACAAGCTTATCCCATTTTTCATCAATGGGAAGCATCCTAAACCTAGTACACCTATTTAGTTGGTGGGATACTAAGCACCCAATTGGACATTTCCTAAATCCCATCCTTGGTAATTCCAATGCCTCAGCATTTATTTCTTCAGCATTTTCCTTAAACAACCTTGGTGGTTCAATAAATACAAAACCAAATAAATATTTTTTTTCAGTCTTCCCACAGTTGCTAACCACCTCTTCTTGCAAAGCATTTGCGTCTAAGCGACAGTCCACACTGTCAAATCTACCCATAACGTCCCGACTAACAACTTCCCTTCGGAAATATGGAATTTTTTCCATAGCTAGATACAAAAGACGGAGTTCCCTATCGTTCCTCTATTCTGTTATACCCTCTACAAATATGAGCAATTTTGCTCAGTTTTTTCCTATATATTTTTTTTAAATTATTTTATTATATATAGCTTTAACCCGGTGCGCTTCGCAGCCCCCATCTTTTATTTATTTTCTGTTTAGGGTACTGTAAAATAGTTATACATCGTTCTTTCAAAATGACATGATTATTACATATGGTGCAAAATGTAGAAGATTTGATTACTTTTATATATAAAATACGAACCCTCGTTTCATTTCTAGTTTATGTTCCAAGAGTTACCCTGACATCATGGTACAATATTTATCCCTTTTCCCACAGTACCTCTGAACGTTGAAAAACTATTTTTTTTGGTTCATACGTAAGCAACTTTCCCCTTGTTTATGTTCCAATACCTACATTCACACCCTGGTACAATATAAAACCATGATTGTCCCACATTTTCTACCCACTGTACTAAATGTACGCTTTTTGACCCACTGTGCTATATTTAACCTTTTGGGTCCACTGAATCAAATTTAACACCTTTTTGTCCTACTATATTTTGTCCACTATATTTAACCATTTTTGCCCCACTGTACCATAGTTAACACATTTTTGCCCCACTGTTCCATAGTAAACGCTTTTTGCCCCACTGTACCATACTTAACCCATTCTGTTCCACGTTACCATATTTTACTATTTGTGCCCACTGTAACCATTTTTGTCATACTGTACCATTATTAACCATTTGTGTCCCACTGTACCATTCTAACACATTTTTTCCCCACTGTTCCATAGTTAAAGCTTTTTGCCTCACTGTACCATATTTAACCCATTTTGTCCCACTTTACCATATTCAACTAATTGTGCCCCACTGTACTATAGTTCACCCTTTTTGCCCCACTGTGTCATATTAAACCCTATGTTTCACTGTACCATGTTTAACAGTTTTTGCCCCACAGTAACATATTTAACCCTCTTTGCTCCACTGTACAATATTTAACACAGTTATGCCCCACTGTACTGTATAGTTAACCATTTTTGTCACACTGTACCATATTTAACCTTTTTTGCCCCACTGTATCATAGTAAATAAATGTTTGCCCCACTGTTCCATAGTTAACGCTTTTTGCCCCACTGTACCATTTTTAACCCATTTTGTTACACGTTACCATATTTTACTTTTTTTGCCCACTGTAACCATTTTTGTCATACTGTACAATATTTAACCATTTGTGTCCCACTGTACCATAGCTAACACATTTTTCCCGCTGTTGCATTGTTAAAGCTTTTTGCCCCACTGTACCATATTTAACCCATTTTGTCCCACGTTACCATATTCAACTAATTGTGCCCCACTGTACCATAGTTAACCCTTTTTGCCCCACTGTGTCATATTAAACGCTTTGTCTCACTGTACCTTATTTAACAGTTTTTGCCCCACTGTACAATATTTAACCCTCTGTGCTCCACTGTACAATATTTAACACAGTTATGCCCCACTGTACTGTATAGTTACCCATTTTTGTCACACTGTACCATATTTAACCCTTTTCGCCCCACTGTATCATAGTAAATACATTTTTGCCCCATTGTTCAATAGTTAACGCTTTTTGCCCCACTGTACCATTTTTAACCCATATGTCCCACTTTACCATATATATAACTATTTTTACCCCACTGTACCATAGTTAACCCTTTTTGCACAACTGTGCCCCATTCAACTGTACCACATTTAACAAATTTTTGTCTCACTGTACCGTACTCGTATTTGAAATGTCTTCACGCTAGCGTACTTAAACCTTTTTCCCCGACTGAAACATATTTAATCATATTTTCTCCACTCCACTATTTAACCGTTTTTGACCGCAGTGCTCCTAAAACCATATAAACTCTTCATATCTTATGTTTAAGTTCCAATTTAGGCAGATTGTTCCCTTTTTTCCCCATGCTTCATAATTAGCCCGTCGAGTCCCACTGTGCCTCTTAAAGTTAGAATTACTAAAAATCACTTCCAATCTCCAGTTTATGTTCCAAAAGTTACCCTGTAACCATTGACCAATGTTTGACATTTTTAAGCCACTGTACTATATTTTACACTTTTTGTCCCACTGTGCCCCGAAAACTACGAATACAAAAAAAAACTTAATACCCCGATCAGTTGTCATAAAGACACCCCTCGCTTCAATTTTCACCATTCTAATATTAGGCTTTAAATTTGGCGGTGGTACAATATTTATACCTTCCAGTCCCACTGTGCCTCTAAATTTTAAAAAAAATCACTCCTTGATCTTGTTTACGTCCTAAGAGCTACTCTCACACCAAATTTCACGATTCTAGGTCTTGCCATTTGGATTTGGCTGTTGTACCACATTTTTCCCTTTTACCCCACTGTGTACGTAAATGTTCGAATTTCGAAAGATCCTGTCAATTTCAGAGTCTACCTCATAAGAGCTACCCTCACACCAAATTTCACGATTCTAGCTCTTGCCATTTGAATTTGGCTGTTGTACTACATTTATCCCATTTTTCCCTTTTTACCCCACTGTGTGCGTAAATGTTCGAATTACGAAAAATCCTGCCAATTTCAGAGTCTACCTCATAAGGGCTACCATCACAAAATATTTCACGACTCTAGCTCTTGCCATTTGGATTTGGCTGATGTACCACATTTATCACTTTTTACCCCACTGTGTGCGTAAATGTTCGAATTTCGAAAAATCCTGCCAATTTCTGAGTCTACGTCCTAAGGGCTACCCTCATACCAAATTTCAAGATTCTAGCTCGTTTCGTTTAGATTTGGCGGTGGTACCATATTTATCCCTTTTTGTCCCATTGTGCGGCTAATAGTACGAATTTCGAAAAATCCCGCCTTATTGCTCGTCTACGTCCCAAGGACTACCCTCCCACCAAATTTCATGATTCTAGCTTCAGCCGTTTGGCCTGGGCGATGATCAGTCAGTCAATCAGTCAGCCAGTCACGCAACAATTTTATATATATAGATTTTTGTGTTCAAATCCACTAATGAGTATTCGAAGTCCCTTACCGCTGGTGGGGGGAAACTTCGAATTCATTAATGTTTTTACGGGGTCACCATGTCTGTAGCCGAGCAGCAGAAATAAGAAGACCTGAACGACTTGAGTTCTAGATAGGAACTAATTTTATTTACAATATTTTCTCTTAACTTAAGACTAACCAAATAATTCTTAACCTATCTTATAAGTAAGACGAAAAGAGAGAAGACATTTTTATAGCACAACGACCTACGCAGTGCACATCTATGTGCACCGCTGGTCGCCAAAGATAACAATCAACATATAGACATTGTTGTTGTTACAAATAAAACTATAAAATACGACAATTTATGACTTGTCCCTTTTCTTCACTACAGAATGTGTGATGCCTATTTCAGCCATATGTCTGGCATAAGTTTCACCCATGTATTTGTATTTCTTATTATCACACACATAAGACAAAATATCATCACAACTCTATAGCTACCTGCTCACGTTTTGTGAAACGCATAATAACATATAGCAGACTTAATACAATTCAGTTCAGAGAACTGAACACCATTCTTGAGCTATGAGGCTTTGATGGCCGTGTCGCGCCGCTTTGAACACTCCTAAATTTTGCTCCGTTGTCATTCCCTGAGGCCAATACGAATCCATCAAAACCGAAATCGAACAATCCATTATTGAGCTATGAGGTGTTTGACCAACTCAAAGTTTTCCTACATAGAGTCCATCATTGGGCCAATACTAATACACCAAGCCCAAAATCGTGAAAATTCGAACGATACATACTCGTGATATGAGGTTATGCTTTCCGCGCATCGCCGATTTGACCAATCCGAAAATTTCCTCCACAGTGTCACTGTCCAATACGAATCCATCAATCCCAAAATCGAACGATCCGTTCTCGAATCATGAGGTTATGATGGCCCCGTCCATCCTAAATGTTTCTCATAGTATCGGACGGTACATTTTCGTTGTATTGTACATCATATTTACAAAGATTTGTGTTTGTTTCTTATAAAAGGCTTCGAAAAAGATAAATATAACACTCACGTTTTTGATAGCGCGAGAGCTGACCACTGGCCAAAATACGATTCTGTAAAAAGTTCAGCGTTTATACAACACTCGGGTCTATCCATATTCAAAATTTCAGCTTTGTAGGTCCTTCAGGAGACTCAGCGGCCAGGTGGTCATAAATCACTCGGCGTAAAAGCACATCCGTTGGAGACCTTTATATACCCGTATGAATGAACATCAGTTTGTAGGCATATAGTACTTAAAAGACCTTAAAAGTATAGAAAGAGTGAAAATTGTTTTGGTCACTGCAGTTTGACCTCAGGCTGGACATTGAATGGCTGTTTTCGAATCCCCTTTGAGATATGTATGTACAGTTACATTTTTAGATTCTTAGCTGTTAAATAACTTTTAAAACTACTGAAATAACGAAAAAATTTGGTTTATGTCAGAGAATTCAAAATTTTTTTCGTGTTTATATTTGTCGTGTATAGTACTTCATATTTAGCTTTTGATCTTATGAGATGCTTCTGATCGACCAACACAATACTCAAGTTTTTGATAGCGCTAGAACTGATCACAGGGCAAAAAATTACTACCCGAAAAGTCAGTTGTTTATACAACACTCTGGTCTATGGTTGTGCAAAATTTTAGATTTCCAGCTCTTGACGGAGCCTTAGTTGTTACGTGGTCAGCGCCACCTGTTGACAATTTTGCGACTTTTATTTGTCCAAAACCTTCGCGTAGCAATTACGAACAAATCTGCAGAAGGAAGTATCCAATTTGGTCCTGTAGTTTTCAAGTTCTAAGCAGCCGAACAAACCACGATTTATTTTTATGTATATAGATTAGACTAATTCAGCGTTTGCTCGCATAGCAGCATATCTCGGGGCGACAACTTTAACGAGGATTAAAAACAGGGGGACCCCATAAGGAGCAGTACTGAGAACGGAATCCTGTTAGCTATAAAACGATGTGGCTTATGCGAACGACGTTGCAATCGCAGTATCTGCCAAATTCTCCAATGTCCTCGGATGCATTATAATGGTGGCTCTGAATAAATTGGATAAATCGACCAGCAGCAGTGGTTAGGATGTTAGCCCAAACAAGACAGGATTAGTTCTCTTTAGTAGGAAATATAAGGATCGCCATGTGGACTCTCCTCGGATAAATGGTACTGAGCTAGTCTTTTTTGAAAATACAAAACTTCTAGGTATAATCCAACATAGGAAATTGTCCTTCAGACCTTATGTCGCCTTATTTTCCTGTAAGATATCTGTATCTGTCATCCAACATTCAATGGACAATTTTCAGTTTTTGCCCACCTGAAAATATATTAACCCATTGTGTAATCTAACAACGAGTATTGGTATACGTAAACTTTAAAATTTAATTAAATATTAACGTAAAACAGAGCATAACATCATACTTAATTTAATAGTCGTTGCGTGTAAAGCGATCGTAAACAGCTCTTTAACATTCTGGGCAATATTTTAAAATGTTTTGGAATAAAATTTGTTTTTTGTTTTTCATTTGGCTGCCGCAGAATATACATATGTTAAAATATGCAAAACAAGAAAAAAAACGCAACTTATGTTTTGTTTTATACTCCTTTAACATGAAATGTGTCTCTCTCCATCGCTGCTGTTTGGAAACGTCAATGTCTGAGTCTTTCCGATTCCGCTGCTCTTCCACATGGACGTGGACGGACGCATTGGACGTGTCAATGCTGTGATCGTAAATAATGCAGGAGGAGCAGCCGCTTTTCAGGGAATGTCACACAGGAGGGGGCTGTCATGTAAAAGTGTTGGCTAAATATACATCGTCGTCACCTGATATCGTCTTCGGTAGTCTGTGGCCCGTCGCTCGCGATAAGATTTATGTTTTTACAGGAATGTACTTTATGCCAGAGTTATCCATCTTTGGGCTTACAAAGTAATGACGGCATGTCAATGTAAGCCGCAAGCAATTTAGCGAAATAATTTAGTTTGCAGAGATAATAACTGCAATAATTCATGAAGTGTTTAATTGCAGTCTGCATATTTTTGTTGCAATTCCAAACAATAAGAAAAACAAAATTTGAAAATTACTTACTAATGCAGATGTACGCATTTTCTTAAAAGTATTTCTTGGGCTTAAGAAATTTAAAATGCGTTCCGCTTAAAGGTCTAGACTGGGCTGCAAACTGATGAATATTCTATAGTGATAATAAATTTCTAAGAGCGTCCAGATATACCCGCTCCAAATGAGATTAGAGGAAGGGTTATTCATTTCGTGGTGAGGATTTGGTACGCTGCGTTGTTGTAATATGTATAAATATGAAAAAAAACAGGGCATAATATACATATATGTCTGTTGTTTTCTTAAAATTATACAACGCTGGTTTTTGGTATATGAATATTCAATAAAATTTATCTGTTAAATTTTATAAAGATCTGTTGAGAAATGTGATTTAAGTAGTATGTGCAAAATTGGGAAATAAATGTATATAGGGGCTATATCTAAATCTGAAGCGATTTTCTTCAAATTTGCAACAGTCATTCTTCGAAAAAACTGCTCTTTGTTAGTTTTCATTAAATGTTTTTATTTACAATATCGAGCGTACTGCAAATAGACAAAAAAATATTAACCCTTAAATGCCTCGTATATATTTAAAGATAAAATTATTAAAAAAAAATCCTGCGACCATGGATTTGGATATTTTTTTATAAAGTGGGTCTATATTTATAAAGTGGTGTATAAATTAAAATATATATAAAAATTAGAAAAAACTTATTTTTGTTAAAATTAAATAATTGTGATTTTTCGCAGCGTGATTTCTAAGAACAGGTAATTATTTTTGAATTAAACAAAATACCTATTACATCTAAAATATATTCTTTAGTGACATGAAGTAATTCAAACAATTTCAGGCATTGGACCCTGCACAGGGTAACTTAAACTTGTTGTATCTTTTAAGATAAAGTGTGCACTCACTGCATATTTATACCCTCACTTTAGTGTGACGAGGATATATATCATTTGCTACGGACAAAAAGTGTAACACATCGAGTCCGTCCGTCCGTCCGTATAATTTGGTATGTGGTAATATTTTTTCTATCTCCAGCTAAGTTCGAAGATGGGCCATATTGATTCACACCTTCTAGTATCTCCTCCACTATGGGTTAAAATGTTGTGAAATATTGTTTATTTTATAACTGCTATACTACTTATTCGAATCTCTTAAATTCCATACATCGTATTAGATTATTAGTCGCTATCAACTCGAGAAAAATGGGCGAAGTTTCCACGCCCCTTTTTGTACCTTCCACACAAATGCACCATATGACAATAGTGTATAAAAATACTTGACATTTTCTACAGTGTAACGCTTTTATACTGCCTACAGTCCAGTGAAAAATGGGCGTTATCACCACGCCCCTTTCTGTACCTCCCAAACAAAAAATGATCAAATCATACCTAAATTTAATATCTCATAATGTTAATATACCAGTGCACATAAAGGCTAATAATTCGGCACAGTGTATTTAAAAATATCTACTATTCAGCGAAAAATAGGCGTATTTGTTAAACCCCTTCTGGTATCTCCCACACAAATTGACAGAATAATTCGTCTAATATTCAATATTACATTACTCAAAAATTGAGGGTACACCTTAGTCGGTTTACCCGACTGAAACTTTCTTACTTGTTTTGATTTCTGTTACGCACAACGTTTTTCTATATTTATCCCCTCACCATAGTAGAGAGGATGGTATATATCGTTTGCTACGAACCAAAAGTGTAACACATCGAAGGAGTGACCTAAGACCCTAAGTATGTTCGGCGGAAATCCGTTTTGAGGCATTTTAAGTCATTTGAGCAATGTCCGTCCATCTGTGTGTTTGTCGGCTGGCTTGTAAAGATAACTCTCAAAAGGATTAACCGATTGACTTTAAGTTTGGCATGCGATAATATTTTTCTCTATCTCCGGCTAAGTTCGAAGATAGACCATATTGGTCCACTCCTTCTAGCACCTCCCCCACAAAGGGTTAGCTTTTAGTGAAATATTGATTCTTTAATACCTTTTATACTACTTACTCGAATCTTCTGAAATTTCACACTTACGTAGTATTAATTTGTTAGTCGCCAACACGTGAAGAAAAATGCGCGAAGTGGCCACTCCTTTTTTGGTACCTATCACACAAATGGACCATTTTGCACCAAAAGTAAACTGCTTATTGCTTTTTTATCAGTTTATACCAATACTTGAATGAAATTTTGTACAGTGTAATGCTTTTATAGTACCTAGAGTTTAGACCAATAATATCCTGCGCCTCTGTAGTGTGGTGGACATCAATGGACAGAAAGTACAACGTATTACCATTGCAAAAAGTGCAACGTATGTGCTGTCAATGCATAAGCGGGGCAATTAGAACCGCACAAACAAGAACGTTGGAAACTATACTACACATTCAACCAATAGATATCCGAATAAAATATGAGGCAGCCCTCATAGCAAGACGTCTACAAGTGATGGGTGAATGGATAAATCGTGACCACAAGTCGTACCATCAGAAGATATTACAATCACTGGTCGGTCATATTCCAACAACGGAAATCTCCGACCGCATTCCTGAAGTGCGGCTTACAGCTACCTGTGAATCGTTCGTGCCAGACAGACGCTCCTGGGAAAACAGAACACTAGCTCATGCGCCAGTGGGAACCAGCTGCTACACTGATGGGTCCAGGCTAGGAGGAAGGACGGGTCTGGGACTTTTTATTGATGAACCAGAAGTCGAAATTTACTTCCGCCTCCCAGACCATAACACAGTATTTTAAGCAGAAGTTCGAGCAATCACGGAGTGTGTTAACTGGCTCAGTAATACCACAAAGCCTAAATATGTCGACAAATTCACAGACAGCCAAATGGCGATCAAAGGAATAACATCGGAAAAGGTCAAATCCAGAACAGTGTTAGACTGTAAAATAACGATAAATAATTACTCAGTCCATGGTCAACTGCGTATTTTCTGGGTACCGGAACACAACGGAGTGATTGGAAATGAACGAGCAAACAGCTTGGCTTCAAAGGGCAGAGAACTTCGAGTAATAAACTTGGAAAATTGGAAACCTTTGGAAACCACGAAAAATGAGTTGAAGCACTGGGCAGTAATAGCTCACAAAACTGTGTGGGATAGAGCAAATGTAGGAGCAACAGCAAAGATACTGTGGGGTGACCCAAATGAGAAGAAAACTAGTAGTTTTCTGAAACTAAACAAGATCGAGATTAGTAAGATGATGAGTGTTCTAACGGGGCACTTCTTCATCGCATAGGACTAGCAGAAAACGACGAGTGCAGGCCATGCAGGGAAAACATCAAAACGAGGATATGACTGGAAGATACTGAGAAAATACGTGTCTAGTACCGATTTTCTGTAACCCATGGGGTATAAAAATCATAAATAAGGAGCGCACAACAGGCCGAACCACTCGCTTGAGTGTATGTCCATGGACATGAGACTTTTAAATGTCTCCTTTATTCAACCTAACCTAACCTAGGTGATAACAGTTTACCACAAAATATAATGGAGTTGGAAACACCATATCAAGTTTGGAGCTATTTGTTTCCTGAGTCTTTGGAACAACATATAGTATGCTGAACTTGACATGTCACTTCGTTTTTATATAACGGGTTTTCCAATAGGGATGATATAATTTTGAAGTGACGTTTCGGCCATTTGTAATATGTCATGATCTGTAATTTGTTCTTCATTGTATTCAGTAGTGTTTAAAATGTAGTATTTCCCGTAAATGTGGTGAAAAATCAAATGAACATTGGGCCTTTCGATAATATAAGGGAATTCATTCATTTTAATGACAAAACTATTCAGCCAACCATTGATGATCATAATCGAGACCGCCTTTATCTAATCAGACCTGTTATTGACACTGTCAATACCACATTTGGAAGTATGCCAATATTAGGTAGACTTTGTATTGACGAGCCGATGTGTTCTACCGAAATTGGGAGTTGTATAAAATAGTATTTGCCTAACAAACCAATAAATGGGTTTTCAAGCTTTTTGTTATGTGCAATACAGCGGGATATGCGTACAAATTTGAAATATATAATGGAGCGCCGGAAAAACCAGCTCAAGGTGAACCTGACGTTCAACCTTCGGCTAATATAGTGGTCCGGCTGCTTAGAGAAGCAGCGAAAATTCCAAAATGATATAGTATATTTTGACAACTATTATACAACGGTACCATTAGTACTATATTTGCGAACACTAGGTATACTTTCAGTTGTTACCATTCGACGTAACAGAATCAAAACCTGTAAACTTCCAGTAGAAAATGTATTGCAAAAGTTCGAGCGTGGTACCAGTCAAGAGTTTATATGTAATATTCATGGAATAGATGTAGCGTCACTGTCTTGAAAAGACAATAAAATTGTAAATCTACTTTCTACTTATGTCGGAGTAAATCCGATTTCTGAAAGTTCTGGAAAAGAAACGATGCAACCATTAACCATAAATGATTCCTTGTCCTCAAATTAAAAAAGAATATAATCGACACATGGGTGGGTTCGATTTGATGGATAGTTCCATGGGCCGGCATAAGATAGCTATGAAAAGCCGTAAGTGGACAAATAGAGTGCTCTATCACCTTTTGAACACGACAGTTGTTAATTCCTGGTTGTTGTACAAAATAATAAATAATCAGTAAGGAAAGGCAGAAAGTCGGGAGGGGCCGACTATATAATACCCTACACCTCCCTAACAATGCGATTGCCATAATAATTTGGAATAATTGGTAGATGGGTAGAAACATATTATCTAATTCTGAAACGATAATCGCTAAATTAATATTCGTTCCTAAATTGAGAAACATCTTTCTGGAAAATTTTAATGATCGGAAGTAAAATACAACTTCTATAGCGGTTTGATACCAAATCAGGAGGAACATATATATGGAGCTTTAATATAAATCTGAACCGATCTTCCCTGAATACTTATTCATGTAAAAAAACCTCCTTCTGTCGCATTTCGTACGGATCGGATCGGATATAAAATACAGTTTTAACAGCGCTTACATGTGAAATCGGGGGTAACATATATATGGGGGCTATATCTAAATCCGAACCGATTTTCTCCAAATTTAACAGTGTTCATCCATATAAGAAGAAACCTCTTTCTGCCGAATTTCGCACTGATCGGATATAAAATACAGTTTTTACAGCGCTTACATGTCAAATCGGAGGTATCATATATATGGGGGCTATATCTAAATCTGAACCGATTTCTTCCAAATTTAACAGTGTTCATCCATATAAGAAGAAACGTCTTTCTGCCGAATTTCATACTGATCGGACATAAAATAAAGTTTTTACAGCGCTTACATGTCAATCGGGACGGCGCTACGTGCCACACAGCCGAAGCTACACTCGATGTTTTCAAAAAAAAGTTATTTGGCGGATCCTTTACTAAATGCAAAGTGAATTTGTCTTTAACTGCAGAAGGAATTGTTTTATACTACCATAATTCGTGAAAAGGTAATTTATTATATTATTTTATTGTTTCCAATGAATTTACAAAATGTATATATTTTATTTCCATTTTATTTATGTTCTTTAGTTTTAGTTTTCAACGTATTTTAAATGATAATAAAAAAAATTAAACAATAATATATTAATAAAAATATTTAAAAATAAATGAATTTATAAAATTTTCGTGAACAAAATCGTTTATTTCGGAGTATTTGTATACGAATTTTAGCTGTGGGTGATGCCGGGAGTATCTTTTAAGATACAACCACTTTTTTCAAATAACACCTTAAACATTTTTTTTTCAAAAAATAAAAATGTTATTCTTGTTTTTTTACGAATTTACACATCATATATTTTTCCCACAAACATCGCTCACCTCGCGCATTTACGAGTTAAGGAAATGCAGAAGACGGTCGGTGCCGACTATATGATACCCTACAACACTCTAGTAAGATTGGATAACAATGAAAAAATCCAATATATGCTTCAATTAAAATTTATTTACACAATTTAAATTTGATATGTCTCTGCCTCTGTAGAAAAATCGGACGAAACATATATGTATATGGGAGCTTTAACTAAATTTGAATCGATTCTTTTCAAAATCGGCAATGTTGGCCCATGGATCAAGAAACTCTAACATGCTAAATTTTAAAAGGATTGAATGTGAACTATAGCTGCTAAAGGGCCAAATCGGACGACACATATATGTAGGTGCTATAGCCAAATCTGAACCGATTTTATTCAAATTCAGTTGGTCCAAGGATAAAGAAACTCAAACGTGCCAAATTTCAAAACGACTGGATGTAAACTACTGCTTCTATAGGGCTAAAGGGCCAATTCGAACGAAAAATATATATGGGAGCTATATCTAAATCTGAATCGATTTTCTTCAAATTAAGTAATGTTGGTCACTTAATAAAAAAACTCCACCGTGCTAAGTTTCAAAACAATAGGATTTAAAATACAGCATATGTAGGGCTTAAGGGCCAAATCGGACGAAACATATATATAGCAGCTATATTTAAATCTGAATCGATTTCAACGAAAAACTGCTAACTTCAAAATTTAAGCACGATGGGGGTGAAATTGCGAACAGTACTCAACGAACAACATGGACAGATGGACAGACATGGTTAAAGTCAGGTGGTGATTCTGAGTCGATCGGTATACTTTAAGCTGGGTCTAGCTGTAGTATTTTTAGGTGTTACAAACATCTGCCATGGAACAAACTAAAATACCCTGTGTAGGGTAAAATAATGATTTTGTGTAGGAAAACTTACAAGTAATGCTACTCTTCTTCCGGAATTTTGCCATCCCAATGCAAAGATTTGTCCATTTGAATTTATCATAGATTAGCAAATTTTGTTGCCTAACCACAATCGTAGAAAGGGATTGGGAAAAAATTACAAAATATTTTATAAATTCATAAAATATTTAAAGATTATTATATTTCAATTATTTTTTTTTTTTGTAATGTGTATGCCATGGCACCAGAAATCGGTGGTAATTCTAACATTGTTATATTTTTAAATGAAAATACCATAATTCCCAAAATAAATTCGAAATTCCCCAAAAACGTAATTTTTAGTTTTTCCCTAAAATCAGTTCGGGCTCAAAATTCCGCGGGATTGCCCGCTGGAGCTCGATGTTATATACATAGACGGCTCGAAACTAGGGGAAAGCACGGGACTGGGACTTTACATCAAGGACCCGAAACCGAAGTTTTATTCAGCCTTCTTGACCATATGGCTGAATACCCATTTGGGTATTAAATATCCATTTCATTTAATGGCTGTTAAATCAATATCCACTAGAAAATTGAAATCAGAGACCGTTTTAGATTGTAAAATGGCGACAAACGCTTACTTTAAACATGACATAATACGCATCATATGGGTGCGTGGTCATCACGGAGTAAGAGGTAACGAGAGGGCAATTTCGGGAACAACATAGGGAATACAAAAGCGTTCAGAGCTACGCGTTCCGAGTTAAAAATATTGGCAAAAATCGCCCAAACCGCAGTATAGTTTATTAAAACCGTTGGAAAAACATCACAAATCCTGCGGGTTGATCCAAACAAGTATGAACACCAAAAATCCCGTGGTATGATCCAAACGTGTATACAATTAAAACATAGCTCTAAATAGAAATGAGTAAGATTTTAGGTACCCGTACAGGACACACAGGCTTACAAGCGCATCTACAAACCAGTAAGGAAGGAATAAAGTCGGGCTGGGCCGACTGCATAATATCATCCACCATTGTTTGCACGGATAACCGTTATTACTATTAACAGTTGCAAAGTTAAATAGAGTACATTTCTAAATTCCAGACACATATGTTAATGAACTTGAACTTCATTCAGGGGATTATAGTTATCAACACATAGACCGATATACTCCACATTCCCTAGAAACGATTTCATTGAATTCCTAAATTTCAGCCAGATCAATTGAAAAATGTATACTCTAGAGCGTCAAGAAGTGTCTTCGGTGGGGACCTTTACATATATGAGGGCTATACCAAAACATGAAACGATGTGCCCCATTTTGACTGGGGACGATTAGGTCCAATATTTTGCTTTTTTAAGGCACTGGATGCACTTTTTTCGGGTAGATTTGTTCCGCATTCTCCTATTCAATATCTACAACTTTGTTTCAGACAAAAAAAGATATTCTGTACGGTATACCGAGAAAAAAATATAGAAAAAGTGCTAAAAAAAATCCTTGGAAGCAAAAATATTCGTATGGCCATTAAATTATTAATTGAGCCAACTTGACTAAACGAACGATGCAGAAGTTCTTATTTTTGGGGCTACTTTTACGTCCAATTCTCAGAATTGAGCCTCAATTAAAGAGCTGAAAAATGCTGAACTGTGTAATTAGAGCGCATAACAAACCGACTACTGGCTTAGATGTATGTCCAAGGACATGAGGCGGAATAAATCGGCCCCCTCTTTTCAATTTAACCTAAACGAGCAGTTTTTGTCGAATAATTTGAGTGCTTTCGTGAATTCGAAAACGAACAACGTTTTTTACCGTTCCAATTTTCCGCATGAATTTATACGATAACCGCCGAAAAAGTGACTATAGCGCTAAAATTATAACCAAGCATTATATAACACAGTGCGACAAATGGTAGGGGTCAGTGCTCGGCGCAGGTTCTGACTTCCGGAAAAAGTTATAGCGGTCAAAAAAATTCTATACGTGTCCCGGTGTTTCGCTGAGTCAAGTCTAGGAATCAAGATGTATCGATTTGAAGTTAGTAAGTATTATATAGGGGAATTTGTCACGTTTGGGGGTATTTTGTTTTATATAACTCAAAAACGACTAGTCCGATTTTGCAGCAAGTAAATTGAGAAAAATTAAGAATTACAATATCTAAAAATTTTAATAATGGCACTTCCAAGTGGAAACGTAAGTTTAGTAACTGTTGTTAAGACGATTAGAAAAAAATAGATTTTTGTTTTAAAAACCTTTTTTGTTGGCACGAAAAAACAAAAAAAAATGACAAAAATTTAGTTTGTTCCATTTTTTGGAAGCTAGCATCCGAACGAAGAAAACAATGCCCATTTGTGTATGGATAAATATACAGTCTGACCTCGGTTAACGCAACCCTCGATTATTGCAACAGGCAAATAATTTGCATTGCTGACTCAGTTAAGGCAACTTTTCCAAAACGCAACTCACATTCTAAAATTTTTGATCCAGTTGGCTACGTCTTCTTTTTTTGTTTGAAACTTTCTAAAGAAAGAAAAATTTAGAATTTGAACTACCGATTACTTTGACTTGTGATTTGAGCCCTTTGGATTATTTTCTGTAGGAAGCCATTAAGGATAAATGTTACGCAAAGCATCCAGAGACAACTGAAACGTTGAAACAAGAAATCGAATTGGAGAGATTCGACCCGAAAGTATCGAAAATTTACTGAAAAATTGGGTTGATCGGATGAGGGCTGCCGAGCCAGTCGTGCTAGTCATATGATTTTAAAATGGCCCACACTGTAGATGCTTCTTCAAAGAAAAAAATTCTATGTAATTAATGTCACTGGTTACCAAGAGCGAAATTCTTGATCCTCTTGATCTTAAAAAACAGATCCGCATTGCGAAATCTTGTTTCCAATGAGAAATCTTATTTGTAGAATTTGTGAATATCCCAAAATGGTAAAAGCTTTGAATAAGTTGTTTCTGAAACAAAGCCAGCTCAATTTGCCTACTTCAATTGCAACAAGGAAAGGGCGGGCCGATTGTATAATACCATCCACCGTTATTTGACAAACTATGCGCGGAGAAATATGCCCTGCAAACTGTACTGGTATTATTCAGCCAGTGGCCCAAATTGTAATAAAATGAACAAAATTTTACTACAAAAAAGCATCTTAATCTTGCACTCAAAATCAAAATCATGTATTTTCTCTTTACCTAAAGCAAGTAAAAATTGATTGATCTCAGCATGTGAATTTCTATTAAATTTCAAATTTATGGTTTCTGTTACAGAAAACAAGTCGAATATATTTTTATATAAATAAAATTGACTTGTTTCATTAATCAAGCAGTGGCACTGTTTATCATCAAATTCTCTTTTGAACTTGCACGAATAACTCAAAACGTTGAGGGAGAGTTTTCCCCCCTCTTGCCGACTGCCTCTCTCTCCTACAAAACGACGATAATCTGCTGAACATTCAGCCAATGTAAATCGGGACTTACAGATCGAACAACAACATAGCAAACGATACACGTTAGAAATGCTGCACATGCTCAATGTGCCAACAACAAAACGCATAAACTTCAAGACAGACGTTGACAACTGCGCGGTCAACTACAGAGGATTGATAGACAAAGCAAAAAACATGCAAAGATCCCAATGCAATAATTAAACCAGTAAGGAAAGGCAGAAAGTCGGGCGGGGCCGACTATATAATACCCTACACCTCCCTAACAATGCGATAAGGGTCATTGCCATAATAAGTTGGAATAATTGGTTAATGGGTAGAAACATATTATCTAATTCTGATCGGAACTAAAATACAACTTCTATAGCGATTTGATACCAAATCAGGAGGAACATATAGTTATATGGAGCTTTAATATAAATCCCTGAATACTCATTCATGTAAAAAGACCTTATTCTTTCGAATTTCGTACTGGTCGGATATAAAATACAGTCTCTACAGCGTTTACATGTCAAATCGGGGGTAACATATATATGGGAGCTGTATCTAAATCTGAACCGATTTTCTCCGAATTTGGCAGTATTCCTTCATGTAATAAGAAACCTCTTTCTGCCTTATTTCGCACTGATCGGATATAAAATAACATTTTTACAGCGCTTACATGTCAAATCGGGGGTAACGTATATATGGGGGCTATATCTAAATCTGAACCGATTTCTTCCAAATTTAACAGTGTTCATTCATATAATAAGAAACCTTTTTCTGCCGAATTTCATACTGATCGGATATAAAATAAAGTTTTTACAGTGCTTACATATCAAATCGGGGCTAGCATATATATGGGGACTATATCTAAATCTGAACCGATTTTAACCAAATTCAATAGGGATCATCCTTGGGCCAAAAACAAGATATGTGTAAAGTTTCGTCGAGATCGGACCATAATTGCGACCTGTACTTTGATGATAACTCAGAAAGTGATTCTAAGTCGATCGGTATAATAAACGATGGGTCTATTTCTTCTCCTTTTGGGTGTTACAAACAAATGCACAAAGTTATAATACCCTGTACCACAGTGTGGTGTAGGGTATAAAAACAAACAGTGCAATATTTACAGCAGAAGACGATGGTAGTGATGCTACCTTAGCTTTATGTTTTATATTTTTTACGTGTAAGTGGTCAATCTAAAAGATGTTTTAAATTTGTTTACCCAATCGATCTGTGATTATACCCTACACCACACTGTGGTACAGGGTATTATAAGTTTGTTTCACGGCAGATGTTTGTAGCACCTGAAAATAACACAGCTAGACCCACCTTAAAGTATACCGATCGACTCAGAATCACTAGCTGAGTCGATTTAAGCATATCCGTTCGTCCGTCTGTCCATGTAAAGTTGTTCGTCGACTACAGGTCGCAATTTCACTCCGATCGTTCTGAAATTTTGCAGTTTAGAGTATTTCGCTGCTGTTAAGATCGCTATTGAATTTGTTTGAAATCGGTTCAGATTTAGATATAGCTCCCATATATATCTTTCGTCCGATTTTGCCCTTTAGTCCTATAGAAGCTGCATTTTACATCCAATCGTTTTGAAATTTAGAATGGTAGAGTTTCTTGATCCATGAACCAACATTGCCGAATTTGAAGAAAATCGGTTAAGATTTAGCTATAGCTCCCATATATATGTTTCGTCCGATTTGGCCCTTTAGTCCTATAAAAGCTGTATTTTACATCCAATCGTTTTGAAATTTAGAATGGTAAAGTTTCTGGATCCATGAACCAACATTGCCGAATTTGAAGAAAATCGGTTAAGATTTAGCTATAGCTCCCATATATATGTTTCGTCCGATTTGGCCCTTTAGTCCTATAAAAGCTGTATTTTACATCCAATCATTTTGAAATTTAGAATGGTAGAACAAATCGTCCGATTTGGCCCTTTAGTCCTATAAAAGCTGTATTTTACATCCAATCGTTTTGAAATTTAGAATGGTAAAGTTTCTGGATCCATGAACCAACATTGCCGAATTTGAAGAAAATCGGTTAAGATTTAGCTATAGCTCCCATATATATGTTTCGTCCGATTTGGCCCTTTAGTTATATAGAAGCTGTATTTTACATCCAATCATTTTGAAATTTAGAATGGTAGAGTTTCTTGATCCATGAACCAACACTACCGATTTTGAAGAAAATCGATTAAGATTTAACTATAGCTCCCATATATATGTTTCGTCCGATTTTGCTCTTTAGTCCTGTAGAAGCTGTATTTTACATCCAATCATTTTGAAGTTTAGAATGGTAGAGTATCTTGATCCTTGAACCAACACTACCGAATTTGAAGAAAATCGGTTAAGATTTAGCTATAGCTCCCATATATATGTTTCATCCGATTTGGCTCTTTAGATCCAATCGTATTTATACCCTACGCCACACTGTGGTACAGGGTATTATTTAAGTATAAAATGTCCCAAAAGTAAATTTATGTAAACAATTTATACATGAATTACAAAATTTATATATCAGAGTTATTCAATATTACGAGAGTGGTGTAGGGTATTATATAGTCCGCCCCGCCCGACTTTAGCCTTTCCTTACTGGTATTAATTTTAAGTTTGTATTTACATATATTTTTTTGTGTTTTTATTGTAGAAACATCCCGATGATGCAATTCATGAAAATTGCGAAATATCGATGTGAAAATCTAAATAAATAAATCACTAATAAAATGACCTCGTGCTTGAAAAATCATTTATTCTAATTAATAATAAAAAAGGTCGAATAATATACACAAATTATGGAATTTTTTTTATTTTGTCTATTTTGTTTGGGAGATACCAAAAGGGGCGTGGCAATAACGCACATTTTTCAATATACTATGGGTTTTATAAAGCATTACAAAATGTTAAGTGGTTGTATGTGCAGCAATCAAAGTTACAATCCGTTAACTTTTTGTGCAAAATGGTTCATATGTATGGGAGGCACCAAAAGGGGCGTGGTATTAACGGCCATTTTGCACGGGACAATAGGTACTGTAAAAGCATTACACTCCACAAAATTGTAAGTATTTATATTGACTGTAATCAAAGTTATAATCAGTTAACATCTTGTACAAAATGGTCCATTTGTATGGGAGGTACCAAAAGGGGCGTGAAAACTTTGGGCATTTTTCTGAAGATGATAGCGACAATGAAACTAATACTGCAAGATTCTGAGCAGTAGTATAAAAGTTATGAGATTATCAATATTTAACAAAACGAGTGGACCAACACAGTCCATCTTTGACCCTAGCCTGAGATAAAATATTGACACACCCCAAATTTTAAGACAATCGGTTAATCCTGTCGAAAGTTATCGTGCGCACAAACGAGACGGACAGGCTGTGTTACACTTTTAGCCCGCAGCAGCTGATATATACCCCTGTTCACAATAGTGAGGGTATAAAACCGGATTTATTTCTTCCAAAACTGCTATAATTTCTACATTTATCCATCTTCGTTTGGATGGAACAAACGATTTTTTACGTTTTTTTTCTATTTCTTATTTTCGTTCCAACAAAAACGTTTTTTTTTGGAAAAAAAAACATTTTTTTTCTAATAGTTTTAACGACAGTGGACGTGCCATGATTAAAATTTGTAGGGATTTTAATTCGTAATTTGTCTAAATTTGTTACTGCAAAAACGGACTAGTCGTTCTCGAGTTATGTCAAACAGACATAACTCGAGAACGACAAGTTCCTCTATATAATACAAACTAACTTCAAATCGATACATCTCGATTCCTACACTTGACTTATCGAAACGCCGGGACACATAACATTTTTTTTGTGTATAACTTATCCCGGTAGTCAGAACCCCCGCCGATTTTGGCTGTCGCACATTGTAATAGTTAATCGTGTGAACCATTTAGAGAACCCACTATTTACACTAAGAAATTTGATATCGCAGTCCAAATCGATTGCAAAATCTTATGCCGCAGCAAAAATCATTTTATTTTATTGTGCAATTAAAAATTATGTAGTCCATAATAACATCAATTATCCAATTTTAATTTTTTTAATAATTTCTTATTTTGGTAAATTTTTGAGAAAATTTAGTTTTTTTTGTATGAACCCCGTGAAGGGTTGGTGTTAAATGGTATGTTTGAGGGTACAACTTAATGGGGATACATCACAACATGTAAGTTTGAATTTTAAATTAACACGATTACATGCTCTAGTACAACGCACTACCCTTAAAATAAGCCGTTATATGTAAAAATCCATTCACACATTTATTATTGTTTTGGATAATACATTACTCGAAATGTAGGCCTTTTTAAAATATTTTCCTATTTTCTCAGAATTTAATTGCAACATCTGAGAAACTGAGTATTTTTCCACCAACTTGAAGAAGTTATATTTTGAGCAGATAATCTAAGTGCAAATATATTATAAAATCGGGGATAGTGGGTGACCTAGGTTTAGGTTTAGGTTAAGGTGGCAGCCGTATTTTTTTTACAAGCTCACATAGACCAGTTTAGGTCCCTAGTGTTACCACGGGCTGAAATGCCCCTCATCGAAACCAACCTGTTTGATATATAAATTTATCGATAGTACGAATATCAGTACTGGAAAGATCTGTTAGGCTGCCTAAAAAGGCCGACCCCAGAATATCCAGTCGTCGTTTACTCAAAGCGGGACAGTCGCAAAGCAAGTGCTCAATGCTCTCCACTTCTTCCTCATCTCCACAGCTTCGGCAGAAGTCATTGGAGTCAATACCCAATCTTTTGGCGTGTTCGCCGATCAAGCAGTGTCCCGTCAGAACCTGTACTAACGTAGACAATCGTTTCCTCTCTAGTGCGAGGAGATATTTTGACCTTCTCAGGTCATACCTTGGCCAGATTTGTCTAGCTACCCTGCAGGTGCCGATTTCTGTCCATCTATCGTTGGACTGCCTGATTGCCTCTTGCCTAAGCCAAAGCTTGCACGTGGATAGTGGCGCACCAATATATGCAAATTCTTCGAGAATTTGTAATGTCGTCCCTTTCCTAGCAAGTTCATCGGCTTTGCAGTTCCCCGGGATATCCCTATGCCCAGGCACCCATATGAGGTGTATATTAAACTGCTCAGCCATCTCGTTAAGAGATCTGCGGCAGTCGAGGGCTGTTTGTGAATTTAGGGATGTTGCCTCCAGAGAATTGATGGCAGCCTGGCTGTCCGAGTAAATGACAACGCCATTGTTGGTTACTATGTTGCGACTCAGCCACTTGGCGACTTCCCATATTGCCATTATTTCGGCTTGATAGACACTGCAGGTATCTGGTAGTCTGTGAGCTATATCCAGACTAAGTTCTTCACAGTGTACTCCGAAGCCAACCTTTTCATCAAGCTTCGAACCATCCGTGTAAAAGTGGAGATGGTTTATATTACCTGGTATTCTGCCGACCCATTCATCTCTGGCGGGAATCATAGTGATGTAATTTCTCTCGAAGGTGTACACTGTTGGTATATAGTCCACTCGGTCGGTTACCATAGCACTACACTTTGATATCCTCATGTGACCATAGTTCTTGTACCTCCACATTGATAGGCAGTTTAATCTTATTGCCGCTTTGGTTGCAACTTCTCTCGCCACAATATTAATCGGCAGTATATGGAGTAGGGCTTGTAGAGACTCGGTCGCTGTAGTCCTTAAGGCTCCGCTTATGCTCAGGCAGGCAGTCCTCTGAACCTTTGTTAGTAGGTTGGTAATGGTTAGTTTGTCAGTTGCCGTCCACCATACCACAATACCGTATAACAGTATTGGACGAACTACTGCTATATATATCCAGTGGACGATTTTAGGAGAGAGTCCCCACCGCGACCCTACAGCCTTTTTGCAGGAATATAAGGCGACGTTGGCCTTCCTTACACGTTCCAATACGTTAAGTCTAAATAACATTTTCCTATCTAGAATTATTCCTAAAAATTTTGAACTTTCAGAAAAGACTAGATCTGTTCCATTTATCCGAGGTGGAGGGTCCACATGTGGGACATTATTCATCCTAGTAAAGAGAACCAATTCTGTCTTGTTGGGGTTAACGCCCAAACCGCTGCTTCTGGCCCATCTAGCCAACTTGTTCAGAGCCACCTGTAGGATGTCTCTGAGGACGTTTACGAATTTGCCACTCACTGCGATTGCCACGTCGTCCGCATATGCCACGACCTTGCAGCCACAACGTTCTAGATCTAGCAGGATTTCATTCACCGCTAGGTTCCAAATTAGTGGAGACAATACTCCTCCTTGCGGGGTCCCTCTGTTTACATACCTTGTTAGAGTTGTGGACCCTAGACATGCTGTTATGCGTCTTCTGGTGAGCAGACTTTGAATTAGTCTAATCAAACTAGTGTTAACTTTTAGATGTGAGAGTGCCGCAATTACCGCATCGGAATGAATGTTGTTAAAAGCCCCTTCTATGTCAAGAAATGCCACCATGGTGAATTCCTTGAAATGCAGGGACGATTCGATAGTGCTCACAAGTTCGTGCAGGGCTGATTCAGTAGACTTGCCCTTGTTGTAAGCATGTTGGTTCCCCGACAGGAGTTTTGTATCCAGGTTTTCCCTAATGAAATGATCTAAAAGTCTTTCCAGACCTTTCAATAAGAACGAGGATAGGCTAATTGGTCTGAAGTCTTTTGGCCTAGTGTGTGATATCTTTCCCGCTTTAGGTATGAATACCACTTTGGTATCCCTCCATCGATTCGGGACGTATGAAAGCCTGATACAGCCTACATAAATTTTCTCCAGCCAGGGGATAATGTACATTAACATTTTCTGCATTTCTGCTGGAGTGATGCCATCTGGTCCAGGTGACTTGAAGGGCTCAAAGCTGTTAATAGCCCAGCTTATTCTGGATCTCTCAGTCAAGAAGCTAGCGACGCTCGCAGTCCACTCGCACTCTTGTTGGTCCTGCTGATCCTCGGGTTCTGTTATAGAGTTCCCCGGGAAATGTGTGTCGAGCAGTACATTGAGCGACTGCTCGCTGTTTTTGGTCCAGTTATTTGCCTCATCCTGTAAATATCCCACTGTACAGGGTGAAGCAGATAATATCTTCCTCAGCCTAGCGGCGTCGGAGACCTTTTCCACTTCACCACAGAAGGTATACCAAGAGCGCCTTTGCGCCTTTCTAAGCTCCTTCTTATAGATCTTGAGTTGCTCTTTATAGGCATCCCAATCATTAGCGACCCCAGTAGATTTAGCCTTATTGAATAGCTTGTTGCAGGTCTTTTTCATAGCCGTTAGCTCAGAAGTCCACCATTGGGGTTTAGTTTTACCCTTGTACCTTGTTTTTGGACAGGCTTCTTCAAGGGATCTATTGAATGATATGGTGATATGATCGACCAGATTATCCAAACCGGCTTTGTCATTCGGTTCGTACGGAAGTTTAGAGTTGAGGACTTTCTTGAAATTCTTCTCATACAGATGCCACTTTGTCTTCCTTACATTTCTGTGGACGGCGGGTTTAGGCGCCTTTTCCGCGAGTTTGAACTCAATATAATGATGATCTGAGAATGAGTGGTCGTCCAGTACATTCCACCCAATAATTTTGTCTGACAGCCGGTCAGTAGCAAACGTTACGTCGAGTACCTCTTGTCTGTCTTTAATTGTGAAGGTCGGTTTATTACCTATGTTACAAATACTAAGATTGGTAGTTAGAATAAAGTCAAGAAGCGAATCACCCCTATTGTTTATATCCGTACTACCCCAGATAGTATGATGAGCGTTCGTGTCTGCGCCAATAATCAGCTCGAGCTCGTCAGACGTTGCTTCTTCTACTACTTCCCTGAATAGAGCAGTCGGTACTACAGATTCATAAGGCAAGTAGCTGGAGACCACCCAATATATGCGATTACCGATCTCCAGGCTAGCAGCTGTTTGGTCTTTACCACTTAAATTAGTCAGGAGAAAGATACTTAGATCTTTCCTGGCCAAAATGCAGGTTCTTGGAGTGCCTTCACAGTTGGCCACAAGCAGTTTAAAGTTGGGTGTCCTAATACCGCACACCCTTCCTCCCACTACGTAGGGCTCCTGTATCAGGACGATGTCTACTGCGCCTGTGGACAGGCGCAGCAATAGAGCCGCTGAGGATGCTTTAGCGTGATGGAGGTTAATCTGTAGAATTCTTACCATCATTGGTAATTGACAGATTAACATCCACCCCAACAAGGGTGTTATCGAACTCTTCGTCCGTATCGTCGAGAAGCATGTCCCCGCCAGATGCGTCAAAGAGTCCGGAGACTCCCCTCAGCCCCTCTGTGTCAGAAGTAGAGCTTTCGTCCTCAGAGTAGGACGTTACAGATCTTCTGTTAGAGTTGGAGTCACCAGAAATAATAGGCGTGGCTACCTCCGCACTTACAGAAAGTGCCACGGTGGACGACTCACCTTCTGCAGTGGGAGCTATATCCTGCTTGTATATCTTCAAGATTATAGTCTCGAAGCCATATTGTAGGGTTGCACTCGCACTTTGTATATGGGAGGTGGATTCAGCGTTTAGGATAAGATTGACCTGCCGCTTTTTACCATCCGCCTCACCCACCTTGCTGATTCTCCAATTATGGGCCGGCAGACCAGGATTGGAATCTTTTATTATTTCTAAGATGTCAGCCGGGTTGGAGGGCTCTTCTGTAACCCAGGTGATGGCTCTAGGGTGACTAGGGATGTTGTTTTTTTCGACAACATCCAACTGGGCACCCGGCCACACCTCACCCGCTCGACTCAGAGCAGCCTTATAAAGGTCTACTGATCTGGCATCACCGAAATATAAGAGCTTTACTCTCCCCTGATGCCATCCTGCATCGTTGCAGATTGGTGGTTTGCCCGGCATTTCTCTACGGACATCGAGGTAATGAGCCATAATGGCTGATTGTACATGACTCCATTTGTCCTTGAGGATGGATCCATCCTCACTACTTCTGTCTATAACAGCCATCACTAGACTCTCCTTCGCCACTTCATTGAAGGGCTTGGTGAGTGTCCTGTTGATGGTGACATTAGGGCCTCTTGCCTTTTTCGAAGGCAGGGGTTCATCAGGTGATCTGATTCGTTTTACTTTATTAGCCGTTAACACAGCTGAATTTGTGGCTCTTTCAGCCGACTCATTGGCCTTAGAAGCATCTATGACGCCTTTAGCCCAGGTAATTGACTCTTTTTGTTTTTCGGTAAGAGCCGAAACCTCAACAGCCTCCAACTTCGTCAAAACTCTGAGCGCTACACGATGCTCATTGTGCTTCCGTTTTGACGGTCGGACATGACGTTTTCCCCTCACCGCACCACCTGTTGTGAGTACTTGGGGGAGATTTTCACCATTTTTGGTGTGGTCGGCTTTGGCCAAGACCAACGGACGGACAGTCGGACGATTGGGGAACCGCGCTCCATCGGAACACGAAGGCATCCCCGTCAAGAGAATTTATTTTAATTTTGTCTGTATTAGACCGTAATAGGTACTACGATGTAGGCCTTACAGACTTTGTACAGATTTTTGCTATTGCGTAATAGGTACTGGTAACTATCCGCTATGTGATAAACACGTCCGTTCACTGCGAATGATCAGCAACGTTCACTGCGAATGATCAGCAACGAATGGGTGACCTAAAACAGTGTTGGGTTTCATATGGAATGAACGATATACTTTCTCCGAATTTTGCAGACTGGTTGTGGCCGTTATATGACTCGACTTAAGCTGTCCTTTTCTTGTTGATAAAATAAAATTATGACCGAAATATTACTACCTGTTGTTTAACTAGTGGTCGGAAAAATCTAAATCTAAAAATCGCTCTACATACTAATAATTATTATAGGGCTTCTCAATAATTCAGTTCCGGCTGGCTGTACTCGTATAGTTCAAATAATGTGTGTATATTTATGTATGATCACCACAGGCCATATCAAGCATCTCAATTAAAATTGCAACATATTTGTGTCTTTTTTATGGTTTCTGGTTAAAATAATATTTAAATTGAAAAATTACAACCATTGGACATTTAATACATCACATTTGTACTTTTATCACCTGCGAGCCGTAATATGATCCCTTCACTTTAATTTGCATATATGCAGTCAGGCTGTCGGCCGGTCGCTCTGTCGGTCACTCTTGTATTTCTTGATATTTTCCTAGCCATTGTCAACTCTCATCTCATGGCAATTCAAAATTAAGGACTATTTCGCGCGAACATGTGTAATTGGCCGCAATGTTTTGTTTTCTTCTTTTTGGATACTGCATGCAGACTATAGCCAGTTAGTCGACATTTAACGATGATAGCCCGAAGAAACGCAAAAATAACGGCCAATAACATAAAAGTATAATAACCATTATATTTTAATGTCTTTGCATAAGGATGTGATACTTAAGGATATTTGCGAAAACGCCTTTGGTCATTCCAGACGATCTCGACTGTCACTATCCTGGCAACTTGATGGACAGACAATGATGTGTGTTCAAAAGGCCAAGACCTGATGAAATGCTGGTGCTATTAACATTCGTGTGTCTTTTTTTCATATATTTTCTGGAATGCATTGGGTTGGTATGCCTTTTTTTGTTCGCATACTTGTTTCATGAATTGTTTAAATACAAACACATATATTTAATTTCATCGATTTATCTAACTGGTATCGCAGATGATATATTCTGGTAAAGGAATTTCATAAATAATGAAATATTACTGTAATGGGCGATTCATCGTCAGGTTTGATTTATAATGTAAAATAAAACACATACATTTGAAAGTGAACTTAAAATTTTTATTATCGGTTGAAAGATTAATTTATGGAATTTACTGTTTGAAAATAATATCATTCGGAAAGTCCAATTTTGGCGACTCGTTCGAGCATAGCGACGGGTATCTCGCGAATAACACGAGTAATGCTGGCTTCCAAAGCGTCAATCGTGGCTGGCTTATTCCTGAAGACCTCAGACTTTACATATCCCCAGTGAAGATATTCCAAAGTTGTGATATCGCACGATCTAGGTGTCCAATACAAATTTGCGATAAAACACCGGGTTTTCATTGAATTTTTCCAGACCCCGTTCACTGAAAATAAGACGAAAATTTAAGTCGCATGCCTTTTCATGACGACTTGCCAAACGATACTGAACAAAAATGACGAAGCAGTTTGATAAGATTCACGCGGGATCCGTTAGTTACAGTGATGTGAAAAATAATAGGGACAGTGTCTTGCAATTTAAATATTGTAAATAAAAGTAATTAAATACGAGTAACAGTAATGATAATGATAAGGAATAGTTTTTTGTAGCTCGTAGATTAGGAAAACATTTCCCATTAACAAATTGTTTAATATTTGAGTTAATTTCGTACAATCACAAAATTACATAATGTAAAATGTAACTTTTAAGCTGTGCAAAATAATAAGGACACTTGACATTTTTGGCATAAAAATGTAACGTTAGCGGAATAATTATTATAAAAATGGTGTGTTTTGTAAGTTAGAAGCTAAAACAGAGCTTTCACGTAAATTTAGGACAACTGTCATTTAAAAATTGTCAATGTAAGGGTGATAATACCTGATATAAACAATGCGACTCTGAATACCAGAAAATCGTAAAAACCTTAAAAAATATTTCACAAAAGTGTTGTAAATACACACTGTTTCAAGTAACTTCATACAAAAAATTAACAAATGGATGTCAATAAATTATTTTCGGGCTAAGAAAATTAAAATGTTACCTGGTTAAAAAAAAATATTCTTTGTTTTTGCATAAATTAGTCCTAGCATTCTAAATTACCCGATTAAATTGTCTTTAGTTGTAAAATAATATTTCTAAAAACAGTCATTTTCAAAAATTATAAACGCAGAAGTTCGAAAAAGTATCAGGGGTACTTCTTGTAGAAGTGTCTTTGGTATTTTATTCCAGGATAGATCGCCAAGTCCGGACCACGTGACAACGAAGTCATATGCTTTGACTCTTAAAAATATAACTTAAAACAAACTATTTCTAACCATCATCATTTCTGTTATTTTTTTTTTTATTTAGAATATTTAAATTGCAAGACACTGTCCCCGTTATTTTCCACATCACTGTATATGTATATTAGAGTGGCTGTTAAAAATGTTAAATTGGGAAAATTAAAGAGGGAGTATGCTATATTTGGCGCAGATCGATTAACTGTACCAGCAAAGAAGCACTATAGGTTACGTTATTAAAGGAGCAGTTCACGACCCTTCTGCCAAATCTACGGAGGTCAGGTGATTCTAAGATAGCTGAAAGGCGTCTCTTAATCGGATCTGTAAACCAGATGTGTAAGAGTTCGAACCAATTATGTACATATGTAGAAAATCTGAGAAAACACTAAATAGAGGATATAACTGGGCACAACCAAGACTGTTAATTGTAAACCCAAATAAAACAGAAATATACACCCAGGAAAATAATTGGTTGAAATTCGATAGTAACAATAAAAATAGTACTATCAACAAAAAGTCTATTGCATACACCGTGTGCCGGTTGTATTTATTTATAAATAGTTAAAAAACAATAATAACATGGATACGATCAAATGAAAATTCTTCCAACTTCGATGGTTGTATTACTCGATTTAAGATTGTTTTTTTTTCCATTGACACTCGGTTAGTTGTGGTAACTGCTTTTAAATTTGCATTAAGGTACCATATGATCGATAGTTGGTAGTGACAGCGAATGTTTTATTCATGACAACAGAAATTGTATCAATAGACAAAAGATTATTATTGCAACGAATAATTGGTTACTATAACAGAAAAAAAATAATAAGTAATCGTTTTTTGGTTATGCCAATAATTTCCCAAATGTAGAATAATCTTATATATATATAAATGAAATGGTGTTCGTTGGTATGCGATGGACTATTGCATACACCGTGTGCCGGTTGTATTTATTTATAAATAGTTAAAAAACAATAATAACATGGATACGATCAAATGAAAATTCTGCCAACTTCGATGGTTGTATTACTCGATTTAAGATTGTTTTTTTTCCATTGACACTCGGTTAGTTGTGGTAACTGCTTTTAAATTTGCATTAAGGTACCATATGATCGATAGTTGGTAGTGACAGCGAATGTTTTATTCATGACAACAGAAATTGTATCAATAGACAAAAGATTATTATTGCAACGAATAATTGGTTACTATAACAGAAAAAAATTAATAAGTAATCGTTTTTTGGTTATGCCAATAATTTCCCAAATGTAGAATAATCTTATATATATAAAAATGAAATGGTGTTCGTTGGTACGCGATGGACTCGAAAACGGCTGAACAGATTTTGCTGAATTTTTGCATGAGAATATCTTTTGGTGTGTGGAAGGTTCGTAGCTATGTTCGGTTTTGATTGGACAAAGGGGCGTGGCACGAAATTTATGCATTTAAGTGCAATATGGATGACCCGAAAACACTGCCGTAATATCAAGAGTATCAACATATCATGTGGTTCTATTTCACTGAAACGCACTTTGAGGGCAGCGAACCGCACCGGGTCAGCTAGTTAAGTATACGAGTATTTTGGGAAATACAACCGAAAGCTTGGTTGCTGTTTTTTTGTTGATACATGACAAACAAAACATAAAATTATTCGACATAAATAAATCTTCAACATTTTGTTCAAGAACGGTATGTGTAGTCAAATATAATTTTGTGCGGAATGCAGAATATGTTGTGCAACATGTTTTACATAAATAAAAATTAAAAGCAAAAATCATGAAATTGAAAGCACAAGGTTAAGCGATATTTGCATGGGATATTAAATTATCTTATGAATTGTTTTGTTTTTTGTTCAATAAATAAAATAAAAATGAATGAAAATGGGTCTTAATTAATTGTCCAGAGTATATGGACAGACAAAGTCAGACCAAACAATTTGAAAAACAGTTGATTGTGGCAACATACAAAAGTTATTTTAGCTACCATTTTCGTAGTTGGCGCAACCAAATATTATTGTTGTCAAAATATAAATTGAAGTATACCACAACCCAAATGTTGGTTGTCCTGATGGAACCCCATGATAGTAGGCAGAACTACCAAAATTCTGTTGGCAAATAATTCGGATGAGGCAACCAAACTGTTTTCTGTGTATATCTATTTACGAGGAAAGCGAAGATCGCACCTTTAGACGAAGGTAATTTCCTGAAAAAGACAATTAAAATATCTAAAAAGGTGAAATACTTATCTTGGATCGGAAAGTGAGTTGAAAAGATCACGTAGACGAAGGAAACACCAAGGCTCACAGACGTATGTCGTTTGTGCAGAAGAGCTATAGGTTAAAAATGGGGATTAAGTCTAAGTACGATACACTGGATTTACACTAGCATTTGTAGAACAATCTCCTCGGTAGTTTGGTGAAGATCATTGACAAAGAAGTTCAACGTAAAACCAGTAAGGAAAGAAAGTCGGACGGGGCCGACTATATAATACCCTACACCTCCCCAACAATGCGAAAATGGGCATTGCGATATAAAATTTGACAGTGTTCTGAAAGGATTTTCCCCGAATTTGGTAGTTTTCATTCATGTAATAAGAAAACTCTCTCTGCCTAATTTCGTACTGATTGGATATAAAATACGGTTTCTACATGTTAAATCGGGTGTAACATATATATGGGGTCTATACCCAAATCTAAACCGAGTTTCCCTGAATTTGGCAGTGTTCATTCATAGTATAGGAGAACTCTCTCTGCCAAATTTCGTACTGATCTGAAATAAAATACAGTTTCTACAGCGCTTACATGTCAAATCGGGGGTAACATATATATGGGGGCTATATGTAAATCTGAACCGATTTTGACCAATTTCAATAGGGATCGTCCTTAGTCCAAAAAAGAGCACAGTGCTAAATTTTATCAGAATCGGACCATAATTACGACCTGCACTTTGATCACAAGAATACATGGACAGACAGACAGACCAACATGGCTAAATCGACTCAAAGGGTGATTATATATCGATCGGTATAATAAACTATGGTTCTATTTCTTCTCTTTTTGGGCGTTACTAACACAAATGCTTAATACCCTGTACCACAGCGAGGTACATTGCAAAAGCTTTACGTATATACGTCTAGGCATAAACGTGGTACTTACAACCACACTGCTGATAAGGCTTCGGAATACACTGTTAGGAACATATTATTTATAAAGCTTGTAGATACCAGATACCTGCTGTGTCTACCAAGCTGATATAACGCAATAAGGGAAGTCGCCAAGTGGCTGAGTCGAAACATGGTTATAAAGAATTCAAACCATATAGCTCATTCTGCGCCACCCTGTATATATTGGTGCGCCACACAGAGGTATGATCGAATGATGCAGTTCCATAAAGAAGTGTTTCGATAAGAAATATCAATAATTTGTTTTCGTAAAAATAATATTTCGTTATAGAAAAACACCAGTAAAGTCAACTAAATATTAGGTGTCCGGTCATAACGTCCAACGGACATAACGCCCAACATTTTTTTTTGGGCCATATGACCTCTATAAGTGCGGTCATAACGCCAAATTTTGTTTTGGGCCTTATGACCGACCCATGCTCGGACATAAGGCCCAATTTCTTTGGACTTTCTGTCCTTTTTTGTTTTTGTAATAATAATAATTTAAGTGGTAATTTAATATTTATTGGAAGTACTTTAAAGATGTGGTTCAATTTAAATCAAATGTAAATTTCTTCCACCTGCCCCACAATTTCCTAAAAAAGCAAGAGGAAAAACCTAACAGCCTGTTTCTCTATGTCGAATGAAAGCGATGCGAACGAAAAACAGCTAATTTTAGACTTACAAACTGGCTTCATCCAGTATGTTTGCATTCGATTTGTCGTTCTGATACCTTTTAGTAGGTCTAAAATCAGCTGTTTTTCATTCGCATCGCTTTCGTTCGACATAGAGAAACAAGCTGTACATATGGAAGCATTGGCATTATTTTTTATAGGCAATACGTATGACAAAGATAAGAAAAGCCGAGTGTAAAGAATTCTACGAGAAATCGCGCGCGCTATTGCTTGTAGAATTCTTTGCACTCGGCATTTCTGCAAGTTCTATTCTTCATCATACCTATTGCTTTAAGACTTAATATCAATATACGAGTATATCATACACTATTGAAAATAATGCCAATGCTAAATATAGAATAAATATATTTAGCATTGGCATATAGAATAAATAGCTAAATATAGAATATTTAGGTTTTTCCTTTTGCATTTGTATTTGGTATAAACTAATTAGCAGTTTCTGCGAGCACCCCCAACCAGTGTTGCCACTACAATATTTGTTTTTCTACCAAAATTGTTTAAAATTTCTACCAAAAACGTTTGAAATCTTCCATTTTTTATTTTACGAAAAAAATATCCAAAAATTGTTACTGTATGGTATTATTTAAAGTATACGGATAGACTCTGAATCCCCAGCTGATTCGATCTAAAAGCTGTAATCAAAGCACAGGTGGCAATTCTGGACAAAATTCATGGACAACTTTTTTGCGTCTATGACGGACGGTATTGAATTTGGAGCAAAACCGTTCAGATTTAGAAGTAGAAGTAGTATTACGAGTATACGTCTGATCATTATTAGATTTGACACAAAAGAGTTTAGTTAACAAGGAATGAACATTGTATGTTTTGAACAAAATAGGCTCTGAATTAGATAAAGACCCCCATAAATACGTTTCATCCGACTTGCTATCAATGTGCTACTTATAGATACTTTATATAATTTTCGATCCTCATGAACTTTAGCAGAGGGAAGTTTCTTTATACAGTAACGAATATTGTAAAATTTTAAGAAAATCGGTTCAGATATATATATATATATATATATATATCAACATATGTGTATATTCCTTCCGATTTTGCATTGAAGCGCTATAGAAACTTTATTTAACATCAAATAGTTATGAAATTTGGCAGAGAAGTTTCTTGCTACAGTTTCTTGCTAACCCCCATATTGTTCCTTTCGATTCGATATAAAAGTACTTAGAAACTTTCTTCAACATCCGATCGTTATAAAATTACGTAGAGAACGTTAGGTAAAACATTGCTAGTTTTAATTTAAGATTTAGACTCACTGTATGTTTGCTTATTCTGCTCGCACAAAGTTGTGTAGGGTATCGTATAGTCGGCTCCGTCAGACTGTATATAGTTATTTCACATTTGTATTATAATCTTACTTGTCCATTCTGTTTCATTCACTTTTTTCATGTTTTAATATTGAATTTGTTTGACCTTCCGCAAGATAATAGAGAGAATTAGGTCTTCAAGAGTCAGCGATATAACATATTACTTGTATCGGGTAATTGTTGTGAAAGCAAAGAAATTTACTACACGACGTCAAAATATATATATTTTTGTCAAAACTTCATATGACATATAATACATATAATATAATAAAATATCTTGAGGAGCGTTAATTCTACCAAATTTACATTGATTCTTCCATTCTACCAAACTAAAAAAATTCTACCAATTTTGGTAGAAAAACCCAAAAACGGCAACACTGCCCCCAACAAACTGAAATTCAACTATATCACCCATTCTCGTCACTGTTTAAAAAACAACTGAATGAATCTTTCAAATACAACCATCGAATACATTTCTGAACCTGAATTAACTATAGAACCGTTACAATCATAATACATTATTCCCAAAAGTATTCGATTTTACACATTAATAGAGAAAAATAATATTTGGGCGTTATGACCGCATCAGGCGCGGTCATAAAGCCCAACAAAATTTGGCGTTATGTCCCCTCTTTTTTTGGGCCTTGTGTCCGCACCTAGAGATGTCATAAGGCCCAAAACAAAACCAGTAAGGAAAGGCTAAAGTCGGGCGGTGCCGACTATATAATACCCTACACCACTCTCGTAATATTGAATAACTCTGATATATAAATTTTGTAATTCATGTATAAATTGTTTACATAAATTTACTTTTGGACATTTTATACTTAAATAATACCCTGTACCACAGTGTGGTGTAGGGTATAAAAACGATTGGATCTAAAGAGCCAAATCGGATGAAACATATATATGGGAGCTATAGCTAAATCTTACCCGATTTTCTTCAAATTCGGTAGTGTTGGTTCATGGATCAAGAAACTCTACCATTCTAAATTTCAAAACGATCGGATGTAAAATACAGCTTCTATAGGACTAAAGGACCAAATCGGACGAAAGATATATATGGGAGCTATATCTAAATCTGAACCGATTTCAACCAAATTCAATAGCGATCTTAACAGCCGCGAAATTTCAGAACGATCGGAGTGAAATTGCGACCTGTAGTCGACGAACAACTTTACATGGACAGACGGACGGACGGACGGACGGACAGACATCGTTACATCGACTCAGCTAGTGATTCTGAGTCGATAGGTATACTTTAAAGTGGGTCTAGCTGTGTTATTTTAAGGTGTTACAAACATCTGCCGTGAAACAAACTTATAATACCCTGTACCACAGTGTGGTGTAGGGTATAATTAGGTGTTATGACCGCAATAGAAAGGTCACAGGTCACCTAAATATTATAAAGTGAAAACTAACGAAAATTTGCATGCAACTTGGTAGCGTATGCATGTAAAATATTTTCCCTGCTCAAAATTTAAATGTCGTTATTATTGAAATACAGAATCTTCTTTTTAATTTAAAAAAAAGTTTTTTGATTGCATATATAGTTTAGTAGATATGGAAGAAATAAAATGGGTATATTAAAGACATAGTTTGAAGTTGTTCTTGGAATAAAAAAGTTGGCTCGGTCTTCCGTATACAACGAAATGAAGGACGAGATACTATTCATTAAATTTACGGAAAAAAATACACCGTCTGCTAAACACATATACATATATATTTTATGAAAGATGATTACCAATTTTATGAGAAAAAATCGATTTCGATTGTATGGGTAGGTGGGCGTGGTCAATTCGGATGAAATACAATTTTTTTTTAAATTTAGTCAATATATTACTCGGTACCAACTTTCAATGATCTAGTACCACTCCTTATATTTTTTGCACTGTGCGCCACTGTGAACATGCAAGTTTTGGGCAATCAGGCAGTCCAATGAAAGATGGTCGGAAATCGGCAACTGTAGGATAGCTAGACCAACCTGTCTATGTTAGTGCCAGTTCGGGACGAGACTGGATGCTGTCTGATCGGTAAACTCACCAGAAGGTTAGGTACTGAGTCCAATTACTAATGCAGACCTGTGTTGATGAGCAAGAAGTGGAAAGCATTGAGCACCTGCTTTGCAACTTCCTCATTAAGTAAAAGACGTCTGGAAGTTCTAGGAAGTCTGACAGATCTTTCCGGTACCGATATTAGTACTGTATATAACATTGGTTATGAAACAGGTTCGTTTCGATAAGGGTCATCTGAGCCCATGGTATCACTAGAGACCTACATTGGTCTAAATGAGCTGGCAAAGCTGCGACCCTAACCTTAATTATAAAAAATCTAATATATAAAAAACAGTAATTATGTTTTGACGGTAATCATGATCAGTATTGTAGTGTCTATGTTATGATTATGACTACCATAATAATATAATTTTTATACCCTCCACCATAGGATGGGGGGTATATTCATTTTGTCACTCCGTTTGTAACACCTCTAAATATAGATCTGATACCCCATAAAGTATATATATTCTTAATCGTCGTAAAATTCTAAGACGATTTAGCCATGTCTGTCTGTCCGTCCGTCCCGTAATCACGCTACAGTCCGTAATAATAGAGCTAGGTGGCTGAAATTTGGTATAGATACTTCTTATAGCTGCAGGTAACTTGGGATTATATATGATATAGCTCACATATATGGCACCTAACTTGTTCCTACTGTTCTCATCTACTATATTTTTTGTGTGTTTTTCGGTGTTATTTTCTTTAGGTTTGAGTTATTTTGTGTGGTCACATGCTATCCATGGTGGAGGATATATAAGATTCGGCATGGCCGAACTTCGCGCTTTTACTTGTTTTTCTATAATCACTAGCTGGACCCGGTCCACTTCGTTGCCCCAGATTACAGATTTTCGATCCCGTCCATTTTTGACCAATCACGTAGACTGCCATCAGCTACATATACACAAAATTGCAGTACTCTCGCTAACAAATTGTTCAAGATATATAATTTTCAAAATTTGGCTTTTATGGGGGGCACCACACCTATTCGTCTGATCCCGCTCATTTTTGGACCATACACGTGGGCTGCCACCAGATATATATACACAAAATGACACCTCTCTCGCTAGCAAATTGTGAAAAATAACTCAGTTTCAAAATTTGGCTTATATAGGCGTAGCCCTGCCTATATAAGCGATTGGCCCAATCTGGATAATTTTTGGGTCAATCACGTAGAATGCCACCAGATACATATACACAAAATTCCAGGACTCCACTTCCTAAATTTGGCTTATATGGACGGGCCACGCCCATTTGTCCGATCCCGCCCATTTTGTACCAATAACGTTGATCGCCAACAGATATATATATACACAAAAGACAGCTCTCCCGCTAACAAATTGTGCATGATATCTCGATTTCAAAAGTTGCCTTAAAGGGGCGGGGCCGCGCCCATTGACTCGACCCCGCCCATTTTTGGACCAATCACGTAGACTGTCTTCAGATATATGTATACAAAAATCCAGGTCTCTCACTAACAAATTGTGCAGATATCAAAATTCAAAATTTGGCGTGTATGGGTCCACGCCCATTGGCCCGATTCTGCTAATTTTTGGACCAATCACGTAGACTGCCACCAGGTACATATACACAAACTTTCATCTCTCTCGCTAACAAATTGTGCAAGATATTTCAAATTCAAAATTTGGCTTATATGGGCGGCGCTACGCCCATTGGTCCGATCCCGCCCAGATTTGGACCAATCACGTAGATCGCCAACAGATATATATATACACAAAATTCCAGCTCTCTCGCTAATAAATTGTGCAAGATATCTCAATTTTGGCTTATATGGGTGGTGCCACGCCCATTGGCCTGATTCCGCCCATTTTTGAACCAATCACGTAGACTGCCACCAGATACATATGTACAAAATTACAGCACTCTCGCTAACAAATTGTGCAAGATATATCAAATGAAAATTTGTCTTATGTCGGTGGGGCCACGCCCACTTGAGTACCCTATTTTCGCCATGCCCCACACATGTACATTCTGTGAAAATTTCAAGAAGATTGGTCCAGCCGTTTAGACGTCTATACGGTACAAATAAACAAACAAACAAACAAACAAACACACACACATTCTTCTTTATATATATAGATTACATGGTGCTCTGTTGGGCTGAATATACTTTTTCCCTTCATGTAAGGGTCCCGTAGCGTAGAACCCACTCTAATATTCCGAAAAGGGAGTTTCCATTAGGGGTTCAATCGTTTCTGGACTGTTGTTTACCGGTTGCCCTTGCAAATTTTGGAGTGCTCTATTCAACGAATATGACTTTTTGAATAATAACAACTACATAGGTCGTTTGGAAATCGCTCACCCAAAAATTCTTCCAGATTTGGTCTGTAAGTGACCGCAACGAAATTTTTCATTTCATTATTGTATGAAATCCCTATTTTATAAAATAGAAAAATTACAGTTCTCTTCATTTAGTTATTACCATTTATTTCAAAACTAGCCAATTAGGAGGAATATAGGAATAACATACAATTAAAATGTAGAAATTTACAGAAACCCCACATAAAAAACTAAGCCATATTAAATACACTGAAATCGCATATCAATTTACAGATTAACTTCAACTTTCTCCGACAATTTGCCATAAGCATTGAAGGTTGTAGTCTTCTGATAACTGATATTGAAATAAGACAAAGTTGACCAGGTGAGTTCGGGTAAATAAGTGGGTAAGGCCGAAGAATCGATGGTATAGTCGTGAATTTTATATGCAAAATCCTGGAAATACATATATGGACATTCGCAGTTAAAAGTTCAAATCAATGAACACTTACCTTCTTCAAAGGACAATCAGTGGGAAGATTGCTGACACGACGCAATTCATTGAAAACCATTTTCAAGAAAAAGTGTTCATGTGCTGCACCCAATGCATCGCATATATCCAGATCAAAAACCAATATTGTCTCTTCCGATTTATTCTCCGGCTTGCCCCTGACCTTAAAGTGCATGGTAATATTGCTGGTATCCTCCTTCATTTTAAAGGAAAGATTCAGCAGTGGTATACCTGCGGCATTCTTGACCAGAGAGCAAGTGTAGTCATAGACCATGTCAGTGTGTGGTGCAGGACATTCGATGTGAGTAAAGTAGGCAGTCTGTAAGACAGAGATTAAATATGAGTCCCAACTAATGCTCTTGCGAAATCTTTACCTTTTTCGCTTCGCCCATTTGGATGATGTTCCAAATCAATAGAATAGCAGCAATCAGCTTCATTTTGTTCTCTTTCAGTCTAACGTTGGTTTTGAAATGAAGTTGATTTGCCAAAAATTATGATTATATATCATCCCGAATGGACTTTAGCACATCGCAGAGAAATTTTAATTGTGTTTTGCTTGGCAGAACTAATTATTTTTTAATGGTATTTTTGTCGATTCGTGACAATAATTCTGCAGTTTAGTTCATTGAACTTTAAAATTATAATGGATGATGGAGAGCAAGAAGAACACCGCACAATATTATATACATATAATTATCTATGCAATTTCTAAAAGGTTTGCAGAAAACAAATTTAATGATGCGTAGTGTAATGAAAAATTTTATGTTTTATGATATAACAGGTGGCGCAAAAGTAATCCTCCTATCAGAAAATGCTATAAATTTTGTGATGGGCCCCTAATGTCAGTTCTGTTTTGACATTTGTGTAGTAAACACATGCGAAATACACGTTAATAAACAATGTTACGCTACACTGCTCCAGAACGCGGAATATTGCTGACTATTTAATAATCGGTCGGTGACTTTGGCACAACGTGAATTTCGTCGCAGATTTCCTAGCCGTCCAACGCCTACTGGTGAAACACTGCGACGTTTAGCCGCTCGCCTCGAAGAGACTGGCACAACACGAGATGCTGCCAGGCGTGGCAGACCCCGGAGTAGCCGTTCTGCAGAGAATATTGCTGCTGTAGCCGAGGATGTCATGGAAGCGCCGTCGACATCGACCAGACGACATGCCACGCAAATGGGTATCAGTCGACGGTCTCTACAGCGAATTTTGGTACAAGATTTGAAGATGTTTCCGTACAAAGTCCAGACGGTGCATCAGCTGATAGCTGCTGACCGCCAATCGCGTCTAACATACGCTCGAAAGGTTACTTTTGCGCCACCTGTTAGTTACTCGTATAATATACATGAATGAGATGACTACCCTAAATGACTTAACTACTATCCTAAATGACCTAAAGAAGCAAAATGTTTAAATGTGGTTGGAATTTATTAAGAATGCATTTTTCAGTTAAGATGATGTATTTAGATAGAATGTTAATGCAAAGGGCTGAGATATGCCAAACATATTTCTTTCGATTATGTATATCTTACTTTGACATTTTAGAAACCGAAATTGAAAACAAGCAAGAACATTTCGGAAGAGTAAACCAACTAAAGTTTATCCTTACCTTTGGCCAATCAATTGTATACATATCTTACTTTTACATTTTAGAAACAGAATGTAGGTCTCTAGTTATACCACGGGCTCAGATGCACCTCGTGGATGCCAACATGTTTGATAAACAAAGTTATCAACAGTACGAATGTCGGTACCGGAAAGATCTGTCTGCCAGACTTCCTAGAAAGGCTGACCCCATTATATCCGGACGTCTTTCACTTAATGAGGGACAGTAGCAAAACAGGTGCTCAATGCTTACATTAGCGTAGATAGTTGTTTCCTCAAGGAGACTATTTTGACTTTCACAGTTTGGTTGCCTCAACCGAATTATTTGCCAACCGAATTTTGGTAGTTCTGTCTACTATCATGCGATTCCATCAGGAAAACCAACATTTTTGTTGTGGTATACTTCCATGTGTGTATGTATGTGTTTTGTCTGTTGCCACAGCAACTGTTTTTAAAAATTGGTTGTTCTGACACATTGTCAGTCACATACTACCGATAATTAATTAAAAACAGTTTTCATTAATTTTTATTTTATTTATTGAACAAAATCCAAACTATTCATAAGAAAGTTAAAAATCGCAAATTACAAATTCATCACTATTATGAGATGTGGAAATATTTTACACAAATTTTAGTACATGAGAGTACATCCAAGGCATAACAAAGCGTTTATGCAATTATCACCTATGCTTGTGCTTTCAATTTCATGATTGTTGCTTTTATTATTATTTATGTAAAAACATTTTGCACACCATATTGTGCATTCCACACATTATCCACACAAAATTATATTTGACTACATATACAGTTCTTGAAAAAAATGTTGAAGATTTATTTATGTCGAATAATTTAATTAGTTGTTTGTCATGTAACGGGTTTTCCAATAGAGATGATATGATTTTGAATTGACGTTTCGGCCATTTGTAATATGTCATGATCTGTCATTTGTTTTTCATTGTATTCAGTAGTGTTTACAATTTCATCATGGAGAGATATGCGCAAGAACAACGTTTACAAATTATTCAGTTTTATTATCGAAATAATCGTTCTCCAATTGCAACTTTTCGTGCGCTAAGTCAATTTTTTTTAAATCCATAAAAACTCTTTCCAGTCGATCTACGACCTTTTAGCTGTCGTTAAGAGCTATCTTCTTGCATTGACCGATTCCCGATCCGGCGTACCGTTAAGGAGCTAGAGCACAAATAAACATTCCGTTCACATTTGAAAATGATGCTAAGTCAATTTTTTTTTAAATAAAAAATAAACACTTTCCAGTCGACCTTGACACCCATGAGCAATATCTTAGCACTCGTTAAGAGCTTTCTTTTTGCCATTCACCGGCTGTGTGGCTACGTGCCACACAGCAAATGAAACAATTGAATTGTTGCCAGAAAAGTTTGGAGATTCTATTATTTCAAGAATTTGTGATATTGAATGGCCTCCAAGAAGTTGTGATTTAACACCATTAGACTATTTCTTGTGGGGTTTTTTGAAGTCATTGGTTTTTCTAAATAAACCAGACTGTCTTCAAGCTTTACAAGTCCATATTGAACGTGCCATTCATGACATACGACTTGATTTAGTGGAAAAAGTGCTCGAAAATTGGGTTCATCGAATTCGTTGCTGCAGAAGAAGTCGTGGATTATTTAGAACGACGTATTATTAGAACTATGTTGTATCGATTGTTCTTCACATTAAATAAAAAACTTTTGAATTTCCTCAACAATAAGTGTTTCTTTTTCAAAGAAATCATATTACTCTTATTGGAAAAACCTGTATCAAGAAAAGAACAGCAACCAAGCTTTCGGTTGTATTATAGTAACCAATTATTCGTTGCAATAACAATCTTTGGTCTATTGATACAATTTCTGTTGTCGTGAATAAAACATTCGTTGTCACTAACGAATATCGATCATATGGTATTATAAGGAAAAATAAAAGTAGTTACCACAACTAACCGAGTGTCAAAGAATAAACAATCTTAAATCGATTGATACAACCATTGATTTAGTTGCAAGTATTTTTATTTGATAATATCCATGTTATTATTGTTGTTTTAACTATTTATATATAAATATAAGTACAACCTGCACACGGTATACTTGTATTCAATAGGCTTCTTGTTGCTAATACTTTATTTTTTTATTATACCGATCGACTTACAATCACTTTTTCACTCGATTTAGTCATGTCCGTCTATCTGTTCATGTATTCTTGTAATCAAAGTGCAGATCGTATTTATGGTCCGATTGTGATAAAATTTAGCACAGTTCTCTTTTTTAGACCAAGGACGATTCCTACTGAAATTGGTCAAAATCGGTTCCGATTTAGATATAGCCCCCATATATATGTTACCCCCGATTTGAGATGTAAGCGCTGTAGAAACTGTATTTTATATCGGATCAGTACGAAATTTAGCAGAGAGAGTTCTCTTATTACATGAATCAAAGTTGATAATTGAGGCCGCAACTCCCAACCCGGACAAAGCCGAACCCAAAGTAACCAGAGCCACGACTGACCAAGCCTGCAGCATACGACAACGCCCAACCAGAACATAACCGTAGCCGACAACCGAGACCGCGATCTACAACAGATCGAGCCTGCGACATACAATACCCTGCCTGAACATATCCGACGGAGTAATACCCGAAGCCGACAACCGAGACTGCGGTATCCGGAACTACGACAGATCGAGCCTGCAGCATACAACACTCAGCCTGACTATAACCGACGGCCTAAAATCCGAAGCCGCAAACCTAGACTGCGGTATCCAGACCCACGAGGGTTCGGCCTGCAGCATATAATACCCGAATACAACACCGAAGCCGACACCGAAACTGCGATCCCAGATCCACGAGGGATCAAGCCTGCAACAAATAACAAAGTGCGACAGTCCAAAAACCGCGATACTATTTTTCTTGTAGGTCTCGGCGAGTAGAACAACGTTTGTTCTATGAAATTTGCCGGACACCCCCAAAATCCGGATTTACGGGTAAAAAAAGATTTTCTTGCCTTTTTTCACTTGAATGTCTAACACTTTATTAATTATTAAACGATATTTAATCTCTAAAGTTATTTGGAAAGAAGAGAATTAGACCTTTCGAACGACGTATATTTTGATTTTTTTGATGATGTAGGAATACAATTTTGTTTGTGCTGCAAACACTTTTTTCCATTTTTGTAGGTCATTTTCCAGTTTAGGCAATGTTTTTACTAATTATATTGTGAGAGGAAAAAATGCAACCAATCTCTTAAAAATCCGTTTGTAATTGACGGAGTTATTAAAGTTGCATTAAAACTAAATGTGTACATAAATACTAGATTTGACGATGATGACGAGTTAAAAGCGAAACGCTCAAGCAGACATTATTGGTTTGAATGGCCAAAACTAGTGTTTATATACCGATTTAGTTTTAATGAAACTTTAATAACTCCGTCAATTGCAAACGGATTTTTAAGAGACTGGTTGCACCTTTTTCTTGATAAAATATACTGCATATGTAAATTAATTATACGTACACAATATAATTGTTAAAAACATTGTCTAAACTAGAAAATTACGGACAAAAATGAAAAAAAGTGTTTGCAGCACTTTTCGAAAGGTCTAATTCTCTTCTTTCCAAATTCTTATAGAGATTGAAAATGGGTTAATAATTAACAAAGTTATAGGCGTTCAAGTGAAAAAAGGCAAGAAAATCGGGATTTTACACGGAAATCCGGATTTTGGGGGTGTCCGGGGAATTCCAAATAAAGATTCGTGTTTTACTCGACAAGACCTACAGGAAAAATAGTATCGCGTCATTTGCTTCTCAACTTGAGTTTATATTGTCGCACTGTGTAATACCTAGAAATACCCGAAGGCTGAATATCCGAAGCCGATAACCGAAATTTCTGTAACCAGATCCACGAGTGATCGAGCCTGCAGCATACGACCACGTGCACATAATCGAATCTCCAGCACGATAGCTGTAGATGAAGCCTAATTGGCTATTGGTCTACACTTGAGAATCAAGTCGATGGTGCCCGAACTTACTACCTGTAGTGAATAGAATTATAGCGAGCCGAATAACGAAACTCCGCACTTAATTTACCGAAGCACTGCATACCGATACCATACGTACCACATAGTAATTCGTGACACCTACTCGATTAACACCATTCGACCAGCTTGATACTGTAATTATCAATCGCATCTTTAAAGCAAATACAAGTAGATTGTAAAATATGTAGTTTATCACTTGAAAAAAAAATGAATTGTAAGCCCTAGTCAGGGAAAATCTTTGTGTTCTTATTTCTTAAGGTTTGTGGGTCCTTAGGACGACCCTGGGAATGACTGAACTTACCGCAGCCTTCGACAAAAACACGTTACACTTATCATCAAGCTTCGAAGCATATATGGTTTCTGTTTCGTGGTATACTCGTATTGCCAATCAATTCTGCTCTGGCTGGTGCTTAGTAGAAGATACACACCGCTGTTATATAGTACACTCGGTCGGCATTGCATTGTGATATCCTCATGTGGTCGTAGTTCTTATACCTCCACTCAGTCGCTGTAGTCCTTAAAGCTTATTCGAGGAGAGTCCACATGTGGGACCTTATTCTTCGTAGTAATGAGAAGCAATCGTGTCTTGTTAACACTAGAACCGCTGCTTGTGGCCCGTCTAGCTAATTTGTTCAGAGCCACCTATAAAATGTCACTAAGGACGTTGATGAATTTGCCAGTTACTGCGATTACCGGGTCACCCGCATAAGACACGTCTTTGCTGCCGTAACGTGTTCTCAATTAGTGGAAACAGCATCTATCCTTGTGTGGTCCCTCTGTGTCCAAGACGGTTATGCGTCTTTGCAGGCTTTAAGATAGTCTAACCAAGCTTGAGTTCACCCTTACAGGCAAAGAAAAAATTCGTTTCTGCGAAACGAAATATTAGACAACTACAATTCTCGTTTGCCGGAACTAAAATTTCGTTTGTTGTGACAGAAAATTATTTCGCGTAAGCAATTGTTAGTTCTCACCAAAAGAATTTTAGTCGTCGTAAACGAGAATTGTAGTTGTCTAATATTTCGTTTCGCAGAAACGAATTTTTTCTTTGCGTGTAGATGCGACAGCGCCACAATTACCGCATCTGAGTGAATGTTGTTAAAAGAAAGGCCACCATAGTGACTTCGTTGAAATGTAGAGATGATTCGATAGTACTCACAAGTTTGTGCAGGACAGATTCTGTAGCCTTGCCCTTGTTGTCAGCATGCTGGTTCTGGACAAAAGTTTTGTATGCACGTTTCCCATAATGGAGGAATCTAAAAGTGTTTCCAGACTTTTCAGGAGCTTATGCTTATTAGCCTTAAGCCCTTTTTCATAGTGATATCGCACACTATGCAGCTTCGAGTAACATTTTGGTTGTCTATGGGCTAATCATTCCAAGGAATAATGTACTACAACTTTTCTGAATTTCTGCTAGAGATTGCCGTCTGGGGCAGGTGATTCAAAGAGCTCAAAGCTGTTAATCGGCCAGCTGATAATGGATTTCTCAGTCAACAACCTAGCGATGATTGTAGTACTCTCACTCTCTTGTTGGTCCTGCTGTTCCTCTATTTCTGTCAGTGACTTCCCCGGGAAATGTGCAGTAGTTTCAGCGTCTGTTCACTGCTTTTTGTCCAGTTGGTGCCCTCATTCTGCAACCCTCTGTACAGGGTGTAGCGGTTAATTTCTTACGCAGTCTTGCGACATCAGATACATTTTCCACTTCTCCACAGAACGTGTACCAAGAAAGTTTTTGTGCTTTCCTGAGAACCTTCTTGTGGATTATGAGTTGCTCTGTATATGCATCCCCGGCATTAGAGATCCCAGTAGATTTGGTCTTATTGAATATCTTAAGGTTTAGTTTATCCAGCAGTCGCCCAATGTACTGCTCGACACACATTTCCCGGGGAACCCTCTAACAGAACCAGAGGATCAGCAGGACCAACAAGAGGGCGAGTGGACTGTGAGCGTCGCAGGCTTGTTCACTGAGAGATCCAGAATAAGCTGGGCTAGTAATAGCTTTGAGTCCTTCAAGTCACCTGGACCAGACGGCATCACTCCAGCAGAAAATGTTGAAGTACATTATCCCCTGGCTGGAGAAAATTTATGTAGGCTGTATCAGGCTTTCATACATCTCAAATCGGTGGAGGGATACCGAAGTGGTATTCATACCCAAAGCGGGGAAGATATCACAAACTAGGCCAAAAGACTTCACACCAATTAGCCTATCCTCCTTCCTATTGAAAGGTCTGGAAAGACTTTTAGATTATTTCATTAGGGAAAACTTGGATACAAAACTCCTGTCGGTGAACCAACATACTTACAATAAGGGGAAGTCTACAGAATCAGCCCTGCGAGAACCTGTGAGCACTATCGAATCGTCCCTGCACTTCAAGGAATTCACCATGGTGACATTTCTTGACTTAGAAGGGGCTTTTAACAACATTCACTCAGATGCGGTAATTGCGGCACTGTCACATCTAAAAGTTAACTCTAGTTTGATTAGACTTATTCAAAATCTGCTCAACAAAAGACGCATAACAGCATGTCTAGGGTCCACAACTCTAACAAGGTTTGTAAACAGATTGACCCCACAAGGAGAAGTGCTCTCTCCACTAATTTGGAACCTAGCGGTGAATGAAATCCTGCTAGATCTAGAACGTTGTGGCTGCACGGTCATGGCATATGCGGACCACATAGCAATCGCAAATGAGTGGCAAATTCGTAAACGTCCTCAGAAACAAATTGGCTAGATGGGCCAGAAGCAGCGGTTGGGCGTTAACGCAAACAAGACAGAATTGGTTCTCTTTACTAGGATGAATAATGTCCCACATGTGGACCCTCCACCTCGGATAAATGGAACAGACCTAGTCTTTTCTGAAAGTGCAAAATTTTTAGAAATAATTCTAGATAGGAAACTGTTATTTAGACATAACGTATTGGAACGTGTAAGGAAGGCCAACGTCGCCTTATATTCATGCAAAAACGCTGTAGGGTCGCGGTGGGCCTCTCTCCTAAAATCGTCCACTGGATATATATAGCAGTAGTTCGTCCAATACTGTTATACGGCATTGTGGTATGGTGGACGGCAACTGACAATCAACAACCTACTAACAAAGGTTCTGAGAACTGCCGCCTGCCAGAGCATAAGCGGAGCCTTAAGGACTACAGCGACCGAGTCTCTACAAGCCCTACTCCATATACTGTCGATTAATATTGTGGCGAGAGAAGTTGCAACCAAACCTGCAATAAGATTAAACTGCCTATCAATGTGGAGGTACAAGAACTACGGTCACATGAGGATATCAAAGTGTAGTGCTATGGTAACCGACCGAGTGGACTATATACAGTGTTGCCAGCGAATTTGACCAAAAATCGTCAAATTGGGGCCACAAAAATCGTCAAAATAAATTTTCGAAATCGTTATAAAATTGTCAACACAAAAATCTACCAATAATATACAGCTTTTGAGGGTTTTTCGGGCGTAGTTCATGTTTCAGATACAGAAATGTATAAATAGGTTCTCTAAAATGATTCTTGCGGTTCCTGAACAATTTTGTGGGCCGATCTCACATTCTTGAACCGCAATAATAATCAAATTTGGTGGAAATATATCTTGTGCATATTAGTTTCTTAGAAATTAAAATTTGTGTTTTTATTTCTTTCTTCTAAAAGCCACAAATTTTGGGACGAACAATGTTCAGCGTAGATCCATGGTTTTAGTAGCCTTCGACTTCTTGACGCTTTAGAAACCACAAAAAATTATGCAATTTGTATTTTATTTTATCCAGAACTATTTCGGGAGCAAGTGACCTCATTGGTCCATATTTTGACACAGTCCCATATAAAGGCCCCATCCGATTTGACTTCCTGGCCCCAAAGAAAAAACAAAAATTCTTCCGATTGGGCTGAAAAATTTATGATTTCGAATAATGACCTCGTAGGTCCAAGTTTTGACATAGCCCTTACGTTACTTAAAAATGTTCACTACAATTTCCTCTACCGATTTTGCAACTTAATAAAATTACAGCAATTTTTCTTGTTGCAAATAGTTTTTGAGAATATTTGAGTATTTTTCTAACGTTTATTATTTTCATTTTAAAGAAGGAATTATAAAATATACCATAATATAAGACAAATTTTATAATTTTTCCTTATTTTTTATATTATAAAAAAATCGTAATTTGCAGGCAAAAATAGTCAAATCGTCATGTCCTAATTGTTGGCTCTAGAAATCGTCAAAATGACGATAAATCGTCATTTCTGGCAACACTGACTATATACCAACTGTGTACACCTTCGATAGAAATTACATGACTATGATTTCCGCAAGAGATGGATGGGTTGGTAGAATACCAGGTAATAGAAACCATCTCCACTTTTACACGGATGGTTCGAAGCTTGATGAAAAGGTTGGCTTCGGAGTACACTGTGAATAACTTAGTTTGGATATAGCTCACAGACTACCAGATACCTGAAGTGTCTATCAAGCTGAAATAACGGCAATATGGAAAGTCGCGAAGTGGCTGAGTCACAACATAGTAACCTACACAGGCGTTGTCATTTACTCGGACAGCCAGGCTGCCATCAATTCTCTGGAGGCAACATCCCTAAACTCACAAACAGCCCTCGACTGTGGCAGATCTCTTAACGAGATGACTGAGCAGTTTATTATACACCTCATATGGGTGTCTGGGCATAGGGATATCCCGGGGAACTGCAAAGCCGAAGAATTTGCATATATTGGTGCGCCAGAATTTGCATATATTGGTGCGCCACTATCCACGTGCAAGCTTTGGCTTAGGCAAGAGGCAGTCCAACGAAAGATAGACTCTCGCACTAGAGAGGCAAAGATTGTCTACCTTAGTATCAGTTCTGACGGGACACTGCTTGATCGGCGAACACGCCAAAAGATTGGGTATTGACTCCAATTTCTTCTGAAGAAGCTGTGGAGATGAGGAAGAAGTGGAGAGCATTTAGTACTTGGTATGCGACGGCCCCGCTCTGAGTAAACGACGACTTGACATACTGGGGTCGGCCTTTCTAGGCAGCCTAACAGATCTTTCCAGTACCGATATTCGTACTATCGATAAATTTTGTAGATCCAACAGGTTGGTTGCGATGAGGGGCATTTCAACCCGTGGTAACACTAGGGACCTAAATTGGTCTATGTGAGCTTGTAAAAAATACGGCTGCCACCCTAAACTAAACCTAACTCATTAAAAAATATTAAAAACATAGAATACTCCACGGTGCTACCTAAATAAAGCATCTGTCCAAACTTCATTAGAAAATAGCTATACGCTGAAAAACATCTGTTTCGTAGGGCAGCGTCCACCCTTTCGATTAAATATAATGCTGAAATGTTTCATTTTTTCGCCGTGCAAGTGCGACATTTTTTACAAAATAAAACGAAACTTTTTCACAGTGCAGTTTTTTTTTACAAACGAGATAAAAGGCATTTTTTATGCGAAGGGCAGAAAAAAATAACGCTTTTTGGCACAAAAGAAAACACCATTATTCTGATAGGGAGTCAAGAGCGAACGTGCATTGAGAATTTCCGGTTTATATTTGTAAACGTCCCTTTATTGCCTTTGTTACAAATATTTAAGTTGGTAGTTAGAAGCATTAGCTCTCACTCATTAGACGATGCTTCTTCTACTACTCCCGTGAAGAGAGCTGTCGGTACTACCACAAGTAACATGGTCAATAACTACAAGCATAACTGTATATCTTCGTTCCTTCTGAAAGGTGTGGAAGGACACTTAGATTCTTTCATTACGAGAAAAACTCTTTTCAGGAAACCAACATGCTTGTCTACTGAATTGGAATCCACATTGAATTCAATATGGTGGTATTTCTGTATATAAACAGGTCTTTTAAGAACATTTACTCGAATGTGGTAATTGCGGCGTTGACGCATATAAGAGTGAATTATAGTTTGATTTGACTAATTCAAGGTTTGCTCAATAGAAGAAGCATAACAGCAAGACTCAGGGCGACAATTATACCGAGGTTTTTAAACATATTTGACGACGTTTTAATCCTAGTAACTGGCAGATTCTGCAACGTTCTTAGATACATTCTACAGATGGCTCTAGATTCCATATGTGACGCCTGCTCGGCTAAACTGAACTGATTTTGTCTTTTCTGAAAGGGTATTTTATGGTGTAATCTAAAGGTTCCGCCTAATAACTTTTTTTTGAAAATGCTATAAAAAACTACTAAATATTTTCTCAAATTTCTTTTTTTATTTGAAAGTACAATCCTTCCGGTTAATAATGGAAAATAATTTCATTCAATTGGCTGCCTCGGCTGGTCATGCAGTAGCCTACACGATCGGTCCAATTTGTATGCACATTATGGATTGTGTGCAGCTGTATTTCACCAATGGCTTCACGAATATTGTCCTTTAAAGCGTCAATTGTCTCTGGCTTGTCGGCGTAACACTTATCTTTGAGGGCACTCCACAAATAATAGTCCAACGGTGTCAAATCGCAGCTCCGAGGTGGCCAAACGACATCAGCTCTGCGGCTGATAATGAGATCTTCAAAAACAGGGCGCAAAACATCGAGTGTAGCTTCGGCTGTGTGGCACGTAGTGCCGTCCTGTTGAAACCAAATGTTACCAATATCCTCCTCTTCAATTTTTGTGAACAAAAATTCGTTCAACATGGCCCGATAACGATCGCCATTGACTGTAACGGCCACTCCTTGCTCATTTTCGAAGAAAAATGGCCAAACTATGCCTCTGGACCAAAATCCGCACCAAACAGTGACTCGTTTTGGGTCTATCGGCTTTTCAATGTATGCGTGCGGATTTTCTGTGCCCCAAATGCGACAATTTTGCTTGTTTACATACCCGCCAAGATCAAAATCGGCTTCTTCTGTAAGTCGATCGCAGGCCCACTTAGCGAAGCGAAAACGCATTGGATTCGTTCAGCGGAAGGATAAAACTAATTATCTGTCAAATCAGACATGAGCTAAGTGTTACCATTCACGAAATAAGCACTAGTTAAAAAAAAACGTTAGATTGCGGACCCTTTAGAACATTTCTTTCCAGAAATGTCCTTCAGACTTAATCTATTGAACGGTATTGTGGTGTGGTGGGTGTTGAGTGATAAGCGATCCGTAACCAGTCAATTTACTGGTTATGACAGCCATCCTGGACCTCAGCGGAATTTTAACAACTACTGTCTCTACAGGTCGGGGGATCTACGAATCCTATAGTTCCCATCTATTCCTAGGATAATCACCAGTCCTAGATTTTCTGGAGTCTAACTGATAGCATCTTCGGCTACGCAGTGTGACCAGATCACTACATCTGATACCACGGGAGTCAGGAAAGCCCTCGGAACGCGGGTTTCGGCTTAACTATTAGAGAGGACCCTACTGGGTTCAACGTGGTGGCTGTGGTTGAAACCAAAATCGATGGGAGAGAATATTCTCCTTGCCATAGAAGGGAAAGGAGTTTTAGATGGACTCCGCTCGCGGAATTGAATAGAACTCATGCACATTGTGCGTGGGGACGTTGGTCGACGGGGACGAGGAATATGCAATATTGATGATCCACTGTCCACGGCAAGGCTTAATCAAGACGCACTATGTTGCCCAGTGAGAGATGGACCGAAATTGACAACTGTATGGTGGCTGTACGAATCTGTCAACGATATAACCTGACAAGGTCAAAATATCACCTTGCACTAGAGTAGAGAAAACGCTCGACGTTAATGTCGGTTCTGAAGGAGCAGTGCCTTATCGGCAAACACGCCTGAAGGTTGGAAAATGAGTCCAATAATTTCTGCAGAAGCTGAGGAATATGTGGAGAGCGTTGATCACCTGTTTTGTTACTATTCCGCTTTGAGTAAACCACGACTGGATATACCGCGGTCGGCCTTTCTAGAACATCTGACAGATCTGGCTGGTACAGATATTCGCACTTTTGATAACTTTCTCTATCAAACATGTTAGTTACGATGAGGGGTAGCTGGGCCCATGACAGCACTCTGACCTCAGTTGGTCTCTGTTTCATTGTAACTCTGGCTGTCACACTAACCTAATCGTACCCTCACATTAAGTTTAATCGAGAGGGGGATTTTTTAGTGAGAAGATGAAATTAAAATAAGAGTTATTTCAATTACAACTGGGCTTTCGAACACAAAAATCTATCGCATGTTAGTTCTGTATTGGGTAATTCCAACGGCAATCGACCCACTTTTAAACACGACCCCCTCCGATTTCGATAAAATTTGGTACACGCTATCTCCTAGTGTCTACAATTTGTATGATGTCTATATTTAGTCCAAATTCGTTATGGTTCTTGTTTTATAGCGTCCGAAAGTTGGTCGAATCTCTACTTTTTTCTTAAAGGATACTGAATTCAACAGAGTATAACTTAAGAACGCGTTATCCGATTTCAACGATTTTAGTGTCATTGTAACCGGCCACTCTCGTACTTCAAAATTTATAATTTAAAAAAAATATTGTCCTTGTCAAAGGATTATTGAATTTGAGAACAAAATTATACTTGAAATTGTAAAAGTCTGCCGCTACACATGCCCCTCTTGGTTCTCTCTACAACATAATTATTCATAATTCTTCTAGACTTCTTGACAAATTACTGTGGAAACTATTTTAATTCATTTAATTAAATGTGTATATGCCAATATATATCTCGTATAGATATACAAATGTACAAATGATTGTGACATCATACACGTATTGGGGACATCACTTATGTGAAAATAAGATCTCTCTATACATTAAAAAAGACATGCACCATTTGCCAAGATATATCGTTATAGTGTTCTGAACAAAACAAATTATTTGTATTATCTTTTTATTTGATTTTTAATATGACATTGTAAAACGCCCTAATTTATTTCAAAACATTTTTGTTAAAAAACAAAACTATTTTTGTATAAAAAATATATGCAGTGTATAAAGTGTATGTAATACGAGTATGTATACATATAATATTGAAATATTTCGGTGATTTGTTAACAAATGGATGGTACCGTAGTAAATTGAATGCATGATTCATCGTAAAATTGGCAATTTAGAAAGAACCGGGTTTTCCAATAGGGATATAACAATTTCGTATCTTTATTTCAACGCACCCTTAAACAGTTTTAATGATCTTTCAGTGTCAAAACGTTAGTCGAAATCAACATTTTCATCATGGCAAAGTTCACTTACGTGCAACGTTTGGATACCATTAAAAATTACTACCGAAATTCTGAATAGGTGGTCGCAACTTTAAGAGTGAATTTCATCGAAAAATCATCTTCAGCGATGAAGCTCATTCCTGGCTGAGTGGTTTAGTCAATAAACAAAATATGCGCTATTGGACAGCAACAAACCCACATGTACTTCAAGAGACACAATTGCATCCGCAAAAAATTACGTATCTTTTCGTCGATGAAAACAATCGTCATGTTACCGTCAATGGAGAGCGCTATAGTGCCATGATAGAAATAAAATTTTGCCCAGAATTGGATGAGCTTGACATCGTCGATATGTGGTTTCAACAATACGGTGCCACTAGCTACACAGCACGCGTAACAATCGATTTGCTGAAAGGCAAATTCGGTAAACGTGTTATATCGAGAAATAGTCCGGTCGAATGGCCACCTCGTTCAAGCGATTTAACGCCATTGGATTTCTTTTTATGGGGCCACATCAGGTCATTGGTCTATGCCTTCAAGCCAACAAATGTGTGCAAGAGTGGTAGACGGGCTCGTGGTAGTCATATGACCGAAATCGTATTTCGTTCTTAAAATGTAACATTTGCACTACACCTGGAAAAAATTTGAACTCTATGTTTTTAACTAGCTTTAAACCGATGCGCTTCGCATCCCCCATCCTTTATTTATTTTCTGTTTATGATACTCTAAAATATTTATACATCGTCCTTTCAAAATGACATGATTATTACATATGGTGCAAAATGAAGTAGGTTTGATTACTTTCATACTAAAGGGTCCGCCATCTAACGTTTTTTCTTCAACTAGTGCTTATTTCGTGAATGGTAACACTCATAGCTCATGTCTGATTTGACAGATAATTAGTTTTATCCTTCCGCTGAACGAATATGGTTGCGTATACGCTTGAACAACGCTGGGAAATATTGCGACATTACTTTGAAAATCATGGTAATGTTGCAGAATGTGTGCGAAAATTGCGTACGGATTTTGGAAGAAGAGAAGCACTGTCAGCTCCGTATGTTCGTTATCTTGTGAAAAAAGTGAAAGAAACTGGCATTCTCATCGATAAACCAAAGCGTGAAAAGCCAAAAACAGTGCGTACACCCGAGAATATTGCTGCTGTGGCAGAAAGTGTGCGTGAAGCGCCATCAACATCAATTCACCGTCGTTCTCAACAATTGAACATTTCGGAGACATCATAAGATCATAAAGACCTTGGTATGACGCCATACAAGGTCCAATTGGTTTAGGAGTTGAAGTCAACTGACCAACTAATGCGTTTTCGCTTCGCTACGTGGGCCTGCGATCGACTTACAGAAGATGCCAATCTTGCCAAAAAAATCATCTTTTCAGATGAAGCTCATTTTGATCTTGGCGGGTATGTAAACAAGCAAAATTGTCGCATTTGGGGCACAGAAAACCCGCACGCATACATTGAAAAGCCGATACGCCCAAAACGAGTCACTGTTTGGTGCGGATTTTGGTCCAGAGGCATAATTGGGCCATTTTGAAGAGAGGATATTGGCAACATTTGGTTTCAACAGGACGGCGCTACGTGCCACACAGCCGAAGCTACACTCGATGTTTTGCGCCCTGTTTTAGAAGATCGCATTATCAGCAGCAGAGCTGATGTCATTTGGCCACCTCGGAGCTGCGATTTGACACCGTTGGACTATTATTTGTGGGGTGCTCTCAAAGATAAGTGTTACGCCGACAACCCAGAGACAATTGACGCTTTAAAGGACAATATTCGTGAAGCCATTGGTGAAATACAGCTGCACACAATCGATCATGTGCTTAAAAATTGAATCGATCGTGTAGGCTACTGCATGGCCAGCCGAGGCAGCCATTTGAACGAAATTATTTTCCATTATTAACCGAATGGATTGTACTTTCAAATAAAAAAATAAATTTGAGAAAATATTCAGTAGTTTTTTTTATAGCATTTTCAAAAAAAAAGTTATTTGGCGGACCCTTTATAAAATACGAAGCCGTTTGATTTCTTGTTTATGTTCTAATAGTTACCCTGACATCATGGTACGATATTTATCCCTTTCCCCACTGTACTTCTGAATGTTGAAAAACTATTTTATTTGACCATTACACATACACATACTGGTACAATATAAAGTCATGTTTGTCCCACAGTGTCTATAAAGGTACGAATTTAAAAATCTGAACGAATCGCTCCATTGTACCACATTTAACACTTTTTCCCCAATGTGTCACAATTAACCAATTTTTAAAAATCATAGTTTATACGTCAAGATCCAAATTCACAACCTTAGACCGTATACATATAGCCATTTTTTTCCCTATCTGTGCCTTGTTTGACTTTTTACCATACCGTTCCTTATTTTACATATTTTTCTCCACGGTTTAAGTAGAAGAACCTATTTGGAAAACAAAATTTCTTACCCTTGGTTTATACTGTAAGAGCTACCTTCGCACGCTGGGACCACATTCAACCCTTTGTGCATCACTGTTCAATATTAAATACTTTTTGTTTCACTGTGTTTCGAAAGTACGAAATTTTATACATATCTGGAACTATTTCTTCCCTTTTTATCATGTACCACATTAGGTAGGTTGGCACTCTTTACCATATTTAACGTTTTTTTGCCCCACTGTACAATATATAACTTTTTTGAAAAAATGCGTTTTATTTCATATTTAAATTACCCTCTCTCTCTGCATCCATGGTTTTGCCCACTACACTAAATGTACGCTTTTTGGCCCACTCTACCATATTTAACCCTTTTGGGTCCACTGAATCATCTTTAACACATATAGCATATTTATCGCTTTTTGCCCCACTATAGCATGACATTTATAACATTTATCGCTTTTTGCACCACTATAGCATATTTAACCAATTTTGTCTCAGTCGCATGCTGACATTTGAAGCATTTAGACGTGTTAAAGTATCAGCTGTTATATCTTACTTTATAGTTAGTGAAAAACTAAATTTTGTAATTATATATTTATATATATAATGTCGCAGAAACGCAAAAAGAGTTGGGGTAAAATTTAAACAGCCAAGGGCTGGAGCAATTTTCGGCACCAATCGATTCCAAGCTCTCTCCGATGTGGATGATGACGACAGTGTCGAGAGTGTAGAGGTTACACGAAAAAGAATAAAAGTTCCCTCAATTGTGGTTGACAATAGTCACAACCTAACAAAAGTGATGGTTCTTCTTGGACATAATTGTAAGTACAAGAGGATGTCAATAGGCACAAAAATCTTCCCAAATTCCATAGCTGATTTCGAGGAAGCTGTTAAAAAACTGAGATCCAAGGAAATGACATTTTTCACTCATCCAATTGTTGACGACAAGAAGTTTAAGCAGATGCTCTTTGGTTTACCAAGACTAAGTATTGATACCATTAAAGATGAGTTTAAAAATAGTTTTAATATTGAGCCATTGTCTGTGAAAGAAGTTCCGACGAATCGTAGCAGTCCTGATGATGCAATGTATATGATAGAATTCAACAAGAGTCAAGTAAGCAAAAGAGAGGTCAAACAAATTCGATATTTCTGCGATGTTGTTGTTAAGTGGAAAAGGAGAGGACCAACACAGTGCTCCAAGTGTGCAATGTATGGCCACGGATCATTAAATTGTCACCGTAAAACAGTTTGTTTATTGTGCGGAGGTGCGCATGATTACTCTACATGTCAGCTCAGTAAAACTTCATCGAATGGCCCAGTAATATATAAGTGTTACAATTGCTTAAAGAAGGGTTTAAGCAATGCAAATCATAGAGCAGATGATACAAGTTGTCCTCTTCGAAATGAATATTTGGAAATTCGTGAAAAAGTAGCAACTTCTAATCGACTGAATAAAGCACCCAGGCAAGTTGGATATATTGATAATTTAAATAGAGAAGAAACTCAACCAAGTTGCAGCAATGGCTTACCGAGTGGTCACTCTAAAGTATTTAATAACATGTCGTACGCTTCCAGAGCGAAGGGTGCTGTGCAAAATGGTGACGATGATATATCTAATGAACAAATTCTGCAGATTTATTTCGAAGCAATCGATGCATTACAGAAATGTCAAAATAAGTATGACAAAATGAGAGTACTTGGTATGATGCTCAAATATGTCATATAACCAACAACATCAATACGAACTTCACGTTATGCACTTCAATGCACAAGGCATAACAAATCAGGCCTCAATTTTGGAACTGGAACATGTAGTAAATGAAAGGAAAATCGACGTGCTGCTGATAAATGAAACATTTTTGAAGCCAAAACACAAGTTTAAGCTTAGAAACTACACAACCTATAGAGAGGATCGAATCACCCACGGTGGTGGAGTATTAATCGCAATAAGAAATACAATCCCACATCAACGAATTGCAAGATTCTCCACATCAATTATAGAAAACATTTCTATAATAATTTATATAAACAAACGACCGGTCAGGCTGACTTCAGCCTACTGTCCAAAATATACTCCAGCTTTTATTAGCGATGTGGATAAAATTACATCAAGTACACACGAATTTTTCATTTTTGGAGATTTAGATGCACACCATAAACATTGGAATTGTCATCTTAATAATTTAGCCGGCAATAGCTTGTATAATCATCACAATAAATCAAACTACTATATACACTGTCCCAATGATTTCACATTTCAGCGTCAATCACCACAGCGGCCGTCGGTTGTTGATTTGATGCTAACAAACTCTGGGCTTCAATTTTCCCCACTAGAAACTCATCAACGGCTCCTGAAATCTGACCATATTCCAGTGACCTGCCGAATTTTTGGCCCAATATCTGTTAAATGTACAAAGATTCCACTTTATCACAAAGCAAATTGGAACTCTATACGCCAGAGTGTTGACGATGCAATCAGCCATAACAATCTTCATTCTGTAATAGTAACACAATTCAATGTTGATGAAATATTATCTAAAATAACAAATATTATCCACCTGGCAGAGAGGAAAATACCGATGGCGGAGAGAGAAATGTGGCAAAAAAGACTTTCGTCTTTAACAATATATTTAATCGGTCAAAGAAATAGATTCCGGCGTAAATTTCAAAGATCCAATAACTTGACGGAGAGAAATACTTTGAATGGTGTGCTCAAACAGCTGGACCGACTTATCGAATACCATGTGCTTAATGACAGAAATAACAGCTGGAACACATTTTTGCTATCGTTGCCACCTGGACAAAAAAAGTTCTGGTTGCTTACAAAAGCCATCAGAGGCGCTAAAGTTGGCGTTTTGCCAAGAGATGGCGCTGAAGTATATAGCAATTCGGAGAAAGCTAATATTATAGCTCAGAATTTCGAAGAAGCCCATAAAATAACTTCAAATATATATTCTAACCAAGAACAAAAAGTTTCTCGACACATTGACTGGCTTGACAAAGAACACATATCACAACAAGAAGATCATGAATCCACGTCCGTTGAAGAAAACAAATGGTATATAAAATCCCTTAAAAACTCGAAGGCCCCAGGTTTGGATGGAATAAAACCCACGATATTGAAGAAAATGCCAGACTCCCTATTTTCTGTTGTTGCAAAAGTATTCAATTATTGTCTAAAAAGTGGTTATTTCCCTCAACCTTTCAAGGAAGCTAAAGTAGTTCCTGTTTTAAAAAACGGAAAAGATGCGAAGGATGCGAAAAGTTACCGTCCTATAAGCATGCTAAACTGTTTGGACAAACTTTTGGAGAAAATCATTTTAAATAGATTAAATGCATTTACTGAAAACAATTCTATTTTAAAAGAAGAGCAATTTGGTTTTCGAAAAGAGCACTCAACAATACATCAAGTCAAAGGTATCGTGAACCTAATAACAAGCAACAAAATACAGCGTAAAAGTACGGGTGTCATTTTTATTGATATAGAAAAAGCATTTGATTCCATATGGCATGATGGTTTAGTTTTTAAACTTCACAAATTTGGATACCCAATATATTTACAAAAAAATATTAAGAGTTTTTTGTCAGAAAGAACTTTCACCGTATGTGTCGAAGATTCACTTTCTTCTCCACGGATCATCCCAGCTGGTGTACCACAAGGATCTGTCTTATCGCCGACGTTATACTCAATATACACATCCGATTTAAAGTTGCTACAAAATGAAACCATTGCATTATATGCAGATGACACAGCCATAATAACAAGCGGAAAGGTTTCAAACGCTATTATAAAAAGAATGAAAAAATCATTGATACATGTGGCAAAATATTTTGAGAAATGGAAAATAAAAATAAATGAGGAAAAAACACAAGCAATCATTTTTCCTTTTAATAAATCGCAAAAAAGGAATCCGACAGTACCACTTCGTGTCTCCGGTACTATTATTCCTCTCCGAAAGTCGATAAAATATTTAGGAATAACACTGGATAAATACTTGACATTTAAGAAACATATCCTCAATGCTTCCGATAAGGCCATTAGGTGTGGTCGAGCTTTATTCCCACTAACAAATCGAAAATCGCATTTAAACACCGCAAACAAGCTTCTAATATATAAAATGTGTATTCGTCTAATTATGACATATGGTTGTCAAGTCTGGTCATCCAGATGCGCTTACACGTATATTAAACGTCTCCAAGTAATACAGAATAAAAACCTTAAACCCATATTTGGCTTAAATATGCGATACTCCACGCAATGACTCCACCAACGGTTCAATGAAGATTTGATAACCAATTTTATTGGTAAGATAACCGAAAGTTTTGAATGCCGAAATAGATTGTCGAACCATAGGTTACTTCGAAATCTAACCGAATAAGATTTATTATCACCTAATCTGAAAGTAATCAATTTTAAATGCATAACAATTATTATATTTATGTACCCGTATTATAAAACATTGTTATAAATACTTAGAAAGGTTTTTCCCTATCTTTTTCCCTTTAAATGTCAAAATCTATCCTAGAAAATGAATATTATCTGAAAAATGAAGTTTACAAATTTGCTGCAATACTATTTAGTTATATCTCAATATACGCTAATCATTAAGATTGTTAAATATTTTTAAGTGAAAGAATGATAGAAGAAATTTTGATAAAAAAAAATAAAAAAAAAAAAAACAATTTTGTCTCTCGTTGCCATATGTAAGTATGTGTGCCCCACTACACCATAGTTAACCCTTTTGCCCCACTGTGCAATATTTAAATATTTGTCTCACATTACCATATTTAACACATTTTGCCCCACTGTATCATAGTTAATACATTTTTGCTCCAATGATCGATAATTGTCCCACTGTATCATTTTTAACCCTTTCGGTCCCACTTTACCATACATAAGAATTTTTGTCCCACTGTACCATAGTTAACCCTCTTTGAACCACTGCGCCACATTTAATCCATTGTCTCACTGTACCATATATATAAATTTTTTCTCTCATTGTACCATATTTAAAATTTGTCTCCACGATACCCTTTTTCCCCCACTGTAACATATTTTCTCCACTGCACCATTTTTGTCCACTTACATTATCTAACCATTTTTGACCCACTCATTTCTCATGTTTAAGTTCCAATTTTGCTGGATTGTTCCATTTTTGCCCCATGCACCATAATTAAACCGTTTTGTCCCACTGTATATCTTAAAGTTAGAATTTCTAAAAATCACTTCCACCAAAGTGGTATTCATACCTGAAGCGGGGAAGATATCACACACTAGGCCAAAAGACTTCAGACCAATTAGCCTATCCTCCTTCCTATTGAAAGATCTGGAAAGACTTTTAGATTATTTCATTAGGGAAAACCTGGATACAAAACTCCTGTCGGTGAACCAACATGCTTACAATAAGGGGAAGTCTACAGAATCAGCCCTGCACGAACTTGTGAGCACTATCGAATCGTCCCTTCATTTGAAGGAATTCACCATGGTGGCATTTCTTGACATAGAAGGGGCTTTTAACAACATTCACTCAGATGCAGTAAATGCGGCACTGTCACTTCTAAAAGTTAACTCTAGTTTGATTAGACTAATTCAAAGTCTGCTCAACAGAAAACGCAAAACAGCATGTCTTGGGTCCACAACTCTAACAAGGTTTGTAAACAGAGGGACCCCACAAGGAGGAGTACTGTTTCCACTAATTACAGGTGGCTAATACAGGTGTAGAGTGATCAAAAAACCGGTTTTTTGAAAAAATTAAAAACCGGTGTATGGTTTATTTAAGTTATAAAAAAAACCGGTGGACGGTTTTTTTTCTTCGAAAAAAACCGGGGAAACCGGTAGAACCGGTTTTTTTTCTGCATAACAAAACAGTATGAAAATTGCCGTTTGAAAAACATTTTCCTTTTTAATAACAAAAAAGGCGATTTTTTCATATTAAGTTTTTAAAAGCGATGTCTTCTGATCAGGAATCTTGCACCAAATTTAGTGCTGTTGGATAGTAGTTATGAGTTGGATTGTGATGAATATTGTAATTTGAGTCAAACGGTCCTTTTATCTCATACTTATAACTAATTAGCTATTGTATTTAGAAACATTTTCCAAAAGTGTTATCGATAGTCTTTTCTTCAACCTTTTAAAAAAATTAGCAAATATATTTTCATTACTTTTTTGCAAAATTAAACTTTTTTGAAATTTTGGTAAAAACCTATGTTTTAATTTTTGATTTTTTTGCTCAGAAGAAAGCTTAGATAATTTCCTTTAAAAGCTTTGTGACCTATTAATGGGATGGGACCTGTTGATCTATCAAAATAAATATAAACCTCTGAAAAAAAATTAACGTTCAACCAAACATTTTAGCATTTCAGATGGGAAAAACAACCGTTTGACAAAAATGTCAATATTTGACACCCTCCAACTCGGAAAGTCCTTAACCGATTTCGTTGGAATTGTGTCTCATAACTACTATCTGATAGGGCTACTTGGTGCAATTTTCATCCCGACAGAAGACATCCCTTTTAAAAATTAACTCACTTGACATGAAATTCCCCTTATGTAGTTCATTCAAGAAAATATTAATATTTCGGGATATTAAATAGAATATTTAATAGAGGTATTAAATCTTTATACACTAGTCGGTTTACCCAAATGAAATGTTGTTACTAGTTTTTCTTTCGGTTTGGAAGTGGGAGAATGCGTTTACTTTTTATATAACTTCTGCGCGTATGAATCATTTATTTTCATTAAATTTTTGTAATTTGTATAGAAATTGGTGAATGGCTTTGGATTCTAGCAAAGTTGTCTTTTTAGGCCATATAAGGAGATCTTTCATATTATTATCTTAATTTGTGATATTTTGTATATAAAGTTGTAAATAATTTTTAATATTTTAGTAATAATAAAAAAACTGGAAAACCGGTGGAAACAAACGAAAAAAACCGGTTGCACCGGTTGTTCGAAATTCATGATTTTGAGAAAAACCGGGGACGGTGGAAGCAAAAAACCGGTGGGCCGGTTTATTTTAGTCAGGTTTTGATCACTCTATACAGGTGGCTCTGAACAAATTGGCTAGATGGACCAGAAGCAGCAGTTTGGGCGTAAACCCAAACAAGACAGAATTGGCTCTCTTTACCACGTCGGATAAATGGAACAGATCTAGTCTTTTCTGAAAGTTCAAAATTTTGTGGAATAATTCTAGATAGAAAACTGTTATTTAGACTTAACGTATTGGAACGTGTAGGGAAGGCCAACGTCGCCTTATATTCCTGCAAAAAGGCTGTAGGGTCGCGGTGGGGCCTCTCTCCTAAAATCGTCCACTGGATATATATAGCAGTAGTTCATCCTATACTGCTATTGTGGTATGGTGGACGGCAACTGACAAACTAACCATCACCAACCTACTAACAAAGGTTCAGAGAACAGCCTGCCTGAGCATAAGCGGAGCCTTAAGGACTACAGCGACCGAGTCTCCACAAGCCCTACTCCAAATACTGCCGATTAATATTGTGGCGAGAGAAGTTGCAGCCAAAGCGTCAATAAGATTAAACTGCCTATCAATGTGGAGGTACAAAAACTACGGTCACATGACCGTAACCGACCGAGTGGACTATATACCAACGGTGTACACCTTCGAGAGAAATTAAATCACTATGATTCTCGCCAGAGATGAATGGGTTGGAAGAACACCAGGTAATAGAAACCATCTCCACTTTTACACGGTTGGTTCGAAGCTTGATGGAAAGGTTGGCTACGGAGTACACTGTGCAGAGCTTAGATTGGATATAGCTCACAGACCAGCAGATACCTGCAGTGTCTATCAAGCCGAAATAATGGAAATATGAGTCGCAACATAGTAACCAACACTGGCGTTGTCATTTACTCGGACAGCCAGGCTGCCATCAATTCTCTGGAGGCAACATCCCTAAATTCACAAACAGCCCTCGACTGCCGCAAATCTCTTAACGAGATGGCTGAGCAGTTTAATATACACCTCATATGGGTGCCTGGGCATAGGGATATCCCGGGGAACTGCGAAGCCGATGAACTTGCTAGAAAAGGGACGACATTACAAATTCTCGAAGAATTTGCATATATTGGTGCGCCACTATCCACGTGCAAGCTTTGGCTTAGGCAAGAGGCAATCAGGCAGTCCAACGAAAGATGGACAGAAATCGGCACCTGCAGGGCAGCTAGACAAATCTGACCAAGGTATGACCTGAGAAGGTCAAAATATCTCCTCGCACTAGAGAGGAAACGATTGTCTACGTTAGTACAGGTTCTGACGGGACACTGCTTGATCGGCGAACACGCCAAAAGATTGGGTATTGACTCCAATGACTACTGCCGAAGCTGTGGAGATGAGGAAGAATTGGAGAGCATTGAGCTCTTTCCGGTACTGATATTCGTACTATCGACTAATTTGTACATTAAACAGGTTGGTTTCGATGATGAGCATTTCAGCCCGTGGTAACACTAGGGACCTAAACTGGTCTATGTGAGCTTGTATAAAAAATACGGCTGCCACCCTAATCTAAAACCTAAACCTAATAATATTGGAGCAATATGGGTTGGAGGCTGCAATATCCCACATTATTTGCTGAGTCGCGCACATTGATGTCAAATTCAAATGAGGTTAAAATGGCGCAAACACGCCTAGTGGCCCAAAAGTAATATTACTAAGAACTATCATGCTAATTTTCAAAAGTATCGCTGAAATAGTTTTCGAAATGTTTAATTTTTTACATTTCGTGTTGAAAGATGGTGTCACGATCTCCATTCTCACCTCGCTCTCACTTTTGCTCGATTAAGCATATCGCATCTGTTCAACATAAGGGTAAAAACTCATGGAAAAACAAGTAAGAAAGTTCAGTCGGGTAAACTTAAGAATCCCCTCACAATGAGTGGCAAAAAAATATTCCGAAATTTATTATCCCCTCACCTTAGAGAAGAGGGTATATATCATTTGCTACTAGCCAAAGTGGAACACATCGAAGGCGTGACCTACGACCCTAAGTATGTTCGTCGGATATCCGTTTTGGGTATTTTTAAGTCGAATGAGCAGTGTCCGTCCGTCTGTCTGTCTGCTGGCTGGTGCGCACGATAACTCTCGATATGAGTAACCGATTGACTTCAAATTTGGTATGTGGTAATATTTTCTTCTATCTCCAGCTAAGTTCGAAGAGGGGCCATATTGGTCAACTTCTTCTAGTACCTCCCCCACAAACGGTTAACATTAATGAAATATTGATTATCTAATAACTTCTATACTACTTATTTGAATCCTCTGAAATTCTACACATAGTATTAGTTCATTAGTCACTATTTCCTCGAGAAAAATGGGCGAAGATGCCACGCCCCTTTTGGTACCCACCACACAAATGGACAATTTTGAACCAAGTGCATACAAAGACCTGCAATTTTGTACAGTTAATGGTATAATATTACCTACAATACAGTGAAAAATGGCCATTATTGCCACGCTCCTCTTGGTACCTCCCACACAAATGGACCATTTGGTACCAAAAGTTAACAGCTTTTAACTTTAATATCAGTGCAATGCTTTTATAGTACCTAGAGTCTAAAGAAAGGAGGCCGTTATTGGCACACCCCCTTTGGTACCCCCCACACATATGGACCATTTTACACCAAAAGTTAACAGCTTACAACTTTAATACCAGTACATACTTTAAAAATGTGAATTGCAATTTAAATTGATAATAATTTAATTAAAACAAAAAAAAAAATAATTTACTAATATTTATTGAGACTCAAGGTGAGGGGATTCATAAGTCGGTTTACCCGACTGAACTTTCTTACTTGTTTTTTTGTTTTAATTACATTATTATTAATTTAAATTGCATTTAATAAATCTGATGATGTACTGGTATTAAAGTTTATGCTGTTGACTTTTGGTGCAAAATAGTCCATTTGTGTAAGAGGTACCAAAAGGGATATGTCAATGACGCCCATTTTTAATTGGACTGCAGGTACTATAAAAACATTCCATTGTACAAAATTTCAAGTACTTGTATATAATAATATTAAAGTTCTGAGCTGTTAACTTTTGTTGCAAAATGGTTTATTTGTGTGGGAGGTACAAAAAGGGGCGTGACAATAACGCGCACTTTTCTCTGAACTATACGTACTATAAAAGCATTACACTGTACAACATGTCAAGTATTTTGATGGACTGATATTAAAGCTGTAAGCTGTTAACTTTTGGTGGAAAACAGTCCATTTGTGTGGGAGATACCCGAAGGGGCGTGTCAACTTCGCCCATGTTCCCGAGGTATCACCTCGACTAATAAACTAATACTATGTATGGAATTTCAGAAGATTTGAGTGCGTGTAAAGAAGTTATTAAAGAATCAATATTTCACTAAATATTAACCCGTTGTGGTGGATTTACTAGAAGGAATGGACCAATATGGTCCATCTTCAAACTTAGCCGGAGATAGAGCAAAATATTACCGCGTACCAAATTTTAAGTCAATCGGTTAATCCTTTCGAGAGTTATCGTGCGCACCAGCCAGCAGACAGACAGACAGACAAGCGGACGGACGGACGGACGGACATTGGTCAAATGACTTAAAATTACCCAAATCGAATTTCCGCCAAACATAATTGGGGTCTTAGGTCACTCATTCGATGTGTTACACTTTTGGATCGTAGCAAAATTAAATTAAAATTTAAATTTTAAATAAAATATACTGATCCATCCGTCCGTCTGTCCATCTTATGTATAAAGAGAAATCGTATATATACAGGGTTTTCCAATAAGAGTGATATGATTTCTTTGAAAAAACTCTTATTGTTAAGGAAATTCAAAAGTTTTTTATTTAATGTGAAGTACAATCGATACAATTAAGTTCTAAATAAAACGTCATTCAAATGGCCTCCACGACTTCTTCTGCAGTAACGAATTCGATGAAACCAATTTTCGAGCACTTTTTCCACTAAATCAAGTCGTATGTCATGAATGGCACGTTCAATATTGACTTGTAAAGTTTGAAGAGAGTCTGGTTTATTTCGAAAGACCAATGACTTCAAATAACCCCACAAGAAATGGTGTTAAATCACAACTTCTTGGAGGCCATTCAATATCACAATTTCTTGAAATAATCGCATCTCCAAACTTTTCTCGCAACAATTCAATTGTTTCATTTGCTGTGTGGCACTTAACGAGAGCTAAAATATTGCTCATGGGTGTCAAGGACGTAGGCCGACTGGAATGTGTTTTTTTTGGATTTAAAAAAATGGACTTGGCATCATTTTCAAATGTGAACGGAAAGTTTATTTTTGCCCTAGCTGCTTAATGGTACGTCAGATCGGGAATCGGTCAATGGCAAAAAGATAGCTCTTCACAAGAGCTAAAATATTGCTAATAGGTGTTAAGGTCGTAGGACGACTGGAAAGTGTTTTTTTGGATTTAAAAAAAAATGAACTTGGCGCACGAATAGTTGCAATTGGAGAATGATTATTTCGATAATAAAACTGCATAATTTGTAAACGTTGTTCTGGCGTATATCTCTCCATGAAATTGTAAACACTACTGAATGCAATGAAAAACAAATGACAGATCATGACATATTACCAATGGCCGAAACGTCACTTCAAAATCATATCATCCCTATTGGAAAAGCCGTTATGTTTTATCCGATTTGGCTACAGAGGCAGAGACTAAATGTAAATTGTGTAAGCCGTTTGACGTTTTAAGGCGAATGAGCTCTGTCCGTCCGTCTGTCTGTCTGTCTGATGGCTGGTGTGCACGACAACTCTTGGAAGAAGTGACCGATTTACTTCAAATTTGTTGTGCGGTAATATTTTGCTCTATCGCCGGCTAGGTTCGAAGCCATATTGGTCCACTGATTCTAGTACCTTCCCCACAAAATTGATAACATTTAGTAAAATATTCATTCTTTAATAAGCTCTATACTACTTATTTGTATCTTCTGAAATTCCACTCATAGTATTAGTTAATTAGTCGCTATCACCTCTAGAAAAATGGCCGAAGTTGTCACACACCGTTTAGTACCTCCCACACAAATGGTCCATTTTACACCAACATTTAACTACTTATAGCATTAATACCACTTCATACAAATACTTGAAATTTTGTACAGTGTAATGCTTTTATAGTACCTAAAGTCGAGTGAAAAGTGGGCGTCATTGGCACGCCCTCTTTGGGAACTCCCACACAAAAGGACTATTTTGCATCAAAGTATGCACAATTTAACTTTATTACCAATGCATAAAATACTTGCAATTTTGTACAGTGTAATTGTTTTATAGGAGCTACAGTCTATTGAAAAAAGGGCATTATTCACATGCCACTTTTGGTATCTCCCGCACAAAGGTAACATTTTATACGAAAAGTTAACAGCTTATAACTTTAACACTAATGCATACAAATATGTACGCAAAATGTTGTACAGTCTAATTTTTTATAGTACCTACAGTCTGTGGAAATATACCCACCCCCCTTATTTTGGTTCCTCCCACACAAACGTACCATTTTGTACAAAAACTTAACCGCTTATATCGTTAATACCAATGCATATAAATAATCAACATTTTCGCACAGTGAAAAGTTTATAAAATTCCTACAGCCCTATTAAAAATGGAAGTTATCACATCTCTTTTAGTACGTCCCATACGAAAAGAGCCACGACAGACAAAAATTAAATAGCACCTAATATTAATACATACTAGTATACAGTGCATATTTACATTGCTCACAAAGGGAGGGTGTACCTTAGCCGGTTTACCCGACTGAAATTTCTTACTTGTTAAATCCAAGATTGTGTGTGATAGTGACACTCCAGGTTTTTGGCTCCATCAGGCGTACGGTTGCGAATATCTTGCTGCACGAAATATAGTATATTTAAATTTCAGGTTGTGTGGGCAGCGCCACGACAACATTTACGGGAAACTCCCTGACAGAATTCGGGGAGCAACAAGATTAATAAGAAAGCGAGTGGAGGAAAAACGTCGCTAAATGGTTGACTTATAAATTCCGACCAAGCTGGGCGATTAACAGCTTTGAGCCGTTGAAATCGGACCAGATGACATTTCTCAATAAATGCAGAAAATTATGCAATACAACATGCCCTGGCTGGAGACGATATTTGAGGGCTGCAATAAGCTCTCCCCAGTCGTTGTAGGTACCACAAAGTGACCAAACGACTTCAGTTAAATTAGCCTATCTTCTTCCTATCGAAAGGTCTGGAAAGACTTTTAGATGGTTTCATTAGGAATAACTAGGATACAAAACTCGTGTTGGGGAACCAACATGCTAACAATAAGGGAAAGTCCACATAATCTGCCCGCCACGAACTTGTGAGCAATATCCCTACATTTCAAGGAATTCACAATGGTGACATTTTTTTTTTATTCATTACATTAACTTATTGGATCTTTCATAATAGAATGAAAATAACAATAATTTTTCAAATCTTAACCTCAATACATTAATCTGGGGGTTGTTGCCAGTGCAATAAACCCTTTGAGAATTTGCAAAGTTTACATAATAATGGATTTCAATGGAATATCAATTTATCAAATTTCTACTACAATGTAATCTTCAATGTATATAAATGTGTTATAGGAAGTCCAGTGTATTTCTTCTTCTAAGGCGACATAGAAGGGGCTTTTAACAACATTCACTCAGATGTGGTAATCACGGCAGTGTCACATCTAAAGGTGAACTCTAGCTTGATTAGACCAATTCAAAGCCTACTCAACAGAAGACGCATAACAGCAAGTCATGGATCCACAACTCTAACAAGGTTTGCAAACGGAAGGATCCCACAAGGAGGATTACAGTCCACTAATTTCAATCCAAGCTGTGAATGTAATTCTGCTAAATCAAGATGACGTGGCAATCACAATATCCGGAAAATACTAAAACGTCGTCAGAGACAGCCTACGGGTGACTCTGGCTTTAACCCAAAGAGGTTATATTTACTAGGCAGATTAAGACTCCACACGGCTAAATGGAACTGAGCAAGTCTTTTCTGAAAGTGCAAAATTTCTAGGAATAATTCTGGATAGGAAACTGTTATTTAGACTTAACGTACTGGAACGTGTTAGTTCGATATATATAGCACTGAACTGCTGCTATACATATCGTCCATTGGGTAATATAGCAGCAGTTCGTCTAATAATGTTATACGGCATTGAGGTATGGTGGACGCCAACTTACAAAATAACCATCACCAACCTAATATCAAACGTTCAGAGAACTGCCTTGCTGTGCGTAAGCGGAAATACCTACTGCCGATAAATATTTTGGCGAATTATTGGTGCGCCACTGTCCCCATACAAGCTTTGGCTTAGGCAAGAGGCAATCAGGCAGCCAAACGAAAGATGGACAGAAACATGTAGGGAAGCTAGACAAATCTGGCCAATACATATCTCCTCGCACTAGAGAGGAAAAGATTGTCTACGTTAATATCAGTTCTGAGCGGACACTGCCTGATCGGCGAAAACGCCAGAAGATTGGATATTGCTTCTAATGACTTATGCAGAATCTGTGAAGATGAGGAGGAAGTGGAGAGCATTGGACGACTGGACATACTTGGGTCGGCCTTTCTAGGGAGAGTAACAGATCTTTTCGGTACAGATATTCGTGCAATCGATAAATTTGTATATCAAACAGGTTGGTTTCGATAAGAGGAATTTCAGCCCGTGGCAAAACTAATGTGAGCTCCCAAAAAAAATTAATGCCACCCGAATTCCTTTCGATTTGGCATCTAAGGATTATATACGCTGTATTTTACAGAGCCCTGTTACGAAAATTGGAAGTCACTTGCTTTTCGAACATATGCAGCTAAATTTAAAAGAAATCGGCTCAGATTTAGCTCTGTGTATGCGTGCCTATTTTGCTCGATCATGATGGTGTATGGTATCATATTGTCGACTCCGCCCGACATTTGTCTTTCCTTACACAGAAGAAACAACATTTTTTACTCAACGAAATTTTTTTTACTTACGAAAATTTTCAACATTCCTGTGCGATAGAAAATTAAAGTTTCATTAGCAAAAATTGTGCTTATTCATTGAATATATTTTCTTTTTTTACTGTAGTATGACAACAGACGACAACGACGTCAGATCAATACTCATACAATTATTTAATTTTTTCCTGATGAAGCCTTTCGATGAAAGGCGAAATATTGAATAAAAGAAAATAAATTTATAAAACCAGGACCTCGAGCTCGAGTTTTATTTAAAACAATTTAATTAAATAACAATAAAGGTCGAATAAACGAAGATTACTCAAACTCAACAAATATATTTTCATATGAACAACAACAATTGTAAGACGTTTATTGAAAATGAACATATAATATATTCTCATATTAACAACCAAATTTGTTACTTGTCCTGGAAATTGATTGATTTTATAATCGTCTGAGAGAATGATACTCGTTTTTTTTCTCAAATCTTACAAACTCTTCCTCATTTACATTTAGGCGAAATGGGAATAGAGTGCAAACTCCGCAGTGAATAGAATACCTCTGAAATTACAAACATTATGTTAATGATCCACATTGTTTGATGCAATTCCCAATACTCTATCGCAAGAATCTAATTCATCTAGTTTCTACTTAGATATTGGAAGCTTCAATAGTTTAATATTTCCTCCATGACAGGTCCATTTCATTAGCAGTAATACTTTTTGAACGTTTATGTTTACTGACTCCACTGAATTTGTCTCTGGAACTGAGTAAACAAACTTGAATAAAAAACCAATAAAGAAGGGCTTAAGACCCTACACCACCCTTAAAGAGCACAAAAAGAATTTGTGCATCGTTTCATCACGGCGAACCCCATTCATCGCCACGACGAACACCATTCATCATCACGACGAATTCCATTCATCATCACGGCGAATCCCATTCATCACCACGACGAATTCATGCCCACGACTATTTAAATTTTAAAAATTTCAATAAATATTCTTCTGGTCTTAGACGATTTAAAATGATATGGAAAATATAATTACTTGACTGCATTGCTAGGTTCAATTGGGAATATTCGTTTCAAAACGCAGTTCTTATCAGGTAAGGTTTTTTTTTATTATTATTTATAAAACATTTATTTACATTTATTGCTTAAGTTAGGCTACAAAGTTATGGTTTTAACAAACCTTACGTCTAGAAGTTATGTATTTTTTAAAGGAACATTGAGAATAATCAAAGGATGCATATTTTTGGAGAAGGAAAAGTTGAAAAAAACCTTCAATAAATAAAAAGTGCGTTTTAACAAACAAAATTTTTTATGTTATGAAAAAGATTGGTTCATCTAAAATTGAATGGAATTTGCATTTATTATCTAGAATACAATTCTTGGATTAAATGATTTTCGTTGACAGAACATAAAGAAGCTAATTTTTCTGTTAAAGTGTTTATTCTCTGCAAAATAAGATTAGTATTGATTAATTCGTGGAGTCGTTTTGTACTGAAGTGCCATGGCAAATTTAGCATAATTTTTAATATTTTGTTTTGACAAATTTGAATTTTTTTAATGTGCGTTTTGGCACATACTCCCCACACTGGACAAGCATATAAAGCGATTGCCTGAAAATCAATTTAAGAATACTAATCTTATTTTCAAAGCTCAGTTGGGATTTGCGATTTATTAAAGGATACAGAAGTTTGATAGCTATATTCAGTTTATTTAAGATATATGAGACATGGTCCTTGAAAGTCAATCGCGTGTTTAGAAATACCCCTAGATACTTCACAGAGTTCGACCATTCTATATCATTTCCGAACATCGTTAAATTTGATTGTGGTATATAACAAGATTTTCTTTTTTTTCGTGAAAAATATAGCTTGGGATTTAGTGGCATTTATTTTAATTTTCCATTTAAAAGAGTACTCAACAATTTTCTCTAGCGACATTTGCATACAATGAAGAATCTCATGAGCAAACAATCCAGAAAATAAAATTGCAGAATCGCCAGCAAAAAAGGCGTATTCACAGTTTTCAATTTGTGGGAAATCGGAGATGTAAATAATGTAAAGTAATGGGCCAAAAACAGAACCTTAAGGTACACCAGCCGGAATGTTCAAAAGATCTGAAATCGTCATCAACTTTAACACAAAAAGACCTATTATTTAAAAAGGATTGAACAAGCTTAACTAAATGTAAAGGAAATTTAAACCGAATAAGTTTACAGATTAATCCATCGTGCCAAACAGTGTCAAATGCCTTTTCAACATCTAGCAATACCATGGAAGTTGATCGCTTTAGCTGTAGATTTTGATTTACGTATTTAGTAATTCGTTTTATCCGATGTATTGTGCTATGAGCAGGCCTAAACCCGAATTGTTCAGTCGGATTAATATTGGCCTCATCAACATATGTCCAAAGCTTTTCTTTAATAATCCTTTCAAAAATTTTACTCTTATTACTTAACAAACTAATAGGTCTGTAGCTGTTAACCAAATTTGTTGGTTTTCCAGGTTTTGTAATTGGAATTACTTTGGCTTTTCTCCAAGCTGAAGGAAAGTATTGAAACTTCATACATGCACTAAATATATGTGATAAATGCGTTAAGACTGAGTGTGATACATTTTTAAAGCATGTGTTTTGTATGTTGTCTAAACCAGTCGATTTTTTAGTCTTGATGTTTTTAATTATATTCTTTATAGCCGTAACAGGCACCTCAACATCCATATCTGGAGTTGTACAGAGTGAGTTATAGAAAATAGCGAGAGTATCCTTAACTTGTTCTTCTGTTTCCTGACATCTGACATTGTTTGCTATTTGATGATTTGATAGGAACTCTTTGGCAAACATTTTGGATTTTGAATTTATTTCTGCAACGTTACAATTCGGGTCAGTAATTGGAGGAATGTTTGATATTTACTTCTTTAGCATCTTAGAAATATTCCAAAAAGGTTTGGAACGAGTGTCCAAGTTTTTAATTTTGTCATTCCAACCCGAATTTCTAAAACAACATATTTCGTACTTTACAAGTCGATCATATTCCTCATATATTTCAAGATCATTTCGGTGGTGGTATCTATGCCACTGTTGTCTAAAATAGTTTCTTTTTTTAATAGAATCTAATATATGAATAGGTAATTTCAGAAAATTGTTACCTTTTGTTGTCTAAGGCGTGCTAAAATCGATGGCCGACAAAATAGAACTACTGACGTATTTAATACATTCGTCAATATCAGTTGTGCTTGTAATTTCGTTTGTGAATAAGGGATTTTGGGACAGGGAAGTAAGGATGAGTGAATTAAAATTAGATCAATTGTAGATGGCTTGCACCTTGAAGAACTAGGAATATGTGTGTGATTTTGTGGGAAATGGATTGTAAATGGGTAAACGTGCCTGACAGAATATTTCCCCAAGAATTTGCTCTTAAACACCCCCAATCTTTATGATTGCTATTTAGGTCTCCACATATAATATGGAATAGTTTCCTCCTACGTTTAAAAGTTTTCTAAGATCGCTTTTATATTAAGATTGTGTAGAGTTATTTGAGCGACCACCAGGGAAATACACTCCAACAATCTTTACTATTTCATTGTCATTTAAGAAAAAATCAACAACAACATTTTCAATTAATTTAGTATTGATACCATTTACGCGACGAAACTTTAAGGATTTATGTATAGCAATAGCGACACCGCCACCTCTTCTATTTGTACGATCATATCTAAAACATTTATATAAAGGACTAGCTGGACCCGGTCCACTTCGTTGCCCCAGACTTCAGATTTCCGATACCGTCAATTTATCAAAACATGGTTCATGTAGATAGCGACAGTAGGAATCTCGTTAATTTATTCATAGGTACGGGCAGTAGGAATCACAAAAAACATTGGCTTATATGGGCGGACCCACGCCCCTCAATCAAGAACTTATAAAGCCTATGCCACTCTCTTGGCTTATCTGAACATTCCTGAAAATGTCATCAAAACCGATCCAGACGTTTTGGAGTCCATACGTAACATACACACATCCATGTATATATATATAGCTGGACCCGGTCCACTTGGTTGCCCCAGATTTAGATTTCCGCTTTCGTCCATTTTTGAACCAATCACGAATACTTCCACCAAAAACATCTCCATAAAATAAGAGCACTCTCGCTAAAAAATTTTGAAGATATTTCAATTTCACGCCCATCGATCCCATTCCTCCCAGTTTTAGACCAATCACGTAGACTACCACCAGATACATATGCACAAAATTACAGCACCCTCGCTAACAAATTGTGCAAGATATCTTAATTTTAAGATTTGGCTTATATGGGCCGGGCCACGCCCTTTAGTCCGATCCCGCCCATTTTTATGGACCAATCACGTAGACTACCACCAGATACATGTGCACAAAATTACAGCACTCTCGATAAGCAATTGTGCAAGATATCTTAATTTTAAAATTTGGCTTATATGGGCGGGGCCACGCCCTTTGGTCCGATCCCGGCTATTTTTGGAACAATCACGTAGACTACCACCAGATATATATGTACAAAATTACAGCACACTCTCTAACATATTGTGATAAATATCTAAATTTCAAAATTTGACTTATATGGGCGCCCATTGGTCCGCTTCCACCCATTTTTGGACCAATTTCGTAGACTACCACCAGAAACATGTGCACAAAATTACAGCGCTCTCGATAACAAATTGTGTAAGATATCTTAATTTTAAAATTTGGCTTATATGGCCGGGCCACGCCCTTTGGTCCGATCCCGCCTATTTTTGGAACAATCACGTAGACTACCACCAGATACATATGCACAAAATTACAGCACTCTCACTAACAAAATGTGCAAGATAAGTCAATTTCAAAATTTGGCTTATATGAGCGGTGCCACGCCCATTGACCCGATTCCGCCCATTTTTAGACCAGTAACGTAGACTGCTACCAGATACGTATACACAAAATTCCAGCACTCTCGCTAACAAATTGTGCAAGATATAACATTTTTAAATTTGGCTTATATGGGCGGTGCCACGCCCATTGCTGCGATCCCGCCCATTGCTGCGATCCCGCCCATTTTTGGACCAATCACGTAGACTGCCACCAGATACATATGTACAAAATTTCAGCACTCTCGCTAACTAATTGTGGAAGATATCTTAATTTAAAAATTTGGCTTATAAAGGCGGGGCCACGCCCTTTGGTCCGATCTCGGCTATTTTTGGAACAATCACGTAGACTACCACCAGATATATATCTACAAAATTACGGCATTCTCTCTAACATATTGTGAAAAATATCAAAAATTCAAAATTTGACTTATATGGGCGGTGCCACGCCCATTGGTCCGCTTCCGCCCATTTTTGGACCAATCACGTAGACTACCACCAGATACATGTGCACAAAATTACATCACTTTCGATAACAAATTGTGCAAGATATCTTCATTTCAAAATTTGACTTATATGGGCGGTGCCACGCCCATTGGTCCGAGTCCGCCCATTTTTGGACCAATCACGTAGACTACCACCAGATACATATGCACAAAATTACAGCACTCTCGCTAACAAAATGTGCAAGATAAGACAATTTCAAAATTTGGCTTATATGGGCGGTGCCACGCCCATTGACCCGATTCCGCCCATTTTTAGACCAGTAACGTAGACTGCTACCAGATACGTATACACAAAATTCCAGCACTCTCGCTAGCAAATTGTGCAAGATATAACATTTTTTAAATTTGGCTTATATGGGCGGTGCCACGCCCATTGCTGCGATCACGCCCATTTTTGGACCAATCACGTAGACTTCCACCAGATACATATGTACAAAATTACAGCACTCTCGCTAAGAAATTTTGCAAGATATCTCAATTTTAAAATTTGTCTTATGTGGGCGGGACCACGCCCACTTGATATATCGAAAATTCAAGTACCCTATTTTCACCACGCCCCACACATGTACATTCTGTGAAAATTTCAAGAAGATCGGTCCAGCCGTTTAGACCTCTATACGGTACAAACAAACCAACAAACCAACAAACAAACAAACAAACAAAACAGACTAAACGTATCTTTCACTTCAAGCCATGTCTCGGTTATTATACAAATATCATTCTTTTTATGAGCTAAGTAGACAAATAAATCATACTTTTTTTCGCGAATACTTCTTGCATTCCATAACATAATATTAATTTTAGCATCCATGATTATACATAAATATTAGAATATAAATATTTAATAATTAGTTGGGCAATAAAATTGGGTAACATTTTTTGAAAAAAGCCTAAAAAAACTTTTGTCGAATTTTGTGATGAAAATTGGTATGCGTGGTCCAGAGGGCAAATAAAAAATACAATTTGAGTAGTTTTGCAGAATTTTCATTTTCGCGGATGTTATGACCTAAAATGTCCGCTCATGCCACATTTTTGTTTTTTAATTTTCTTGAGATCTACTGTACGGATTACGCTGAATTTTTGCATGTACATAAAGCGTAGATGCTACATATAACTAGTAATTTATATTTTGCAAAACGATTTCGGATGCTGCAAAAATTTGAAATTTTCACAGAGATTTGCTTTTTTTGCAACTTTCTCTAGCTGCGTTTTAAAATATTTTGTATCTTAAATATTGCACATTTTGTTGTTATATATATTCAAGAATAAAAAGTTTGTACTCTTGATACGGACATTTAGATTTCCGTGTTTTTCTAATATCACTTCATACCACATTTCACTTTATCGGCAGCATTATACGTAGTAAACATCTATTATGATTGAATACATTTGTTAGATTTGATGTAAAAATGCACCCAAATTATAAGGACCAGCTTTAAAAAAAAACGGCCTTTAAAATTTATAAAGAATGGGCTTTAAATGATCGCTGGCTAAAATTTATCTTACGCAATATATATTAGACTCAATTTCAACTGAATTCGGTACGCTGAAGCCGAATCTCACCTCTATTTTGCTAAAAAAAAATTCGCGTTCGGGAGTTATATAGATCCAGATTATAACTAAGAACAGTTAAGGGTCAATTCAGAACATATCTTGCAGTTGCAGCGGCGCAACTGCATTTAATGTGAACATCGACGACGGATGTTCACATTAAATGTAAAGGAAGTTTGGAATTGCGCTATAAAGATGTGAAAACAATTAAAAACACTCGTCAATATCATGCTTTTATTCCGGCCTCCAAAAATACCCTTAACTGCAAGATATTTTTTGAATCAATAGCCAAACATTAGTAACTGTTACTAAAAATAATATTTCCAAATAAAACTAAACCTACCGAAGTAAAGTTCCACAATTATTTCTTTTTTAATGAACTATGTTCTTAGTTATAATCTGGATCTATATAACTCCCGAACTCGAAATTTTTTTAGCAAAATAGAGGTGAGATTCGACTTCAGCGTACCGAATTCAGTTGAAATTGAGTCTAATATATATTGCGTAAGATAAATTTTAGCCAGCGATCATTTAAAGTCCATTCTTTATAAATTTTAAAGGCCGTTTTTTTTAAAGCTGGTCCTTATAATTTGGGTGCATTTTTACATCAAATCTAACAAATGTATTCAATCATAATAGATGTTTACTACGTATAATGCTGCCGATAAAGTGAAATGTGGTATGAAGTGATATTAGAAAAACACGGAAATCTAAATGTCCGTATCAAGAGTACAAACTTTTTATTCTTGAATATATATAACAACAAAATGTGCAATATTTAAGATACAAAATATTTTAAAACGCAGCTAGAGAAAGTTGCAAAAAAAGCAAATCTCTGTGAAAATTTCAAATTTTTGCAGCATCCGAAATCGTTTTGCAAAATATAAATTACTAGTTATATGTAGCATCTACGCTTTATGTACATGCAAAAATTCAGCGTAATCCGTACAGTAGATCTCAAGAAAATTAAAAAACAAAAATGTGGCATGAGCGGACATTTTAGGTCATAACATCCGCGAAAATGAAAATTCTGCAAAACTACTCAAATTGTATTTTTTATTTGCCCTCTGGACCACGCATACCAATTTTCATCACAAAATTCGACAAAAGTTTTTTTTAGGCTTTTTTCAAAAAATGTTACCCATTATATTGCTGCTCTTTAGATTTACATTCTCTTAGTTGAGTAATCATCTCGATAGTGAGTTGAGATATCTCATTTTCAGTAAATAAATCGTTGTTGCCGCGAAGTTTCGAACTATAAGAAACATTGTTGGAAAACGTGCTGTTTGTAAAGTTGTTTGTGTTGCTCCTGTTGGATATAGCGTGTTGTTGTTGTTGTTGAGGCTGCTGCCTATAAAAAGGTTGTTGTTGATACTTCCAATTGAATATTGGTTTAAATTTTGTTGTGAGCGGACTGATGTTTGGTTGTTGTTATTACGGTACTGCTGATGCGGCGCTCTAGAAGAGTTTTTAATGTTTATGTTTTCTCTTATCTCTAAGAAGGTTTGTCTGTTTGGACAGTTGACGTCGATTGATTTGTGGTTGCCGTTGCAGTTGGCGCATTTGTTTTGTCCCGTAGATTTGCAATCTGCAGTTTTGTGTTTACCAGCGCATTTAGTTCGGACGGAGCACCACTTTTCGCCATGGCCAAACAATTTCTACATTGTACTATTCTGTTCTTTGGTTTCCTATGGTAATCCCATCTTATTATAGTACGGAAGAGACAGCTATGGTCTCTCTTAAGTGTATTGAGATTGACAGATCCATTGTCAAACAAAGCAATGTACAATGTGTCCGTAAAACCTTCATAGTTTTTAACAACTGACTTAACATCTTGGCATTTCACACCACGAGAAACTAATTCAACTTTAACTTCTTTCGATGTTTTATATTCCAAGCCAAAGATTACAGCCTTAAATACACGAACGGAATTCTTGTCATGTGAAAAAATTGGCATTCATTCTCTTGCAATATTTTTAACACGTCGTTGTATAAGTTGTTGTTTCACTCAAAATTTTTACTCCAATTGACATTTTCTTCCGGCGGTAATTTGTATGACGTTTGTTTTGAAGTAATGAATTCACAAATTCTAGATTTTGACCTAAGACTTTGATTGGAGGAATAACCTCTTTTATAGTATTACTCGCACCTGCGGTTTCCGCTTCATCGTCAGAATCGGATAATGCTTGAAGTGGTAAATATAGGCGGCCCAGGCCCTCGAGATTCTTTTTTGCGATTTGCTGCCACTTCAACGAAATGACAGCAGTTTTAATGAGTGATTTATTTTTAAGCAAGACTTTGAATTAAATAACACACAGCGAGATTAACACGTCAGTTTAACAGCAATGCTGAACTGAGACTAAGGCTGAAATCAAACGAACGAGAAGTATTCATTACTTCTGCTATTTTAAATCAAAAATAATAACATCAAGTAATGTATTTGCCAAAATACCACTTGCACAAATATTCCACACTTAAACAGCTTGTCAAGCTGTATGTATTAAGGTGATAACTTTTTGATTTGTTTCTCAAAAATTATTTTCTGTTGCACGAATGAATGAACTTTTGCCTACTAATGGCTAAAATAACGTTTATTCCATTTAAATATTGAAAAAGGTCATGCACAAAAAAATTAATGTTGTTCTTTTTTTTAAATAATATAAATCCAAAACGGAAAAAAGATTTTATGTAATCTTAAATAAAAACTCATCTAAATATGATACAGGGAAACTAGGTTGTAACGTGTGATCCAAGTAGAGATACTTGTTCAATAGCCTTTTTTGACAGATCGCGTGTGAGTCGTGTCTTGCTGTCATGTTATTTTTGTTAAGTATTGTTTGGCATTTAATCATGGAAAGACTTACGCCAGAACAACGTTACAAATCGTTCAACTTTATTACGAAAATTCACGTTCTGTGAGGAATGTGTTTCGTGCACTTCGGTCAACTTATGGTCAACACAATCGGCCTACTGAGCGTATTATTCGCAACACCATCACCCATCTTGAAACAGCATTCATTAGTGGATAATATTCGACCGAATAGACCACGTCCAGCACGCAGTGAAGAAAATATAGCGGCCGTAGCTGAGAGTCTACACGAAGACCGTGGAGAGTCGTTTCGTCGGACTGACGTATGGAACGACTTGGAACGTCGAGATCTTAAATTGAAAGCATACAAAATACAGCTTGTGCAAGAACTAAAGCCGCCCGACCTTCTAAGCGACATCGCTTCGCTCTATAAGCTCTTGAAAACTTTATTCAGCGATTTCTGGCTCAATGGGTATGTAAACAAGCAAAATTTCCGCATTTGGACGAAGAGAAACCTGTAGAGATTCAAAAGCTGCCACTTCATCTAGAAAAAACAACGGTTTGGTGTGGTTTGTGGGCCGGTGGAATCATCGGTCCATATTTCTTCAAAAACGATGCGGGTGAGAACGTAACCGTCAACAGCGACCATTAGCGTGCCATGATAACCGACTATTTGATGCCAGAAATTGAAGCTCGTGATCTCGGCGACATTTGGTTTCAACAAGACGGCGCCACTTCCCACACATCGCATCAATCAATGGATTTATTTATAGACTTTTTCCTGTGGGGATATGTAACGTCTAAAGCTTATGCGGACAAACCCGCTTCGATTCAGGCCTTGGAGCAAAACATCACGCATGTCATTCGCCAGTTACCAGTCGAAATGCTCGAACGAGTCATCGAAAATTGGACTCCACGGATGGACCATCTGAGACGTAGCCGCGGCCAACATTTGATAGACATAATCTTCAAAAAATAAATGCCAAAGAATGTTCTTTCAAATGATAATAAACATTCCCCATTCAAATTGAATTTTCTGTGTTTTTTTTCTTTAAAAAAGTAGGGAACCTCGATATGGATCACGCTATATAAAAGTCATCACCCTAGTAGGCATGTGTTTGATGTTTTGTTAAACCCAACATCAGTTGCGCCGTGCCAGTGAGATTTGTTTGAACCAATCGGTGCTGCGTGGAAGACACGCATGGACGCACATAACAACGTCGCATGTCTAACTTTGTTTTGCTGTAGGCGTTGACGTTGCCGTAAAGGGAGAATAAGTCGATCATTCTCATGATGAATGGATAATCTTATTGACGAACGGTGTTCATCATTAATTTTTAGATTTTTTAAATTAAACTTGTACAACAAATTATTTAACTAAGGTAATCAGAACGCATATATAACAGTACAATTAAGCGCAAACTATAAATTAATTGCTTCGTTTTATCATATTTTCAGCAAAATGGTCAAATAAATATTTTCGTCGTGGGAAATCACCAAAATCATGGCTTGATGATCGTGTCCGTTCTATTGACGTACAAAAACATCGCGTGTATGAAAGTTTTCGTTACCAGTACGAAGAGATATTGACGAAACTGATTCGTCTTGGTGACGAACGGGGTTTCCATCAGTGTGCTAACTTTAAAAAAGATCTGTTGAGAAATGAGGATTTTTTAGCAGAATCTGTATATATTTAGGAATATATAGAGAAGGGCGGGTCGATTTAAAAATCGCCCATTGCTCAGTGAAAATCGTATTCTAGGGATCAAAATAAGAAACTTTGCCGAAGGAACCATACCTCTAAAACGAATTCTGATGTCCCGGAAAAAAATCCCACTTTGACCCATTTAGAGTGCTCCAATCGAGTCCAAATGTATGGAACCCCCAGGGCGTTCCAGGGGGTGTGCCACTGGCATGGGTGGGTCGGGCCTCCAAAGTTAGTGGGGGTCGGTCATACATTTGGACTCGATTGGAGCACTCTAAATGGGTCAAAGTGCGATTTTTAAAAATTTGCCCCTACCCAAAAGTTCGACCCAAATTCCGGGACATCAGAATTCGTTTTAGAGGTATGGATCCTTCGGCAAAGTTTCTTATGTTGATCCCTAGAATACGATTTTGACTGAGCAATGGCGACTTTTTTTGCCTCTCCACAAATCGACCCGGCCTAATATAGAGCCTATATGTAAACCTGAACCGATATTTTTAAACTTGGCAGTGTTTGTTTTTGATTAAAGAAACTGTTATCTGCCAAATTGAATGCAGATATGATGAGAAATTCTATACCGCTCGGGATATAAGATAATAACTCGTATATGGTGGTTATGACTAAATCTGAACCAATTTTCCTCAAATCCTTTCCCGGGTTAAGAAATTCCAGTCTCTCAAAATTCGAAACGCCTGGATGTAAAGTACAGCTTCTTTAACGCTAAGAGGCAAATCGGAAGAAATATGTATACGAGGTATGTTCAAAAAATATCGGGAATTTTCCACGGGCTACGTGTCTTTGATTTTTGATACTTTTATAGCGTTATGTTGGTACTCATGTCCCTTACTTATACTGACAAGGTCGGCCATTTTGAATGTTTAATTAATTTTTGACAGCTGTTGTGCTTGGGTGTGTTTTAACTTGTCTTCGATTTTTATCTATTTCAGAAAATGGATCAAAGAATCTGCATCAAATTTTGTGTGAAAAACAAAATAAAGTGCGCTGACGCATTCCAAATGTTGACTGTGGCATATGGTGAAGCTACCTTGGACCAAAGCAACGTTTATCGGTGGTACAAAATGTTCTTAGAGTTCCGAGAAGATGCGAAGGGCGAACAGCGTGCCGGACGCTCGAGCATGTCAACAATAGACGAAAACATTGACAAAGAGAAATTGCTGAGAAATATATCGATTGGCTCGTGCCATTCGATTTTAACCAATGATTTGGGCATGAGTTGGGTCGCCGCTAAATTCGTGCCAAAATTGTTCAATTTGGACCAAAAACAGCATCGCGTTAACATTGCTCAGGAGGTGTTGAACTCGGTCCGTGACGACACAAATTTGCTCCAGAGGGTCAGAACTGGTGACGAATCATGGGTTTATTGTTACGACGTGGAAACTAAAGCTCAATCGACCGAAAAAAGCGCGCCAAGTTCGGTCGAACGTAAAAGTTTTGCTCACAGTTTTCTTTGATTGCAGGGGCGTGGCGCATTATGAGTTCTTGCCACAGAGTAGTACGGTCAATAAGGAATATTACCTGCAAGTTATGCTCAAATTGCGCGAAGCAATCCGAACAAAAACTGGCTTTTGCACCATGATAACGCCCCTGCACACACATCGTTGCTTGTGCGCGAATATTTGGCCAAAAACAACACAGTAATGGTGCCGCATCCACCGTATTCCCCGGACCTAGCCCCTGTGACTATTTTTTGTTCCCAAAACTGAAAACACCCATGAAAGGACGACACTACGCCACGATTGAGGAGATAAAGACTGCATCGAAGGAGGAGCTGAACAAGATCACAAAAAATTATTATTTGAAGTGCTTCGAGGATTGGAAAAAACGTTGGCAGAAGTGTATTATATCCGAGGGGAATTACTTTGAAGGGGACAAAATAGATATTCATGAATAAATAAATACTTTTTGAAAAAATACAAAATTCGCGATATTTTTTGAACATACTACGTATGTGGGCTACATCTAAATCTGAGACGATGTCTTTGAAATTCAGAGGGATCTGTGCTTGGTCTTAATGTTTTCTATGGCTCAAATTTTATACACATCAGTTGAAATAAGAGGCTTATAGCGCCTAAATGCCCAAATCGGAGGTGCATATGTATCGGGGCTATATTTAAATCTGAACAGATTTTGACGAATTTCTTTGTATACACTTCGTTTCTTATTTGCAAAACACTTCTTGCCAAATTTCATCAAGATCGGAGTGAAATTCCGACTTGTACTTTTGGGAACAACTTAGGATGGATAGACATACGGACGGTGATGGTTAAATCGTATCAGCTAGTGATTCTTAGCTTCAATATGTTTAAGTGCTATAAATATCAGGCACGAAACCTCTTTACCTGTTGCACTTATCCCATTATCCACCGTTATTTTGTCACCTGAACACTTACTTATCTTTTAAATTCCTGTAAAGCGTTTGTTTGTGACGGAAAGGACACTATAATCAATTTAGATATTTGTATTGTTGACGTTGTTTATGTATTATATATATTTATGATAAATGTATGTATTGAATAACAAACCCAAAATACGCAAAAAATAATCAAGAAATAAGCAAAACTTCAAAATTTTCGCCAAAAAATTTCACATTTGGGTAGCTTTTCAATAATTTTGCAAAATTATTTTCCAAATTTCAATAACAATATTTGTTGAACTTTAAAAAATGTTAACTTACAAATATATTTGTTGAAATTCAGTCAGTATTTATTCGGTTTAAGACCATATGTTTTAGTTACTTTCTGTCTATTACAAAAGTGTAATAGAAATAAATACAACAATTGGTAGAGAGTTTTAATTGCTTGGTAGAATTGACATTGGAAACCATAGCCTGACATACATACATACATGCTGCCACTTTAATCTAAGTTAGCCTTTGCTTTTGGGCTTTACAAACAAATGCTCAAAGTCGCACATAACTGTGAAAATGATTTAAGTTACAGCAATTGCAAAACTGAATATAAATTATGAAAACTATTAAAATTTCATTTTAAGATCTACTAAATATGACAACTGATTGTAGCAGTAAGTAGTGGATGTAATTTATTAATAATCTGGAAGGTTAAGATAAATTTGCAAACATCGCTGTCATCAATGCCATGATGTATATAGGGGAGTCCCCCATTGAGATAGTCCCCATTGTTTATGACCTCCAAATTTGTATTAAACGTGTGGCTGTCTGGTTATTGCATGTTCGGATAATAACATGTTTCCTTTGATGGGATGACACCAATCAAAATGACCGCGTGACTTCGTTTAAGTACTCGTATTCCTCGAAGTAAAGAGACGTAAACATGTTGTAAAATTAAACATTTTTTAGCTCTTATTAGACAGCAGCCACCGTTCATGTCAGGGTTAAATTAATTTCATACATTTTTAATAATATGTTGTAGAAAATAAATTCAGGCCAAAGATTACAGTATCCACAAAGGGCCGGGTGAGAAAGTAAAAGTTTTGCCAACATACAAGAAATTATTTTGTTTAAATTTATTAAGAATAACTTCAAAAGTTTTCGTTTTTGTGCCTCTTGTATTTTTTGTGTACTAGTATTTGGGAAAGTTTCAACAATGTCTATGGGCAAGGGGGAACAGAGTGAAAACACTCTCCTCCCCTGTTGAGGAGTGTCAGGTTAATTGTGTTCGGCCCGCAATTCTGGGCTGCAGAGGATGTTGAGCGTGGATGGATAATTGCTACTTGGAGACAACTTGGTACTCGTTTTCGTGAATTGGCCTCACTGCAGCACAGGACACAGTGGGATGTTGTAATTGTATGGTGACCAAACATATTCACTCCCCCGTTTTTTGGTAAATGAGCGAGTGAGTTGGTGAAGTGTGCCCTGTCCAGTGTTTATTTATGGCTCGTTTTTTATAGTATTCATTTTGGTTTCTTCCCTTGTTATTTATGAAAACAATTTTAACAACTGTTTTCCCTTTGTTCAAGCACGTTGTTGTACGCTTAGACTTCTTTGGCCTGAGCAGGTGGTGGTGGGTGACGGTGGGAAGCTGACTGGCTGTTTCTCGTCATGTTCCCTTAAATCAACTCCAAAAGATTTGCACCGTATTTTATGTTAAAGATGACTACCTCTATATGAACCACATTCATACCATTTGTACGAGTACAATTGTCATCCGCACTCATTTGTGTTGGAGCTTGTATCTGCTATTTTCAAAAATTTTTATGTGGAAATATTTAGAATTGTATGCGCTCTACTATCTCATATATTAAAACTATATCTATATTAAAAATTGAATTTCAACAATATAATTCAGGAACAAAAATTTGTTTCATTAACCACTTTGTGAAGTAACATCCATCTTAAAATCCAATCGACTAGGAATCAATAGCTGACTAGATTTAAACATGTATGTCAGTCTGTTCGTCTGTGCATTCTAAATTGTTGCGCAGGGACAAGGCCATATCGGTCCATATTTAGATATAGCTCCCATATATAGCATCTAACTTCTTGTGATTCCTACTGTTCTCATCTACTATATTTTTTTGGTGTTTATCGGTGTTATTTTTTTTAGGTTTGAGTTATTTTGTGAGGTCACATGCTTTCCATGGTGGAGGGTATATAAGATTCGGCATGGCCGAACTTAACGCCTTTACTTGTTTTAATATTTATAGAATTACTAGCTGGCCCAGCGAACTTTGTGCCGATAAAATTAGCTTCCTGTTATTCGGTCAATTAAAATTATGTTCAATGCTTTGTATTGTTTTAAATACAATGAGAATAACTGAAGTATAATAATGTCGATGGACATCTAGCGGCAATCTCAAGTCGTAAGAAGCACTGATCACTTTTTAAGAATGCCATCAAAAACTCCAAACTTCAAGGGAAATGGTGCAATGGTTCTCCAGATTTTAGTATTGCATTTATTTTGGAGGATCAGCAGGACCAACAAGAGTGCGAGTGGACTGCGAGCGTCGCTAGCTTCTTGACTGAGAGATCCAGAATAAGCTGGGCTTTGAGCCCTTCAAGTCACCTGGACCAGATGGCATCACTCCAGCAGAAACGTCCCGAATCATACCTAAAGGGGAAAGATATCACACACTAGGCCAAAAGACTTCAGACCAATTAGCCCATCCTCCTTCCTATTGAAAGGTCTGGAAAGACTTTTAGATCATTTCATTAGGGAAAACCTGGATACAAAACTCCTGTCGGGGAACCAACATGCTTACAATAAGGGCAAGTCTACATAATCAGCCCTGCACGAACTTGTGAGCACTATCGAATCGTCCCCGCATTTCAAGGAATTCAAAATGGTGGCATTTCTTGACATAGAAGGGGATTTTAACAACATTCACTCAGATGCGGTAATTGCGGCACTCTCACATCTAAAAGTTAACACTAGTTTGATTAGACTAATTCAAAGTCTGCTCACCAGAAGACGCATAACAGCATGTCTAGGGTCCACAACTCTAACAAGGTTTGTAAACAGAGGGACCCCTCAAGGAGGAGTACTGTCTCCACTAATTTGGAACCTAGCGGTGAATGAAATCCTGCTAGATCTAGAACGTTGTGGCTGCAAGGTCGTGGCATATGCGGACGACGTGGCAATCGCAGTGAGTGGCAAATTCGTAAACGTCCTCAGAGACATTCTACAGGTGGATCTAAACAAGTTCGCTAGATGGGCCAGAAGCAGCGGTTTGCGCGTTAACCCCAACAAGACAGAATTGGTTCTCTTTACTAGGATGAATAATGTCCCACATGTGGACCTTCCACCTCGGATAAATGGAACAGATCTAGTCTTTTCTGGAAGTGCAAAATTTTTAGGAATAATTCTAGATAGGAAAATGTTATTTAGACTTAACGTATTGGAACTAGGGTGTCCAAAACCGGGACCGGTTATCCGGTTAACCGGTTTTGCAACCCAAAACCGTAACCGGTTTCTTAAAAAATTGCATTTTTGCTTAACCGAGAAAGCCGGGTTTTTCATGTCGGTTAACCGGTTTTTTTTATTTATTGTGTAGAACAAAAATTAAAGTATTGATCTATTTTTCTACTAGTTGTGGATACCATTTATACAAAATGCTACAAATAACAACGATGAGGTGGATAATTCTGACAGTTGTTCTGAATATTCTGAAAGTGAATATGAATTCACTGATCTTGAAAATGATTTTGGCGTTATTCCTGATATCCATAAATAAATAAATAAGGTCAAGAAGTACATCAAGAAAGGAAAGTCAAATAGCTGCGACTTTTTTGCAATGTTAAATCCCGACAGAACAGCCAGATACCTTTGATTCAGTTTGACATATAAGTTGTTATATTGATGAGTGAGTTTTTTGAAAAGTTTAAGAATGACTATCGGACTAATTTGACTACATCAACGTTTGTGAGCTTTTTCAACGTCAAGTTACATACAAAATTAAAAGTTACATACAAAATTAAAAGAAAGATATTATTATAAAAAAAACATTATAAATGATTTATTATTTTTGTAAGGTAATTTCAGAAATATGTATAATACTTTCTATTTAAAGTAAACCAAAAAATTAAACCTGTTATAAACGAAATAATAATCTATTTTTGTTTACTAATTTTTACTACAAATTATTGTTAGTTGTTTTTTGTTTTACACTGAACATTTAATGAAATTTTAATCACTTTCGAATATTATTTAAAAACCGGCCTAAAAACCGGTTAACCGGTTTCGACAAAAAATAATAACCGAAAACCGGGTTTTAAAAAAGTAATATTTCGGTTAAACCGGAAACCGTTTTTTCGAAATAACCGTTTTTTTGGACACCCTAATTGGAACGTGTAAGGAAGGCCAACGTCACCTTATATTCCTGCAAAAAGGCTGTAGGGTCGCGGTGGGGACTCTCTCCTAAAATCGTCCACTGGATATATATAGCAGTAGTTCGTCCAATACTGTTATACGGTATTGTGGACGGCAACTGACAAACTAACCATCACCAAACTACTAACAAAGGTTCAGAGAACTGCCTGCCTGAGCATAAGCGGAGCCTTAAGGACTACAGCGACCGAGTCTCTACAAGCCCTACTCCATATACTGCCGATTAATATTGTGGCGAGAGAAGTTGCAACCAAAGCGGCAATAAGATTAAACTGCCTATCAATGTGGAGGTACAAGAACTATGGTCACATGAGGATATCAAAGTGTAGTGCTATGGTAACCGACCGAGTGGACTATATACCAACTGTGTACACCTTCGAGAAAAATTACATCACTATGATTCCCGCCAGAGATGAATGGGTCGGCAGAATACCAGGTAATAGAAACCATCTCCACTTTTACACGGATGGTTCGAAGCTTGATGAAAAGGTTGGCTTCGGGGTACACTGTAAAGAACTTAGTCTGGATATAGCTCACAGACTACCAGATACCTGCAGTGTCTATCAAGCCGAAATAATTGCAATATGGGAAGTCGCCAAGTGGCTGAGTCGCAACATAGTAACCAACACTGGCGTTGTCATTTACTCGGACAGCCAGGCTGCCATCAATTCTCTGGAGGCAACATCCCTAAATTCACAAACAGCCATCGACTGCCTCAGATCTCTTAACGAGATGGCTGAGCAGTTTAATATACACCTCATATGGGTGCCTGGGCATAGGGATATCCCGGGGAACTGCAAAGCCGATGAACTTGCTAGGAAAGGGGCGACATTACAAATTCTCGAAGAATTTGCATATATTGGTGCGCCACTATCCACGTGCAAGCTTTGGCTTAGGCAAGAGGCAATCAGGCAGTCCAACGAAAGATGGACAGAAATCGGCACCTGCAGGGCAGCTAGACAAATCTGGCCAAGGTATGACCTGAGAAGGTCAAAATATCTCTTCGCACTAGAGGGGAAACGATTGTCTACGTTAGTACAGGTTCTGACGGGACACTGCTTGATCGGCGAACACGCCAAAAGATTGGGTGTTGACTTCAATGACTTCTGCCGAAGCTGTGGAGATGAGGAAGAAGTGGAGAGCATTGAGCACTTGCTTTGCGACTGTCGCGCTTTGAGTAAACGACGACTGGACATGCTGGGGTCGGCCTTTTTAGGCAGCCTAACAGTTCTTTCCAGTACTGATATTCGTACTATAGATAAATTTATATATCAAACAGGTTGGTTTCGATGAGGGGTATTTCAGCCCGTGGTAACACTAGGGACCTAAACTGGTCTATGTGAGCTTATAGAAAAATACGGCTGCCACCCTAACCTAAACCTAAACCTATTGGATTTATATGGGTTACGCCCTTATTAATTGGATAGAGTACTCCAAATATTATATTTTTGTGTGGGAGGCACCCGTGACTGCCGAAAGATCTGTCCTCCAGTTATGATGGCCATACCACGCCTCTTTGCACAATACTAAATTTTCCTCCACCGTGCCCTTCCTTGGCCCAATACGAATTCGCCAAGCCCAAAATCGTGAAAATCAAAAGATCCGTTCTCGAGTTATGAGGTTATGTGGGCAACTCCACGTCCTATTGACCAATCATAAATTCTCCCCCTGAGATCCCTTCATTGGGCAAGTACGAATTCATCAATCCCAAAATTATGAAAATCGCATTTTCTCGAGTCATGAGATTGTTTGGACGGTGCCGCTCTCCTTTGACCATTCAGAAAATGTCCTCCAGTATGTCTTTTCTTGGGCCGATATAAAAATTGAGAAAATCGAACGATCCGTTCTCTTATTATGAGGTCATATGTACAGTGATATGCCTCCTTGACCCTGCCATGCCTCCTTCACCAGTCATAAATCTCGCTCCATGGTGTCCATCCTTGGACCAGTACGAATTGATAAAGCCCAAATTCGTGAAAATCTAATGATCTGCTCTTCCATAGTGTCCTTCCTGTGCCAATACGAATCCACTAAGCACAAAATTTTGAAAATCAAACGATTCGTTCTAGAGCTACAGGGTTTTCCAACAAGAGGTGTTATTTTGAATCACCCGGTATTTCGGTAGCTGTCACTTTTGAAGCTTCTATTCTTTGACATTTGACAAGTAGAAACTACGCCATTACTAAAAATGGAACGATACGCGATCATCGAACGATAAAAAACGATCGAACAAAAAAACGATACGAACGATACAAAATCATATTGAATGATGAGGCCCATTTCCACCTCGGTGGCTACGTCATCAATCAAAATTGTCGCATCTGGGGCTCGGAAAACCCAAGAGTTATTGTTGAGAAGCCTCTCTAACCTCATCGTGTGACTGTTTGGTACGGTTTATGGTCCGGCGGGGTCATTGGACCTTACTTTTTCGAAAATGAGGTTGGATAAACAGTTACGGTGAATGGATTGCGCTATCGAGAGATGATTAATGATTTTTTATGGTCGGAGTTGGATGGTATTGATATGGACAACGTTTACTTTCAACAAGACGGCGCCACGTGCCACACAAGCAACGAAACCATTGCTCTGTTACGGGAAAAGTTTCCGGACCGTGTTATCTCTCGAAGAGGTGATCACAATTGGCCACCGAGATCTTGTGATTTAACACCTTGCGACTTCTTCCTTTGGGGCCACGTGAAAGATAAGGTCTACGCCAACAGCCCAGCGTCGATTCAAGACCTCAAAGATAGAATTCGTGAGGCTATCGAGGACATAGGGCAGCCACTTTGCGATTTGGTTATGGAAAATTTCATGAAAATGATATGGCTCTGTAAGCGTGGTCATGGTGGCCATTTGGCTGATGTTGTTTTTCGTTATTAACGGCATACCTTCCTCTTTATTATGAAATAAACATCCGATCATTTATCTCAAAAAATTGAATTTTTCTTCGAATACCAAAATAACACCTCTTGTTGGAAAACTCTTTATAAGACGGTTCAACGCCCCTTTGACCAATGATTAATTTCCCTCTATAGAGGGAAATTAATCATTTGTCGATACGATACGAATTCACAAAGCCCAAAATATTGAAAATCGAACGATCCGTTCTCGTGCTATACAGTTTTGTTGGAAGTTTCGCGTCCTTAGACCAACCATAAATGTCCTCACATGTTGTCACTTCTGGAGACATGCATAGCGATGCATTTCCGAGCTATGGGATTGTGTTGACCGCGCGAAACCTTTTTTACCGATTTCTATAGTTCTCTTCCTTAGGCCAATACGAATCCATTAAGCCCAAAATTTTGGAAATCAACCGATGCGTTCTCAAGCTATAACGCTGTGCTGATTGTGTCATGCCCCCTTGACCAATTCTGTCACTTCTATATCATTTCATTTCACCAATAGTGTCACTTCTGGAGCCACTATGAACCCTTCAAACCCAAAATCTTCAAAATCGAACAACGTGTTTTCGAGCTATGAGATTGTGCTGATCGCGCGAAGCCTCTTTGACCAATCGTAAATGTTCTTCCATAGTGCTCTTCCTTAGGCCAATACGAATCGATTAAACCAATAAGGCTGTTTCGCGCCCGTTTGACCAATGCTAAATTTTCCTGTGCAATGTGCTTCTTTAGGCTAATAAGTTGTGCTATAAAGTTTTGTTGGTAGTTTTGCGCCTCTTTGACCCATCCTACACTCAATCTGATCAGATTTTCTTCACAATTAAAACTATTTAGGAAGGGCTTACCTACGTAGCACAATAATTGGAAATTTTGCGAAGATTTAGTGATACTGTTTCCCTACTGATAATGATACGTAAAAAATATTGTATAGCGCTTAGATTCAAACTCGGGATGTAAGTATATACCGAGGCTATATCCAAATCTGAATCGATTTTCTTCAAATTTCCTGAATTCTAATTGTTATAAATTTATGGAAAACCAGTAAGAAAAGTCAAAAAGTCGGACGGGGCCGACTATATAATACCCTACACCTCCCTAACAATGCGAAAATAATAAAAAATAATCGGTTTCGTTTCAGTTAACAAAGTACTTAGCTCCGCCTGCTCTTCAAAGCTTATTCCAAGGAGGTGTTAAAGATGTTGATCACAATAAACTAGATCTGAAAGGTTAACCTTAAAATACGCAGGTTTCTTTCATAGATCAAGAATCGGAAGTAAGAAATATAACTATACATAATCTAAACAGATTTTCTTCAACTTGGATCAAAAGCCTAATGTCTAATGTCATATACATACGAGTATATGTAGATATATCTAAATATGATCCAATTACCCAGAAATTAAGCAGTACTCGTTCTTAAATTGAGAAACTTATTTCTGCCAAATTTTGTAATGATCGGTACACTTCTGTAGCACATTGATAACAATTTGGGAGGAATATATATATGGCAGATACATATTAGCAGATAAAAGTTTCATTTGAAAAGAACATTTCTTAACAAATCAATTGAAATTTTAGCAGATAACAATTTCTTCAACCAAGAACAAACCTTGCAAAATTTTAAAAATATAGGTTCAGATTTGGACGTATCCTCCGTATACAACGCCGATTTTGAATCTAAGCGCTTGAAAACATATGTTTATAACTGATCATTATTATCACATGACAGAACCAACATGGCAACTAATAAAAGAGAGGAAAAGCATTAAGGACCTGCTAAATGAAGCAAAAAACGCGAAACCAGACGGTGGAACTTTCGAAGACACAGAGTGATTTTGACAGAAAGGTGAAACGAAGTTCACGTCAAGACAAACGCTTATACATTGAAGGATTAGTAAGAGAAGCAGAATCTGCAGCAGATACAAACCGCACCAGAGATTTATATCTGATAACGATAAATATAACCAATATAACTATTGTCTCTACCAGAACACTAAAGCTGAGTATAGAGGATTGCCAGATCGGCAAACGTTATCAACCCTGTTAAAGTGCTGCAAATATACGGACAATTACAGATTGTTAGGCAAAGGTGAATTGACAGTTCAGACGATTGCAAGAAAACATTACAATTTCATATATTTACAATATATTTTGTAAATATTTATATGCAGGATTGCCAATAAAAATACATTATAGACAGTGTTGCCAATAAAATATTTTTCTGGCAATTGCGCCGTTGTCACATGCACAAATTCGCACATATAACAATCTGCAAATTATCTCGCAATAACTTTTCTACTAACGTTGCAAAACAAAAATTGTATGTTCACACGGTAGTAAATTCACAGGGTTGCATTTTTCCGTCATTTTTCTGGCAATGTTGTCCGATCTGCAAATCGTGTGAACTTACCTTAAGGAACAACTCCGGTGAACTTGTAACCTCGAAAACAAAATATGGACAACCCATTATAAGAAATTGCTAGAGGCTGCAACACATTCTGCTTTGAATATATGTAGCTGCACAGGCCATACAGTTAGACATGACATACCCACCGACATTCCGTCACTGGTAGAAATTGTTAATGCTATCAAGGCACTAAAAAGTAAAAAGGCACCGGGTATCGACAACATGCACCATAAATGCCGAAAGCGGATCCCAACATAAGCGCGCAAATAATTACCCCCATAACAGATAACTTTAAGAGAACAGAACAACTAATGACGAGCTGAAAGAAGGAATTATCGTTAAATTACCGAAAAAAAGGGAACCTCACAGAATGCACTAATTGGAGAGGAAATACTCTGTTAAGTAGGGTGAACAAAATGATATCACACATTATCACAAGCAGGCTTACCTCAGTTCTGGAACCAGAGCTTCGTCAAGAACAATCTGGTTTCCGACAATAATAGTCGTGTGCAGACCACATAAACACTGCGAGTTGTCGAAGAACAATCCGTCGAATGGAGATCCCCATTGTACATGGCTTTCATAGATTTTGGAAAAGCTTTTGACAAACTCTCTCAATCTGCCATATGGAAAACACTGGAATGTAAAGGTGTTCCGCAAAAATTAATTTCCCTTACCAGGAGACTGTACAACTGCTCCACTTGTAGAGTATTTCATGACAAAAAACTCAGGAGAAAGATCGATGTGAAGACTGGAGTGAGACAGGGCTGTGTCATGTCACCGCTGTTATTTAACATTGTACTCGATGTTATTGTTATGAGGAGCATTACTAGAAACTCCAGCGGCATCCAATGGCGATTGTACAAACACTTAGGAGACTTAGATTATGCAGATATCTGCTTTCTTACACACACTTTCTGCGAAATGTTAGAAAAGCTCCAAATATTAAATATCGCTGCAGAGAACGCTGGACTAGGAATAAACATCGGCAAGACCAAGTCAATGCGCATTAACACAGAATACTGCCAATCCTTCCAAATAAGTAACACCGAAGCAGACGACGTAACGAACTTCTGCTACATCGGCAGCATCATAGACAAAAAAGGGGGCTCAAGCGCGGATATAGCTAATAGAATAAACTGCGCTCGACGGTCATTCGGCCAGCTTTATTCAGTATGAAGTCGACACTACTCTATGGGTGCGAGACATGGAATGTAGTCGCACGAGACATGAATGCTTTGCAAGTATTTGCCAATAGATGTCTAAGGAGGATTATGAAGAACTTTTGGTCGAACACAATAACGAACACCGATCTTTGGAAAGCGACCGATCAAGAATTCTTGCAATCGGAAATCATGAGACGAAAGTGGAATTGGCTTGGTCACACTCTCCGCAAGCCCACAAATGATATAACGGGAACCGCCATCGACATCGAACCCACCGGGCAGCAGAAGACGAGGTAGACCAGCCCATACATGGAGAAGGCAACGGGCCTTGGAGATTGCAACGTCGAATAAGTCCTGGAATGAAATTAAATCATTAGCTTATAATAGATCTGTATGATATACATTTGTAATGAACCTATTCTCCACACGGGAATAAAACTTGAAAGTATTCATATTACTGGTTTCTTAGCCCACTGCTGAACAGTATGAACCGACGTTTTCTAAATTTTGCTCCAATAGTGAAATATTGGCTACTTTGTTAAACATTTTTGGGTCTTTCTCAAGTGTCACAGGCCAAAAATTAGATCTTTCTCGAATTCTGGGAAAATGTTGCCCTAGCATTTGGGAGTAATGACCCACAATATTAAAAAAATTAAATGAAAATTTGAGGCAGGGGGCGTGGTCAAAGTTGAGAAAATAGATTTTTTGCCTCTGTAATGGGATTTTCAAGTTAATTTTAATGCTACAAGGCATAAGACATTGAAAATATCGTTTCTTAAAGCATTTTCCGCGTAATTTTCATAAAAAATACAAATATTATTTTTAAATTCTTTTTTCGGTTACTTTTCGCGGAAACAAAAATATAAATTGCGATATCTCAGAATCGATCTACATTTTTTATAAAAAATGGTCCATATGTACTCTACGGATGGTGTAAATTTTGGAGTGGGGACGACACACAGTTACAAAAATTGACAAAAATCGATAATAATGTACTGGCTCAAATAATGGTAAAATTGGTACTCATCATAAGATAAATAATAACAATATTTTTTAATTTACCTCTTTTTGACGCTGCGAGAGGGCGCCAAAGTTAATTGTTGTATACGAAAATCGACCAAAAAATAAACTACGATAAATGTATGTTGTAAAATAGCTGTATAAAATTCGTTTATTAGGGAAATTAAGCCAAACTTTTTGTATATGATAGTAAATCGAATTCCTAATAATACAAAAATGCCAAGCCGGCAGAAAACTGCAATAGTGCTATTCAAAATTGCTTTGGAAAATTCGTATTTTTTGTTAAAATGAAAAAAAAATTTACAATTTTAATTGGAATGAGAAAAATAAGTTGGAACAGATCCCTAAAATTTTATTCTTCAAAAACAATGTATGTACTGTTACTATTAAATAAAGAATAAAAAACATTAAATAAAAGTGCACAAACTTAAAAAAATATATATATATTTTTATGTCTAAAAACGTTATTTTCGAATATAATGTTTAGGAGTGTTCCAAAAACAGACGCCCACGCTTAACGTGTTGACCAACCCCATTATTTTTTTGCACTAGAAAGTTGACAGAATTCTTAAAAATATAAAAATGCATACTTATAAATTGTTGAGAAAAACATAAAAAATCGCTTTTAATATGGTGCTTTTATGCCGAAAAATCAAAAAATATTAAATATTGTATGGCATCGGAAAAAAAAATTCGTAAAGATCCCAATTTTTTTTTGCCAGATACTATTATTGATTTGCCCTCTTTAAACATAAAATATAAAAGTTCCAATTATTCGCGCACAAAATTCTGAAAAAGTACTTTTGCTTTAGGTCTAAAATTTTCTTGCGACAAAAAATTAACTGTAATGCATTTAAGGAGTTCCTAATAGCAACAAGGATAATAATATCCTTTAAACGAATTTTTAACGAAGATGATAATATTATTTTAGAAGTCAACGAAGGAAACTCGTATGACAAATACATGCATTAAATTCTTAAAACGAAACAATACAGTACAATACTACGCAAAAACACTATGGTCCACGTACCCGACGTATGACATACAGAAATTTTCCCTATTGAGTCTTCTAGTTTTTCTCCCATATTTGTAATCTACGCAAAATTCCCTTTAATTTGATGGGTCGCACGATATTTGGACCAAAAACCCATTTTTCAAGATCTTCTAGGGGGCTATGTTGAAGGATCTTGAAACAATTCCTCCCAAAATTTGTGCACACATTTACTCACAGCAAAGCCTATTACGCTTTACAAACTTTGGTCGAGATTCAGCGCCACTCTTGAGCGTTCTTTATATATTTATTTTTAAGTCCTTTGAACCCTTTGTGTGGTAGGTACCAAAAGGACTCGCTATATCCTGTCGAAATTTTGCAACGCACTTATATATGTATATAAAATATTATGACATGTTAAATTTCATAAATATAGAATGCTCCAATTTAGTGTTATAGTCTGGTGAATTTTTAAGGACCGGGAATAATTTGCAAAAGGTTATGAGACCCGCGGTCCGATTGGGTCAAAATTTAAATTTTTTCTTAACTATAACCAAATACAGCTTGGTACTAAATTTCATAGTTCTGCAATTACTCCTTCTATTTTTGTCACATCAATACATGAAGACAGAGCACTGTGCGACATAGCTTCAGAAGTTACATTATAATAAGTGAAAATCTTCACAAAGAAAAGATATTTGTATGTGTTTTCAATTATATTTTCTTTGTTGAATTTGTTTTTTTTTTAACATTTTTACTTTGTAATTTCGAGAAGATTTTCAGTTATAATAACTTCTGAACCTATGTCGTCCCACTCCAAAATTCACACCATCCGTAGAGTATATATGGACCATTTTTATACCCTCACTTTAGTGATACGAGGGTAAATATCATTTGCTACGGAAAAAAGTGTAACACATCGAATGAGTGACCTAAGACCCCAAGTATGTTCGGTGGATATTCGTTTTGGGTCATTTAAAGTCGAATGAGTAATGTCCGTCCGTCGGTCTGTCTGTCTGTCTGCTGGCTGGTGCGCACGATAACTCTCGAAAGGAGTAACCGATTGACTTCAAATTTGGTATGCGGTAATATTTTTATCTATCTCCGGATTTTTTCCTAGATGGGCTATTTTGGTCCACTCCTTCTAGTACCTCCCCCACAAAGGCTTAACTTTTAGTGAAATATTGATTCTGTAATAACTTCTGTACTACTTATTCGAATCTTCTAAAATTCTGCAAATTATATTAGTATATTAGTCACTATCACCTCGAGAAAAATGGGCGAAGTTGCCGCCCCCCCTTTTGGTACCTCCCACACAAATGGACCATTTTGCACCAAAAGTTAACTGCTTATAACTATAATATCACTTCATGCAAATACTTGAAATTGTGTACAGTGTAATACTTTTATAGTACCTATAGTCCAGTGAAAAGTGGGCGTTGTTGACACGCCCCTTTTGGTACCTCCCACACAAATGTACCTTTTTGCACTAAAAGTTAACAGCTTATAACTTGAACACCAGTGCATAAATATACTTGACATTTTGTGCAGTGTTATGCTTTTATAGTGCCTACAGTCCTGTGAAAAACGGTGGTTATTGCCACGCCCCTTTTGGTACCTCTCACACAAATGTACAATTTAATATAAAAAGTTAAGAGCTTATAGCGTGAGTACCAATGCACGAAAATACAACAAAACTTTGCACAGTATAATATTTTTAAAGAACTTATAGCCCTTTGAACAATGGGCGTTATCAACACGTTCCTTTTGGTACCTCCCACACAAAATGGCCAAATCATACCAAAATTACATTTTAGAGAAATTTTTGGATATCATAACTTTAATATACCAGTTCACATAAACGCTTACAATTCGTTACAGTGTAATATATTTAAAATATATATATATTAGCGAAAAATAGGAGTATTTGTTAAACCCGCTCTGGTACCTCCCATACAAATTGACAGATTAACTCGTGTAATATTTCATATTACTGTACTCACAAAGTGAGGGTATACCTTAGTCGGTTTACACGACTGAAACTTTCTTACTTGTTTAAAAAAAATTTAAGGAAAAAAAATTAGATTGATTCTGAGATATCGCAATTTATATTTTTGTTTCTGCAAAAAGTGACCGAAAAAAAAATTAGAAAATTATGCCTCTGGACCAAAATCCGCAGTAAACAGTGACTCATTTTGAGTGTATCGGCTTTTCAATGTATGTGTGCGGGTTTTCTGTGCCCCAAGTGCGACAATTTTGCTTGTTTACATACCCGCCAAGATCAAAATGAGCTTAATCTGAAAAGATGATTTTTGTGGCAAAATCGGCATCTTCTGTAATTCGATCGCTCCCAGCGTTGTTCAGCGTTGTTCAACCATATTCGTTCAGCGGAAGGATAAAACGAATTATCTGTCAAATCAGACATGTGCTAAGTGTTACGATTCACGCAATAAGCACTAGTTGAAAAAAAAAACGTTAGATGGCGGACCCTTTATAATTAGAATTTTTATGAAAAGTACGCGGAAATGCTTTAAGAAACGATATTTTCAAAGTCTTATGCCTTGAAGCATCAAAATTAATTTGAAAATCCCATTACAGAGGCAAAAAATCGATTTTCTGAACTTTGAACATGCCCCCTGCCTCCAATTTTCATTTAATTTTTTAAACATTTAACTGTCAATTTTTTGCTGAGTAAATTTAACACTGAATAAAATTGATGACATTTTTTTTCTGCTCAAAATATTTAAGAATTGTCACGAAAAACTTAAAAATTTCACATTGCTTGCTGAAGATCAGAATATTTATGTTACAACACGACCAACTCAGCGTGGATGCATTATTACCTGTAGGGCATTTGCCGAAAAGATGTCATACATCTCCTAAACTTACGCTCGAACGCGTGTAAGTCCGTGGGGGATGCACTTCAGTCTGAAGTAAATTAAAAATTCTGTTACACATTGTTGTTTCTTAATTTGAAGATAATTTTTCGAGTACCAGAGAACACCGGGACGAATATGAAAAAAGTGCGCCCGCACGGTAACGAAACACTCCAAAAAAATAACAAACACTCGACCAACAAACCTCGGCTATTCACCATTCCGAATGAAAGTATAAAAAATATCATGGCCTTAAATTTGGCCATAAAATACTACTTGTGTTGCAATCTCCGCCTCATGCTTCACGCAACGCAATACACACCAATTGTAAGAGGTCCTTTTCCCATCTTCCTCCTTCATTTTGTTGGCATTACAAAAGTATATTTGTCTACTTGTATTTACGTTTGTTTTCGAGATTTCAAGTTGTTTTTCTTCTCATTAGAAAAAAATAAGAAGTTCGAGGATTCTTGTAAGGTATCTCAGCACGACATTGGTGGCGATTGTCCTCTGTTTACCCGGCCGGGAATGACAACTCAACAAATGTTCACGACACTTTGATAACATGTTGAGATAATGGGACTGTGTTCTTGTGCCATTCAACGTCATTAACCAAAACGCAACGAATCTCCCGCACCGAGGCACAGACGTGTGTAGTAATGGTCAGGGGTTCTCGTAGAAATTTGATGGCATAAGGCTTTCTAATACTAGATTTATCTTTAAGATTTAAGTAACCCAGATTATTGGACTAAGGAACTAAAATATTTAACTAGAATCAACATTTCGGATGGCTACAGAGGTTCCCTGCAAATAAGTTCAAACATATGTTTCTCAAGATTCGCAAGGTTGTTAACAATAATAGCTAACAATAAGTCGACTTTCAAATACTGAAGGAAAAATATTTCTTGCCAGAATAAATCTTACTTTGCAGCAACGAGTTCTGATAGTTAATTAGAGCTCACGTCCGCTGGTGAAAATAAAAATCGAAAAATGCTACTTCAAGACAAAATCTTTCGCTAAAACTGCGATACTTTATTCAACGAAAATGTGCGCTAATGTAATACAACATCGATGGAACCTTACAATTTTCTTGAAGATAACATAATTTCAGCCAGAATTTATTCGGTTCGAGACCATATGTTTCATTTACTTTCTGTCTGTTGCAAAAAAGTAATAGAAACAAATACAAAAATTGGTAGTTCTAGTAGTTCTTGTTAAATTAAATTTACTGCTTCCATAAGTATTTCAGCTGATTTAAGTTAAAGACATACATTATTGCTATTGAATTCTGAAGATGATAGAGTGGTGTCTATCGAAACTGCAGTCAATTCTACCAAGCAATTAAAACTCTCGACCAATTTTTGTATTTGTTTCTATTACTTTTTTGCAATACACAGAAAGTAACTGAAACATATGGTCTCGATAAAAATAATTTTTCATTTTATTCAGCATCTCTTTTAAAACTAGTATGGGAAGAATAAAAGCGAGCGTAGCAGACTAAATGACACCCTGCACCACCATGATAGATATATATAGCTCATCTTGGTTTGAAACTATAACCTCAAAATACGCAGTAATTTTTAATGCATCAAAAAAGTAAAGATGCAATTAAAGCTTCTATAGCCCATTGTCGCAGAATAGGAACAAACATTTTTATGTGACTATATATAAATCAAACCGTTCATTATAGACTTTGAAACCACAGGACTGATTTAAAATTGTTGTTGTTTTTTTAAGAAAAAAGATTGTGTGGCAATTATGGGCGTGGCATTATATAAAAATTCGAATATCTCACAAATTGTTGGTTGCAGAAAAACGAAATTTGGATTCTGTTAGCGGAGTTATTATCTAAAACTTCAACAAAATTGGCGAGATCAGATTAGTGGGTGTGGCAAAAGTGGGCGTAGCATTATTTAAACAATCATTGTTTTAAAAACTATTAATTGTAGAAGAACGAAATTTGGATTGTAAGTTATTGGAGTCAATATTAGTAGTTTCACTAAAAGTGGTGGCATAGAAAAAGTGGGTTTGGCAATATTTAATCAACATGTAAAAGTGGAAAAATGTGTCTATGTCCGTTATTGACGTTAAAAAAACTGTTTCTCTTGTTTGAAAGCTTTTTGGTCCGAGAGGGTTTTTCGAAAAAATAAAAGTGGGCGTGTCATTATTTAAAATTGGAATATTTGAAGCGTTAACAAAAGTGAACAGGATCAGAATTATGGGTCTAGCTTTTGTTATCTCAAAAACTATCCACACTGTGGAAAATCGTAATTTTTGATATGTTTGAATTGAAAGAAAATATACTTGGAAAAAATATACAAAATTTCCAAATAAATATTATATATTTTTTAATAAATAAATTGTATTTGGAAATCAAGAACTTTTGTTTGGATCGCATATATTAATATATTACAACAAAAGATATTTGCGAACTGGCTTTAGCAAGTAAAATATATGTTTACACACAAACAAAGTTAATGTTTAAGAATTTGTACAAGTATAATTTATTTAAAAATATTATTTAAAACTTTGCTGACTTTTTCGAATTTTAGTTTAATTTTTTTCCTAGATTTCGTGTTATACTTTATAGTTAAAAATGTCATAATCAGCATAAGCTTTAGTTTTACAGCACTAATTTTTAATTTATAAATATTCCTTTTTATCAATCCATAAATGCAATTTATAGTTACGAGGGATTATTCGATTAAAATTTTAATCAAATCATTTAAAATTTCTAAAAAAAATGATATGTCACTAGGATGTTCTCCTTGGCTCCGGATCATCTTTGAGTCTATTGCGTAAGAATGCAATGTTGTTTAAAAACGGTGAAGCAAATACAATTACTTGACAGCTCAGCTCCTCGTATATCTATTTCACGGATGCTGCCCGATCATTCGCGAGGTTTAGCTGTGATTATTCGGTTAAAAATTCAGGAGCTATGCCTCTTAGAGCCATGAAAATATCTTAGTGACAAATAAATAACAATTTAAAGACCGAAATAAAAACAAACGAAAATACTATTTCTAAAAAATTTACTTTGAACTTCTGAAAAACAGAAAACTTGTCATTGAATTATTTCATTAATAGGTTGCCAAAGTACTTTACAATAGTATTTTTGTATAAATATTTATATGAAAGCGTACTTTTGTTTCGAACAACATCCTCCCAAACATATAATATTTGTCTATGTCAAATATTGTTTATATGGAGTGTACCCTAAACATATGTATGTTTCAAGCAGAATATGTTTGGTACAATATACTACATAAGCGATTATTTTTCAGCGTGCCCCCAAAAAAAGAGCATCCAAAGAAGTAATGAAAATCCTAATCTTTTTATCCGGAAGTTGTTAAAAATTGGATCTTAACCAATGAATTGAACAAGGGCTGGTCACGTCGTAATGCTGTTATTTTGCTGTGCATTTGCTACAGTGCTTAGAAAGTAATGCAAATGTTATTATTTGGATGCTATTGGAATGTAAACATATCTCCTCAAAAAAGTTAAAAAAGTCGTTTTACTTTTTCTTTAAGTTTTAAGTTTTTTTTTAGTTTTATATTTAGAAATTTATTTTAGAATATTGATAAACATTTTTATTTATATTGAAAAAATTGCTTAAAAAAAATTGCTTATTTTGGTCTTGCCATTATTTGAACCCGGATCTCCCTTCGCCGCATCCGCATAACATCACGCCTTAGCGTGAGTTCGAATTAACACTGTCCTGAGATACATATATAAGACCACTTTGGCGTATGACTACTCTTTAGCAAAGTTGTGCAAAATTGGATATTATTCACTGCTTTCGATGTTCTCTTTATATCAGTACTATTAATCGGAGTGTCCGGGTTCAAATCCCGCAGTGTGTATTCAATTTTTAGTTTTTTTTTATACCTGAATTATTTAAGATTTATTATAAGTTTTTTAAAACCTAATTTCCATAACAAAGTTTTAATATTTTACATTTTTCATAAAATATGAATATTTTTATGACTACCTTACTATTGAAAACGTAATAACTGGAGAACTATTGCACAAATCGTGGTGAAAATTTGTAATGTCGTATTTGGCTGCACTGTGTGTGACCCAAAAGGAAATAAGGGTATGGGCCCGCTCATGTGACTTCCTTATTGAAAATATAGGACCAGTTCAAGGCAGTTATACACGCTTTATACCAAAACATTCCCCATATTGGAATGTCAAAAAACCGATATATTAATCTCACCTTAGTATCCCAACATACATATGAAAATAAAATAATCGCTTTATATGGAAACATTCATTACAATAGAACAAGAAATAAATCATCTGTCATCCAATGATATATTCAAGAAACTCAACAATGTTTCCATTGCAGACAAATAACATAACCCAGTTGTACTATTCGGCAAATTCTATTAATTTATTCGTCCCTTAAAATGTTATTTGATGCCACATGTTTCGTCTTCACCAAAAATCAATTCCATTAAACATTTTTTGCCCCCCAAAAGTTATGATCAGAAATATCCAAAGACAATTACATTTTGTGGCTAATAAAAATGAACTGAAACATAAAAAAGTAAAGCATGGACCATCATTTCGTAATGTGCCATTAAACAGTTATCACGCCACTGTTCAATGTTCACAGTCGCCAGTCGCAGCGTCATTGCCATTGACATTGCCATCGCCAGTGCCAAGGACCAAATATGCCTGTTTAGTGATGCTTGTCAAGCCAATAACAACTAAATCCAAAGCAAAATGCGTAAAGGACACTGTCGCATAGGGTTCAGAGGACAACCACCCACACACACAATCAAAAAGATATCCTTGGCGGTGCACATATACATACATATATATTCATATCGAAGAAATTTGTATCCATCAACCAAGCGCATAAAAATTATTATAATTTATAATAAAATAAAACAGACTACAGGGCGACCATCACCATTACCATTGCCATCGCCAATGCCAACATTGTCGTCGACATCGCCATCACACGACCAAATTGAAGTGAACTGCAAGAAAATAAACGCACCGTAAACGTAATGGAACGAAACGAAGGAAATCAACGCAATAAAAAATTATGAAATTTAAATTTTGAACCACCAGAGAGACTGAATATACTCGTATCTGCATAAAAACCACCCACCCATCCAATCATTCCGCAGAGCTTGGGCGGCTTCATACGCATTTTGCTAAAATTGTAAGTGATTGCGTTTTATGAAGGCACCCACTCCAGAAGTGTCTAGTATTTTCAGAACAAATGTATGTTTCGCAAGTGTGAACATGTACTCGTAGACCATAAACTGGCAAAGTCTATATCGATAAATGTTTGGTATCGATATTTCTAGTTGAATTTGTTGATGTTATCGATTTTTTTATTTTCAATAATATTAGTGGATACCCGGTGCATTTTGTTGCCCCAATATATTTAATTTTTCAGATATGCGATGTGTTTCTGGATACAAATGGATCAACATTTAGTTCCCTGAAAACAATGTTTCCAAAATTAAGCGAGGCAAATATTAAATAAGGTATGTATGTGCTCTTCAAGTCGTTGTTATTGTTAAAAGCCTTAAAATTGGTCTCATACAAACAGGTGTTTTTGTTGGTCCAGATATAAGAAAGCTAATGCAAAAACTGTCTTCGACGAAATGCTCTCACCAATTGAGCTTGAATCCCGCCACATAAAATATAGTTTTAGAGAAATTAGAAGGCTTAAAACATTTTTCATATCAACATTTCATTTCCAGTTTTTAAAAACGGAAATAATATATGAATAGCCCAAAATGTGACCTTACATTTGACACCATATCGTCTTAATAGAACTTTCAGAAAAATTAAAAAAATAATAATAATTATATTCTTAAACAATATCATGTCCATTTAAACGCGAACTCGATCAGAAAATAAAAAACTGAGTACACAGTTTTATAGTGTTTCTAGTCAGCATTAAAACTTATATAGATATTTCCATGACCAATAATTTTTGTTCAATTTTGACGCACGGTGTTATAGAACAAATTTAATGTGCTTCTCTTAAAATTAAAGAAGTACTTCCTAATAAAAGAAGTACTTCCTAAAGAACAACATTATAAGTACTTCCAAATCATAAGTATGC